>RWGY01000005.1:7087279-7722289 GCA_007726485.1 Eragrostis curvula
AATAGAGTCATACTGTTTGAATGCTGCAAATCTGATAACGTAGGATTATAGCATCAATAACATGTAACAAAGGCAATGGAAACAATCATCGCATGGAGGACACTGGCCTGCTGCCTTTTAATTAAAAAAAAAAAACCTCGACCGGTGAGGGTAAGACCGCCCCCACGGCTTTCTTTTGATAGAGAAAAGCTCAACCTTCTCCGGTCGAGAAAACCCCCGAACCCCGGCATTACCCTATAGGGCCGCGCAGATACTTGGGTCGAACACCGTTGACCGTGCTGGTGACTACTGCAACTACCCCAGGTAGGAGAGCCCAAACCAGCCCACAGCCCGGATTCAAGACATCTAAGTCGGCGTCGTCGCCACTATATTTTAGGCGCTGCCAACGAGGGAATTTTTTTATTCCATAAATTGGTGCACACCAGGATTTGAACCCTGGTGGGTGGCCTCACCACTTGAGGCACTAACCAACTGAGCTGAAGTCAGTTTGCTGGCCTGCTGCCTTTGAAGAGATCAGAGGGAGAAGATCTAGAAGAGAAACTATATGCAAAGATGGCGATCATTACAGGCAATGGAATGTATAGGTGAGTAGGTGACTGAGCAGCAAATGCATTTGGTAGTTGATATAGAAGAGAAACAGTATGTCCATCAGATGGAGAATACTTGCCAACGCACAAAACAGGTACATCTGAAACTGAAATCTGTGGAGAAACCTTCGGCACAGTTGGGCAGCCTGTCCGTTGGTGCCACCCCTGCAAAGGCATGTGGAATGGAAAATTTTACAATCTATTGTACAGGAGACACTGAATCAAAAGCAATAATCAACTTCTAGACCACATAAATGGCACCTGGCACAATGCGCTCAGCTATACCTGAGCATAATGAAATAAGCTTGTTGTGAGCCTACAGGGAGCGATGACGGTGGGTAGTGAGTACGACATGGGTTTGGGACCGGCATGGCGATGGGAGCATTCTCTTGCCTGATCTCAAGTGGATAAATATGGGGAGGTATGCTACCTATTATTGCCACAAATCACTTGCGTAAGGGGTAAGTTCTAGAATGGCACAATAGGTGAGTCCATCTCCCTTGTTTCCATCTCCATTGGTCTACCTACCTGTACATTGTACAACAGCTACGATGTTGATGAGTAGTCCAACTCAGTTGCGTGTGGAACATCCTGCGGGTAGAAGTATAGTCATATATTTATGGTCACATGTATACTACCTGATTTGTTTATTCATTACAATATAGAAGGAGCAAATACAACAGCAGTTTAATTATGATATCGGTGTTGCCTCGAATATATGAAGGTCGTCTACAATCTTACACGTAACTAAAGGAGGTCAGGGCTTGCGAAAGTATTCTGCTGAAGCAACATATAGAAGCAAGTATTAAAATTAGCAAGGACACCAGAGACAGAAATACTTAGTGCATCCTAGGCAGGGTAATCCACGATCAGCCGAAGTTGACACAGAAGGAGAGGTGGTTGACTGCATGACTGCTTGTAAGTACAATATGCTACATGCTGTAGTTCAGAGGTTCTGGGAGGTAGATTATCCTGAACTTGCTTGTATGGTGGACGGTCTTAGACCAGGCCAATTTGCACTGCTTTTTACTTGACATCTATAATTTAAATTCCTGATGCGTCTTATTCCAAGCAAAGCTAACTCTTAGTAACTCGGCCCCTAGTACTGAGATCACCGTGCATTCTCACATTGCTTATTCCATCCTACTGTTTCCATCTCCCTTGGTCTTCCTGTACAACAGTTACGGTGTTGATGAGTGGTCGAACTCAGTTGCTTGTGGAACACCCTGCGGGTCGAAGAAGTATAGTCTGTTTATGGTCACAGGTACACTACCTCCATCGCTAACTTATATAAAGGATTTCGATACTCAAAATTTGTCCCTACATATACAGAAGAAATATAGATAGGTCAATCTTTGATCAATTAATATATTAATGGAACGTTGACAGGCTGCACTAAAATGGAGGGCACAAATGTTATTTCGCAAACTGTCGGCCGGAAGTATTCGAGGCCTTGCTCTGCTTCTAATTCCCTGCCAGCCAGGGGTGGTGTTGAGTGTTGACAAGGATGGCAACACAGACTTCATCAGGGGTTTGCTCGTTGCCGCCGACAGGTACAGGTACGCCATGGACAGGCTGTAGCTCGTGCTTGAGCAGACTGTTTCAAAATGCCGACAGGTACGCCATGGAGAATGTTAGTGCTGCACGTCGATTACATGAACATGGTTCAAAATGGGTAAAATGGTAAGATTATACTGGGAGAGAAATCCCTGGTCGGACAATAGATGAATCCTAGTCGGACAATATATCGAATCAAATACGGACTACTCTACCAGATCGTAAACCACTATTATTATAGCTCCACGGGACAGGACAGGCACGCCAAATCTCAATTTCTTCAATCATCACGCTCCCACCATGGATCGATATTATTCCACCACGCCAGACCACACCAGCTCACACCCCTTCCCTCCCACACAGCTCGCCATGGCGCTGGCTCCATCCCACGGCGTGCACCTGTTCGAGGTCGCCAACTACAGCCATCACCGGGACCTCCCGGTCCGCAGCTTCATCCGCTCGGCGACCTTCCACGTCGGCGGGTGCGCCTGGTCCGTCCGCTTCTACCCGAACGGCAACAACATGGTGGCTGGATACGACGGCTACGTCGCCGTCGCCGTGGAGCTCATGACGAGGGACACCCTGGTGACCGTGGTGCACGATCTGCTCCTGGTGCACGCGGCGTTGGAGGCCGGCAGGGCGGTGTTCGACACCCGCGGCTCTGTCGAGGGGTTCGCGCACATCTGGCACTGCAGCCTGTTCATGGGCAAGACCGAGCTCGAGCACTACACGGCAGCCGGGTGCCGGATCAGCTCTCGGACTTGCCCGTGGCGGAGACCGACGCGCCGCCGTGCTCCGACTTGCCGGAACACCTGTGTAGCCTCCTGAAGGAAGGAACTGGGGCAGGCGTGACATTTTACGTGCAGGGGAAGAGGTTCGCTGCGCACAGGATCCTGCTCGCGGCGCGGTCGCCGGTCTTCAAGGCGGAGCTCCGCGGGCCGATGAAGGAAGGGAATGAGGACCGCGTCGCCTTCCGTGGAATTCGGCCGGAAGTATTCGAGGCCCTGCTCTACTTCGCCTACACTGATTCACTTACAGCCATGCGTGGTGGCGACAAGGATGATAGTGTACTAGAAATGATGAGGGGTTTGCTTGTTGCCGCCGACAGGTATGCCATGGACAGGCTCAAGCTCGTGTGTGAGCAGGCCCTTTCGAGGAGCCTCACCGTCGAGAACGTCAGTACCGCATCTGTTCTAGCCAAAGCAGGATCAAAGATGCTTACAGTGAGTTTATGATGTCCAAGTCCAACAAAATGGATGATGTCACGGGGACTGAAGGCTACGCAGGCCTTAAAAGGGATCACCCTGATGTCCTGATAGAGTTACTAGAGAAGGCCGTTAAGTTGCGCAAAATACGTGGGTATTTATAACAGTATAGGTTAGTTCTATTTGTTGCTTACTGACCAGCATTGTTTCACAGAGTTGGGTCTTGTACGATATGTACCTGAGCTATATATCCAGCTTCCGTGTGTCTGAGCGCTGTCTGAACGTTTTATAGGCAGAGTGATGCTGGTGGGTAATGGAAAGAAAACTGATTTTTGGGGAGATAAATGGTGTTGAAATTTTACACTAAGGGAGAAATTCCCTGAGCTGTACGATGTGTGTATAGACAGCAGAGCTCCACTGTAGCCCTTTTGGCTGACACAAATTGGATTCTGACTCTTTCAGAAGAGGGTTGTGTGTGGAGCTGCAAAAACAACACAGAGAGCTGAGAAACATTCTATTTGGAATGATCATCTCAGATAGTGAAGATTTACCCAAATGGTCACACAAAAAAAAAATGGTCAATTTCTGCCCGCTCTTTATACATGCTGTGTGACCAAGTAGATGAACCACAATTCAAAGTGATCTGGAAAGCCACAAGACCCTCTTAAAATTAAATTTTTCATGTGGTTGGTGCTTAGAGGTGCAATTCTGACAAAAGATAACCTTATCAGAAGGAAGTGGAAAGGAAACAAAAATATGCTTTCTGTGAACAAAAAGTGTGCTTTCTGTGATATGGAGGAAAGCAATCAGCACTTGTTCTTTGAATGTGAGGCAAATCTTTTGTCAAAAAGTATGTATGGAGCCTAGTAGGTTATGTAATTGGAGCCCAATGCAGGCCTGCAAATTTTGAGCAGTACTTCACGTGGTTTAAACATTATTTGCTTTGAAAAGTTTGGGCAATCTGGAAACTGAGAAACAGAGTATGCTTTGACAAAAAAAATTGTGCAAACATTAGGGAGGAATATCACATTATTTTGGGATAGTCTAATTTGACCAGCTAGTGTGTTTTATTTCGCACTTCAACAAAGGCAGTGATACCAATGGATCGATGAATAATTGTTTCCAAGGCTGTCCTCCGTTTACTTTATCACTAATTTTTTTCTACCATCGATGATGTTTTGGACGATGATCGTAGTGAAATGATTTCACATTTTTGCTTGTGGCTGCAGATAGATAGAACGTACATATAAACTAAAGTAGCTGATGTGTGATGTTCTTGATGTGCAAAATATCTATGTAGGCTTTAGCTGATCGACATCACGGTGATATGCTAAATGTGCTTGCACTGAGTTCATGTGTCCTTCAACAATGGGTGACATGATGTGTCAACGAACACAGCTTTTTGGAACTCCGAAGGATGCACCCTTCTGTCCATGCTGCTGCATTTGTGAAAATCTAATTCGCTGATCGAGGTGACCAATTACATTTTTTTTTTAGAGACAGGTGACCAATTACATGGACATCATCCACACAAAATTGTTTTTTTGAGAGAGACAGAAGGATGCGCCCTTCTGTCCATGCTGCTGCATTTGTGAAAATGTGATTCGCTTAGGTGACCAATTACACTTTTTTTAGAGAGAGACAGGTGACCAATTACATGGACATCATCCACACAAGTTTTTTTTTTTTAGAAGAACATCATCCACAGAAGTTGATGACAATTACGCGAGCATCGAAGTAGGCCACAGTAGGCCTGGGCCCTGAAATTTATCAGCCTGCGGTCCATTCAAATGTACGAGCCCAATCGGGATATCTTGCAGTTGTCTCTTCTGATTTTCCTCTGCCGTTACAGTCCTTGATTCGATCCACAAGAAACGTTCTACGTCGTCTCGTCTCTCAGTCCTCACCGCCGCCATCGTCTCCAGGTCCGACCTCCTCTTCTCTCTCCTCCCCAATCCGCCGCCATCGCTGCCGCACTTAATTACTCTTTGCCCTTGCAGCGGGGAGATCGGCGGCCACCAAGCGCGTCATGCCGGCGACAGACGTTAAGACGGTTTCGACGTGCCAGCCGCCGGAGACGGCGCAGGCCACGCACGTCTTCGACATCCTCGGCTACAGTAAGCACCGCGGCCTGGGCTTCGACTCGGCCGTCCAATCCGGCGTCTTCACCGTCGCCGGCCACCAGTGGGCCCTCGTCGTCTACCCCGACGGCTGCGGCGGCGAGGAGCCGGAGAAAACCGCCATGTACGTCCATCTCCTCAGCTCCGGCTCCAAGGTGGCGGCCTCCTGCGACATCCGGCTCGTCGACCACGCCACTGGGGTCGCAGAATCGGTGATCACGCCGGCGCTGGCCGCACTGGTGAGGGTGTTCGACCCGGAAGATCACAGCCGGCGGATGCCCTACGTGTTCATGAAACTCCAAGAGCTCGAGAAATATCTCAAGACTGATCGCCTCACAATTGAATGTGTCCTCACTGTCCGCAAGGAGCCGCGGGTGTCCAAGACCAAGGTGTTCCCCAGGATCCAGGCGCCGCCTTCCGACATCAAGCAGCAGCTTGCAATTCTGCTGGAGCAGAAAGAGGGGGCAGATGTCACGTTCAGTGTTGCGGGAGAGACAATCATGGCACACAAGACTGTGCTCGTGATGCGCTCACCTGTCTTTAAGGCGGAGCTGTGCGGGCCAATGAGCCACGACAGAGGAAAACATCCCATAGTTATTGAGGACATGCAGCCAGATGTTTTTAGAGCCTTTCTCTATTTCATTTATACCGACTCGATGAAAGGTGGTGTTGATGGAGATGGAGATTGCAACAGGCAAAGCTGTGAAATGATCTGTCACTTGCTCGTGGCCGCAGATAGATATGATGTCAAGAGGCTGAAGCTCATATGTCAGAGCATCCTTTGCAAGAATCTTCATGTGCGGAACGTGGCAACGACGTTGGCTTTGGCAGATCAGCATCACTGTGGTAGGCTTAAGGCTGCCTGTATCAAGTTTATGTCATGTTTGAGTACAATGGATGATTTAGTGGCTACTAAAGGATACAAGGATCTGGAAAGAACTGCCCCTTCCATCTTAGCAGATGCAATGGCAAGGACGGGTAAGTTGAACAAAACGTTGAATAGCAGCAAAACAACATAACTGACATAGAGGTGGTTCGTGAAGACTTCAGGTTATATTAATAAGCATCATCTATACCTTAATATTTGAATTATTGAAATTATCTGAGCATCTTGCTAGAATTGTACTGCTTGTTGCAGATAATCAAATTGTCGTTTCATTTCTTCCTATCTTGCTGCTCGTATATGAACGTATTCATTGCTACTCTCTAACAAAAGTTGACTGCCGACATTATCTGTGCAGTGGGCAATACAATGTTTTAAATTGACTTGTTGACCCATTGCAATAATATGCTTAGGGATTTGTTTGCGGTTGCTATTCCACAGAACATTATTGTTGGAAAAAAATATTATATTCACCATTCACTGTGATATTTGTTAATATACGAAAAATATAGAAGAACTTTCAGAAAGTAACTACAACACCAACTGGAGCCGAAAACATTTGGAATTTCACCGTTGGTTTCTTTTATTTTTTGAACAATAATTGTCAGCGGTAGAATATTACCTATAGTATTGGACACTAATCATAGAGAAATGTGCTTGCAACTGATAAACTTAGATAGTAGAGTAGGTATCAAGATTGTTTTCCGCGATAAGTTTATAATTCAATCTTATATGCAACTACAATATTCATATTTGTTTCAGTGCCACAAGTTCTACTGTTGTTTTCATGTTAGTGTCATATAATGATTTTTTGGGCAAAGAAGGGGCCTGGCCTTCTTTCATTTGTTCATCAGCATAAGGACCCCAGAGCGCCGGCACCGGCGGCCACCGGGTCGAAACACCAGTGTCTTCGTCCAGTTCCAGCATCCCGGGGGCCCAAAATCCCACGCTCCCCGTGGCGGCGGCCAGGGCCAGGAGGTTCTGGTCCTCCTGCCCGTGGCATGGCGTCAATCCCGGCCCCATGGCCGGCGGCGCCGCGTGCTGCTGCTGGTGCCCCTGGCCCTCCTCTTGGCCGCCGTCCTCCCGCATCCAAACAGGGTTGCCGAGCCGCGAGAACATGGCCGCCGGACACGACAGCTCTTGCGCTGATGGTGGGATCACGATTGCGGACGGCGGTGTCGTGTTAGACGTGGCGTGGTAGCGGCGTTACTACCTTACTGGCATGAGCCAAGAACGATGCGTGGCACGGTGGTGGCGTCAGTGGTGTGAGCCAAGAACGAGGTGCGCGTGGTGACAGCGTGTCACTGGCATACGTAGCGTGCGCGGTGGTGGCGCTAGTGCCGTGACCGCGAGAGCCAAGAACGAGGCACGTGTGGTGGTAGCGTGTCACTTGACATGTGTGGCGCACGCGGTGGTGACGTGAGTCCGATACAGCCATTTCCTTTTTTTAAAAGTCTTCTTATTTTTTGTAATTCCAAAAATCCCCTTTACTAAACGGCATCTCAAACTGGACCTGACGACAGCTTCAAGTTTCAAAAAACAAGAGCGTTTTTGTAAATTCCAGAAATGAGACCGAATCCGTAACTGGCATCCAAAAGTGAACCGTTCTTGCAAATGCCTAAAAAAATACTAAAATATACTAAACTACAAAAAAAAACTATGTAAAACTGTGATATACTGTTGTTAAGTGCAGGATGTCACCAGAGAATTCAGCTGCTTGTCTAAAAAAATGTTCACAAAAGAGGTGCAGTTCTCTGAATGCCAGCAGTGTTTTTTAATTATTCAGCACGAATATATAAGGGAAATAACATTTCACTTATTCAGACTAAACAATGAAAAAATGTATATTAGAATGTTATGTGTATCTAGACTAACCATTCCAGAATCCATCCTGCCATTTGCTACTCATCAATATTTCTTCAACTGCATCAGCTACTCCCATAAAGGGACGGAGGGAGTAATGTAGAAGGGGAAGTTTTTGTTGGATCCTGGTATCATTGCATTGCCACAGATCATCCATTGTATTAAAACAAGGCACAAAGTCAATCCCAGCGTTAAGCCTGTCACAATGATGTTGATCTGCTACATGATGGATCATTTTGCAATTTTCACTTTTACAATCCCACATCAAGTTCATCAAGGCCTTTCATCGAATTGGTGCAGATGAATTACAGGAAGCCTCTGAAGGCATCCTCGAAGTTACTGCATTTGTTAGATTAATGAGATTACTGTATCTGTCCGATAGTTGGTGAATCCACTTGATTTTTCTCGTCGTACTTATACATGTAACTAGCAAATTGCCCATGCGTTGCTACGGGCGTAATGGCGCCATGCAGGAGACAATAATGCAACCCACGTCACATGGCTTCGATCAGTTGCTTCGATCAGTTTTGAAGTTTAAAATATGACACCCATACTGCAAGGCGTGCTCCATTGATCCAAAATTCATAACAACCACCTATAGTGACGAGATAATATTCCTAATCATATATGTGCAACAATTATAAATTATTCTTTTGGCACAAGAAAATTATTAATCTTTTAGCATAATCAGTGAGTGACACATCAAGCTTACCATTGGTTATTATCATCTGACGAGACATAAAAAGGGTTCTCCATGGCAATGGAATCCTTAAGGAGTGTTGCATTGCAATATACAACGTGTCTTTTCACTATCTCTCTTTGCTTTGCTTCTCCTCATTTCCTCAAACTTCATATTAATCACCTTCCGTCGTGAGCGGCTTTGCTTCAATTTGTCCTAGAACCTAATATCCGAGTGGTAGCACTGCAGTATCATAAACAATATACCATGAGGGAATTACAGGAAGCCTCTGAAGGCATCCTCGAAGTTACTGCATTTGTTAGATTAATGACATTACTGTATCTGTCAGATGGTTCGTGAATCCACTTGATTTTTCTCGTCGTACTTATACATGTAACTTTGCAGCTCTTGCCCATTAGTACAAAATTGTTGCACGACTAGACATTATATATACGATGTAGGATGTCTCAACGTTACACTACTAATGAAAGGCACAACATCTGTACATGTAGTTTGTTCCATCACAGCATATGCTACCTAGGGGGTGTTCGTTGCATGGAGTCTAAAATTTAGAGGGAAGAATTTTGTCATTTAAGAGTATTAAATAAAGTTTAATTACAAAACTAACTGCAGAACCCCTAGTCTAAATCGCGAGACGAATCTAACAAAGGTAGTTAAGCCGCGATTAGACGCTAGTTACTGTAGCATTACTGTAGCATCGCTGTAACAAAATATAGATTAATTAGGCTCGTTAGATTCGTCTCGTAAAGATGTACCTATCTGTAAAAAGATTTTGTCATTAAATTTTATTTAATACTCTTAAATAATAAGATTCTCTTTGATGTGACAGGTCTAAATGCTAAATGCTAAAGCAACGAACACCCCCCTATTCGAAATAGGAGGCACCAGGAACATACCCAGCAGGAACAGGGACCCTTCAAGCTCATCGCTGGTTCATCGTGGTGCAAATTTGTCTCCGCTGGCACCATCTGTCGCACCACTGTTCTCTGGTCAGTGGCCACATTGCCCAAGCAATCGCCCAGCTGTTCCTGGCCACATCCGAGCTCGCGTTCTCACGACTCTCAAACGCGTGACTCGACGAAGCTCGTGCACGGCCTCGTGCACCCCCAGCTGGTTCTGGAGCACTCGCGGTGGATCTAGTCGTGCGTCCCGAGCATGGTGCGTGGCTACTCACCCAAGCAACCACACACCTTGCGCTTGCACAAGATCATTGTCTGCCGGCCGCCAGTGGTGGTGGTAGGCGGCGACGACGGTGGGGCTGGGGCAGTGGCTGCCGACACCATTCTGAGGTTTAAGAGGACCACGTGTCAGCTGATGATGGGGTCCACGTGACCATCGTCCACAGAAGGATGAATTAGGAGTATGAACAGAAGTTTCCTGAAGCTAACTCATGTGCGTCATCATGCAGTTGTAGGCTCTCATTTTCTCCGAGTCCAACACGCACATGGTGGTGATTAGTGCCGGTCGCGCCGACTTAGACATATCCGTGGCCGGGTCAACCAGGC
Source organism: Eragrostis curvula (assembly GCA_007726485.1). Lineage (NCBI taxonomy): Eukaryota > Viridiplantae > Streptophyta > Magnoliopsida > Poales > Poaceae > Eragrostis > Eragrostis curvula. The sequence continues at coordinate 7,097,700 of RWGY01000005.1, forward strand.
TGGTCGTAGGAGACGTTCACATTTGCACCCGTGGTCAATGGTCACGGTCCCACGGATATCAGGAAATGCACACCTCGCAATTTGTAGACTAGATTTTTTTATTTTTGAGACGTGGCCGACACGGGCGATGCCGTCGGGGTCAAAGAAAGCCTAGGTCAACCGTGATTCTACCAGGGTTTTTTTTTCCTGCGAATTGATTGGACCAGGGAATTGGCTACGTCTATTTTTTTGTGCAGGAAATAGACTTTCCTTTTTGTGAAAAGGAAATATACTTTCTATTATTATTTTTTTTGCGATGAATGTGCTTTATCTTATGTCAAATAGAGTTGATATATCTTCACTTAGAATCCCCCATTCTGTTTCAAATGTTTCAACCGAGAAAATATATAATCAGTGAGTGACACATCAAGCTTACCATTGGTTATTATCATCTGACGAGACATAAAAAGGGTTCTCCACGGCAATGGAATCCTTAAGGAGTGTTGCATTGCAATATACAACGTGTCTTTTCACTATCTCGCTTTGCTTTGCTTCTCCTCATTTCCTCAAACTTCATATTAATCACCTTCCGTCGTGAGCGGCTTTGCTTCAATTTGTCCTAAAACCTAATATCCGAGTGGTAGCACTGCAATATCATAAACAATATACCATGAGGGAATTACAGGAAGCCTCTGAAGGCATCCTCGAAGTTACTGCATTTGTCAGATTAATGACATTACTGTATCTGTCAGATGGTTCGTGAATCCACTTGATTTTTCTCGTCGTACTTATACATGTAACTTTGTTGCATGTATAAAATTGTTGAACGACTAGACATTATATAAAATTGTTGCACGACTAAAAAATTATTTCTTGTGGAAACATTTGATTGCAAAATCATTTCAAACGAGCATCTGCAATAGTTAATAGGACCCAAAGTAATTTTCTGAAGAAAAAATATTAGCCACACCACCGGTCCAACCATAATGTGACCTGCTGTTCCATTATCACGGCTTATGAACCCCTTTTTCAACAGTTCTGATTCTTTCCTTTCCTAATGCATTCGCCACGCAGGCCACGCGCCTGAGCTTTCTCGCCTTCATCAAGGCGCTCAACACAGATCCCCTTGTATATATGTACTCATTTGAGAACTGTAGCAATCCGTAATTTGAATCACCACAGCGATCCTAGTTGATGGAGATGCTGAACAGTGCCCGGATGCACTCCAAACATTATATGGACAGCGTTTACGTTCGCTACTTCTCTAGCATATCCTGGTGCCTTCTATTCCAAATATGTATTACTCCCTCTGTCCACAAATGTTAGCATTTGTTGACTTTCAGACACACCATTGACCGTTCGTCTTATTCAAATAATTTATATTGATACCCTAAACAAAATAAAAAATATATTCATTAATTTTTTGAATAAGACAAATGGTCAAACGTGTTGTCTGAAAGTCAACAAATGCTAACATTTATGGACGGATGGAGTATGGTAAAACCAGTGACAGTTGTTGCGCCATTCCATTTTACACAGCCTTGCTAGGAGTAGTAGGGCACTGCATCGTCGTTTTTATAGTGTGTAGTGTCATCCATAAACTTTTTTTTTACTTTTAGACGAGGTTTGAAAGGTACATGGATACGTACGAGTAAACATTACTTGATTCACCAACTAAACTGACAAATAATTTATTTTGCGGATGAAACATTTGAAACCGAATGGAGGTTTCTGAGTGAATATCAGCTCTATTTGTCATAAGATAAAGCCAATCATCGCAAAAGAAATAACACAAAGTATATTTCCCGACGAAACAAATATGCGTAGCCAATTCCCTGGTCCAACTTCAAAGAGCTCAGCCACTTTTACACTTAACCTATCCTCAACTTTTCTTCGACCCCGACGGCGTCGCCAGTGTCAGGCACGTCTATGTCTACAAATTCCAAGGCACATTTCCTGATCCGCGGGAACGTGACCATTTCGTCAACACAGGTGCGAAGGTGAACGTCTCCTGCGACTTCAGGCTGTTCGACCCGGCCACGGGCTGTCAAAATCGGCACGACCTGCACAGGTCACCACGTGTGTGTTGGACTCAGAGAAAATGAGGGCTTATGCTACAACTGTATGATGATGCACCGGAGTTAGCTGGAAGGAACTTCTGTTAGATCATACTCCTAACCCGCCATCAGCTGCCACGTGGTCTTCTTAAACCTCGGAATGGCGTTGCCAGTCGCCGCCTGCCAGCACCACCGGCAGCGCAAGGAGTAGTTGCTTGGGTGATCCAACGCACAATGATGGTCACCGCCTGGCGCCTGCCACGCACAATGGTCAGGGCGCACGAGTAGATCCAACGCGAGAGCTTCAAAGCCCGGGGGTCCACAGGGCCGCGCATGACCTTTGTCGGGTCGCACGGTTGAGAGTCGTATGTGCGGCACGCGGGCTCGGAAGAACAACGCATTTGTTCTTATAGTTCTGACCCCCATATTACCTCGGTTTCAAATTCTAGGCCGATGGTCATCTGTGTTGTCCGGAATATAGATAACAGCAGCTTATGGCATCTGTATGTTGCCTGGAATGGCCGATGTTCGTCTGTGTTATCCGGAACAACGCATATACAAACGTCATCTACAACCTTACATGTAACTAACGGAGGTCAGGCTCTGTGAATTACGTGGACATCATCCACACAAGTTGATGACAATTACGCGAGCATCTAAGTAGGCCACAGTAGGCCTGGGCCCTGAAATTTATCAGCCAGCCGGCCTCCACGTGCGCGGTGAAGCCCCTGCCGCTCCACGTGGCGCTCCACCCGCAGGTGACGGTGACACTGCGCGCGGTGGCGCGACCCCTGGCTGGGAGAGAGAGGACGACAGTGCCATGGAGAAACGACTGTGCCATGGATCCTGCACCCGCTGCGCTTCTTGTCCTCGTCTTGGCTGGCGGCTCGCCGACGCGAACGAAGAGGGCGACCCGTTCGTGGCGCGTATTGTCCCCTCCGTGCGCGCTCGTCATACCAGCAGCGCACCCCGTCGAGGCCAGGGGCGGTAGGCAGCAAGCGCGCGAAGGCGGAGGACATGCGCAGGGCCGTGCAGGCCGAGGCACACCAAAGGCACACCTGGAGGTTCCCACTGTTTCAGCCATGAGTACTCACATTTGTTGTTGTTTATTTGCAGTTGAACTGGGGAAAAATTTCAGTGCAAAAGGGATATTCAGTGCAATGGTGCAAATAAGCAGGCGGGTTCCCACCTCAATCCCACCTTTACACATTTACAGATAACCCCCAGCAGAAATACAGTATCTCGCGAAAATGTCTTTGCACGGTTCCTCCTTGCTCATCCAGCTCTCGTTCGTTCTTCCGGAAAAATGGCCGGATGCGATCTGTACAAGCACTCGACGATGGCGGCTATGGTTCCTCCTTGTGCTACCCATCTCCATGGCCATGTTCTTCTCCTACATTTTTTCTTTATTAGTTGGCCGGTTAATCCCCCACAAACGCCAAGGCATCTGCCGCCGCCGCCTTTCGACCTTGGGCAGGTCTCAACGGCTGCTGCTGATGGGTCCCTGGGCTGCCCCAACGCTTGCTGCTTGATCTTGATAGCACCATGCGCAGCTTGTTCTCAAAGGGAAAAAAGCTATCTTGCGCCGCCGCTGTCATTGGGGCACTGTGCGTCTGTGCCACAATTACCAATGTGAAAGCTTGCACCGGTGATTTGAAAATTGTACTGTGTAGATGACTTCTAATGCCAAGCTCCTCTATATACTTGAAGCATACCAGCATGATTCTACTTGTGGTAGCAGATCGACCACTTGGGTGTTGTTGAAATTAGTGAGTCTTGTAGTTTATTTGCGAGAACTTTTACGGTGCACCATACTACTACAAAACAAAGAGTGATATGAATCAAATCCGAGCATCTATTGCGTAGGGTAATTTCGTAATTGGCCAACCAATAAAAGATATAGCATATTCTACAACCATGGACTACTTCCCCTCGAATATTCATCTGCCAAAACGAAACTGAATAGCTCGTTCGATGCGCCGCCTCCACCCAACCTCTGATGAGCACACTCGGGCATCTCCGGCAACAATCGATCCTCACCAAGCCATGTTGGCATCGATCCGATCTCGTTGCCTGTTGGACATACAGCCGCACATACCGTCTCCCACGGCCAAGGCAATCGGCGCCGCCATGAAAACCTGATGAGGAGGTGCCCCACGAACACCGTGCACAGGCGCAAATTGCCGCAGCGTCCTCAGATGGCTCTCGGCGAGCACGTGATCTACCACTTGAGCCTTCATGATCTACCGCCAGAGCCTTCATCAAATTTTGCTTCTGAGTCCAAGCTGTGTCATTCCGTTTGCAACTGTTGCTGCTGCTGCATTGCGCAAGTTCATCAGCCTATGTTGCAGTGTGTAACCTGTTACTTTGAGAAAGTATTATATTCATTTGTCTGTTTTGGGGAATGGTTTCAGTTTCATGCAACATGCTTATTTGTTTGAGTTTGTGTTGCAAACACTGGAAAAACGACCCGTAAATTCCAGATAGATTTGTAACTCGGTTAAGTGCAAAACTTAAGTTCTGGTACTAGGATGGAGCAAGACATGAATACAATTGATCAGATTAATATATACATTCTAGGTGCAGGGAGCCGGGGATGATCCCCTATAGGTACATGCATGCCAACAGGCAAGCTAGAAGAAATTTCAGACTTCATAAACCCATGAATTACAACAAATTGCCGCCTCAGTCGTCTGCAATTTGACAGTCATTCATCAGCACATTCCAGTATCTGAGTGTTCTTGTAGCAAGACCCAAGCTCTTTTCCAGGGACAGGCTTCCAATTCGATACTGAACAAGGTGCTGAATATCATGTTTTGGAAGTCATTTTTTGTCTACCCGACTGCTTCATGAGTCCATCCATGTGTTGACGAATTTCAATCCAGAAATCATCATCGATGCCGTGACGGCGCAAACTGTCATCTTTGCGTTTGGTGCCGACCTCGGCAACGCCGGCGGCTACCAGATGTGCATGACGCAGCTGCGTACGCCGAGAGGGGGCCTCTTGACATCATCAAAGCACGAGTTGAAGCGCACACAACCCTCATCGCCCATGAACTTGGGCATCATGGTTGCAGAGACCACGACGGAAGTGTGTGTGGTGCTTAAGATCGATGCTGCTCTGTGAATTCTGTTCAACCTACGATCCGTAACATGCAGCATCAGTGCATCACTCGACACCGGCAACGGATCAGGATCATGGGAATGATACAGGGAAAAACAGAGTGCCCCGACCTCCCTCACGAGGAAGCATAGATCATGGCGGCGGCGGCTAGGGTTCATCACACGAAAAGAAAAGAACGCATAGTTTAATTTCTTCCACCAATAACGACCAAGAATTTTTTTAATCTAAAAAGCAGTCAATTACGAAATTACTAAGCTGCCAATTTTTATCTTTCCATTGGTACCCCTTGTCTTGTTATACCACTTTAAAATACTACCATACCACAGTAGGAGCTTCAAAGTAGTATTAGTGAATCTCAACCATTAGATCTAAGAAAATGGACGACCCATGTTGATTTGGGTGCACCGTAAAGGTTCTCTTATTTGCACGGTCAAATTGGAAACGGATCTGTTAGTCTTTCAGACAAGAATAGCCTGATTGAGATATCAAGATGGTGTGGTATTGAACTGAATCGGGAGTCCGGGACATTGCCAAGCAGATGGACAGAGCCAGCGCAACCATGAGGGCCTTGGTGTGGACGGGGCAGCCAGGAATGAAGATGCATGCCACGAATGCGGCGCAGATGGCGAACCCACAGACAGTGTTGATGCGAACCTGAGCAAAGACCGCATGCCTGCGAATGGAATCGGCATGGATGTAGGCATCAACAGGACTCCGGGACGGACGTCGAGGAAATTCATCCGGCAAGTAGCCCTATGACCGGCGATTGCCGCGGTAGGTGCCATCTTGGATCCCACTATGGTATTTTCTTGTTAAACCCCTCCTCCATGGTCGACGTCCTCATTCCCATTGCCCAAGATCGAGATCGCCTCTCGCCAATTTCCTGGAAGGACGAACAAGAACAGAGATCGATGAAGAAGAGAGATCGATGGAGCCTTGAGGGATATTTTCGCACGAAACTATGTTTTTGTTAGGGTTTATCTGTAAAGGTGTAAAGGTGGGAACCCGCCTAACTGTGGACGGTTGGATCCCCATCCGACCCCTGAATGCTTATTTGCACCATTGCACTGAATACCCCTTTTGCACTGAAATTTTGCCGTGTATGAGAAGTCTATAAATGTTGTCAAATTATTGGTATGTAATAATTTGTGGCACCTATTCTTTTCTGTGAGTATAGTCGCTGCAGTATGCTACAGATTCTCTTTATTCGTCTGTTGTATATTCATTGGCCTCTTTTTTCCTGTCAGGACTCAATACGTCCAAATAGTTGCTCAGGGGGTGTTCCTTTTTTTGGCTAAAATTTTAGCCATTTAGAATCTTGCCATTTAAAGGTACTAAATAAAGTTTAATTACAAAACTTTTTGCAGAACTTTGAGCTACTTTGCGAGACGAATCTAATGAGGGTAATTAAGCCGTGATTAGACTATTGTTACTGTAGCATCACTCTAGCAAAACATGGCTTAATTAGGCTTGTTAGATTCGTCTCGTAAATTAGCCCCCATCCATAAAAAGGTTTTGTAATTAAACTTTATTTAGTACTTCTAAATAGCAAGATTCTCTTTGATATAACGGGGCTAAAATTTTAACCCCTGGAAACGAACAGGGCCTCAGTTGCAAAGAATATTCTAAATTCATACTATACAGAAAGAACAGAAAGTCGCCCTGCGCTCCCAGAGGCCTCATCACCTCAATTTTATGCATCTTCTGATCGATAGCAGATTGCGGGCGTCCTGATTTTTCCGCATGTCCCCAAATCTTGTGTTCTTTCAAAAAAAATATTTCTTGTGGAAACATTTGAATGAAAAATCATTTCAAACGAGCATCTGCAATAGTTAATAGGACCCAAAGTAATTTTCTGAAGAAAAAATATTAGCCACACCACCGGCCCAACCATAATGTGACCTGTTGTACTTCCGTTATCACGGCTTATGAACCACTTTTTCCACCGTTCTGATTCTTTCCTTTCCTAATGCATTCGCCACACAGGCCACACGCCTGAGCTTTCTCGCCTTCATCAAGGAGCTCAACGCAGATCCCTCGTATATATGTACTCCTCATTTGAGAACTGTAGAGACCTGTAATTTGAATCTCCACAGCGATCCTAGTTGATGGAGATGCTGAATAGTGCCCGGTTGCACTTCAAACATTGTATGGACAGCGTTTACGTTCGCTACTTCTCTAGCATATCCTGGTGCCTCCTCTTCCAAATATGTACTATGGTAAACCAGTGACAGTTGTTGCGCCATTCCATTTTACACAGCCTTGCTAGGACTAGTAGGGCACTGCATCGTCGTTTTTATAATGTGTAGTTAGTGTCATCCATAAACTTTTTTTACTTTTAGACGAGGTTTGAAAGGTACATGGATACGTACGAGTAAACATTACTTGATTCACCAACTAAACTGACAAATAATTTATTTTGCGGATGAAACATTTGAAACCGAATGGAGGATTCTGAATGAATTTCAGCTCTTTTTGTCATAAGTACATTCATCGCAAAAGAAACAAAAAGTATATATATTTCCGGACGAAAAAAATATACGTAGCCAATTCCCAGGTCCAATCACTTCAAACAGCTCCGCTACTTTTACACTTAACCTATCCTCAACTTTTCTTCGACCCCGAAGGCGAAGCACATTTCCTGATCCGCGAGAACGTGACCACTTCCTCAACACAGGCCGCAAGGCGATTGCTTGGTGATGTCGAAGTGGCCACTCGCCAGAGTACAGCGGTGCGACAGATGGAGCCAGCAGCCGGAAACTACCTTGCACCACCAAGAACCACCGATGAGCTTGAAGGATCAGGGTTCGTGCTGCATATGTTCCTGGTGCCTCCTATTTCGAATAGGTAGAGCATATGTTATGATAGAACAAACCACATGTACAGATGTTGTTCCTTTCATTCGTAGTGCAACGTTGAGAGATACAAGATCGTTTTATATATTACGTGTAGTCGTGCAACAATTTTGTACTAAAGGACAAGAGCTGAAAAGTTACACGGATAAGTACGACGAGAAAAATCAAGTCGATTCACCAACAATCTGACAAATACAGTAATTTCTGACTATTTCCTTTACCAGGAGGAAATGTCCGTGAATAGAGAAAAAATATGGTTGGCGATGGATGGTGGATCGGCAATTTATTAGAAGTACCAACTGTTGGTGGGTCGGTAAAAAATGATTGGTCGGTAAAACTTTAACCGACGCCACTTGTACGGACCGATCAAGAGGTTCGATAAAGGCCTTTACCGTGTTATAGTTGGTCGGTGAAGGGCCTTTTAGCGGCTCACAGTCGGTCGCCTAAATGGAACCATGTTGTAGTACATGAATCACATCAGCGCTTTTCGATCCTCGCCCTCTGTAGCTTTGCTCTCAAGGTTTTATCTTTCGTGTGCTTGTTGATGTTTGGTCCGTACCATTTACTTCATATATAGTTTGCTCCCGTTAGGTTTGTTAATTGAAAAAATATTGCACATCTACTGTTTCGTCGTTTTCATCCTCTTTTTTCATGATTTGTTATTTTATATCTTTTAAGTAGGTTTTTCGAGAGGGTTTTCACAATTCCACCTAATATGTGGTTTGCACTGAATATTTTCTCTTGATAAATAGGCAACACTATATATAAAAGAGAAGAAGTTGAGAATATTGTCCTTTTGTAAATATATCAAGTTTGTGCATTATCAAGGTATATTTGGTTGGGTTGTGGCTGTGAAAAAGCTCTTGTTGGCTCTGAGGTGTGGAAAAAGCTGTTGTGAGTTGTGAGCTGTGAGAAAGTTAAAAGGCGTTTAATAAAACAACTATGGCTTTTCAGAAAGTAACTAGCGGACCCTACATGTCCTATAATAGCTTATTCCGTGGCCACTTCTGTATCATAATTTACGACATTCTTTATAGTGATTTACGATATTTTGCTTCGTAATTTACTACACTTTTACCATGGTTCTTCTTTTTAAAAGAGTGTGAACGCTGACATCATAAATTTGTTCAAATTTATCAAAACTCCGTGATGACATTATCGTAAAACCGTGTTATCGTAATTTATGACATTTGACTCTAGTAATTTACGATAATTTTGTGATGTGTTTTACTAGACTTTTATCACAATTAATTTTGGATGCGACATGTGATGTTGTAAATTTCATTCAAGTTGTTGTAAATTTGTGAAATATTTGTGGTAAAATGAAATGGATATATATATATATATATATATATATATATATATATATATTTGTATATATGTGAAAATTTTGTGGGAGTAGCTGTAGGAAGCCTCTTTCCTACTCCCAGTTGTGGCTACTTCCACTTCCACATTGATATTGTTCATACTTGGGGTTTCTGAAAAAAAGTATGCACACATACTTGATGTTTAAAAGTGGTATGTGCACATACTCCTTTTGTTTATATTAGGATACATCAAGTACATGGACATACTTCTTTTTCTATACAGGAAATGCAATATATAATAAGGTGCAAAAAAATGTGAATTCCACTCAAAACTTTTCATGGCTATCATTTTGAGAAATTTTATTTTGGGTATGTGTACATACTCCTTTTTCTATACAGGAAATGTGATATATAATAAGGTGTAAAAAAATATGAATTTCACTCAAAATTTTCATGATTTTCACTTTCAAAAATCTTATTTTGGGTATGTGTACGTACTCAAAATGATAAATGGGAATGTGCACATACTCATGGATGGTTTTTGAATATGGGAGTAACTACACCCGGGAGTAGAATATATTTTCCCTTATATAAGTATATGTGTATGTATGTATGTATATGAGTAATTTCTTCAAACTTGTGAAAGCCAAAGCCCCAAAAAGCATCTTGCTACCTGCTTTCGGAAATGAACTAACCATAAGCTGTTTTTATCTGTGACTTTTTTTGACAGCCAACCTATTTGACTAGGCTTAAAAAAAGCCCAACCAAACACACCCTAAGTAACTTGTCTCCGCGTCATTAATTGCACTCCACGTATTCCTCTTCTTATGCGGCAATCCATAATGCGGTATGTGTAGTCGACTGACTACCACCGACTCCATGCCGTAACATATGAAGGAGCCAGTGGAGACAAGTGTGCAACACGATCGAAGAAGCAGTGATGAGCTCGAGGATCAACATCCGCGTTGCGTAAGTTCCTGGTGCCTCCTATTTCGAATATGCTTGTGATAGAACAAACTTCAGGTAGACAGGTACAGATCGATGTTGTGCCTTTCATTATAATTAGTAGTGCAACGACGAGACATCCATCATCGCTTTATATAATGTGTAGTCGTGCAACAATTTTGTACTAATGGATCAAGCTGCAAAGTTACATGGATAAGTACGTACGACGAGAAAATCAAGTGGATTCACCAACCATCTGGCGTGTAATGTATTTATTGAAGCATCTGTTCTTTCCTTTCCCATCACAACCGCAGTGCCGAGTCCAGGAGACTCTCGAGTCATTTTTTTTTGTGTCACAGTTTTGAGGAAAATCTCCAATCTTCGAAAACAAGTTTATTTGGCTCTCCATTTTAGGAAAATCACCGCCCAATTCCCCAATCTCCGCTACCAGACGGCGGCACGTGGGCCCGGCCTAGTGAAAATCGAGCCGCAGACGCTTCCCAGCCCAGGCGTCACCTTCCCGCTTCCTCTCTCTCCCACATCCCGCCTCTCGCTCCTTCCATAAAGCCACCGCCGCAATCGCAAACCAAAGCCATTCCATCCGACTGCTAGCCATGGCGCCGAAGGGGGGGCGTTCCCGCGGATCGGGCGGTGGCGGCGGCGGGACGGATTCGTCGTCGGGGCGCGGAGGCGGTGTTGGGGATGGAGCAGGGCGTGGAAGCGGCGTTGGCGATGGGGCTGGGCGCGGGGACAGCTACGAGCAGGGGCGGCAGGCTGTGGATGCCATCCGCGACATCGCCACCAGCCTAGGGTTCGGATGCACCGTCAGTACGTGCGGCCGCGCTTCCCCTGTCCGATTGTGCTATTTAATCAGCCTCATTTTCAATTCGCTTACGTTTGTGTCTAATTGCTGCCGGCTCTGTTCCTAGACTATGGTCCAGGCCTCGAGTATCCGCCGCAGACCAAGTTCCTCTCGGCGTGCGTTGAAGGCAACCTTCCCAACGTCAGGAGTGAGGTCTCCCGATTTCTCTCTGCCCAGCAATGCTCACCTCTGTATGCAGATTGTAGCGTGTGATTGATTTCGTACTTTATGGTATGCAACATTCAGAACAGGTTGTAGTGTATGATTCAGCTTGTTTAGAAGTATATTCAGTGGCTGTTTTTGTAGATATGTAGTGCTGATTCTAATCATTTACAGAGTTAATTTTGCACTTTCAATTAATATTTCGGAACTTCTTATGAAACCTTTGATAAGGCTTTCTAGACGCTTGTACTGTTTACTGATGATCAGTAATTTTTGAAATTTGCTATTTGAAGCCTGGTTCGTAGCATGGATGAGGATGACAAGGAGTCGCTTGCCTCTGTGAGGATGGAGGGCTTAGGTGCGCTGCATGGGGCAGCGATCAAGGGTAATGTTGAAATTTGCAGGTACTTGGTGGAGGAGCTAAAGTTTGATGTGAATTCAGCAGCCAACGATGATTCTGGTAATCGGCTTCGTGTTTTACTAGTTCAAATCTGCGAGTTCACATTGACAAAGTACTTGTATTGCACGTTGTTGAGAACAATTTGGAACTTATGCAACATCAGTTATCTTGTGTTTTAGAATTTAGATGACAATTGGAGTTAGTTAGATTTGCTGATTCTTGTTATCACGAGTTTCTATTGTTCCCTGTATCTATGTTGTTACTTTGTAGGAAGTTAAACTGTCACTGTGTTATGCTGTGGTGCTTGGGGAGATCTTTTATGTCAAATATTTAATTGTGATAGTCTGAGATGATGTTTATGATTTTACTAATAGAGTAAATAAATTGCATGTTTGCAATGCTCTTGGCAGGACCTTTGTTCTATGCGGTCTCAGGGGCACATGTGCCTACTGTCAGGTATCTTCTTGACAAAGGTGCAGATCCAAATATGCAAAATCATCGTGGTATTGCGCCTCTGCACGAAGCCGCAAGAGAAGGTCTATCTTTCTGCATATATATAGATTTTAGCAAACCATGCTTGCAGTTTATCACTGGGACTGAGATAAAAGCAAAATAGATATTGTATTGCTGTTTTCCTGTTACAGTGCCATTCACCTGGTGATATACGTGGTCCCTACCTTATGTGATGCTCACATGAATTCAGGGTGCAATAGTACACCAGTGATTGTTGCATTGTTGTCATTGTAAAATCCCATTGAAAGATGTGTATCTTATTGTGTCCATATAAAATTACGTACCTGCCTTGTATTATTTGAGGCTTAAATCTGTGGAGCACAATTTGTTGGCATATGCTTAGAGGAAACATTGTCCACAAATCACATATACTACCTCTGTTTCTCAAAAAAAAATGGCATTCTAGTTTTGTCCTAAGTCAAACCATGTGAAGTTTGGCCAAACTTTGATGAAAAAGTACCAATATTTGTAGTGTAAAAATTAAATAGTATCATTGCATTCATCAAGAAATATATTTTTCATGTTATGCCTACTTGGTGTATATACTATTTCCTATAAAATTGGTCAAAGTTAGGATAATTTGACTGAAGACAAAACTAGAATGCCATTTTTTGTGGAACTGAAGGAGTCCATATTATTGGTGACTATAATGTACTAAATAGCTTATTCTTAGTTGTGACCCTGTTGCATACCTTTACTTTTTCATCTATTTGCAGGATTTGATGAAATCGCACATCTCTTGCTCTCTAAAGGAGCTAGTGTTGACATATCATCTGTTGACGGAACCCCACTACATGCTGCCGCTGCCTTTGGAAAGTCTAGCATGATACAGATCTTGCTGGAGCATCATGCGGATGTAATTATTACTTATGTTTTGTTTGCTGGAGTTTTGTGTGATTCTTACTATAGGATTATTCAAGGTCTAATTAAGTGCGGAGAGTAAAAGAATCACCTAGCATCCTCATACACTTCCCTTTTGAGAAAAGCTGACAATAGCAACCAAAATCCTTCAGAACATACGGCTTTCCTTTTGATGTTGGAAGCAAGCTAGGCTCCTCCCAAGTTGCATCACAAATTGGGTTCAACTGTTATACATGACCTTGTTTCACTAGTATTTTTATAGATGGAAAGGCCTCAGACCTATCCCAATTTATTAAATTTATTACTAGTTCCTACGCTGGCGAAAAGGAGGTAAGCCAAGCAACAAAGTGTAGTTTAGTCACATTGCTAAAGGCAGTCTTGGGTTGGCCTGGATCCTACCCAGGCTGCAGCTAGCCCAGGCAACCAAACACAACCACATTTCTTTGTATATAGGTTATGCCTGTATGTTCTGGATGTTTTTTCCATAGTGTTAGGACAGTGACATAATGCATAAATTATTGAATGTACTTTGAAGCTTTCAAATCCTTGCATTTAACCCGGAATATATATTCCTATTCAAATTTCAAGAAAATGACAATATTTACGTGTGCATAATTTACTAACATTAAAATCATGACGAGTTTCTCTCGGAATTGACTTTCTTTTTCTGAAAAAAAAACTGCAGGTGAATAAGGTCTCATTAACGTTATGTACACCTCTGACTCAAACTCTTCTTGCCAGTCCTGAAAAACTGAAAGAATCAACTTGCTTCAAGTGTATGAAGCTCCTTGTCGAGGTCTGGTATCCGATTCACCTTGTCTTCGATTTTACAAGATGGGAAATCCCATCTGCCAAGAATGTTCTTCAGTGAGTTTTATGGACTGTAACACCCAAAACTTGTTTTTGTCCTGCATCCACAGGCTGGTGCTGATTTAAATTCTAGAAAGGTGGAGACCCCATTGATGATAGCAACTATCAAAGGCTTGACAGAATGTGTTGAATACTTGTTGAAGGCTGGTGCAGATGCCAATATTCCAGCTAAAGATGTTAGTGATTCCTCTGTTACTTCGTCATATTATAAATTAATATAGTTTGCCTGAATATCTTTACTCAGCAACAATAAGTTGCTATTGCTATTGATATTCATACTTTTTAATTAAATCTCAGGTTGGTATCAGACCAATTGAAATTGCTGCAGAATCTGGAAGAAGAATGCTTGTGGACATCCTATTTCGTTTTACTTCACCCATTCATGATGTCTCAAACTGGAGTGTTCATGGAATAATTGCTCATGCAGAATTAAGGAACTCAAAGGACAAGGTTGTAAACAATTTCCCAGGTTCATAATAATGTTAATATATTTGTGGTTGCCCATTTATACAGCTTCGATAACTGTGCATATATATGTTTTATGGTCAGTCCCAAGTGTTCTCAACAACAATCCTTCTGTTGTGTATATATTCTTCATTTCTCAATGGGCGCTACATGTTCATTAAATGACTTGAAGGAATCTAATGATTAAAAGATAGTTGTAGCTTTCCATCGAAGGATGCACAAACGGTGAAATGAGATTAAAAAAACTAGAATGTGTTTTTTCTTTCAGCCTTTCGTCTTGAAATATTTGGTTACATAACTGTTCTAATAAAGTGCTAGATCTATGGTATGTTAATATTTGCAAAATGTTCTAAATCTTTGGCAGTCTTGGGATGGCCGGGAGAGCTTTCAAGATTGTTGTTTTAACTCAATATATATATTTGTCCTGGAATTTAACAAAATTTTCTCTTATCTAAAAATTGTAGTTTTTAGAACATGGTCTTATTGCAGTTCGGTGACATCAAATGCTATTATATGTGATAATTTTTATACTTTTTCATATTGGTAGGTTAATCTAGGTGAAAAAGATAGCAAAATTCAGCTGAATTTACTTTCTAAAAAAACAGTCAAGAAACAGGATGCCGGTGCATCTAAGCCATGTCCTAAGGTATTGTCTAACACATGATTCCTACCAGACATCTTTTTTCTACTGCATCAACTAATCAATCTTCAGGTGCATAAATTTCATCAATAAAAAGGAGCTATTGTTTTGATATTTTACATCTCGGGCAATATCTAAATTTATTTTAGCTCTCACATCTCTCCCTTTGTTGGCTGACATAGGTTAAGGCGAACGATAAAGATAGAAAGGTTCAGCTCAAATTACAAGGTGGAAAAGCAGTTGAGGAGAAGGACTACAGCAGTGCAATAAAATTCTATAGCGAGGTATATACCATTGCATGTCATGTCTTCCTGTTTTAAAATGTGTTAGTTTTAATTTTTTTCCAGAAAACCTCCACTAGTTCAGTTACATCATACACCCTAGATGCTTGCATCCTAGACTAGACCAGAACAAAACATCAAGACATTGAGAATTTAAGGGAGAGGACATGAAACTATCTTTAATTTGGACTAGGTTCAATCAAGTCAGCTGCCTTTCATTGATGAAAATGTGACCCAGCAGCAGCCAAACTGGATTCAGCCATTCTCCTCTGAGCAGCTTCTGGAACTGTTGAAGAAAGCTTTCAAGAACATGAACCCAGAAGCATGGTGGAACTCAGCTGTTGCTGTCAGAGTTGACCTTTCCCCCTATCAGTGCAACATCAACCTAACCATCAGCCCAACAGCACAAACCAGAAGAAGGGTTCCTAGCTTCACTGAGGCAAGTGCCAGCAGTAACAGGGCTAGCAGAGTCCTAGCAGTAGAACATAGGGGCCAATGCACAATTGAGTACCTTTCTGATCCTTCAACTGGCTGGGTTCAGCCTGGTATGGCTTCTCATGATCATGAGACAGGTTCGTCTTCTACTAGTAGGCTAAATCCTGAACAAGACCTACAGGAGCATGCAAGATACCTGGAATTGATGGACCTGCACAGAATCAGACAACAGCCACTGATGATTAGGGACCAGCCAACCTCCAGGCAGCCACTCAGGATCAGAGACGAGCCTACTACCAGGTCACACTCACCTATTCTCACTGCTGAGAAGCTTCTGATTAGTCAGATTAAGGCAATGCAAGTCATCAAGCAGGTGTACATAAGGAAGAAACTCAAGAAAAACCCATCATATGTCCATAGAAGAATCACTAAGGTGTATGAAAGGAAAAACTGTCATCAGATGAATGTGCATAAGGACTGGCAGATTGTTGTCTGGCAAGAAGCAAGTGGCATGAGTTTGGAAAACATTCCTCCTCACTTGTCTTCTGATCAGCATGACCCCAATGGAGAGTTTGTGCAAGTGCAGGAGGGCACCAACAGCAACATACAAACCCCTGGTGTTAACTCACCAAGGAAATTACAAGCAAAAGTGGTCTCTGCCAAGAGGCTCAGAAAGAGAAGCAGCATCCCAGCTCCAGTTTCACAGATCAAACTAAGGCGAAGTCCCAGAGTGCTAGCTAACAACAATGGTTACAGGCAGAACCAGCAGCAGATAAACCAGCACCAACAGCATGGACAGCTACAGAATCAGATAGAGGAACAGCAGAACCAACCCCATCAGGCAGCAGATCCTCCAATAAATCAGCCAAACATTGCAGCCCATCATGAGCAAGAGCAGGCCAACATGAATCAGCTGCAGACTGAGGATGATAGCCAACCTGGTATTGATTACTCTCCTCTCTCTTCTCCTGGTCCAGTTAAATTCCCTACTTTAACTGAACTTGAAAAGACTACTGTCCCTTACCCTGAAATACCTACCAATGTACTTCAGGAAGTGGCAGTCAAGACATGCAGTGTGCCCCCTGAGGAGGTGCATGAAGAGCTGCTACGGTCCTCCACTGCTAATATGGAGAATGGCAGCCAGCAAGAGGAATCAAATGTTAACAATGATTAGTGCAGCCTCAGAGTTACTGTGGGGGTGGAATTACAATGGGTGGCAGTGGCTTGGCAATTTTGTTGTTGTCTTTATTTGTTGGGCAGGCTATGAAAGCAAGCAGATGAGCAGCATGTTATGCATTCAGGCCAATGGCTGTCTCTTTGAAACTTATCCTGTTTTGTACTACCATATTGTGCACTGTGTCTGTTTCATTAGAACTCAATTGCCTGCTGTTTTATCTGAATGTTGCTCTTCTTTGGGGCGATGTCTTTGCAAAGTTCTTTTCTGTGCAATCCTTCTGTATCATTCCTCAATTCCATAACTGTGGCAAACCTACCAATGTCATTTGCACCTGGTCATACATGTTAAGATATAAGGTCTGCTCTCACACTCGCATCTGCTCAAATGGCTGGGGTCACTTGCCTGTTATAAGTATGCATATGCACTCTCTGGACTGTTGCAACCGTACTAGCGATCTAGGTTCCTATACATGCTTGTTATGTTGTTGGATAGCAACCATTATGTGCAGACGAACTGGTAAGCTCAATGCTGATACGCACAAAACCGACAACATGCATCTTTGCCGTATCTTGAACAGTAAACGTCGCCAATGTACAGGGCCAGGAGATATGAGGTTAAACCTATGGTTTAACAATCCTAATACATACACATCGTGGTACAAATGAGTACACAAAGCAGGAACTGGAATGTACTAAACTGCAATATTAGAGGCCTGAATGACGAAGACAAGCAAAAGGCAGTAAGAGCAAAAATAGAAGAAGGGAACTGTGCAGTGTTTTGCATTCAAGAAACAAAGAAGGAAATTATTGACTGCTCATTCATGAAGAAAATAGCACCCAAGAGGTTCAATAAATTCGCCTTTACCCCATCTAGAGGTGCCTCAGGAGGGATCCTCATGGGATGGAATGAAGCTATTTTTGAGCGAGAGGTTCTGCACACCTCACAATATGCAATTACAGTCAAGTTCAGGTCCAGGAACAATGCACAAACATGGATACTAACAACAGTTTATGGGCCTTGTCAAGGGGAAGAAAGGGACAACTTTGTTAATTGGCTTTACAATCTAAACATATCAGCAGAGGAGAACTGGATGATAGTGGGGGATTTTAATTTCTACAGATCTATTGAAGACAGAAACAGAGAAGGAGGAAACTTCAATGACATGGAGATTTTTAACTCAATTATAAGTAATCTGGGTCTCATTGAAATACCTCTCAAGGGAAGGAAATATACTTGGAGCAACATGCAACAAAATCCTCTGCTGGAGCAAATTGACTGGTGCTTTACTTCACTTGGCTGGACTATCAACTGCCCAAATACCCTCCTGCTGCCAATGTCCAAGCCCTTATCAGATCACATCCCATGCACTGTTCAAATTGGAACAAAGATCCCCAAGGCTCAGGTTTTTAGATTTGAAAACTACTGGATTAAACACCCAGGATTCATGGGAATAGTACAGGCTGCCTGGGATATTGAGGTCAGAGCTACTAATAGTGCAACCAAAATAGCTGCCAAATTCAAAAAATTAAGAAGAGTATTGAAGAGATGGAGCAGAACCATTGGTAAGCTAAGTATCCTAATCAAGAAATGTGATGGTGTCCTTCTGGTACTAGACAAGTTGGAGGAGCAGAGACCACTGTATATACAGGAGGCCAACTTCAGAAATATCTTAAAAGCTCATATCATAAGACTACTGAGATACAAGAATGAGTACTGGAGGCAGAGGTACACTATCAGACTAGTCAAATTTGGGGATGAACCAACGAAGTTTTTTCATGCATCTGCCACTGAAAGATACAGAATCAACACAATAACAAGTATCTTGACAGAGGATGGTAGGGTCCTAACTGAACATGGGGAAAAAGCAGCAGTACTATGGGACACTTACAGACAGAGGATGGGTCATGCTGACAACCCGCAAATGCAGTTCAACTTAGAAGAACTGTTTGACACCCAAGCCAATCTAGATCACTTGGCTGAACCGTTCACAACATAGGAGATTGACCAAATCATCAAAGAAATGCCTAGTGAAAAGGCACCGGGCCCAGATGGTTTTAATGCACTGTTCTTAAAAACATGCTGGCACATTGTTAAAGGAGATTTCTACAATCTGTGTCATGATTTCTTTGAAGGAAAAGTGTCTCTACAGGCCATCAACAGCTCTTTCATAACATTAGTGCCAAAGGTCAATAACCCAGAGGCAGTAAATGATTATAGACCGATATCTTTGCTAAATTCAGTGCTTAAACTGATTACAAAGCTGCTGTCCAAGAGAATGCAGGCTGTCATACTGCAGCTTCTACATCAAAATCAATATGGCTTCATTAAGACTAGAACAATAGAGGATTGCCTAGCCTGGACTTATGAGTATTTACACCAATGCCATCACTCAAAGAGACCAATTGTGATCCTCAAATTAGATTTTGAAAAGGCATTTGACACAATTGAACACTGTGTCATCATACAAATGCTACAGAGGTATGGTTTCCCAGAAAAGTGGATTGGTTGGGTGCAAGAAATTCTGGACTCAGCTACCTCCTCAATCCTCCTAAATGGTGTTCCAGGAAAAATCTTCAACTGTAAGAGGGGTGTCAGGCAAGGAGACCCACTCTCACCTCTTCTATTTGTCATTGGAGTACAGTTGCTGCAGCACATTGTCAATAAATCTTGCCAAATGGGCCTCCTATCATATCCACTCAACCTCACTCACACCAGTGACTACCCCATTGTACAGTATGCGGATGATACGATCATAATCATGAAGGCATCTCAGAGAGAGCTCTTTTTTCTCAAGGCACTACTCAATTCATTCAGCCAGTCAACAGGTCTCAAAGTCAACTACTCAAAATCCTGCATGTTGCCGATCAACATACAACAGGAACAAACTGAAATTCTTGCATCTGTATTTGGATGCCAGATTGGTACTTTCCCTTTCACTTATCTTGGCTTGCCAATGGACACCACAAAGCCAAGGGTAGAGGATCATGCTCCACTCTGCAACAAAGTTGAGAGAAGAATTACAGCAACAACCACCTGGTTAACAATGAGTGGAAGAGTGCAATACGTGGACTCTGCAGTTACACCGCTAATCACCTATGCAATGTGTACATTTAGAATGCATGTCACAGTCATCAAAACCTTAGACAGATCAAGGAAAAATGGAGTATGGAGGGGCTCTGATGTCGCAGGAAAAGGAAAACCGTTAGTTGCTTGGCCAAGAGTAACAATGCCCAAGGACAAAGGTGGCATGGGACTCAAGAACTTGGCAATCCAAAATGAGGCATTTCTGATCAAACAGTTGCATAAATTTTACAGCAAGGCTGAGGTGCCATGGGTCCAGCTGATATGGAATACACACTACTCTAATGGTCAAGTGCCACACGCAACGAATGAAAAGGGATCCTTCTGGTGGAAGGATATAATGAAGTTCTGTGACCATTACAGAGGGAATGCAGCAGCAAAAGTAGGGAAAGGTGACACTGTGCTGCTATGGGAGGATGTTTGGGATGGACATTTCCTCAAAAACGAGCTGCCAAGACTACACTCCTTCTCACGAAGTAACAAAACCTCAGTGCAGCAATACATCATCAACCAGGACCCGCATCAACATTTCCACACACCATTATCTCAAGAGGCCATGCAGGAACTGGCAACTTTGAATTCTATCATCAACCAAGTACAGCAAAGACAGAATGAAAAGGATGTGTGGATCTTCAATTGGGGAAACAGCATATATAACTCAGGAAAATTCTATAATTTGGCTTTCAAGTCCATCAATCCCCCACAGCCCTTCAAATGGATCTGGAGAACCAAAATTACAAAGAAGCTCAAAATATTCATATGGCTCATGTTCATTGACAGGCTCAACTCCAGAAATCTACTAAAAAGGAAAAATTACAAGGTAGAAGGTGATGACTACACTTGTGTTCTCTGCAATCACAATATTGAGGAGTACACCTATCACCTGTTCTTCATGTGCCCCTTCAGTGTAAATTGTTGGAATTTTCTGGGAATCACATGGGACCACACCATCCATTTCTTCCAGACTTTGCAAAGGGCTAGAGAAAATTGTCAGCATAACTTCTTCATGGAAGTCTTTGCCATTGCTGCCTGGGAGATTTGGAAGCAACGAAATGGCAAAATCTTCAGAGGAGCAACCCCATCTTTCCAAGCCTGGAAAACTTCATTTGCCAGAACAGTCAACCAGCAGATATATAGACTAAAAGAAGAAGACCAGCAATTAGTTAAAGACTGGCTTCAAAACTTACTGTAACTGACATAGTTTACCTTTCAGTTTTCCCCTTTCTTCCAAGCCTTCTAACTAGCAATTGTATATATAAGGTTTGGTCTCTCTCTTTCTTCTTTCTGGGCCTGCACCTTGTATAGGTAGGTTTCGGTGCGTGGGGCCATAGGGTGTCTTCTTGTTCCTTTTATTTTAAGAACTGTATTTTCTTAGTTTAATATATATACCACAGTAGGGGCTTCCCCTACTGTAATTTCTTCAAAAAAAAAAAACATCAGTACGTACACGTTCAGCATCCTTGATGCCTATATCTTAGTTCGCTAGTTATAGGGAATAATTATCTCGTAGGACCTTAGTTTTGAATTCTTATGGTTCAGATTCATTTGAACAAATTTCTTAGATTCCAAATAATAACCTCATATCTGTCATATTTGATTTAAGATAAGCAACATAGTGGGAGCGTACTAACCCTCCTGGTAGTAGTAATGAGTAGCTAACTAGATGCAATTAGGGATAACTCTATGCTGAACGCAACCGGCATATTTCTAGTCAGCCGTACAATAGATTCTAACTGTGCAATAAAATTCTATAGCGAGGTATACCATTGCATGTCATGTCTTCCTGTTTTAAAATCTGTTAGTTTTATATTTTTCCAGAAAACCTCCACTAGTTCCGTTACATCATGCACCCTAGATGCTTCCTAGACTAGCCGAGAATGAAATATCAACACATTGACAATTTAAGAAGTAACAATACAAATTCTAGCTAGAAACAAAACATGGCATACACATCCAGCATCCTAGATGCCTACATCCCTGATTCTTGTGTAATTTTGCTAGTTATAAGTTATAAGGAATGATTATCTCGTAGGAGCTTAGATTTTAATTCTTATAGTTCAGCTTCATTTGAACAAAATTCTTAGATTTTGAATAGTAACCTCATATATCATGAATATGGCTTGACAAATTTGATTTAACATAAGCAATATAGTGGGAGCGTACTAACCCTCCTGGTAGCAGTAATGAGTAGCTAACTAGATGCAATTAGGGATAACTCTATGCTGAACTCAACTTGCATATTACTGGTCAGCCGTACAATAGATTCTAACAGACGGAAGCACAAAGTGCTGATATAATTTGATTGGGATGCCAGCCTTTACGACCTTGGCACCCGCTCTTTTGCCTGTACCCTTTTCCACTGAAGGCGTCCATAACAAAGTCTTTAGGTTGATGTTATGCGTATCTTTTATGAGTTTTGATGCTTTGTAATCAAAATTCTTTTTTTTTGCAAATTATAGTTTTTTTTATGTTTCTACACTACAAAGAGTAACAGTCCTTCCCTACAGTTTCATTTGAAGTGGCCAACATTTTTTAGTGTATTTGGTTAGCTATATTTAAAACTGTTTGTAATTACATTGTTGGGAATGGTGTTGTGGGTAATTTACCTAAACTGTTGGGAAATATGTGAATTGTATTGGAAAACAGTTGGTGACTTATGTAAAATACTAAAGAGATGGAAAACTGTCGGCCACCTCATGAAAAATTGTGTGGGTAAAGAGTTTGTTTCTTGTAGGAGATGAACAACAGATCATTTAGCATCCTTTACATGTGTCTCTTCTCACGGCGTACCTTTTGCTATTGTGTATTTTCTTTCAGACTAAATTTGCGCTTTGTATATTTTATTATCCTTTGCTTTGTGTTTTTCAATATTTGCCCTGCTTGGCACCAAGAGTTCACTTCAGACCTTGTATTGTTTCAGTCCAAGCATCAGTTTAGTGCTATGTTTTGCTTACAACAGGAAGAAGTCGTCGATCCGTAAACCTATTAAGTCCTGGTCTAGTTCGCAAAAACACATGTTGGGCTCACGTTTTGTTTGATGCAGGCAATTAATGGAGATCCTGCAGATGCCGTTCTGTATGCTAATAGGAGCTTTTGCTATCTGAAAATGGGGCAAGCGCAGGATGCTTTCCGTGATGCTAATGATTGCATAAGACTGCGGCCTAAGTGGACGAAAGGTTACTATCGTAAAGGTGCTATCCTCATGTCTCTCAAGGTCAGATAAAATTTCAAATTTCTTTCCTGTGCTTTACTACCTCTGTTCTTAAATTCTTTTCTTTAGGAAAACAATTTTAGTTCAGTTTTGAACTTGATTAGTTGTCCTAACAACATCATTTCGTGAATGGAAGGAGTATACATCAATGCTTTGTTATTAACCTGCTCCATGATTTTTTATCCTTATTTAGGAGTATAAGCAAGCATGTGATGCATTCATGGCTGGAGTTATACAGGATCCTAAAAATGAGGAGATGGCCCAAGCATTATGGTAGTCAATCTGTTTCATTCCTTCCATTTCTTGAACATTAAAGTATTACTTGACTGATGGTTTTGACTGGAACCTATTATCTTGTAACATTAAACCTTTACATCGTTGCAACACTTTTTTTTTTTTCCTAAATTATAGTAATTCATGTATTGTAACATGATGAACGTTTCTGAAGCAGATTTCCCTATCCGTCTTTGTGGTTGATTGATGATTGTGCTGATGTTTACCAGGGAGGCAGTTGAGGCAATGAAGAAGGAACATTCAACTGCTAAAAGTCTCAACTCATTTGATTAAAGGATGGTCCAGTCTGCAGTGCTCAAGTCTTTTGGTCGCTTATCATTTGTGTATACTACTAGAAAACCAACCAAGGCTGACGGTTTTTCAACCCTCAACCATTAACTTATACCATCGGAAAATATAATGTCTGAGCGTGAACCGTTGCGCACTCGTGGTCGGGGATTCTCTCATTTCCCGAGGGTACGCTTGGCCATTAGATTACCAAGGGTGAAAGGCACTCTTGGGCATTGCCTCCTCAAGCAAACATAGGAAACAGTCGGTCATTGAATGCCTGACCGGTAACTACCATCAGTCACTTGATTGGTGAATTATGATTTGACCTGGCCAAATTATTTAAATATTTACAGCTGAATTTATTATTCTATTCACTATTTTCCTTTATGTTCAGATGTTTTCTGTAAACATAAAAGTCTTATTAATTGCATTTTCTATCTATAACAATTTACCCAAAGATTAATAGAGGATCGAAGTAAAGACAGAAGATCAATACTCTCTGATGTGAATTGCACCGGACATTTACATTCAACGGGGCCAAAGAGAAAAGATGCCATTCCTCTCTACTCCTAAACTAATCCTGAAGACTGATACATTGAAGAAACAAAGAAAGAGGCAGTGGTATGCGTATATAACCCTGCCACACAAGCACCATCACATACAAGAAAGAAAATAAATCCAAATCCTTCTAGTGACTCCACTGGATGCGGTCAGAATTCAGATTAACTCCTGGCAGCTCCAACCATCCTTCTGGAGACAAAAATCTGAATCCATAAACATGGAAAAATAATTAAACATCAGTGATTGAAGAGACAAAGGACCAAAGCGTTCATGCAGTTACGAGAAAAAAGAAGGAGCAATGCTACATCTACAAAAACGTTTTACAACATTCTCACGAAATGCTGACATGTCAAAACATGGTTGGTTGCATGATTTAGGATTAGCATAATTCAAAGAGACACTTGCTATAAATTCACTCACACGCAACCGCACTTACTATAAATTTAATGACACGTCAGCATTTTGTGGGAACTTTGTGAAACTTTTTTGTGAACGTATCATTACTCAAAAAGAAGACTGACACAAGGATGCGGTTACGTGAAAAAAAGAAGCTAGACTGACACAAGGATGCTGAAGCTGCATCTGCATGATTGCATATGTCTAGATATGTCTGAGATTGCAAAGTACCCTCAAAACCAGTAGATTAACGCATAAGGAAACAAACTGTAAAAATCAGGGTAGTAAATCCATGTATCTGCCTTCACGACCTGTCTGAGTCTTTGCAGCTTGTAACATGACCATTTGAGAGCGAATTAATCTGTAACAAGCAGGAAAAACAAGTAAATTAGGCACATGACAAGAGATCCGATGGTAACATTAATATAGGAATGATTCACATTCGATAACACTAATCAGATCTGACAGATAAAAAGAAAAGAAAGAGGAGGGAATTATATTAGATAAGCACCAGTAAAGCCTGGTTGGACTGATCATGAGGAGACACAAAAAATGCTCGAATTGAACGCGACGGTTACCAGCCAGCCCTGCAGAGGATGGTGATGCAGATTGGGAAGCCGGGATGTACCTGAAGTTGCACCAGAAGAAGCAGCTCGTTGAGGTCTGGTTGTACATGGCCACGATAGATCGACGATGGGCAGGATCCAATATGAATGAGTGTACCTGCACCACTGGGGGTACTAGATTGGATTGGTATATGCAATAGAATTGAATTGACAATTTGACATGAATAAAATTAAACTTGTTTGATTACCCCTTTTCAACAGTACATACAAAATTGAAGTTCTGTTTATGGAATGTGATTTTTCTTGTTTCTTTTTTGAAACGGAATGTGAATTTTTCTAGTCACGAAAGAAAAGGCAAATTCATTCCCCCACGCGGTCTGACTATTCAACTTTGCTAGGGACCAGTTTCCAAAAAAAAAAAACTTCACTAGGGGCTCCACCGTAATTTGTGACCCTGTCCACTCATCGTTCACTCTGCCTGCTTCCACTTCCAGATCCGCGGCGAGCGCGGCGGCGATCCCCGGCATCTCCGGTGGCGCGCCGGTAAGCTCTCCCAACGCATCGCTTGTTACACTTCTCTCTCACGCCGCTTTTTTTTTAGATAAAGGAAGCTCTTTATTTCGAGGTGAAATAATGTTCCGGCCTCTGCACAACAAAGATACATTTAGCCTTTACATAGAACACCCAGGTGAGCCGATATAAATCAGCCTAAAACACCTATCAACAACGTAAACTCAATCATCTAACTCAGCACCTCAAAGTCCTATGGCATCAATGAACACTATTGTTGCAGCTCTATCTTCATCCTCCAAAGAAGTCACCTTCCTGCAAGAATGTTGTCGCCGCTTAAACAATACTTCATCACTTACATCTAAACTCTCTCACGCCGCTTATAGCCTAACCTCTGGCTTCTCCATCAGCAAGGCCATGGACGCCCCCAAGAGGAGCAAGGCAGCCGCGGCCGGCTTCCCCGACGACCCCTTCGTGGAGATCCTCTCCCGCATCCCTGCGAAGCCGCTCTTCTGTTTCAAGTGCGTCTCCAAAGCCTGGTGCGACCTCATCGCCTCTCGCCTCCACGGCAACAAGTCCCCCCAAACCCTAGAAGGGTTCTTCTTCGGCTCCGGCGGCGGCGATGACAACTTTGGGAGTTTCGCCAGCTTGTCGGGGAGACCCGCACCTTTCGTCGACCCTTCGTTCTCCTTCCTCAAGAAGATCCCTGGGATTAAGGGCCTCGTCCTCTGGAGCTCCCACAACGGGCTCCACCTCTTTGGGCACCTCAGGCCTAGGAAAACAATTTCGGCGAAATTTCACCGAAATATCTGACATTTCGCCTTTTCCGGTGGGGTCCAAAATATTATCTAAATGAACAGTACCAACGAAATTCCATCCTTGACCCCCTACATGAGTCCAAATTGTCTAGTTTATGTATGGAATCGTGATATTTTATACATTTGAGACCATTTCTTGTGAAATCATGTGAAAACTTTTTGAAAATTTTAAATTTTGTTCGCCGAAATTTCCGAAATTACATATTTATCGGTGACCTCCGAAATTTTTTTGTTCCCGAAATATTTTTCCTAGCCTCAGGGATTGTGGCACATACGGATACATCGTGTGCAACCCTGCCACCGAGCAATGGGTGGCCGTGCCCAGCTCCGAATGGACAGTGTCTCCTCCGGTGAAGAAGCAATGGGACTACCAAGAAGAAATTACTAGAGACGCACACCACTTTCTGATTTTTGACCCAGCCATCTCTTCACACTTCCACCTGGTCCAGGTCGGCCACCATCGTGTTCCCAAGGTGGTGGAAGCTGTGGTCATCTACTCATCTGAAACTGGGGTTTGGACTAATAACACACAAGCATGGATGCAGTTCGGAGAAAGATGGACAAGTGCCGTAGATGTAGTAAAATCCAAGTTGGGCAGTGCGTATCTGAATGGCAGGCTGCATCTTATTATCTACTCCTGCTACTATCTTCAGACAGTTAAGGGTCAGATAGTGGCAGTTGACATGCGGATGCAGCCATGTAAGATAATCCGCTGGCCAGAAACAAAAGAATTTTCTGTTCCTGCTTTTATCGGTCAGTCGCAGGGACTCTTGCATTGCATCAGTGGACATAGAAAGATAGAAGAGGGTCCTGATTACATCACCGGACTATCGATCTGGGTCCTCGAGGATTATGATGCAGAACAATGGGTCCTAAAGCTAAGTGTGAGTTGTTCCCAGCTGTTTGGAGAAATGAGTTGCAGAATCGATGAATTAGATGTGGTCGCCATTCATCCAGATCACAGTTTGGTTTTCATTGTTCACAGTTACAACCAGAAACTGATTTCATATGACATGGATACTATGGAAGTGTGTTCTCACCAGGCATTAGGACACGGCTGTCGGTCAGTTGTCCCATATGTGCCTTATTTTGTGAAGCTGCCAACGCTTGTCCCTAGGCATACCCAGGATCGGTTAGTTAAACTAGAATCAGGTGGCCATAGCAGAATCTACTAGAATTAGGTGATGCATCTTCATGGTGTTGGAAGGTTTACTACTTAGCACTACATATGCTAGTTAATGTATGTGGTTTCCCAAGTTGCATGACTTGTGATGTTTGGCATTCAAGTTATCAGTTATCGAATGCTACTATTTGTGTTTCCAGAATGACTATCTTCGTATATATGTATCTTATATTGGCTTCTTTTTTCTTGGTCTTACTTGTGAATGATCCATAACCAACTGCTATTTTTTCTTTCCTCGGTGCTATATATAGTTATCAGTTATCGAATGCTACTATTTGTGTTTCCATCATGACTATCATCTTATATATGCATCGCTTATTGGCTTCTTTTTTCTTGGTCTTACTTGTGAATGATCCATCACTAACTGCTATTTTTTCCTTGGTATGTACTATCGAATGCTAATGTTTGTGTTTCCAGAACGCCCATCATCTTGTATATATCGCATATTGGCTTCCTTTTTCTTGGTCGTACAATTAAATCATCACTAACTGCTATTTTCTTTCATCGCTACTATATTTATTCATTTATGTTGGATGAATATATGTATCTTCCTTATCTTGTGGAAATGGCATGCATCAGGAAGGTTTGGACTGAAACCTGTCATA
The DNA here is from genome assembly GCA_007726485.1 of Eragrostis curvula. Lineage (NCBI taxonomy): Eukaryota > Viridiplantae > Streptophyta > Magnoliopsida > Poales > Poaceae > Eragrostis > Eragrostis curvula. The sequence goes on from RWGY01000005.1 coordinate 7,126,128, forward strand.
TTGCCAACTATATGTTCTTACATGACAACCCAATTCCGAGACTACGTCTGATATGTTAGACTGTTGGCATGCATATCTGAATAAGTATTCCATGTCGAATTTTGATGATAAATAAATCACCCTTATTTTCTATCAACTGTTTCGTAGCTAGATATTTTATCGGAATATTTACCTTAGTATTGTGATGTCTGCATTCATTCTCACTGGTACTTCTTCTAACCTAGACTTAAGTATAAAATGTACAACTTGAATACTACAAGAGGGGGAAAAGGACGTTGTAGAGGATTTTGACAACCTGTACATGACGAGTCCAAATCATACTTTGCATTCATCTCAGATGTAAAGAAAACAATGTTGGTTGAATCATACTTTGCATTCATCTCAGATGTAAAGAAAACAATGTTGGTTGTTGGATGACATCGTGTGAAGAGCAGACGTGTTGGTTTGCTGCATTTGAGCAATTACACGGCCATGATGCAAACGTTGCCCAGTTCAGGTTCCTCTAAGAACTTCACTACACAGTTCTAATCTGGGATCAGTATACAACAGCTTTACGAAATTCTTTTCAAGCACTCTTCCCTATCTCGAGGAAGACAAATCTGAAAATTTAGAAAATAAAATGTAACCATGAAGACAAATGGATGAGTAAAGTAATAGGATTTGTTACATGAATCGACGTGTTCTGCTTGTCATCAGAAAGGATAATGTGATATGGTAATTAGTACCAAATAAACATTTCGCAGAGGAAAACTATGTAAGTACTCTGATTCAAGAAAACTTTCCAGGACGTGTGTTATCAGTAGATAGAAGATTTGAATGAAAGTTTTGCCTGCATAACTGACTTGTTTAATTTTTGGTGTATTGGCAACAGTATAAGAAATAGAGGCAACATTGAATTTTCTCAAGGATGAAAAACAGACAAGGATGAAAAACAGACATTTTATCAGAGAAGCGGATATCAACGTTTCTAAACAGCTTGCCGGTGCGCTGCTGGCACACAACTTTCTTCACTAGGTAACCCAGCTACATATAAAAATTCAATTCAGTGGTTCCCAGAAACGCTCTGTACTTTCTACATAACAGGTAACTCAATCATGTTCGTGCAAGTTCTCTTCAAATTACACGAGTACATATATTGATTCTTCCCTGTCTGCAGCCAAATAAATTGAACACTTGCACTTTCTGTACACCTATATGCTGCTAATAGAACACATTATAGTCTGCTGAAAAACAGGTAATTTGGATATGTTTATTAGCTAATGTCATTTGCTTTCAGTTGTAAAAACACTATACGAATCGATTAGCTACTGGAACAACAAAACTTATTGCTCTTGGGTTCAGACCTGTACGTAAGGAATGCTGCTCGGTTGCTGATGTAAAACTCAAGGGCGTCTGTCTAGTTTCAAAGCAGAGAAACAGAGTCAATGGTAAAGAATTGATTAAGTCCATTACCAGGAGCTTGTCACTGTTTCTTCAGAGCAACCGACGAGCTTGTCGGCTCCTGGTTGGCGACCGTGCAACGACCAGAAGAGGAAGACGGAATTGGAACTGAGCTCGTCAGGGAAACCGTCCGGCGGTGTCGCAGCCGGGCCACGAAAACGGAAGGGGCCTGCTACGGATCGGTTGGGTCCGGCCTCGGACGTTGCCGGCGGCGGCGGGCTAGAAAGGAGGAGCGTTAGCTCTTCGGTTTTTCTTTTTTCGGTTCGACGCAACTGACCGTTTTAGCAGAGCAACAGCTGCTGTTATCTCTACTACTTAATAAGTCTGAAGGAGATCGTTGACTCAAATTTTCGTTGTTCGTCCTGCCAAAATTTTGAATTCGTGTCGAATTCATCTCAAATCAAATGTCCGAGTTCTTCTTTGTTTGATCTTGTAGAGACCAAAGCGATTATGTCAACAAAGCGACGCGTAGTCTGGTGGTAGAGTTGTATGCTTGTTCCCAGCAGCCCTGGGTTCGATTCTCAGCTAGGCGACATTTTCCTTTTTCTTTTTTTTTTCTGTTTTTCTAGCCACGATGCTCTGCACTCCGGCCAGCTTCAGTCACGCAGCAACGCGATATACAGGCCGGTGATTCCATCAAGCTCGGCGGTGGATCTCTTCGGTCTGCAGGCCACGGTAAAACTTTTCTTTGTCCCCCACGTTTCCGCTTCCGTTTTTTTCCTCACACACCCTGATCGTAGGATAGGAAAGCCATCGAGATTGCAGCGAACGTGTTTGCGGGGAAAATGGAACGAGATCACGATGTGTTTGCGTGAGGTGGACCATCTCGATGCGGTGGGACACATGTAGTTGAGGGAAAAATGATGATTTCATTTCCCATCCATCGTTATCTTTCGTTGATTTTGTTTCGCGGCCTCCTCTCCGTTTCCGTAACTTAATCAATCTGTAACCAATCGTTACACATCTTTCCAAATTTCAATCGCACGCTTGCACTTGGATCAACCTTCTTGGGCGCCGCCGTCGTTCCTTCCCAACGGCTTGGGGTAACGACTGGAAGAAGCAAGCAGCGGCATCGTCGGTGTGGTGCTCTGCTTCGTTCCGGCCTTCCTGCTCCTTCTGCAGTGGTAGGCCAACGTCGTGGAAGACAATGAGCGCAAAGTGTGCATCTATTGGTTTCTTTTCACACCAGTACACGTTTAGAAACGCATGCATGCATGGCGGACATGCGCACCCCGCGCCGAGACTCAACTTCAGTATTGAGTAGTATTGTCCACATTGCATGGTGAATGGCTGAATGCCGAGCGGTATTGGTTTAGATTTAGTACTGGCATCTCCAGGAGATTTGTAGTTTAGGTTTATTTTCTTTTGCCCAACTTGACCACTTCAGTGGAGGTGTACACAGATCAATAATTTAGGTTTATTGTCAAAAAGTTTTGCTTACCTGTTCCGTTGACAAATACTTCATATATGTGCCTCTTCCAGGTACATTGTGCATTTATCTCTATCACATCATGATTATAGATATATTTGTTTCTGATACACTTCGTCATATATACATTTAAAATGGGGATAATTGGATTGACGTCACCGAAAGATCCACGGTTTAGAATTTTACCATCGAACTGCAGCGGTACATATATGTACCACCGAAATATGCAAAAGTTTAGAAATTTACCATTCTGTTATGATTCAGTGTGTTTTCAAACTTTTTTTAGTGATTGGAGTAGGTAAAATGGCCATTTTACCCCTTTGTGTTTTCTGGCTCTCCCATCGCCGCCACCCTACCCTCCCCTGCTGCTCCTCACACGCCGCCTCCCCTGCTGCCTCCCTGATGCGCCCGTGCTGCTGCAACTAAGCAAGCAAGCAGGCACGCATGCAGCAGCAGCAGCACAAGCAAACTGCAAGCACGACACAGCGGCAGCACAAAGAAGCAATCAAAGCCAGTACGCAGCGCAGCACAAGCAAGCCACGGCCCACGGGCAAGCAAGTGCGCATGGGTGATAACCCACGCGTGATGGCAAGTGCGGAGTGCCGCAGCGGATGTGGCGAGGGATGGTCGGGGCCGTGCTGGAGGCGGGGGGGGGGGGGGGGGGGGGGGGGGGGGTGAGCAGGAAGCAGGTGATGGTGGCGGGCTTGGGGGCCGACAGCGAGCTCGAGGAATAGGCCAATGGCGATCACCGTGGCGGATCTGGCCCAGGCTGACTTCAAATCGACGACGGATGGGCTCAAATTGGCGGCCAGGTGCCCTTCACCAAAGCTTCAAGGCAGAGGCAACGGAGTGCAGGGAGAGCGGCAGAGCAAACGTGTGTTGCTGTGGCCTTGATTCGTGGCCGCCGGGAGGAGGAGCCATGGGTGCCGTGGCCGCCGGGTGTGCTACGCCGGAGATGGGGAACACAAGCTGAACACAGGTAAAATAGAGAGGGGGGTAAAAATGTCTAAAGAAACGGCGTGAACTCTAATTTTAACAGAATGGTAAATTTCTAAACTTTTGCATCTTTCGGTGGTACATATATGTACCATTGCAGTTCGATGATAAATTTCTAAACCATGAATCTTTCGGTGTCGTCAATCCAATTATCTCTTTAAAATGTGTCAACGCTTGCTTATTACAAAAGGACATTGTTGTGTTATAAACTTTAGTGATCTTGAACAATATAGTTCTTGTTAATAACTTTAGAACCGATCATCTCTAGAGATGCAAAAAAAGTTTTCCTTCCTTCTTCTTTCTCTTGGAGGCATGAATTCAGGAGCCATCTGAAACATGGTAAAGTTGTGTCATTATAAACTCTGAAGCTCAAAATAAACACCAAAGAATAACTCAGAAGAAGGAAAATAGGAAGGATAGAAAAATGAATGAAGTAACTCCTCAAAGTCAATAATGCCTACTTTGATCGGTTCTAATCTTCAAAAGGATAAATATATCGATATGAACAGCTAACATGTACACGGAAGTTATTAACAAGAACAATATTGTCTGGAGATATGGTTTCTCCCGTTGCAACGCACGGGCAATTTGCTAGTAGTAGGAAAAAGGTCATGACCAGCAACATGATTCACAAAAAATTCTGCCCACATCTGAATAAAACATAGAACTTTCCTTAGGAAAAAGAAAAAGAGAAGTATCAGACGCAAAACGAGAAGGTCTGAATACACCGCTTCTGCTATCAAATCCACTCTGCACATTTGTAGATTATTACCAGCCACAGCTGCACAAACAAGCTCCATTACTCTTTGACAGCTACAGAGCAAATGAATGTTTTCCTCCCAGATTAGAAAAGGCATCTTACAGCTGATATGTCAAATTCGACAAGGTTACAAAGGTAATGCAATAGATACCTTCCCTTCCCTTTGTTTACTCTTTTTCTTCACAAACCCAGGTCAGTATAGCACAAAATTTGCACAACTTGGTCATTCCGATGTGCCTCTAGGTTCATGTCGATCTATGCCAGGTCAACATCTAACTAATTAAGCACATTCCAACAGAGGTCAAACGGCATCAATGCTACATGAGCATTTGGCTTCCATGGCACCATACCATTTTATAAGAAATATGACTGAAAACGATTTTTTTAATGGTTCAAACTAGGACTTACGATCATCTTGTTAAAATTCCAAACATTATCAGACTGAAACTTGAGAGGGGAGGGGGGTGGAACATAATTCAAGGTAACAGTTCTGAAAATTTCTAGTTGAACAATCAAATTCTAAATTTCAGGTTGCATAACATCTCAGTAGAAAGCAGCCTTTTCTAGACTGGAAGTGGTGGTTGCAGCTTGCAAGGGCAGGCAGCGGTTCGGCGAGCGCATCAGAAATTGTTTGGATACCAACTATAAAATTTTTTTGTGGTGCAATGCTATGCAACTAAAACACAGGGATCAAAGAAACACATGCCTCTGGCTATTACACTCTTGTGGGAAGTACATAATTCGTCAAAGCAGTACGTGCAAATATGTGACATAATACAAGTGCAAAACGGTTATGGCCTGCAATCTGTTCAAGCCTATCATTTTGCATTATGTCAAGTTTATGTTCTAGAATTCTCGATGGCAATGAGTGTAAATGCTCAAGCATAGGGGATATTTAACAATAGAAGGACTCAACCGTGGCAACTGTTAGGCCAAAGGTTGATGCACTGTCAACATTCAGCATACAAGCAATTCTGGGCACAGAAACCACTAGCACATGCAAACATTTCTTGCTATAGTCATTATGTACTTTGGCACCATGAACATATTTTCAGTTAACATATAAGTAACCATAATAGATAAATTATTAACTGTCATAGGAATAGTTTATTGTACCACACAAAATTTAAGAAACAACTCAAGCAGTGCATGCAGTACTAAATCGTGGGACAGGAAAGCTTGAGAAATTTGATCAATACAAGTTAAGAAAACAAAACACTGTCTACTCAAGCAAAATAACACTTCACTTAGCGACAAACTACAATTGGTCAAGCATGTCAACATATACCCTGCAGCTGAAGCTACAATAAACAAAACAAAAAAGTAGCACCTAGACAACATATTGCATGGAAAATAACCAGATTAGCTTCAGTAGCTGCATATTATACCAGGATTTGCTGACAAAACAAATCAGGAAGATCAGACATCACTGCTAACAATGTAGTATGACGAATCAATCAGGATTAAGGATGCAAAAGGTGAAACCATGCTTTAGCTTAGATTTGCCTAATAATTCTCATTACGCCCACCAGCATCACATACAAATTTTGCAGAGCAACAACTTTTAATGAAATCACAAGCAATGCCGATAACAGTTAATACCATCAAAAACGAATAGTTGAAGCAAACAGTAAGCTTCTGAAGACAAAAGGTGCTATTAATAAACTTCAACACTTCAAGAGTTAAAACGATCTGTCTTATTAGAAACCTTCAAACTTCGAAGCTAATGAAAAGCAAACAAACAGGGGCTGAGCTTGCATGTAGCTGGAAGCCACCTCAGAGAGTGCTGGAATGATGAAACACTTAGCAATTAGGCAAAGTAAGTATGTAGGTCAAAAGGGTCCATGCATGAAGAATCAGATGCCTCACGGAAACCCCAAGGAGGAGATCCACCTCCAGTAGCTGGACTCATCACAGACATCCGCTTGCAATCTTTGCTGGCCCATTTTACCATAGACAGAAGGTTCAACTTAGCATTCATGTCAACCTCTGAAGAGAAACTTTCATGGTCCACCATAACAACCATCTTCTTCAGGACCTGCGCTCTCTCGGCAATGAACTTGAGGAACATTAGTTCACTTCTCTTCCCACGAAACCGTTGGAAAACAAACCTCTTGACACGTGAGTGTACACATTCAATAGGGCCAGCCTCTTGCCAGAACATGATATCAAGCTTGCCAGTAGGTTCAGCATTCTGGGACTGCGAGACAGATCGAAGCATGCCATTGTCAGCTACCAGGTCATGCAATAAAAACTCACCGAATCCTAGTAGTAAGCTAGCAGGGTAATAGTAATTCAATGTCAAATGAAACATGGGCGTGTTGATTGAGAAACTTTACAAAGACATGAAGCGTTTCCACATTGGGAAAGCATTTGAGGAAGCAAGGCACCATCTTGACATCACTGCAGACTTCGAATTGCACCTCCAAAGCCAAGATACGGACGGTAGGGACGATGTTACTTGGCCAAACCTTAGTACTGGGCTGCAGCGACAATGTGCAAATACAACAGAATGAGAAGTTAAGATGACAGTGATAGAATTTTGCAGAGATTAATACACAATGATATACAAAACAGAAACTAGGACCTTGATGACGGTGCTGCCGATCTCCAGTTCGTGCTCTGCTGGCTGCCAATGTCCCAGCATGCGCAGGTTGGGTGCATGACCAATCTTGATCCTTGGTTTCACCTTGCGATGCCTCGACATCCAAAGGAGAAGCCTCTCAAGGTGAGGAGCGTCCACCACGGCGACGTTCGCGTTACACATACCCAACTGCACGCACCGCAGGCTGCGGCTGATCAGGCGAAGGCGTACAGGGATCTGGCTTCCAATGATGGTGAGGTTCTCCAGGACGGGGCATTGCTCGACAAAGAAGGCCAGGTCATGGTCCCGCATCAGGAGAAAGCTGAGGACGAGCTCCTTCAGATTGGGGAAGCGGGCGCTGCGCGGGAGCGCGGCAGTGTCCGGCAACCTCCAACAGCCCAGCTGCAGGTGGGTGACGGAGACGCAGCTGAAGGCGGCGGCGGGGAGAGGGAAGTCGAGCGGCCACGGGTGGTTGAAAAAGATGAGTTCTTCGACACCCTTGGCGGCGAGGAGCTTCAGCCAGCGCTCAGCCTCGGCCTTGTGGGACGCCATGTGTCCGCGGGTGAGATGGAAGCTGCGAATCGGGCCCTGGTGCGCGGCGAGGACGCGCGACACGGCGGCAACGACGGCCTTGGACACGACGTCGTCGCCTCCGGGCGCCATTCGCCCGGCCGGGACGCCGTCCGGGAGGACGTGCTCGTCGACGACGACCAAGGGCGCGGTGCGCCAGAGGCCGCGCCAGCGCGAGGCGAGCGCGCCGGTGCGCGCGGCGTCTTTGACGGGGAGGCGGGAGACGACATTCCGCAGGATCTGGTCGGGGAGGCGGCTGAGGCGGTCGACGCCGTCGTCTGGGGCCCGTGCGGCGACGGCCGAGAGGAGGTCCGCGGCGGGGGAGACGGGCGAAACCGGGATGGCGGTGTACATGATGTCGAGCATATTGCCACCGTTGCTCTAACTACCGGTCTACTTGACAAATTGGAAGAGAAAACCTGGACAGCAGTGCTTGTTCTTCAGAATTTTGCATTTAGCTGCTTAAGGACTGAGAAATGCTATAGTTAGCTGAGGCTAGATGATTGTTCCGGAGGTCTATAGCTGTTCAGCTACTGTAGCGGCCCCCTCTAGTATCTGAAGCTGGCTCCGCCACTGCCAGCCAGCATCTCGCTCATGCTGTGGCCTATGAGCGGCTTCTGCTCCATGGTCGCCGGCGGCGAGCGGCGAGGCATCGCGTTTTGGCGGCGGTGGAATGAAGTGGAGTGGAAGCGGGGGTCGGTGGAGTAGTGTGAGCTGAGCTGCTTATTTAGGTCTCCACGTTGCTGGGCCAAATGTCCGGACCAGCTGGACCAAATGCTACCCTGCGCCCGAATTTCCCTTCAACTCAGCTGAAACTATTTCAAGTTATCTTTAGAAAAGTTTCAATTCGATTTTTCAGAGTATCAGTGACATTTTGAAGAGTTTCAACTTGAATTTGTGGACTTTGAAGTCAGAATCAAAAGTTTTAAGCTGGATTTAAAAAGTTTTATTATGTCAAATTCAAATTAAAGCATTAAGTTGGACTCATATATTTCAAATTGGATTTAAAAAGTTTCAAATCAGATTCCTTCGTGCGAGAAGCCGCACACGCGGTTGACTGCAGCGTGGGCACCTGGCAACTGCACGTGAAGCGGTGTGCGATGCTCAACGACTGTGAAGCCCACAATGCTTGACAGCAACACGGTAGTGCGAGCTCGACACAGGAAGCGGTGGCGTGGGATTGGGGAAATAGGGTGGGGGCCATGTATGATCATGGAAAATGTTAAGTGTACGTTTTTTAAGTTGTCGGCTGCAGATGGCCACACCAGTTATTTGAGTAGTGGTGTGATAACTACCAAACCATGTCAAATAGTGCCGTCGCCTAAGGTTTGTTGTGGTAAACTGTGTCTTAGAGGCTCCTTAGTTGGGAGCCGCACTTTACCACGCCAACTGGTGGCTTGCCGCAGGTTTGGCGCCGATATTCGGCGCCACACTTCGCCACAGCTCGGCCACAACAAACATCGAAAGAAAACAGTGGCTGCCGAACTTTATGGCAGGAACCAAACACTGTCGCAGCCGCCGTGGCAGCCGCTGTTGTGGCGTGGCTACAGGAGACGTGCAACCAAACAGCCTCTTAGAACCAAACATCCACTAATTCTGTTTCAGGTCTTGTTCGAAACAGACAGTGAAGCTAGTAGTGATAAACGGGGAATAATAAGCAGATGCAAGCCTGCAATAACATCTTAAGCCGTGTGGATAGGCTGAGAAAATGATGATGACTTTTTACTCTCTTTTTTTTTCCAGGTGCGGAGTCTCTGATTCAGCACATACAAGTTGACTTAAAAAGTTCAAAATTTATACGTTTGCTTCTTAAAAGTTAGCACCTGAATCTCTGGTTGAGAATCTAATACGATCGCATTAGAAATATGCAGATGATTCTCAATCTCTGGTTAGATTGAGAATCTAACCTGATTGATTTATACGCCTGAACTGAAAATCTCTACTAAAAGTGCAGGTGGCTATCAACTGCGAGTGCAAAGATGCAAGAATCAAATCCTTTGAATATCGGCTCCCATGAAAAGGAAAATCCCGCAGTAGTTGTAACTTATTACACAACGATTAAAAAAAGAATCTGGTTCCTCTTTCGATTCTTAGTGGAAACATATAATTCAAACCCAACAATACATGCCCTGGTTCCCCGAGCAAAATGATTTTTTTTTTGGAGATAGCAAAATGATTTTGGCAAAACAAATAGTACATATTCCTCTAGAAGAACTTCAACAAATCTGTACAAATCCTATAGCTGTGAATGATACAAGGCATGAAGTATCAGTAGGATTTGAGTATTCAAGTTGCATATGCTACTAGGCCCAGGCTATGCTAAGCATCAACGAGAATGAATGCAAATACCAAAACAATAAGGGCAAAATTTCCTGTAAAATGACTCAATCAGTATTTTAACTCATTCATTACAATCTAACATATCAGATACAGTTGCCAGAAAATAAGCTGTCAACACTTGACATGGAAAACTTATTCAGGTATTCAGGCGCGCTCTAACATACTCCTTCTGTTTCATAATATAAGTAGTTCTAGCATTCAAATTTTTTGTCAAAATATAGGTAGTTCTCGCTTCCCAATGCATTTGTCTCCTCTCATTCCCACTTCTCAATGCATCGTTTCCTGTGTCTTTCTCTATCTCTCTCTTCTTTCACTCCTTATTGTTTTCTGTGCCCATCATTTTTCCATCTCTCCTTAATTCCTGTGCCTAAGCCCAAAACTACTTATAATTTAAAACGGAGAGAGTATGAGATGTGGTATTTGACAATCATGACGTGACAACAACAAATTAGTAACCGCATTGGAGATTGATGATGATAAGACACTCACATTTTGTGTCAGCAACATCAAGGACAACCCCTGCCATCAGATCGCCAAAAAGCAACTTCCAAATGCTAACACTTGTAATTCAATACGCACTACACATATGCAGCAAACACAGAACAAAGCAATGCCATTTACGACTCTGCAGTGATTACAGGAAGCCCTACCCTGGGTTCTGCTAATGTGAGCAATAAATAAGGCAAAACGTAGAGATACTATATTGTGGCCTTGTGGGTGACATAGTTGAACTATAAAATTGTGCCAATTCAGAAACACTTGTCAGTACTTAGGGTCTCTTTGGTAGGGCTGTGGTTGTGCCAGCTTTGGCTGTAGCTTTTTTTAAAAAACGGTTGTGGCGGCTGTGTCTGCGGCTATGCCTAAAACATTTGGCAAAACAGCTTTTTATGCGGCTTCTTCATATTTTTAAGGACAAATATGGAAAGACGAAGACGCCGTAGAGAAAAGAAACCGGTGAAGCTACCATTTTGTAGCTTCATGCTTCACCTTATTTTGGAATACGGCTTCCTTCTTTTTTTAAAGAGAAACACCTGAGTAAGCACCCTCTTTGGTTGGAAAACATGTAAAGCCGCTGAAGAAGATATTGAAGAAGCCCTACCAAAGAGGGCCGGATGTCAAATGTATAGTACTCCCAAATATACTAGTGCTACATAGGCGGGAAGCCTCTTCCATTTCCTAAAAAAAAAAAAAAGGAAACATACATAATGCATTGTTCAAAAGAAACATATAAAATGCAAGCTTTGCCGAAGGTACAACCACCTAGAGACACTTTGCAATTGACACAGAAGAGGCTGGTTTATGGTTGAAAGTAATTAATTCATGCCAGCAATGATAAAGTATTATGTGCTCATCATGACAGCCCGTAACAGCCTAGATACATGCTGATGATTGGCGGTCAAGTTTTGACAACACAACTATAAAATCAAAACATGCATATTCTGTATCAGCAATAAGCATGATTACCATGATCACCAAAGACGACTTCCAAATCTGAGCATTACTTATTCCATAATATATGCGCAAGATACACGGAACAGAGCATTACTAATTTATGGTTTAGACGCTTAGCTTCAGTTCACACCTGTCACATGAAAGACAAATCACTAGACATTCTAGGCCTGCAACTTGTTTGAGAAATCACTAGACACCCTAGGCAACATTTATGTTACCCCATACTTCGCTTATTTGAGGAACAATTTCAGGACAAAAATTCAGATACTATATCCTGAGATGTCAAGAGTAATATAGATTTGTGCCCAAAAAAAAAAAAGATTTTTAAGAAATAAACATTTGACCATGGACAGCCATACAACAACGCACTTATGATGGGGATGCCATAATATATACTTCTACTCAATATTGCCAAAATATCTCCTAAATTTCAGGTTGCATAAGATCTTATTAGAGAGCTTCCTTAGTGTGCCTTTTCTAGACTGGAAGTGGTTGTTGCAACTTACAAGGGCAGGCAGCTGTCTGGCGAGTGCATCAGAAATCATTTGTATACCAACTCCACAAAAAGAAATTTGTGGTGCAAAGTTATGCAACTAAAACACACATAGGTTAAAGAAACACATGCCTCTGACTATTACACTCTTGTTGAAACTACAAAATTCGTCGAAGCAGTACGTGCAAATGTGACATATGCGAGCGCAAAGCAGTTATGGCCTGCAACTTGTGTATGGCAGCAGGAAAATAAACCTATCATTGTGAAGACAACACGAATGAAAAAGATTTCAGCACTGCAACTGTGCATTCTGTCAAGATTAGGTTCTAGAAATTATCGATGGCAATGTGTAAATGCTCAAGCATAGGGAAAATTTTAACAACAGAAGGACTCAATCTGTATTTCTACTCCAAATTACAAAGAAACTTGGTAACAATAAGTAATCATGACAGGTAAATCTTTAATTGTCATAGGAACCATTTATTGTACCATACATAATTTAAGAACAACTCGAGCCAAGCATGCAGTAACTAAATTGAGGGATAGGAAAGCTTGAAAATTTTTATCAATCCAAGTTTGAGAACAAAAACCACTGTCTACTCAAGCAAAACTTAACACTCACTGAGTAACAAACTGCAAATGGGTCAAGCATGTCTACACCCCTGCAGCTGAAGCAACAATAACCAAAACAAAAAAGTACCAACCAGACAACATATTGGACGGCAAATAACCAAATTAGCTTCAGTAGCCGCTGCACAATATACCACAATTTGCCGACAAAACAAATCAGGAAGAGCAGACATCACTTCTAACAATGTAATATGACGAGTCAATCAGGATTCAGGATGCAAAATATGCACGACAAATCAATCATGCTGATCACAAACAAATATTCCAATAAACAAATGGGTTAAACAATGATTTAGCTTAGATTTGTCAAATATTTCTCATTACTCCCACCAGCATCACAGAGAAATTTAACAGAGCAACATCTTTTAACGAAATCACAAGCAATGCTGATAAGTTAATACCTCCAAAAACAGATAGATGAAGCAACACTGGGCTTCTGAGGACAAATGGTGCTACTAATTAACTTGAACACTTCAAGAGTTAAAACCATCCATCTTAGTAGGAACCTCCAAACTTCACTTAGTAACAAACAGTCTACTCAAGCAAAATTTAACATAACAAAATACCTCACTTAGTAACACACTGCAAGTTAGTCAAGCATGTCCACATATATCCCTGCAGCTGAATCTACAATAAACAAAACAAAAAGGTAGCCCCTGGACAACATATTGCATTGCAAATAACCAAATTAGCTTCAGTAGCTGCACAATAAAAACAAGGATTTTCTGACAAAACAAATCAGGAAGACCAGACATCAGTGCTAATAATATAATATATAAATGACGAATCAATCAGGATGCAAAATATGCAAAACAAATCAGTCATGCTTATAACAGAACAAACATTCCAATAAACATAGGGGTAAAAAAATGCTTTAGCTTAGATTTGTCTAATAATTCTCATTACTCCCACCAGCATCACAGAGAAATTTAGCAGAGCAATAGCTTTTAACGAAATCACAAGCAATGCTGATAACAGTTAATACCTCCAAAAACAAATAGTTGAAGCAACAGTAGGTTTCTGAAGACAAATGATGCTACTAATTAACTTCAACAGTTCAATAGTTAAAACGATCCATCTTAGTAGAAACCTTCAAACTTCGTAGCTAAGGGGAGAGCTGGTATGATGAAGCACCCAGGATTCTTTTTTAACGGTCCGCAGGTCAAAAGGGTCCATACATGAAGAATCAGATGCCTTGTGGAAACTCCAAGAAGGAGATCCCTGTGCAGTGGCTGGGTAGCCTGGGTTCATCACAAAAATCAGCATGCAATCTTTGCTGGCCCATTTTACCATAGTCAGAAGCTTCATTTTTGTTTTCATGTCATCCTCTGAAGAGAAACTTTCAAGGGCCATCATAACAAACATCTGCTTCAGGACCTGCGCTCTCTCCGCAATGAACTTGAGGAACATTAGTTCACTTCTCTTCCCACCAAACTGTTGGAAAACAAACTTCTTGACATGTGAGTGGACACATTCAATAGGGCCAGCCTCTTGCCAGAACATGATATCAAGCTTGCCAGTAGGTTCAGCTTCCTGTGACTGCGAGACAGATCGAAGCATGCCATTGTCAGCTACTAGGTCATGCAATAAAACTTCACCGAATCCTAGTAGTAAGTTATCATGGTAATGTTAATGCGTTGACAAATGGCGTGTTGATCAGGAAACTTTACATAGACATGAAGCGTCTCAACATTGGGAAAGCATTTGAGGAAGCAAGGCACCATCTTGACATCTTTGCAGACATCAAATTGCACCTCCAAAGCCAAGATACGGACAGTAGGTACCACGGTGCTTGCCCTAACCTTAGTACTCTCCTGCAGTGCCAAATGTACAAATACAACAGAAACAGACGTTAAGATGGCATATGACAGAATCTTGCTGACTTTAACAACACAACGATATACAAAACAGAAACTGGGACCTTGATGACGGTGCTGCCGATCTCCAGTTCGTGGGCTTCTGGCTGCCAATATCCCAGCATGCGCAGATTGGGTGCATGACCAATCTTGATCCTTGACATCTCCACACGATCGTTAGACATCCACAGGAGGAGCCTCTCGAGGCGAGGAGCGTCCACCACAGCGACATTGCCCTTAAACATAGCCAACTGCACGCACCGTAGGCTGCGGCTAACCAGGCGAAGGAGTACCGGGAACTGGCTTCCAATGATGGTGAGGCTCTCCAGGACGGGGCTTTTCTCGACAAAGAAGGCCAGGTCATGGTCCCGCATATAGATTAAGCTGAGGACGAGCTCCTTGAGATGGGGGAAGCGGGTGTTGCGCGGGAGCGCGGCGGTGTCCGGCATCCTCCAGACGCCGAGCTGCAGGTGGGTGATGGAGATGCAGCTGAAGATTGCGGCGGGGAGAGGGAAGTCGAGCGGCCACCGGTGGTTGAAAAAGACGAGCTCTTGGACGCCCTTGGCGGCGAGGAGCTTGAGCCAGCGCTCGGCCTCGGCCTCGTGGGACGCCATGTGGCCGCGGGTTAGATGGAAGCTGCGGATCGGGCCCTGGTGCGCGGCGAGGATGCGGGACACGGCGGCGACGACGGCCTTGGACACGACGTCGTCGCCTCCGGTCGCCATCCGCGCGGACGGGAGGCGGTCGGGGAGGACGTGCTCGTCGACGAGGACGAGGGGCGCGGAGCGCCAGAGGCCGCGCCAGCGACGGGCGAGCGCTCCGGTGCGTGCGGCGTCCTTGGCGGGGAGGCGGGAGACGACGTCCCGCAGGATCTGGTCGGGGAGGCGGCCGATGCGGTCGACGCCGTCGTCTGGGGCCCGTGCGGCGACGGCGGAGGCGAGGCGCGCGGCGGGGGAGACGGCCGGGTCTGGGATGGCGTCGTACATGAACTTGAGGAATTCGCCAGTCGACGTCTCCAGCACATTGGGATTGTCCGTGCCAAGGATTTTCTGCAGGAGGGCAAGCCCCTCGCTCATGCTGTGGCCCATGAGCGGCTCCGGCGCCATGGTCGCCGGCGGCGAGCGGCGAGGCATCGCGATTTGGAGTGGCCAAGTGGTGGCGGCTGGAGTGGAGGGGGGGGCGGGGGGGGGGGGGGGGGGTAGAGGAGGAGAAGCGGGGGTCGGTTGGGGGAAGCAATTGTGAGCGGAGCTGCTTTCCCACCACGCGCGCGTTGCTGGGCCAAATGTTTAGGGTTCCGCGATGCTGGGCCAAATGCTACCAGGCGCGCGACTAGCCTGAACCCGGCTTTCCCCCCCTTTTGTTTTTCTCTTTTTTGGAATCCGGATTTCCCATTTAACAACTTAATAAAAGTTTCAACTCGACTCTTTTAAATTTCAGCTCGATGTTTAAGATCTTCAATGCGATTTTGAAGAGTTTCAACTCGATTTTATGCCAGACCGAAGTTGGAATCAATAGTTTCACGTCGCATTCAAAAGCTACAAGTCTGATTCAAATGTTTCAAGTCATATTTAAATTTTTTCAATGCGGATTATTAAAGTTTCAAATCAGACATGTTCTGAGTCGGAATGAATCTCATGAATAGTCAATCCAGCCCCTCATTAGCGCTCATAGGGGTAGGACGTGCATGCGGATGTTCTGAGTGGTGATGCGTTTATGCAGGTGTCTGACAGTGTGTTATATTTTTACATAATAATACCTCACGTACTCTGTTTTTCCTTTGATTAGTGGGAAGAACTATTACAAGGTATTTTAATTTTTTTATCCAACATTCTCTTGCCATGTCTGATGTCAGTAAATCTAAAATAGATATTCTTAATTACCTTTGCACACCCTTGAATCGTTTAGTGTCTTACTTCCGAAGGACGTGATGCGTGCTATGTGGAACCTGAAAATAAAGGAAATTTGTTTATTAGGCATCCAAAAGCCATGATTTTATCTAGAAACCCTAACTCAATTTTCGGTCTCTGAAACAGTAAGAAATTATGGTCTTGTCTATAGCAACAGTAGCAGGAAAAGTGGATATCGTCAATATTTTTATCTCAATGTACAAAATACTTTCAAACTTAGAATTTGGCACAAAAATAATTTTTTTTTACATTGCCTATCCATGTGCTTTCTATTAATTTTTTCCCGATTGTTTGCATAGTTTGATTTTAAAAATAATTCTTTTCCTTGACAAAGGTGATGCAAAAAATCAGCAAACAATCTGTAAAAACACACATAGATAGGGAATGCACTGTTGTACTTTTTTGTACTAATTTTCAAGTTGCAATGTATTTTGTGTATTGAGATAAAAATAAGTTGATAACAATCATATTTTCTGTTGACAAGCCCAAGGATTAATGCATCACAGGTTTGGTCAAATTAATGAGTCTCTGATTGATTCCTCTTGAAATATTCCTACATCTTTCTTATTTTCCATCCAAACACCTAATGCTTCCAAATTCTTGAGTTTTCGATTCCTTTGTTTTTCACTTGCATTCCTATCATGTTCTTGTGTTTTTCCTGTTCCAGTATTTGTAGAATCCTTCGTTCCAAAGGAGGCCTTCTAATCATAGGAATGTTAAATTCTTTTTCAATGCTTGATCGAAAACATTCACTGATGCTAGTAGTTATAAACCGGGAATAATAACGACTGCAAGCCTGCATTAACATCTTAAGCCGTGTGGATAGGTTGAGAAAATGAAGATGATGATTCACTCATTTTTTCAAGGTGTCTCTGATTCAGCACATGGAAAGTTGACTTAAAAGTTCAAAATTTATTCTAGTACTTTTCTTTTTAATAGTTAGCACCTGAATCTCTGGTTATTGACAATCTAATAATATCGCATAAGAAAGACGCAAACGACTCTTCCTGATCAATTTATATGCCTGAACAGAAAATCTCTACTAAAAGTGAAGATGGCTATCAACTGCGAGTGCAGGATGCAAAGTACACATCAAAACCTTTGAATATCGGTTCCCAAGAAAAGAAATATCTCGAACCAAAGTTTGCAACTTATTACACAATGGTTCAAGAAAAAAAAACTAGTTCTGCTTTAGTTACTAAACACATAATTCAAACCCAACAACAGGTGCCCTGGTTCCCCAAGCAAAATGGTTTTGGCAAAAGAAATAATACATATTCCTCTAGAAGAACATCAAAAAATCTGTACAAAGCCTATAGTTGTGAATGATACGAGCCATGAAGTATCAGTAGGATTTGAGTATTCAAGTTGCATATGCTACTAGGCCCAGGCTATGCTAAGCATCAACGAGAATGAATGCAAATACCAAAACAATAAGGGCAAAATTTAATTATGACTCAGAGGCATGAAGTATCAGTAGGATTTGAGCATTTCGAGTTGTATATGCTATTAGGACTAGGTTATGCTAAGTATCAATGAGCGAGAATGAATGCAAATACCAAAATAATAAGAGAAAAAATCCTGTAAAATGACTCAATCTGTATTTATTTATTTTTTTGCTAATGACTCAATCTGTATTTTAACTCATCACAATCGACTTATCTACCTTGGAACACATGTTACAGTAGACAGAAAATAAGCAGGATATAGTCGATGGTTCTTTCTTAGTTCCATCTCTACTACAAAACTGGACATGAGAGTTTCTTCTCATCCAGCTCCTCACGAGTGAGAGTTTCTTCTCATCCAGCTCCTCACGAATGAATTGAGAATCAACACTTGACATGGAAAACTTATTCAGATATTCCGGCACTTAACATATTAGATGTGTTATTAGATCAACATGATGTCATAACAACAAATTAGGTACCTCATTGGAGGTTGATGATGATGTAAAACACTCATAATTTTGTATCAGCAACATCCAGCACAATCCTTGCCGCCGTCAGATCGCCAAAAAGAACTTCCAAATGCCAACACTTGTAATTCAATATGTACTACATATATGCAGCAAACACAAGAAAGGAATGCAATTTAATTATGACTCTGCAGTGATCATAGGAAAGTGCTACCCTGTGCTATGCTAATGTGAGCAATGACTAAGGCAAAACATAGAGATACTATATCGTGGGTGATATGGTTGAAACATAAAATTGTGCCAATCCAGGAACACTACTCATTTTTATGACTAGATGCCAAATATATACTACTCCCAAATATATCTGCCAAAAAAAGATTCTAGTGCTACAGAGGGGGAAGCCTCTTCTATTTCCTAAAAATAAGAAAGAAACATACATAATGCATTGTGCAAAAGAAATATATAAAATGCAAAGTTTTGCCAAAGCTACAACAACCTAGAGACACTTGGCAGTTGACACAGAAGAGGCTGGTTTATGGTTGAAAGTAATCAATTCATGTATGTTAGATGTATATGTATTCTTGTAGTTTCTCCATTGTATAAGGGGTTTTATGCATATTTGCCTACACCTGTACATGTATATATTTGGGCCTATTGTCCCCATAATGAATACAAGTGCTATTCATAACATGGTATACAGAGCCAATCTAGGGTTAGGTTTTTCTCTCCTCACCTAGAGATTCTGGGCGTTGCACTTGCGCCTGCCATCCTCCAAATTTTCTTCGCCGTACTTCTTGTCCTGAAGTCCGGCATCCTGCTTCTTCATCTTGAAGCTTTGTTGATTGTTCGCCGTCGCTTCTTCATCTCTGAAGCTCTTGGTTTCTCGGAGGACGCATCGTCGTCGTCGTCTTCGTCAGACGAGCTGTTGCCCATTTCTCGTCGGAGCGCGACGTCGTCTTCGTCTTGACGCGCCGCCGTCCTCTTCATCCCGACGTGCCGCCGCCCTCTTCATCGTGACGTGCCGCCGCCATCACAAATCATCGCACCATCATCTGCAGTCGCCGTTGCCGCCGCCGTGTCGCCGGAATTGACGCGGTTGTCACCGCCGTCGTCGAACGGGATCGATTCGACGATTTCCTTCGTCGGCTCGATTTGATTTTGAGCCGGTGTCATATCGGCTCGCGGCTCGGATCTTCATCGGCTCGCGGCTCAGCTCGTTCCATCGGCTTGCGGCTCGGCTCATTCTGCCGGCTCGCGGCTCGGCTCGTTTCCACCGGTCGCCTCGGTTCGTAAAAAAAAAAAAAAACTGCTGCTGCTTGCGCCGCTTCTCTCCAGTGCTCTCGCCGTCGCCCGCCGCTGCTTCATTTGTGCTCTCGCCGTCGACATGGCTCCTTCGACTACATTTGGAGGTGTTCCTGTTCTTCGCTGCCCGGTGCTTTTCAATGGCACTAACTATCGTGACTGGGTTCCTCGGCTTCGGATTCATATGCGTGGTCTGCGTCTTTGAGAGTTTCTTACTGGCAAGTGTTGACGGCCCTTAAGTACCACTTTTGACCGTCAAGTACCTGCATAAAAGAAATAAAATGAACACCAAACATAGTGGTAGGAGTTTATTACTAACGAATTCCACGAGTGTTGGTGAATTTGTGAGTGCAGGTGCATTTCATATCAAAAGGAGAGAAAACACATCATGACGACCACAACAGACAGCTCCGAGAAATCAGCATCGGCAGCTGAGCAAGATATGGATCAAATACACTACGAAACTTATCCAAATTGGGCCATCGCACCAAGATCATTGAACAAGACATCAAAGAGGACCCCTCGGCCAAAGCCCAAGGCCAAATGGGCCAGGGGGGGGGGGGGGGTCGGCCGACCCCAAACCCTAGGTCGGCCGACCTGGAAAAGTGGCATTTCTGGCCCAGTTTTCTCTGGCGGTTCGCCACCGACCTCCATATGTCGGTTCTGCCTGCATTGATTGCCACCGACCTTCGGAACCACCTCATTCCACCGCCTCAAAGGCCTATAAATAAAGGGGTACCCCCTCCCCTCAAGGACACACAAGGAGGAGAGCCACATTCCACACCCGAGGGCCTAGAGCCCCTTGTATACTAGTAGAATAGGGAGAGAGTGGGATAGGAGAGAAGGGTAGTCCTCCCTTTGTGAGGACTTAGCCCAAATCTTGTATCTTTGAGGATACTTATTTATAGTGCATTGTTCTTCGTTCGTTCATCGTTCGTTCGTCGTTCGTTCATCGTTCGTTCGTCGTTCGTTCGTCGTTCGTTCATCGTTCGTTCGTCGTTCATCTTCATTACAAGTAAGTATTCTCGATCTCCTCTTGGATTGTATGTTTCTATTCTAGTATAAGTTCTTCTTTTACTTGCTTACTAGATTATCATTCTATTCAAGTAAGCATTTAGAAGTAGAATTTATCTTTGGTTCTTGTGAATTAGAATAGGTCTGGCAGTGAGGACTTGATTGCCTTGTTGTCACGTGACCTTGGGACTGGCATAGGGACTTGATAGCCCTTTTGTCACGTGTCCTAGTAGAGGGTTGCCTGTCGGTGGTGACAGCCCTGCTGTGCTTAATCCTCTCCGTTCTAGGGAATTGACCTCTTGGAATCGGTCTGGCAGTGAGGACTTAATTGCCTTATTGTCACGTGACCCTAGGACTGGCATTGGGGACATAATAGCCCTAGTGCTACGTGTCCTAGTAGGGGCGTTTGCCGGTAGGTGGTGATAGCCCTGCTGTGTTAATCCTCTTTGTTCTAGATAGAACTTCATCCATAGGAATCCTCTCTACCCAAACCTACCATCCTTCTTCGTGTCCTTAGACGAGCTAGACTAGAAGATAATCCTACACCGTTCCTTTGGGATATATAAATAACGATACCCCTGAATACTCACGGGTGAAGTGCTACAACGGTATTCTCCGTACGCTTGCGGATTTATCTGTGACGTTAAGAAATACCAACAGCAAGCTGCCCTGTCCACCTCGTCCTACTCCTCCTCCAGCGCCTGTGCTTCCAGTGAAGCCTGTTCTCTCTGCGACAGCTACTACTGAGGAGAAGAAGGATTTTGACAAGTTGCTTGCTGATCATGATGCTAGTGTTGAGCAGTTGCAGGGTGATTATGATGATCTGATGGCCTCTTATGAGTCACAGTATGCTACATACAGGGCCTGGATTGATGAGGATGCTCGAGCTGCTTCTATTCTTGTTGCTAGCATGGAGGACCGGTTTTCTGCTGATATTGTTGAGTTTGATTATGCACATCAGATGTGGACTTTTCTTCGCGAGCGTTATGAGCCTACTGGACAGTCCACTTTTCTTGCTGTTGTACGCGAGGAGCAGCTTGTTCGACAGGGTGATGGCACTGTTGATGATTTCTATGATCAGATATCTGCTATTTGGCGCCAGCTTGACACTCTTGGCCCTCAGTTGTCTCCTAGCACATGTAAGTCCTGCCAGAGTGAGAAGACGTTCCTGGAGCTTCGTCGCACTTATGACTTCTTGACTCGGCTTCGTGATGAGTTTGAGCCACGTCGTGCTCAGTTGCTTGCTCGTCACCCTTGTGTTTCTCTGATGGAGGCTCTTGCTGAGGTTCGTAGTGAGGAGAATCGCCTTTGTGCTGCTGGTCTGTTACAGTGCTCTTCAGTGTTGGCTGCTCGTTCTTCGCCGTCGGCTCCTCGCTCTTCTTCGTCTCCAGCTGCTCCTCCTCCTGTGGCGCCTTCCTCTATGGCTCCTTCGTTTGGGGGTCGGACTGGTGGTAATGATCTTCACTGCTTCCATTGTGGTAAAGAGGGACATTTGGAGGCTTATTGTTTCAGGAACAAGAAGGAACAGCATGCTCGTTCTCGTCGGTCTTCACAGGGTGCTGGTAGCCCTGGTACTGGAGGTTCTCAGAGGAGTTCTAGTGGTTCTGACACACAGGAGATCATCAGGTTACTCGGTCACCTCGTCGCCTCTCCGTCACCAGGAGTTGTTGGTTCTGTGACTCAGCCCTCTGCACTGTCTGGTTCTACTGCTGCTTCTCAGTCTTCCCTTGCGGGATCTCGTCCTCCTTCTACTCCAGGTACTTGTCCATGGATTCTTGATTCCGGTGCTTCTTTTCATATGACTCCATATCGCTCCTGTCTTTCTTCCATGGTTTCTTCACCTAGTTCTTATTTTGTTCATACAGCTGATGGATCTCCTCTTTCTGTTGTTGGGAAGGGCACTCTTTTATCTGACTCTTTTTCAGTCCCTGATGTTTCTTGTGTCCCTGATTTGACTATGCAGCTTATATCAGCTGGCCAAATCACTGATTATGATTGTCGTGTGATTCTTGATCCTGATTTTTGTTATGTTCAGGATCGTTGCACGGGTCAGGTGATTGGCACTGGCCCCCGGCGCCATGATTCACAACATCTTTGGAAGCTTGACTGGCTACATCTTCCTTTCGCTGCGCCTGCCGGTCTTGTTGGCTCCGCCTTTGCTGCTTCGTCGACCTCGTCTTTTGCTCAGTGGCATCATCGCTTGGGTCATATATGTGGCTCTCGCTTGTCGGCTTTGTTTCGTCGTGGTCTTTTAGGGTCTGTTTCAGGTCATGAGTCTTTAGCTCAGTGTCAGGAATGTAGGTTTGGCAAGCAGATACAGCTTCCTTATCATTCTAGTGCGTCAGTGTCACAGCGTCCTTTTGATCTTGACAACGATATTATATACTTTTTATAGATGATTTTTCTCGCCACACATGGATTTATTTTATGAAACATCGTAGTGAGGCTTTATTCATCTATAAGACTTTTATTGCTATGATTCATGCTCATTTTGACACTTCTATTCGTGTCTTTCGTGCCGACTCCACAGGAGAGTATTTTTTTGGACCTCTTCGTCAGGTTCTTTCTGAGAAAGGCACTCTTGCTCAGTTTTCATGTCCTGGTGCTCATGCTTAGCATGGTGTCGCTGAGCGCAAGCATCGTCATCTTCTTGAGACTGCTCGTGCTCTTATGATTGCTTCTTGTGTTCCTCCTCATTTTTGTGCTGAGGCTGTTTCTACTGCCAACTATTTGGTTAATATTCAGCCTTCATCAGCTCTTCATGGAGGGATTCCATATGAGCGTCTTTGCGGCAAGTTGCCTGATTACTCCAGCCTTCGTCTGTTTGGCTGTGTATGCTATGTGCTTCTTGCACCTCGCGAGCGCACTAAGCTGACTGCTCAGTCTGTTGAGTGTGTTTTTCTAGGCTATAGTGCTGAGCATAAAGGATATCGGTGTTGGGATCCCATTGGTCGTCGGATGCGGATT
Source organism: Eragrostis curvula (assembly GCA_007726485.1). Classification (NCBI taxonomy): domain Eukaryota; kingdom Viridiplantae; phylum Streptophyta; class Magnoliopsida; order Poales; family Poaceae; genus Eragrostis; species Eragrostis curvula. Next base: position 7,149,783 of record RWGY01000005.1, read on the forward strand.
TCTCGAGATGTTGTTTTTGACGAGTCACGTCCTTACTATCCTCGTCTATCTTCAGACACCTCTTCTGCTTCTTTAGTTGACCCACTTTCCTTCTTGACTTTGCCTGATGTCTCTATTGCCAGTACTCGCCTGGTGCCTCCTCCGCATGTACCTTCTCCTATTGTGCCTTCTTTATTGGCACCGACACCTTCTCCTGTGGTGTCCCCTTCACCTGTGCCTTCTCGACGGTCTTCTACGGGTCCTCCTTTTATGGACCCTGACTATTCTTTGAAGCCACCTGTGACGCAGGTCTATACTCGACGTGTTCCGGCATCCTCTGATGTGTCATCTTCTTCTGATGAGCCTTCTACTCCCGATGGGCCGTCTTCTATGCTTGACGCATCTTCCTCAGTGGATCCTTCGCCCGAGCAGCTTATCAGACATGGAGCTCGTATTCGTCAGTGTCCTGATTTTTTCTCTCCTTCTGCCTATTATACTACGGTTCTATCTGAACCTACCTCTTATCGTGATGCTATTCTTCATCAGGAATGGCATCATGCTATGGCAAAGGAGATTGCTGCTCTTGAGCGTACAGGCACGTGGGATCTTGTTCCTCTTCATGCACGTGTTCGTCCTATTACCTGTAAGTGGGTCTATAAGGTTAAGACTCGCTCTGATGGTTCTCTTGAGCGCTATAAGGCTCGTCTTGTGGCTCGCGGCTTTCAAAGTGAGCATGGCCATGACTATGATGAGTCATTTGTACCTGTTGCTCATATGACCACTGTTCACACTCTTCTTGCTGTGGCCTCTGTACGTGAGTGGTCCATCTCTTAGCTTGATGTCAAGAATGTCTTTCTTAATGGTGAGTTGCATGAGGAGGTGTATATGCGTCCTCCACCTGGGTATTCCGTACCTGAGGGTATGGTTTGTCGTCTTCGTCGCTCACTTTATGGCCTTAAGCAGGCTCCTCGTGCTTAGTTTCAGCGCTTTGCCTCTGTGATCACTGCAGCTGGCTTTTCTGCCAGTAATCATGATCCCGCGTTGTTCATCTATACTTCTGCTCGTGGTCGGACTCTTCTCCTTCTATATGTTGATGATATGATCATTACGGAAGATGATTTGGAGTATATAGCCTTTGTGAAGGCGCGTCTCAGTGAGCAGTTTTTTTATGTCTGATCTTGGTCCTCTTCGTTACTTCTTTGGGATTGAGATTTCCTCTACACCTGAGGGGTTCTATCTATCTCAAGAAAAGTACATTCATGACCTTCTTGATCGTGCTTCTCTCACTGGTCGTCGTACTGTTGAGACTCCCATGGAGCTTAATGTTCATCTTCGCGCCACTGATGGTGAGCCTCTCACTGATCCTTCTCGATATCGTCATATTGTGGGGAGTCTTGTTTATCTTGGTGTTACTCGTCCTGATATCTCGCATTCTGTGCATATTCTGAGTCAATTTGTTTCAGCTCCCACTCAGCTTCACTATACTCACTTGCTTTGTGTTCTGTGTTATCTTCGTGGGACTATATCTCGTCGCTTGTTCTTTTCACGCTCCAGCTCTTTACAGCTTCAGGCATATTGTGATGCTACCTGGGTTAGGGATTCCTCTGACCGTCGATCTCTTTCTGCTTTTTGTGTGTTTCTTGGTGGTTCTCTGATTGCTTGGAAGGCTAAGAAGCAGACAACAGTTCTCGTTCGAGTGCAGAAGCTGAGTTGCGTGCTATGGCTCTTGTGACAGCGGAGGTTACTTGGTTGCGGTGGTTGCTTGAGGATTTTGGTGTTTTTGTTTCTACACCTACTCCTCTTTTGTCTGACAGTACAGGTGCTATCAGTATGGCTCGTGATCCGGTGAAGTATGAGCTCAGTAAGCATGTTGGTGTTGATGCTTTTTATACACGAGCGCAGGTACATGATGGTATTGTTGCTCCTTTCAGAGATTCAGTTGGCTGATTTATTTACAAAGGCACAGACGGATGCTAGGCATAGGTTCTATCTCTCCAAACTCAGTGTTCTTGATCCACCCTGAGTTTGTGGGTGGGTGTTAGATGTATATGTATTCTTGTAGTTTCCCCATTGTATAAGGAATTTTGTGCATATTTGCCTACACCTGTACATGTATATATTTGGGCCTATTGCCTCCATAATGAATACAAGTGCTATTCATAACAAGGTACGCAGCACCAGATATGGCAGCACTAATAAAAGTTAATGTATTATACGCTCATCATGATGATTGGCAGTCAGGTTTTGCCAAACAATTATAAAAACATTCATATTCTGTGTAAGCAAAAACCATGATTTTCCTGATCCTGATCAGCAATAGCCATGATTAATCACCAAAGACAACTTCTAAATCTGAGAATTACTTATTCAATAATATGCACGAGAAACACGGAACAAAACATTTATGCTACTTCATATTCCTCTTATTTGAGGAATAATTTCAGGATAAAAAATTCAGATACTAGACCCTGAGATATTAATGTAATATAGATTTGCGACAATTTGTTTTTTGAAGAAATAAACCTTTGCGCGCATGGTACAGCCAAACAACAAGGTATTTATGACGGGGATGCCAAATATGTACTTCTACTCAATACTGCCAAAATACTATCCCTTAAGCTATAATGCGTAAAAGAAACGAGTAGCACCAATATCACAACACATTGCACCTTAAATTAATCAAACTAGCTTCAATATCTATAAGAGACGAAATCAAAAACAATTCAGGGTGCAGATAAATTGCAAAGTTATGAAACAAGGATTTGGCTCAAATTTTTCTCAAGCTCCCATTACTCCCATCAGCAACAAGGCATAAATTTAGCGGAAGTTATGCAATATGGCATGGCAAAAGCTCCTCGCTAAAGAAATCACAAGAAATACATAGATCAGTTAATCCTGATCAATAACAAGTCTACACAACTGTAGTATCTTGCAAGACGAACAGTACAGCTAATTAACTTCAATGCTTAGCTTGCAAGCCAGTAGAGCCCTTCAGAATAGTTCAGCAATACAAGGAATCAATCAAAAACAGTGCCTTAGCTTTCATGTAGGGAGCCATCACCTCAACGAGTGGCGGGGTGATGAAGCACAAAGGCACTGTCATATAGTTCTGCGGGAGCAGTCATAATATGAAATGGGTCCTCACGTGAAAATCAGTTGCTGCACTGAAATGCCAAAGAGGCGGTCCTGGTTCGGAGGATGGACTCTTGAAAACAATCACATTAGTACATTACAGTCTTCACTTGCCCATTTACCATAAGTCAAAGTCTTCAGCTTGGCATTGACATCATCCGCCGAAGAGAAACATTCAGACACTACCATAATCACCATCTTCTCCAGCACTTGCGCTTTCTCAACTTGAGGAATGCCAGCTCACTTTTCTTTCCTTTAAATTCTTGGAAAACAAACTTCTTCACGTGAGACTGAATACCTTAATTCAGTATGCCCAACCTCCTGCCAGAACTTGGGGCTGACCTTGCCAGTGGGATTATGGGTTATATCTGACTGCAAAATCAAAGATGGAACATACATTAACTATCACTTCAGCCAGCTACGGTGTTGAGGCATACCGCAAATCTAAAACCACAGATTGGATCATGCTAGTGAGTTAGCTATGACATTGGTGATGCAAAATAAAATTAGATCAGAAGGGCTGGGTTGGTAAATCTTACAGAGATGTGGAGCGTCTCGACATTGAGAAAGAATTTGAGGAAACAAGGTACCGTCTTCACTTCACTGCGGACTTCAAATCGCACGTGGAAAGCCAAAGTCTGGACACTCGAAACGATTGTGCTTGGGCTCACCACAGGACTCTCCTGCAATAGAAATGTCACATACACATGGTTAGTTCATATCCAAATACAGAAGGAAAGGAAACTTCATGGAAATTAGCACTGGCGGCTAGCGAGATCTCTGAACATTGGGGCGCCACGCGCCTGTCGTCGACGCGATTAGGGAGGACGTGCTCGTCGACGAGGGCGAGGGGCGAGGGGCGCGGAGCGCCAGAGGCCGCGCCAGCGCGGCCGCGGCGTCCTTGGCGGGGAGGCAGGAGACAACGTTCTTGAGGACCTCGTAGAGTCGTAGGGGACGGGGAGGCGGCCGATGCGGTAGTCGCCGTCGGACGGGGCACGCGCGGCGGCGGCGGAGGCGGGGGGACACGGGCGGCTGCGGGATGGTGTCGTACAGGTAGACGAGGGCGTTGTTCGTAGCCACCCTCATCGCGTCTGAAGTCTGAACTGCCGCCGGTTGCCAGCATGTCGTTCATGCTGATGCCCAAGATCGCCCGGCTCCTCCTGGTACAAGCTCGCCGCCCGGCGGCGTCGAGGTGGAGCCATGAGCAGAGGCGTGTGTGGTTGGTTGGGAAGCAGCGGCGAATGGAGGGGACACTGCAGCTGCAGCCGCCTACGTGCCTTCCCTGGAGTTGTGTGTGATTCCGAGTTGTTGGGGGCCCAATGTCCGGACCGGACCTGGTTGCTCTCGGGCCCAAATGTCCGAATAAAAATGTAGGCAATACAATTTGTGAAATTTTACATGAGACTACATAACAGAGATTTTCCTTATTTCATGGAATAAACACAAAAGAAAACTTGGCCGGCCGGGAAGTGGAATTATATGCACATACAATTTAGAATTTAATTACCATGTACATTGTGCGGTAAGATAACGTGTTTTAGTTATGTTGTTCATGTTTTTGGCTTCCTTTTTTTAGATGGTTGTTTTACATGCTTTTTTTCATATATATATTTGAGCAGCAAGACATCGTTATGCTTATGTGTAGCCTTAAGTTGGTCACATTCGGAAGGCAATTCGTGGTAGAGGCAAGTCCACTCCCAAATGTGAGTATTTATCTTTATCAAAAAAAATGTGAGTATTTCTATTTGACGATTCTGTCCTTTTCTCTCTTGCTTCGCATCACCTATAGTTGGGCATTCGAGCCGTGTTTTTTTTGGCCGGCCCAAAGCATGAAGCATTTGGCCCGACACGAGCCCGGCCCGGCACGAAGAAATTTGGGCCCATGCTGGCACGACCCGAGGGAAGGGCCGTGCTATGGGCCGAACCCCCCAGCCCGTGACACAGCACGGAGCATGGCCCGAATAATAGGTCGGTCCGAAAAGGCCCGATAGTATATTCCCACCACCACCACAAGAATCCCAGGCAGCCCAGCCCACCTGCAACGGCTAGTTTCCTGGCCTACCCAGCCCAGCAACGGCTAGTTGCCGGCCCGCCTTTCTATATAAGACCTCCTCCCTATGAAACCCTAACCTAATCCCCCATTCCGCACCGCGCCGCTCTCCTCTGCTCTCCCAACCCGAGATCTGCTCGGTTCGTCTCCTTGCTCACGCTTGCTCGTAGGCCGGTGAGGTGCTAGGGTCATCGACGATGGCCGGAAGGAGCCGGAGGGGCGGGTCCACCGGGACAGGGATGCCGACGTCGTCACAGGATCCCACCTCCATCGACTACGATTTGGCGATGCAAGAGGACGGGGACGTCGTCAGCCGGGCGGAGCTATTTGGCACAGCCGTTGCTCCGGTTGATCTGGATGGTGGCACGGCTGCTAGCGCGGGCTCCAAGTCGGCGAGTTCGAGTACTTGCAGCAAGAAGAAAGGGAGAGGGAACATCTCTGACTTGTGGGAGTACGTCGACGAGTTCTTCCGTGTCGTCAATGGTAAGAGGAAAAGGTATGTCGCTCGTTGTCCTCAGTGCAAGAAAGAATTGACTGCCTCCTCTTCTGGTGATACTGGCCACATTCTTAGGCATCAAGAATCTTGCATGAAAAAAGCTACTCGTAAAGCTCAAACTCAATCTTGCCCATTTCGAGCCCGTGTCGGACCGTGCCGTGCGGCCCGAATGACGAGGACTACTGACTATAAGCAGATGTGTGTGTGTGTGTGTGTGTGTGTGTGTGTGTGTGTGTGTGTGTGTGTGTGTGTGTGTGTGTGTGTGTATGTGTGTGTGTGTGTGTGTGTGTGTGTGTGTGTGTTTAGAGGAATGGAGTGAAGTGAGTGGGAATTCTAATGGCCTATGCTACCGGTACTTGTCTTTCCTGCTTCGCATCACCAGTGCCTTCCCTATCTGGCTCTCCCTACAGTGTCATTTTTGTTTACGACTAGGTAATTAGAGGGATATGGAAAGACTCATTTTCTCCTTCCATCCGAGGAGTCACCCAGAATTTGGCAAAATCTAGCAAAACTTTCATCTTCTTTCGTGGTCAGATTCGGTTATCCCACGTTCTGTATGTCTGACAATCTGGATGTATCAAGTTTAATTGATTAACACTGCCTAAGAAATAGACATAGGTGACGGGCTAAGACAAAAATAGGTGACGGGCACCCGGGACGTCACCCCTACGCCGTCACTAATATCAAGAGAAAAGTAACGGGCATTTGTCCGTCACCCATTACTGGCAATAGCACTATGTAAGAAACCAACTTAGAAGACACTGTGTTTGCAGACTCTGATTTAAAACGCGTCTGCATTCGTCCATTGAAGACTCGTTTAGACTCCACGCGTCTGCAACAGGTAGAGAGTAAGCAAAACACCTCTTCAACATAGCAACACAGAAGACGCGGACCAACAAACACGCGTCTGGTGTGACAACGGCTGCTGTTGGGCGACGCGTGCAGCGAACCCGCGTCTCCTCTCAGCTAGACCTGGACCCGATTTTTTTATGAAATCCTGTTAGTTCGGCTCGCGTCCGATCGCCCACGCGGCCACGCTGCTCCGCCCCCTTCCTCCCACGCACTTCAGCTCTTCCCCCACCTCCTCGTCTGAGCCGCCTCCACCTCGCGCCTCCTCCTCGCACCCCCACCTCGGCGGAGCAGTCCTCCCTCCACCTCGCGCCTCCTCCTCGTCGACCAGAGCTGCTGTGCCCCTCCTCGCTGGAGCAGCTGGGCCTCCATCTCTCCATGACCTCGCGCCTCCACCTCGGCGACTCAAGCCGCCACACCCCGACCTTGCCGGAGCAGCTATGCCTCCACCTCTACCTCGTGCTTCCTCCTGGTTGTTTGAAGCCGCCTGACCCGCCTCGTCGGAGCAGCGTCAGCGGCAAACGCCCTAGGGTTAGGGTTTGGCGAGTGCAAGGACTCCCCGCGCGCCAGTCTCTTCCTCGAGCCTTCTGCATAGATCCGGGGTGGTGGATGATGGATCCGTGGTCGGCGAGCAGGCGGGAGGCAGGGCGAGATCCACTACCAGCAGACATCGCCGCCATCGAGATCTACTACCAGCAGACGTCGTCGCCATCGAGATCCACTGCTGTCGAGTTATCACTGTGGCCGCCTGCTTGCCGAGGACGAGCCATGGATCCGTCGTCATCTTCAACAACTTCATGTCCCTGGCGAGCCTTCTTCAGCGTGGTGAGATCACCATTCCCTCCCCGTGCTTCCTCTCTGATATACTGCGCCCGCCAAGTGTTCGACGTTTTGCCGCAGTGAGTGTATGCTCTGTTCCCTGCTCGAGACATTCTCTTATGATTATGACTGGATACCATCCTGATCTTTGGGCATGCTATCGTGATTTGTTTGCTGTTGATTAGACCACTAAATCAGTTGGGTTAATTGGTGCCTGCCTGTAGTAGTTCTTGGTTGTTCGTAACTGCACTTCAATGGAAAATAACCGCCAGCAAGACCAATAATTTATTTACATAGTCAAGGGAGCAGACCAATGAGCCATCTATAATGGGCTAATACAATTTGCCCAATAACATGTTGATTATTCTTCTTGATAGAATAAGTTTTCAGTATCAGTATACATAAGTTGGTCGGTTCCCTCTGAATACACCAACCACCTCATCTGATTTTGCATTTATTTATATAAAATAAATATCTTATATATGTCTGAGTCTTGTCTTCTAGACTAGTGTCTGAGTTTGATTAGGCATGATATAAAATGTATTGCAAGGCTTCATACACACATTAGCTGGTTATGAAACTGAGATTCAGAATTGAAGGGGTGTGTGTTTCCATGAGCTGGTTATGCTTGTGCATGTGCAGGTCATTAGCTGACTATGCTATGCTGATGTTTCAATTGTGTTATTGTGGGCTAGTTTCTATTGGTGCACTAAGCTGCAGAAATACTGGAATGCAATTAATTTGGGCATAGATATGTAGTTCAAATTAATTTGGGCATGGATGGATCCACTTTTTCATTCGCAGTGCTAGGTGCTAGTGCTATGCAGTTGCAGCTAGTGATTGTTTTCTTCCCTCTTTTGCATCGCAGCAGCTGGTGCGTGTGTTTCTTCCCTCTTTTGTATTGCATCCGGTGCGTGTTTCCTTCCTTCTTTTGCATTGCAGCTGGTGTGCTTCTCCCCTCTTTTGCATTGTTTTGGAAATTATGTCTTCACACGCTGCTGTGCATATGTTAGTTCGAAAGGGGAAAAAATATGTTACCTTGTGCGATCTACGAGTAGTATATATGACACGCGAGATCGACCTGCTTCAACTTTTCGATGAGAGGGAGGAGATCCAGAGAAAACAATAACTTGCAGATTCGAATGCCCAACTGTGATGTGCAAGATTCGCTGCCAAAAATGATCTCATTATGCTCATAACTTGCAGAAACGTGTATGCACGCTAGAAACTGCAGAATACTGAGGGGATGTTCGTTTCTTTGGCTAAACTTTTAGTCAAAGGAAACGAACAGAGCCTGATTCGTAAAATCTTTGATACACAGTAGTAATTGTTCTGTTCACAAGCTTTCATGGTGTGTAAAGTCTGAATAAGTTCTTGATCAATGCTACACACTGAACGTGGCTTCATGGTTTGCAGCTGGAGGGCATTTGTTGAGTTTGAGTGATTTCTGGTGAAGAGTTGGTTGATATTCTTGCATTCAGCAGGTCAGTTTCAAAATCCAAACTTTGTTGTTTTGTTTGAGCTCTAGCCTGCTAGTTTCAACTACACTGTGGCATGGTAATCTTTGTTCAGTTGTGTCTGGAAAATATGAAAAGGAATGAAGAACTTCATATCCACTATTAAACTTTCTAGTGCTGAGTCAATACAACTTGACATGACTGCAGGAATAACAGCGTAGTACTTAGGTTTCATGTCCTAGCAAAATTTTATTGAGATATCAAGAAGTATCCAGGTTCTGTTCTTTGTCCAACTATCTAGCAACTGAATATTGATTATTTCTGAACCATTTGCTGTCACAGTTATTTCCTGATGTACGATACATATATTTCAGTTAACCAAACATTGTGATTCATAATAGCTCTAATTTGTTTTGCCTGCAGGTGAAACTGTCAAATGCCAAGCTCGTAGTTGCTGTAATTTGTAGATAACTTTCTAGATTTGTTAGTTAACTGCCAACTTCCTATGCTGTTCTCAAGTACAATGAAATGCTGGCACTTGTATGTATAGTGATGGCTTTAGAGATAATGTGTTCACTTCAGTGGATCAAGACAATGTATGAACAGAACATTTGTAGATGTATATGAGATATATTACATTCGTTTTTTTTTTGTTTTTTTTTAATTTAACATTGCAGACGCGCTTTGGCAAAACGCGTCTCCAATGTTGGAGTCATTGCAGACGCGGATTTACGCGTCTCCAGTTACTTCACATTACAGACGCAAATTTGGAGACGCGTTTTTATTTCGTCTGCAATTGCTGTTGAGCAGCATCTGCCATTACTGTTTCTTACATAGTGTAGGTAACGGGCTTCTTGTGTTGCCCGTCACCTAATACTTCTTAGGGTGACGGACAACACATGAAGCCCGTTACCTATAGGTTCTTACGGGTGACGGGCTTCTCATGTAGCCCGTCACCTATTTAGTGTTAGGGGTGACGGGCTTCTTATGTCGCCCATTACCTATTGAGATGAAAATGGGTGACGGGCTTCTTATTTTGCCCATCACCTATTGGTGTTTAATGGGTGACGGGTTTCTTATGATGCCCGTCACCTATGTTGCCTGTCCCATTATGGGGTCTTCCTGCCTGCTGGCTGCATCCAGAAGCCAAAGCCTGGATTTGGCAGCCATCTTCCACATGATAAAACACCATCACAAACATAAATTAAAGTACCATCATACAGAGCCAGACATATACAGCCATGATCTCAACACCAAACATGTAGATCACAAAGACATCATAAATATTGTTTACCATCATCTCAAACACACAGTCATTAAGTCATAAAATACACATGCTGCATATTAAAGTTTTATCATCACAAAAGGTCAAGCGCGTCGTCACAATCTCAGATTACAACATAGTTACTCATTCGACGAACAAAAGAACTCGCCTCTCTTGTTTATACATTCACTCACTAGGAAAGAGGCCATCCTGTCCCGAATGTTTTGCAACACAGCATTCTCAAATGGTGACTCTGGAAATGTAATCTCCTGCAATCATACAAACCAATTGTAAAATGTTAGAAAAAAACACAATGTCAATTGAGATAGGCAAGCAAACAACAGAGCAACTTAACTGATCTGAAACTCAATTGTTAGCATCGGCTCTCGAGTAGATGACATGCAGAAAAATATTTTACAACTGCCAGAATGGAGTAGCTTCTAGTTAGCAAAAAAAAAAACCGATTCAGGTTCAGTTAGGTGTATGCTGTCATATAAGCATATGTAAAGATTATTCGGTTCTAGGTAGCCCTCCTCTGCTGACCCTATTGCTACTTGCAGATGTGTTGCAGAACAAGGAAAGGGGAAGCCTCTCGACTCTGAGCTGCAGCTAGACAATGGCGTGTGCTTAAGAGCACAGAGAAGAGTGTTTTTGTGTGCCGACTGGTACAAAGCTAGAGAAAAACGAAGTGACTCAGGATAAGAACAGAGGTTGCTAGCAGAGAATTATGCATGGAGCTGCTGGGTCTACTCCAATAAATCTGTAGTCAGTAGTTAAACTAACATATACGACATGGTGTGTCTGTCCAGGCTATGCATGTATGATGGCTACATCCACAGAGAGGTGACGGGCACTGATGTTGCCCATCACCTATAACCGTCGAGCTAATAGGTGACGGGCCACATCACTGCCCGTCACCCATATGTCCAGTTAAAGATGACGGTCTACATCAGTGCACGTCACCTATTACATGGCCACCTAATAGGTCACAGGCACTGATGTTGCCCGTCACCTATTACCCTCCCCAACTTGCACAGTCATTCTCGCGGATGACGGGCATCGAAGTGACCCGTTACCCATTTTTTTAAGGTGACGGGTTTAGAATGCCCGTCACCTTTGGCAGACAATGCAACAAACAAACTTTCAAACTATTCAGCGATTCTACAACTGGAATTTAAATATACAGTAACATAAAATTATAATTGATTGTGAAGGAGTTTTCATCTAGATGAATTCCATCTAAACTAAATCAAAGACTGTAAGTTTTGCATTCGGAGAAATGCGTTACAAACAAAAAGGACGGAAGATTCATCGACCATCAAGGAAGGTGATCTATACCTTCGCAAAAAAAAAAGGAAGAGGTGATCTGTTACCAACGTGTTTGCTAGTGCAAAACAAATAGAATTATACATGTGAACTATGGTATATCAAAGAGGCTAGCTTATGTATGTGGAAGAGATGGTTCCAAGGGTATGTAACTCTATATAGAGACTAGAATTGAAGGATGTGAAGAGAAAGTTACTGTGTGGATGCCTTATCCGCAAAAAGAGAAGTGGATTTGCCACAATTAATTCCTTCCAAATATCAACACACGAGGGGCGATAGATGTGGCATGAGTCTCCACCTACATGAACAGATATACAAGATGAAAAATGAGTAGCCTATCTTGTTCAGCATCAAATGTCACAAAATCATTCTTAAGCAGGTGCTACGAGGCATAAAAACGGCTGCTATGCTGAAATCAGTAGCCTCCCAGTGTCTACCCGTTCAACATCAATCTCGCTACCAACCGAATCAATCGACTACAAGAACAAATCGAGCAAGACGGACATGAGACAGGGAAGAGGTGGACCATACTTGAGCTCAGTGCTACGAGCTACGACAAGGAAGTAGATGGAGGAGGGTAGCAGGAGGAAGCAGATCTGGTCGAAGCGGCGAGGAGGAGGAAGCAGGTGCCCCGGTAGCTGCGGCAAGGAAGACGAAGCAGCCCCCCCCCCCCCCCCCCCCCCATCAAAGCGGCGAGGAGGAGGAAGCAGCTGGCTCTCCGGTCGGAGTGGCGAGGACGAGGAAGCAGCCGTCCCGGTCGACACGAGAAGGAGGACAAAGCAGCGGGCTCCGGTCACAGCAGCGAGGAGGCTGAAGGAGGTTCCCAAGTCAACGTTGCGACGATGAGGAAGCAATGGGCTCTCAAGTCGGTCGCAGCGGCGAGGGATTGGGAGGTGTGAGTCCCCTCCTTTGTTATCCATTCAGTAGCAGCAGAGAGGTGAGGAAGGCAAAGTGGCGCGGCGCCGAGTGGAATGGGGTGGTGAGCCGAGGATGCCGGCTTTTAGCGCTAGGTAACACTAGGCTTTTTCAGGGTGTATTTGTTTTTATGCCGTAGCCCGTCAAATGCATGTGCGGCTGCAGCCAAATTGCGAAGCGCGTGCCTGGTCCGCGGGGCACGCCCAAATGTTTAAGTACATGTAGCCTTTCCCTTCCCACCCGTATCGCCTTGGTCTTTCCCATGGGGCTGTCCAGGCTACCAAACTTGGTGGGCTGAAGCTGCGGGCGCTCGCCCAAGGCTGTTGTGGACGTTCCAAGTATGCCCCTAGTTTGTAATATGCACATTCACAGTACAAGACACACACACACACACACACACACACACCCCCCACACACACACCCACACACACACCCACGCACCCACGCACCCACGCACGCACACACACACGGCGAATACTGACGATCGCACTCTCCAAAACCTAACTGCGCTGCAGTCTCCAAACCGTACCTCCCTTCGCCGCCGCAACCGCAACCTCGCGCCTCACTCCTCCACCTCTACCGCTGCGTCGCATCACCCTTCTCCTCCCCCATCCACCCTGGGATTCGGCGTCAATCTGGGGCTGTTCGCTGGCGCAGGTTACATACACACCGGTGTTGGGGCTGCGTGAGCTTGACCACAGTGGATGCACGGTGCAAGAAGGGTCAAAACGAGGTGCACCTACCACAGCCTCTGCGGCAACCACTGCTTCGACAACGGCCACCACTGGTCCAGGAGCAGCCGCTGTCTTATCAGGTCAAGAAATTCATTGAGAAATTGCTCTGATTCCATTGTGTTTCAGTCAAGACTCAATAGAACCTACTTCGTAAGTTTGGTTGCCATGTTGAGAAGGCAAATTTTCTCTTTGTAGGATGAGTACTTATAAGAAAAAGTTAATTTTCAGTTAGCTTGAGGAAGGGCATGCATATTCTTGCTACTTTAGGAGTAATTGACCATTAAAAAATTTCCATTACTTGTGACACCTAATTTGGATTTCTCTGTTGTTTATATCTCTTTAGAATTATTTTGTTGAGCTCCAACCCATACTAAGGTAGAGCTCTAACCAATACTAAGTTAGAATATTTTGTTGTAAAGTGACTTTTCTGATAAAAAAATAAATGCCTTGTAATCATGTCAAAGAAAAAAGATAGAAAATGTCTCTTTATCTGTGCAAGAATATTTTGTTTACCAAAGCTTAGAGTAGGCAAGCAATAATAACTTGCTAATGGTTTGAGCTTCCGTGCGAATTGGTGCGGAGTTTGTGAACAAAATAATGCGAGGGTGTAAATCTGCTGGTGTGTTACAGAGCTTGAGATATGAAACCATGCCCTTTCTTTTTTTGTGTGACAGTAAAGGCAAATCCTACTGAAAATTGTGGATACAAATATAGTGGTTGTTCATTGGCAAACTAACAGAGCTTATTAATAATTCTTCTTCAGACGGTGGATTGCACCTCCCGTGAACCAGCATTCACTAGTACAAAAAAAGGCCTAATATTATAGAGCAAAAAATTTACAGTAGTGGTGGACACCCATCGACACGCGCGTCATTGCAAGCCCCGCGCAGTTACTGCAGCATGTAGCAGTGGCGGCCGGTCTGACATCAGCACACGCCAGACTCTGTAGACACCCATCAATGGCGGGCAGAGTGATGTCCGCTCCGCCCGGAACTGGAAACTTACTGCACGGGCAGGCATGCTGACATCATCAGCGCACTAATGGCGGCCAGTCCGTTTCAGCCCAAGTTACTATATAAACAACACATAGGTTTTTCCGGTTCACTTTCCAATCTCCTCCTCTCTTCTCCTGTACGTGCCGCCGCCCTCTCCTCTCTCTCTCTCTCTCTCTCTCTCTCTCTCTCTCTCTCTCTCTCTCTCTCTCTCTCTCTCTCTCTGTCACCACGCACAGCCCGCAGCCTTTCTCTCCCCAAGACAGTGGGACGGCCAGATCCGGCCGGGAGCTGGCGGATCTGGCCAGGGACCGGTGGATCCAAACCCTCCACGGTGCAACGGCGGGACAAATGCGGCGTCCCACTCGTTTTCTCTCCTTTCCTCAATCTCTTTCCCTTCTGCAGGCCTCCGACATGGCAGCGATCCACCGGGCCGCCCCCTCCTCCTCCGCCCCAGGCACCCTTCGCCGAGCGACGAGTTCCTTTCATGTGGCAGCTCTGTCCAGTGGCGGCGGCATGCATCTGTGGCACGTAGAGCACGAGGCGGCGGGGCGGCGTGGATCCGCGGTACGGTGAGCTCAAGTTGGCGATGCATCATGGATCTGCGGAGGGGCGGCGTGTGGCAGGCCTCCCTCATTGCATCTGGCGGCGGGGCTGCCCCGCCGGATCTGGTGGCTGCTTGTGGCGGCGAGGCGATGATATGAGGCGGCTGCGGGTGGCGGCATGGCGATGACAACGAGCGGCTGCGGGTGTGGCCTCCCCAACTCCGATGCTTCCACCTCGGCTTAAGGTTTGTGATATGCTGTATCTTCACTCAAGAAGTCTTATGACTTATTGTTTACTGCTCCGGGAGATGAAATGGATATTATCTAGCAATATCCACTTTGGTTTCTCACTGCAGCTGTGATGTATTTTTGTGCGGCACAAATTAGTTCATTTGGTGATAAGTCTCTTATACTTCTTATTTGCAAGACTGTCTGCTTTAGTGTTGCTATATAGCAACATGAAAGGAGACGGCAGGGCGCCGATTAGAGGTATTAGGGGCTTTTTTCTCTAATTTGGCAAAACCATTGTAATGGCGGCATGCTGTTGTCATCATGCTCATCACTATCCAGCCTGACTCCAGCGGTGGACCTGCTGATATCAGCGGTCCTGCCACTGTACCTGTTATTCAGTGGCAGTCAGTCGTGCCCGTCGCTGCTCTTTTCATCTAATAGTGGCGGATGTGTTGTGGCGTTCAGTTTTCCCGCCACTACATGCCAAAAAGCACCACCACTAAAAGCCTTTATTGTACTTGTGTTTCCTCCGCCCAGAAAACTTTCGCTGGCCGGTGCACCATCCCGCCACCACCAGTGCTGTGCTACCCTATAAAGCCAGCCATCTAAGTCCAGTCAGGTCGTCGCTTGCTTTCACTTCCACAAGCGCTACCACGAGACTTGTGTCAAGGCCATCTTGAAGGTCCTGACACACTTGAGACTTCGTTTGCTCGTGTCCGCCCCATCCTCAACTACCTCAAGATCTGTGTCACGGCCTAGAATTCCCATCCCCCCCCGGCAGGCGGATCTCCTGCAATAGAAATGTTACATACACATGGTTAGTTCATATCCAAATACAGAAGGAAAGGAAATTTCATGGAAATTAGCACTGGCAGCTAGCGAGATCTCTGAACCTTGGGGCGCCACGCGCCTGGCGTCGACGCGCTTGGGGAGGATGTGCTAATTTGGCTCGTGGATGTGGACCGCGTGCCGTGGACGATGACCTGCAGATAGTTGCCGAGAAAGGAGAGGTATTGTCATTAATTCTTGCTTCCCTATTTTGTCACATTGCGTTTCCGTTACGCGTTTTCGTCATCGTGACTCACTAGACATGGTCAGATTGTATCCAAGCGCAGTGGGAGGCTCTCCTACTGTGCTCATTTTTTTAAAAAAAAATCTATAATCAACATTTCTTGTTCAATTATCCCAATCGTTTATTTTTCTTGCTGTGCCAATATGTTC
Organism: Eragrostis curvula; assembly: GCA_007726485.1. Classification (NCBI taxonomy): domain Eukaryota; kingdom Viridiplantae; phylum Streptophyta; class Magnoliopsida; order Poales; family Poaceae; genus Eragrostis; species Eragrostis curvula. The sequence goes on from RWGY01000005.1 coordinate 7,165,793, forward strand.
CACTGCCAGCGTGGCATCCTTGGCGGGGAGGCGGGAGACAACTTTCTTGAGGACCTCGTAGAGTCCTAGGGGACGGGGAGGCGGCCGATGCGGTCGACGCCGTTGGCCGGGGCACGTGCTGCGGCGGCGGAGGCGAGGGGCGTGGCGGGGGACATGGGCGGCTCGGGGATGGTGTCGTACAGGTAGACGAGCGCGTTGTTCGTGGCCACCCTCATCGCGTCTGAAGTCTGAACTGCCGCCGGTTGCCAGCATGTCGTCCATATATGCTGATGCCCATGATCGGCCGGCTCCACCAGGTCCATGCTCGACGGCCGGCCGGCGGCGTATTTGTGTGTGTGGTTGGTTGGGAAGCCGCCACGAATGGAGGGGACACAACAGCCCCCTTCTTGCCTTTCCTGGAGTTGTGTGTGATTCCGAGTTGCTGGGAGCCAAATGTCCGGACCGGACCTGCATGGTTGCTCTCGGGCCCAAATGTACGAATAAAAATGTAGGCAGTACAATTTGTCAAACTTACATAAGACAACATAACAGAGATTTTCCTTTCATGGAGTAAACACAAAAGAAAACTCGGCCGGCTGGGAAGTGGAATTATATGCACATAGAATGTATAATTTACCATGGACACTGTGCCGTGAGATAACATGTTTTAGTTGTGTTGTTCATGTTTTTGGCTTCCTTTCTTTTTAGATGGTCGTTTTACATGTTTATATATATATATATATATAGGGAAAATCCATTTTACTCCCGGGTGTAGTTACTCTCACTTCTAAAAAACCACCTTGGGTATGTGTACATACCCATTTATTATTTTTAGTATGTACATATACCCAAAATAAGATTTTTCAAAGTGATAACCATGAAAATTTTTGAGTGGAACTCATATTTTTTTTCACCTTGTTATATATCACGTTTCTTGTATTGAAAAAGGAGTATGTCCATATACTTGATATATCCTCATATAAAAAAAAGAGTATGTCCACATACCACTTTTAAAAATCAAGTATGTGTACATACCTTTTTTAGAAATCTCAAGTATGGACAGATACCTTTTATATTATGAGATACAAATATGGGAGTAACTACACCCGGGAGTAGGAAAAAAGCTTCCTATATATATATATTTGAGCAGCAAGGCATCGTCATGCATATGTGTAGCCTTAAGTTGTTCACATTCGGAAGGCAATTCGTTGTAGAGGCAAGTCCACTCCCAAATGTGAGTATTTCTATTTGACGATTCCAGTCCTTTTCTCTCTTGCTTCGCATCACCTATAGCTGGGCATTCGGGCCATGTTTTTTGGGCCGGCCTGAAGCACAAGCATTTGGCCCGACACAAGCCTGGCCTGGCATGAAGAAATTCGGGCCCGTGCTGGCATGGCCCGGGGGAAGGGCCGTGCTATGGGCCAACCCCCCAGCCCGTGACACGGCACGGAGCACGCCCCAAATAATAGGTCGGCCCGGTAGTATATTTTTACCACCCTCCACCACCAGAATCCCAGGCAGCCCAGCCCACTGTCAACGACTAATTTCCTGGCCTGCCCAGCCCAACAATGGCTAGTTGCCTGCTAGCCCTGCTATATAAGACCTCCTCCATATGAGACCCTAACCTAATCCCCCATTCCGCTTCCGCGCAACACCGCTCTCCTCTCGCAGCCGCCGCTCTCCTCTCCTTTGCTCTCCGAACCCTAGATCTGCTCGGTCCGCTGACTTGCTCATGCTTCCTTGTAGGCCGGTGAGGTCCTAGGGTCGTCGACGATGGCGAGAGGAGCCGGAGGGGCGGGTCCGCCGGGACGGGGATGCTGACATCATCGCTGGATGTCCCACCTCCATCGACTACGACTTGGCGATGCAAGGGGACGGGGACGACGACGGCCGGGCAGAGCTGTTTGGCACAGCCGCTTCTCCGGTTGATCTGGATAGTTGCGGGACCGCGGACACGGGCTCCAGTTTGGCGACTCCGGCGAGTTCAAGTACCTGTAGCAAGAAGAAAGGGAGAGGGAGCAGCTCTGTCGTGTTTGATTACTGTTGGGAATCCAGCAACAAGTACTCAGCACGCGAAGGGGCTACAGCTATAAGCGAAGGGTCGAAAGGCAGCACGAAGGAACAACAGCCACCAGCGAAGGGTAATGAGTGACGCGAATGAGCTCTGAGTAGAAGATCGGCGAAGCCACCTATAAAGACCCAAACCGGAAGACGTAACAGAATTGCCCGATGGCATCGCTGTAATTAAGGTCTTTTCTCCCCATATAAATATGGAGGGAAGACCCTCTGTAATGACATCTGTTTTCGGGCCTCGAGCCAAAGACACATCATTTACTCTGTCCACTTTTCTTTATCATCCCTCAACCCCTTCGCCCAGCACCGCGAACGATTGGGGGCTTCGGAACGACGCATAACGTAAGACCCGAGGAACAGCCTAGCCAGTTGAACCAAGTCCAGCATCGCGGACATTTCAGGAGGGCTTCGCCAAGGAGCTCAAGGACTTCGGGGTGTAGAAAAAGCTTCGTCGGGGGCAATTCGAGGGCTGAAGACGCCAGGAGGGCTTCGCAAGGACGCAATCATCACACACTCTTCGTTGGAGGGCTTCGCCGAGTCGAACAAGACCTTCGATCCCCCAACATTTGGCGCCGTCCGTGGATCGAACCCGTGATGAAGAGAAAACAAGAATATCACCCTACAAAGATCGCGAGGGCAAGAACAGGAAGTCCAGGACAGAAACAATCGGTTATCCGATTCACTTTAGAAGACATCAAGGTCGCTGACTACCCGCACACAGACGCCTTCGTAATCAAAACAGACATCGAAGGGTTCTAGTACACAGAATCCTAATCAACAACGGAAGCCCAGTGAACATCATCTTCAAAGACACTCTAAGACGCATGAAAATTGATGGCTACACAAATGCTGAAAAGACAACACTCAAGGCCTTCGGCGAAGAAGAAGCAACCTCAATAGGAAGCATAACAATGAGGATGACCTTCGAAGACGGAGAGAAATCAACAGCTCAAGAAATAAGCTTCCTAATTATGGATTTTGAAAGCCAGTACAATGCTATACTCGGAAGGCAATTCTTAACATCCTTCGGGGCGGCAATACATCACAATTACCTAACAATGAAGATCCCTTCGGAGACGGGCATCATAAACATATATTGCAACCCAATTAGGCATCAAGAAGGTGAAGCGGAAAAACGGACAGTCAAAAAGGACGCTCAAGAGGACAACCAAGCAAAGGGGGAACAAGCAAAACTTGAGCCTTCGAGCGAAATAGAGGAGGTTATACTATGGCCAAAAAAGCCAGAAAGGATAGTCAAGATAGGGAAAAACCTCTCCGCAAACGAGAGGGAACAGTTGATCAGATTTCTGAAAGACAATGCTGACGCCTTCGCATGGTCGCCTCAGGATATTACAGGGATCAAAAGAGAAACAATACAACATGAGATGAAAGTGAATCCAATGATAAGGCCCTTCGTAGACAAAATCAGAAAAGTATCCGATGAGAAGAAAGCCGCTGCAAAGGTCGAGGTAACCAAGTTGCTAAAAGCAGGAGTCATAAGGCCAACTATCCATTCAAGTTGGCTCTCGAACGTTGTACTAGTAAAGAAGAAGACAGGAGAATGGAGGATGTGCATCGATTTTACAAGACTAAACAAGGCCTGCCCGAAGGATAATTTTCCTCTGGACCGAATAGATACAATAACAGACTCAGTAGCCGGATGTCAGCTGCTAAGCTTCTTAGACGCTTACTCAGGATATCATCGGATACATATGGCAAAAGGGGACGAGGAAAAAACAGCTTTCATCACACATGATGGAACTTTTTGCTTCATCAGGATGCCATTCGGCCTTCGCAATGCAGGAGCGACGTTTGCAAGGCTAGTTAAAGAGATTTTCGAAGACCAATTAGGAAGAAATGCTGAAGCCTATGTAGACGACATAGTCATAAAGACGGTAGAAAGGGCAGATCATTTAAGAGATCTAGACGAAACTTTCAAAAACCTAAGGAAGCATAACCTCAAGCTCAACCCAGCAAAATGTGCCTTCGCAGTTGAAGCAGGAAAGTTACTAGACTTCATGGAATCACAGCGAGGCATAGAAGCAAATAAGATAAAGATCGAAGCCATTCAAGGACTAGCACCGCCCAGGTGTCTGTCTGAAGGTTGTTCAAAGGCTTGCAGGAAGGTTAAACTCTTTGAGCAGGTTCATCCCGAAGCTAGCAGAGCGAAGTGGCCCTATTTTCAAGGCACTCCGGGCGAAGGAGAAATTCCAATGGGGAGACGAACAAAAAGAAGCCTTCGACAGTATCAAGAAAGCTCTCATTGATCTCACCACCTTAGCCAGCCCAAAGCAAGGTGAAGATCTATTCTTGTATATCGCAGCTTCATCAACAGCAGTAAGCGCAGCATTGGTGCATGAGACAAGCGAAGACAAAAGCCAAAGGCCGGTGTACTTCGTGTCCGAAGCCTTATCAGGAGCAAAGTTACTAGATTCAGAAATAGAAAAAATGGCGTACACAGTAGTCATGTCTTCAAGGAAGTTGAAGCATTACATCAGCGACAGGAAAATAATAATACCAACTTCCTTTCCCCTTCGAGACACCCTGCGAAGCAGAGAAGCAATAGGGCGAATCAGGAAATGGTCAGCAGAACCGGCACCATTCGACATCGAGTTCAGAGCAAGAACAGCCATCAAGGCGGCGGCTCTGGCGGACTTCATAGCGGAATGGACACCCGCAACTCCCGAAGCATCCATAACAATGACAGAGTTATTATGGACAATATTCACCGATGGAGCATGGGGTGCAAAAGGTGCCGGGGTTTCAGCGATAATAACTTCGCCGTCAGGAATCAAGTTAAGATATGCTGTCAAGCTGGAGTTTCACTCAACTAACAATATAGCAGAATACGAAGGAGTGCTACTAGGACTTCGTAAAGCGAAGGCTCTTTGAGCAAGAAGGGTCCTTATCAGTACAGACTCTGAAGTCGTAGCCAATCAAGTAGAAAATAATTATCAAGCACGAGATCCAGAACTCATCAAGTACCACAAGGCAGTGACTAAAATGCAGAAATACTTCAAGGGCTTCACTGTCAAGAGCTTGAAGAGAAATCTAAACAAAGAGGCAGACGCTCTAGCGAAGGCTGCTGCAACACGCGAATGCCTCCCCCCAGACGTTTTCTTTGAGGTCTTGAGCGGTTCGACATCAGAAGAGTCCAAAAGAAAAGTACACCATCTCTTCCAGCTATGGGAAGATTGGAGGGCTCCAATAATAGCTCACTTAAACAATCAGTACGAAGCCCAAGCAGAGGCTGAAGCGAAGAGAATAGCACAAAAAGCAAGAAACTACAAATTAATCGAAGGCCAACTTTACAAAGGAGGAGTATGTCAAGCATGGCTACGATGCATCCTTCCGGAAGACGGCAAACGAATGCTTCAGGATGTTCACTCAGGCATGTGCGGATCTCACATCGCATCAAGACTTTTAGTAGCGAAGGTCTACAGAATGGGATTTTATTGGCCAACAGCAACAAAAGATGCCGAGAAAATAGTAAGAAAATATAATGAATGCCAATTCTTCGCCAGACATCAGCGAAGCCTAGCAGCGGAGGTACAGTTAATGCAGCCCATATGGCCATTCTACCAATGGGGCATAGACATAGTTGGGAAACTACCAGCGGCACCAGGGAACCTTCAATACACCTTCGTTGCAATGGACTATTTCTCGAAGTGGATTGAATTCAGGGCAGTAGCCTCGATCACTTCGGAAAATATGAAAAAATTCGTATGGCAAGCTATAATCTGCAGATACGGAGTTCCAAGGAAATTGGTGGTTGACAATGGAAAACAATTCGACAGTCAGCTTGTAACACCCCAGATATTTGACTAATCTGGAAGCTACTATAAAACAATTAAAAATGTACAAGTGAAGAAAATATTCGAAATTTCGACAGAGTCTCCCTTGTATTTTCTATCCCCCGTGGACACACATACATCACAAACAGGCATATATCCATGAATAAGTAATAAACGACCAACAACCCAAAGAATAACCATAAACCATTCACCACAACCATATGACAGTCTCTGCTACTCAATAATTACTCAAAAGACAAGTATACTAATTAAATTCTAATTTGTATGTGTGTGTGTGCTCAAAAGAATGTTCTACTCCCATCCAATGCTTGCGTCAATCAACGGGTACCTAAAAACCAAATGAACACAAGAGTGAGTAAAAACACTCAGCAAGTACAAATTAGAACAGGAAGAACGAATACAACGATATGATGAACAATGGAAATCAGGAATCCAGAAACCATCTCCTTGAAACAACATTGAAATAGTAGTTTCCGTCTGAAACGGACGTCACCTGAAACTTCCTTTGCATTTACCGGTAAAGCTGAACAAGTGGGGCCAGCACTTATTCACAGGAACCTGAATATAAGAATCAGATAACACAACCGGTGTTCATACAAACCCCCGGCACTTGAATGATACGAAAGGGAACACATGAACCTTGAATATTCGATAAAAGAATAGAAATCTTGAAGCAATAAACATATGAAATCAAAGACATCGAATGAAGCATATTCAGAGAGAACATAGAACCAACAGTCGAATTCACATCACACAGAAGTTCGTCATTGCACTTGCCTTAATCAAGCTTGACGAGAACCCAGCGCTCTCCCGACAACAGAACCGTTCGAACCTGTGAAGCGAAAACTACACTTGAAACCTTTGCTAGCAACCAACCAATTCTATACTACGCTTTCCCCATGATTTATTTCGAAAAAAGGTTAAAATCACGTTTTTGTACAATATTCCAGATTCTGCCAAAAACCTGACTTCCTCGCTGTTCAGTCCATAACTTTCACAATCCTTAAGCAAATGCTATAAATGAATACATTATGAGAATCTACAGAGAATTTCCTACAACTTTTCTAATAGCACGTTCTGCTACAAAATTCGTTAACTGGCCGAAAATAAATAAATAGGAAAACTGTGCAGATTAAGAAATCCTAAGACAGTAATACTAAAAATACAGTTTCTCCCTAATGGCTGATCAGAATCGAGTGAGACCAGCGCCGTTGGCAAGATGAAAACATTATCTACAACTTTCATTATTGGCTCATGGTCGAATTCCTAACCAATTCATGCCAGATTTCAAAATAGTCTCACTGGACAGAACATCGAATGTATTTATCTAGGTTCAGTCGATGATTCCTCAAATTGAAGTGATGTGCGAGCGTTTAAGGGCTAATTGGAGACTAGCAAAGATGTCCTAAACCTGAATTTACCTCAGGTGAGTCATAATTTGGAAAATCTTCACGAATCTCTCCTTTCCCCTCCCCTTCTCTTCCTTGCAAGCTTGCTGCTCCTTCCCTTCTTTTCTCCTGCTGTACCAGCAATGGCAAGACAACAGCAGCACTAGGATTCTCAGGTTACAGCATGCCACGCATCAGCTTCAAGGGTAAAAGCAGCAGGGCGCTCTTACCTTCTCTTCCTGCTCCTAATAGCAGCCAACATGAGGCAACAAAACGGCCAGGCAGCAGTTTTCTCCTGCACCGCACTGCAGGAGATGACGACCAGCAAGCAACTACAATGGGGAAGGAGACGATGGTGCTGAAGCTTGGGCGGAAAGAGGCGGCGGCTTCGATCAGAACAGGGGCGGCACCATGGAGATCGAATCGGGAGGAGGCGGCGCTTGAATGAGAACGGGGAACAGAGATGTGTTGTTTGACCGCTTGAAGGGGGCTAAGATGTTCTCGAAGAATGGTCTTCAGTCCGGCTATAGTCAAATTCCAGTACGAGAAGATATTGGGAATACATCATTTCCCACCATTTATGATCACTATGAGTCTAAGTAATTTCTTTTGGGCTCACTAATGCACCTGTTACAAGAATTGGAGGATGTCGTGGTGGTTTTCATTGTTGAAATACTCATCTTCTACAAGAATGAGGAGCATGAGCATCATTTGCTGAGATTTCGTGAGACCCTGCAGAGACATCACTTCTATGCTACATTGAAGAAAATGTGAATTTTGGATTTTTGAAGTTGGTTTTCTAAGACATGTGATTTGCCAATGTGGCATCTCGGTTGATCTAGCAAGGTTTTACAGTTGCTGAATGGTGAAGGACAACTAATGCTAAAGAGGTGAGGAGTTTCTTAGGCATGGCGGGATACTATCAGCTCTTTGTAAAGGAATTGTCTATCATTGTTAAGCCTATGACGACTCTCACCAAAAGATTGTCAAGTTTCTTTGAAGCATAGCTTTCATGTGTTAAAGAATAGATTGGTGGTTGCTCCTATTCTTACCCTTCCAGAGCTTGGAAAACGATTCACCGTTTGTTCAGGTGATTCTCAGGTAGGACTTGGGTATGTCTTTATATCTGGTGTGTCTTTATTTCTGGAAGGAAAGGTCGCAAATTTCACTTTGGATTCTTCTGGAGCGGTTCGGTTTCACGTTCGCTTATGTGTGCCATAAGAAGCTCAAGTCAAAGAGGACATTTTTCGAGAGGTACATCACAAGAAGATGTACCAAGATTTGAAGAAGACATATTGGTGGAAGATGATGAAAGGGGATGTAACGGGCTTCTTGTGGGGTTTTCCAGCATGTGAAAGATGAGGACAAGAGTTGAGCTCGGAAGTACAATCATTAGAGGTTTCTTTGTGGCCTTGGGATGATATTGCTATGGATTTTGGTTGGTTTATTACGCGTTGCAAAGAGAATATATACTATTTGGTTTGTTTTCGATCATTTTAGTAAGGTGGCACATTTTATTCCTATTCGCTCTACCAGTTCGGCAAGTGATTTGGCACCAATCTACATGCGTGAGGTAGTGCAATTGCATGGAGCGCCTCACACCATTGTCTGAGACAGAGATGCTAAATTTGTTTCTAAGTTGTGGGATAGCTTCTAAGAAGCCTTGGGTACCACACTAAAGATGGGTACAGCTGACAGATGGACAATCTGAGCGTACGATTCAGACCTTGAAAGGAAGTTGGGACGATCATTTACCACTTGTGGAGTTTCCCTATAATAATAGCTATCATTCCAACATTCGATGTGCACCTTTTGAAGCCCTTTTATGAAAGGAAATGTAGATCACCGCTTTGCTGGGATGCAGTAGGTGAGAAGACCGTTCTAGGGCCCGATTGGGTTGAACAAAAGACGGAACGTGTTGCTGAAATTCGAGAGCATATGCTAGCAGCGCAGAGTAGATAGAAAAGCTATGCTGATGTCAGGAGGCGAGAATTGGAGTTTCAAGAGGGTGATCATGTTCTTCTCAAGGTATCTCCTACTAAGGGTGTTATAAGATTTGGTACCAAAGTAAAGCTTAGTCCAAGGTAGATCGGTCCTTTCATGATCAAAGAGCGAGTCGGGAAGTTGGCTTATCGACTGGAGTTGCCTGAGTCGATGAGAGGTGTGCACGATGTATTTCACGTCTCGATGTTGCGGAAGTATCTGAGAGATCCAGAACATCACATTACTGTGGAGCCAATCACTATTGAGCAAGATTGGTCATTCGAGTCTCGTCCGGTGAGAATTCTGGAGACGGCTGAGAGGGTTCTTAGGCGCAAGACAATCAAGTACGAGAAGGTTCTTTGGACGAACCAGACTAAGCGTGAAGCCACCTGGGAGCTTGAATTAGATATGCGTGAGAAGTATCCTCATTTGTTCCCTTCTGGTGAGTAACCATGCGGTTTTGTTCAAGTTAATCTTTTCTACTTTTTCTTAAGTACCATTAGTGAAGAATTCGAGGGCGAATTCTGTTGAAGGGGGGAGAATGTAATATCCCAAGTTTTTATTAACACAAAATAAATAGTTAATCAAAAAGACTCCTGGAGTTGACTAAAGTTTGACTTTTTGAACCGTTGATCGGATGGACGATCGGAGACCGTAGATGCGTAGCTCTCGTCAAAACGATTCCGTTTGACTACTCATACGTGGGATTTGGTGGTCGGATGAGTTCGGTGCGGTTAGCGCAATCTGAACCGTTGGATAGCTAGGTCTCCTAACCTAACCAGACACGAACTCCTCTGTTCCCCGTTCTCATTCAAGCGCCGCCTCCTCCCGATTCGATCTCCATGGTGCCGCCCCTGTTCTGATCGAAGCCGCCGCCTCTTTCCGCCCAAGCTTCAGCACCATCGTCTCCTTCCCCATTGTAGTTGCTTGCTGGTCGTCATCTCCTGCAGTGCGGTGCAGGAGAAAACTGCTGCCTGGCCGTTTTGTTGCCTCATGTTGGCTGCTATTAGGAGCAGGAAGAGAAGGTAAGAGCGCCCTGCTGCTTTTACCCTTGAAACTGATGCGTGGCATGCTGTAACCTGAGAATCCTAGTGCTGCTGTTGTCTTGCCATTGCTGGTACAGCAGGAGAAAAGAAGGGAAGGAGCAGCAAGCTTGCAAGGAAGAGAAGGGGAGGGGAAAGGAGAGATTCGTGAAGATTTTCCAAATTCTGACTCACCTGAGGTAAATTCAGGTTTAGGGCATCTTTGCTAGTCTCCAATTAGCCCTTAAACGCTCGCACATCACTTCAATTTGAGGAATCATCGACTGAACCTAGATAAATACATTCGATGTTCTGTCCAGTGAGACTATTTTGAAATCTGGCATGAATTGGTTAGGAATTCGACCATGAGCCAATAATGAAAGTTGTAGATAATGTTTTTATCTTGCCAACGGCGCTGGTCTCACTCGATTCTGATCAGCCATTAGGGAGAAACTGTATTTTTAGTATTACTGTCTTAGGATTTCTTAATCTGCACAGTTTTCCTATTTATTTATTTTCGGCCAGTTAACGAATTTTGTAGCAGAACGTGCTATTAGAAAAGTTGTAGGAAATTCTCTGTAGATTCTCATAATGTATTCATTTATAGAATTTGCTTAAGGATTGTGAAAGTTATGGACTGAACAGCGAGGAAGTCAGGTTTTTGGCAGAATCTGGAATATTGTAAAAAAACGTGATTTTAACCTTTTTTCGAAATAAATCATGGGGAAAGCGTAGTATAGAATTGGTTGGTTGCTAGCAAAGGTTTCAAGTGTAGTTTTCACTTCACAGGTTCGAACGGTTCTGTTGTCGGGAGAGCGCTGGGTTCTCGTCAAGCTTGATTAAGGCAAGTGCAATGACGAACTTCTGTGTGATGTGAATTCGACTGTTGGTTCTATGTTCTCTCTGAATATGCTTCATTCGATGTCTTTGATTTCATATGTTTATTGCTTCAAGATTTCTATTCTTTTGTCGAATATTCAAGGTTCATGTGTTCCCTTTCGTATCATTCAAGTGCCGGGGGTTTGTATGAACACCGGTTGTGTTATCTGATTCTTATATTCAGGTTCCTGTGAATAAGTGCTGGCCCCACTTGTTCAGCTTTACCGGTAAATGCAAAGGAAGTTTCAGGTGACGTCCGTTTCAGACGGAAACTACTATTTCAATGTTGTTTCAAGGAGATGGTTTCTGGATTCCTGATTTCCATTGTTCATCATATCGTTGTATTCGTTCTTCCTGTTCTAATTTGTACTTGCTGAGTGTTTTTACTCACTCTTGTGTTCATTTGGTTTTTAGGTACCCGTTGATTGACGCAAGCATTAGATGGGAGTAGAACATTCTTTTGAGCACACACACACATACAAATTAGAATTTAATTAGTATACTTGTCTTTTGAGTAATTATTGAGTAGCAGAGACTGTCATATGGTTGTGGTGAATGGTTTATGGTTATTCTTTGGGTTGCTGGTTGTTTATTACTTATTCATGGATATATGCCTGTTTGTGATGTATGTGTGTCCACGGGGGATAGAAATTACAAGGGAGACTCTGTCGAAATTTCGAATATTTTCTTCACTTGTACATTTTTAATTGTTTTATAGTAGCTTCCAGATTAGTCAAATATCTGGGGTGTTACACAGCTATTCGTTGACTTCTGCGAGTCATTAGGTATAAACCTTCGCTTCGCATCCTTATACCACCCCCAAACAAATGGAGCAGTTGAAAATGCGAACAAAAGAATATTCTTGGCAGTCGAGAAAAGGCTTCTGAACATCAAAAAAGGAAAGTGGCCGGAAGAGCTCCATTCAGTTCTATGGTCATTAAGAACCACGCCATCAAGATCAACTGGTTTTAGTCCTTTCAAGCTACTCTTCGGAGAAGAAGCGATGACACCAGAAGAAATAGAAAACAAGTCTCTGCGAAGCCTAGCAGAAAACTCAGATGAAGCATCCTTAACTTCAAAAGAGAACTTGGAGGAACTTCGCAACGAAGCAGTACTTAATCTGCAAAGATATGAAGAAGAAACCAAAAGGTGGAAAACAAAGGCATAAAATTGAAGGGAATAAAAGATGGTGACTTGGTGCTTCGACGAAAGCGTAACAAAGAAACTGTAGGAAAACTACGGAGCAAGTGGGAAGGGCCTTTCATAGCGAAGGCAACCGTCAATGAAAGAGCTTTCAGGTTGTTGTCTTTTGAAGGAGAAGATGTGAGCCACACTTGGAATGTGGAGAAATTGAAAAAGTACTATGTGTAAAAGAAAAAACAGCCGGCCTGTACTCTTTTCCTTGCATGGGGAACCCCTTCGCAGAGGGCAAGGTTTTTAACGTGGCAGGACCGAGGAATAAATATTTTCTCTCCCTGAAAAAGTTCAAAGATTCACAGCAATATTAAATCGAAGGGTCAAAAGTAGAACTTATGACATTCGACATCGTCCAAAAGGACAGAAAAACATCCAAAAATTCTCAAAGAACGGGAATTAAAAGGATCAATCGAAGGGCCAAAAAGAAGAGCTTATGACCTTCGACATCGTCCAAAAAGGACAAGAAAAAAAATCTTCTTAAAATTCTCAAAGAGCGGGAATTAGAAGATCAAGCGAAGGGCCAGTAAGCCCTCAAACTTCGTCCACAAAGGACAGAAAGCGAGCAACGTATAAACAAAAGACATTCTCTCATACAGGTAGGAGCCTTCGAAAGAAGAAGGTTTCAACCAAACAAAATCTCAAAAGAAAATAAGCGCGAAAATGAAATACCAAAAGAAAAGGGTACTTCAGACATCGCTTTAAGACAAGGAATGTCAAGAGAGTATATTAATCGAATGAGCCTTCGCATAAATTAAAGAAGTACCTTCGATTAAATTACAAATACATCTACAATACAAAAAGCTCCCAAATAAGAGCAAAGTTATTCCTCCGGAACATCATCCGCAGGGTCATCCGAAGCCGCTGAGTCTTGGTTCCCTCTAAACTTCTCAACAAAAGAAGAAACGTGCCCAGATCCAACTTCTTGCCAGTGCGGAGCCATCTTGAAAAAAGAGCTTCGCGCCTCGTCAGGAATAGGATCTGGAAGTTCCTTAATAGGAGAAAAGCCTTCATCCAAAATTGGGTCCACGCTCCCGCCAGACAAGCTCAGCTGAGCGAAGGCTTCCTCGATACCAGCAGCTCCAGCTAAGACTCCAAAGTTCTCTGCTGTGGATTTCGCAAAAGAAGAATTTGCAGAAATCCATTCAGCAAACTCTCCATTCGAAGCGTTTGGCAGAGGAAAGTCTTGCACTTCGCCTCCGAGATAAAAAAGGCAATCTCTCAAATCTTTGCAAGCCTTAAAAGGAGATGAAGAAACCTTCCTCTCTTCGAAGTCCTTCTCCCGGTGTTCACTCCTCGCTTCGCAAAACCTTTGCCTATAAAAGCAAAGGCGATTGCGAAAGTAGAAAAACTGGTCTTCGATGGCACCAAAGACAGGAAATGCCTGAAAGAAGAAAAAATTATATCAAACAAAACTTTCATCTAAAACGGTCAATCAAAGTATAATCATAAAAGAAGGGTTAGCCTTGACTTGGTTAGCATAAATCGCCTAAAACAAATGTCCATAGTGAACTCCGGAAAGCTGCTTTCTTTCCTTCGCAAATACAATATCAGGAAGAACCTTTTCAACGTCTCCCATAACTGCAGCGCTGGGAAAGATCTCCGAAGGGGTTAGCGAAGGGAGCCCATGCCCTTCGTAAACAGAGTCAAGAGCAAACTCAATTGGGTCATCGTCCTCTGAAATACGAAAACGAGGAAGTTCACCGAAGGGATCTTCCTCAGATAAGCAATCTTCATCAGAATGATCACCCGGAGAGCCTTCGTTACCAGCAGAACCTCGGGGAGGAGCAACACTAATAGGCTCTACATTCAAAGCCGCCTTGCGAAGGTGTTTACGAGCAGGACCTGAAGCGTTCTTGCGATGGCGCTTCCTCGAAGGCTCTGGTTCTTCGGAAACTGTAGCCTTCGAACTCCTTTTCCACTTTGGGACAGGAGCTCCATAATCTTCATAGGGCTGATCCCGAGCTGCAAAGGAGCAGTTGAAATGAGCCGGAATGCAAGCTTCTCGGCGGCCAGCTTCTTCTTTATCAATATAAGGCCCAACTATATCCTTCGCCAACTCCTCAACCTCAGGAACAGAGAGAGCATCGCTAGTTAACACATATTTACAGAGGCCATTTGCGTATAAACCCTCCGCAAACTGAAGATCCCAGCTGGATCGAAGGGGATCAACTCCCGTAGAGATATACTCCTCCACAAGGTCCTGGCAGCTCAAAAGAGGCCTGATCTTGCGAAGGGAATCAATACAACCTTCGAAATCATCATCATGATCAACATCAACTTGGATTAGCCATTTAGGAGGCTCCATGGAGCTGACAATCTCAGAGTCTTCGCTAAATTTAACGTAAAACCAATAGCGCTTCCAGTGAGATGTCACTTTGTTTGCTTGACCAAATGCTGGGACATTCTTTGGATTAGCATGAATGAAGTTGATCACTCCAAAGCTGTCCGATCTCACCTTCGAAGTAGGTTGAAAGTGGACTCGATGGGTGAAAGCGAAGGCAGATACACTGGATTCAAAGCCTTGGGATTTACATGCCCATACGTAAATAGCAAGCTTCGCAATAGCATTTGGAGTAAGCTGATGAATCTCCAGTTGAAAAGCCTTCAGAACCTGAGCAACAAAAGGATGTGCAGGTACCCGAAGCCCATATTTGAAGAACTCAAGGAAGACAACGGCTTCGCCAGTCGAAGGTCTTGGAACAAGGCTAGAACCAGGAGAACGAGCAGAGGCCCTAGGGCCAAAATTAGAGGTAAAATTGTCATCAAGGTAGGCATCTGTGCATTCGGAGTGACCGAAAGTGTCATTCCATTCTCTCTCGAGCAAAGCGACCTTGGGAGGCATCTTCGCAAAGGCAAGTGCATCCAAGCGAAGAGGGCAGAAGCTTAGCGAAGGAATCAAAGGGAAAGGGTCTATCACTGTAAAAAGAGAGGACTCAAAAGATCTCGGTAACACACCGAAGACGGCACTCCTTTTATAGACGAAAAACACCCCGGGAAACGAGTCGACACGTAGATCAAACAGTAAAAATCAAATAGACACTTAGAAAAGAGGCATAACGATTTGACTTGTTGCAGAAATAAGAATAACTGTTTCAGGTCCTCGTTACACAAGGCACTTCACCAGTTGAGGGCTAATGTTGGGAATCCAGCAATAAGTACTCAGCACGCGAAGGGGCTACAGCTATAAGCGAAGGGTCGAAAGGCAGCACGAAGGAACAACAGCCACCAGCGAAGGGTAATGAGCGACGCGAAGGAGCTCTGAGTAGAAGATCGGCGAAGCCACCTATAAAGACCCGAACCGGAAGACGTAACAGAATTGCCCGATGGCATCGCTGTAATTAAGGTCTTTCCTCCCCATATAAATATGGAGGGAAGACCCCCTGTAATGACATCTGTTTTCGGGCCTCGAGCCAAAGACACATCATTTACTCTGTCCACTTTTGTTTGTCATCCCTCAACCCCTTCGCCCAGCACCGCGGACGATTGGGGGCTTCGGAACGACGCATAACGTAAGACCCGAGGAACAACCTGGGCAGTTGAACCAAGTCCAGCATCGCGGACATTTCAGGAGGGCTTCGCCAAGGAGCTCAAGGACTTCGGGGTGTAGAAAAGGCTTCGCCGGGAGCAATCCGAGGGCTGAAGACGCCAGGAGGGCTTCGCAAGGACGCAATCATCACACACTCTTCGTTGGAGGGCTTCGCCGAGTCAAACAAGACCTTCGATCCCCCAACAATTACATCGACGAGCTCTTCCGTGTCGTCAATGGTAAGAGGAAAAGGTATGGCGCTCGTGTCCTCAGTGCAAGAAGGAGTTGACAGCCTCTTCTTATGGTGGTACTGGCCACCTTCTTAGGCATCAAGAATCTTGCATGAAGAAAGGTGCTCGTAAAGCTCAAACTCAATCTTGGCCATTTCGGGCCCATGACGGGTCGTGCCGTGCGGCCCGAATGCCAAGGACTAGCATCACCTACCACAAGCAGGTGTGTGTGTGTGTGTGTGTGTGTGTGTGTGTGTGTGTGTGTGTGTGTGTGTGTGTGTGTGTGTGTGTGTGTGTGTGTTTAGAGGAATGGATTGAAGTGAGTGGAAATCCTAATGGCCTGTGCTACCGGTACTTGTCTTTCCTGCTTCACATCACCGGCTAATTAGAGGGATATGGAAAGACTCGTTCTCTCATTCGAGGTGTCACCGAGAATTTGGCAAAGATCTAGCAAAACTTTCATCTTTCTTTCGTGGTCAGACTCGGTCATCCCACGGTTCTGTATGTTTAAATGATAAAGTTAAACATAAAAAATAATAAAGACAATGTAACAAACAAACTTTCAAACTATTCAGCGATTCTACAACTGGAATTTAAATATACAGTAACATACAATTATAATTGATTGTGAAGGAGTTTTCATCTAGATGAATTCCATCTAAACGAAATAAAAGACAATAAGTTTTGCATTCAGAGAGATGCGTTACAAACAAAAAGGACGGAAGATTCATCGACCATCAAGGAAGGTGATCTATACCTTCGCCAAAAAAAAAAAATAGAGGAAGAGGTGATCTATTACCAACGTGTTCGCTAGGGCAAAAGAAATAGAATTATACATGTGAACTATGGTATATCAAAGAGGCTAGCTTATGTATGTGCAAGAGATGGTTCCAAAGGTATATAACTCTATATAGAGACTGGAATTGAAGGATGTGAAGAGACAGGTTACAGTGTGGATGCCTTATGCGCAAAAAGAGAAGTGGATTTGCCACAATTAATTCCCTCCAAATATCAACACACGAGGGGCGATAGATGTGGCATGAGTCTCCACCTACATGAACAGATATACAAGATGAAAAATGAGTAGCCTATCTCGTTCAGCATCAAATGTCACAAAATCATTCTTAAGCAGGGGCTACAAGGCATAAACACGGCTTATGCTGAAATCAGTAGCCTCCCAGTGCCTACCCGTTCAACATCAATGAAAAGGTTAGGCTACAAAAGCGAAAGACCACAAAATCGAATACCGCCAGTAATCTAGAGAATGAATCGAGCATGCAATAAATCAATCTGGCTACCAACCGAATCAATCGACCAAAAATCGACTACGAGAACAAATCGAGCAAGAGAGACATGAGACAGGGAAGAGGTGGACCATACTTGAGCTCGGTGCTACGAGCTACGACGAGGAAGTAGATGGTGGAGGGTAGCAGGAGGAAGCAGATCTGGCCGAAGCGGCGAGGAGGAGGAAGCAGGTGCCCCGGTAGCTGTGGCAAGGAAGATGAAACAGCCGCCCCAATCGAAGCGGCCAGGAGGAGGAAGCAGCTGGCTCTCCCGTCGCAGTGGCGAGGACGGGGAAGCAGCCGTCCCGGTCGACACGACGAGGAGGAAAAAGCAGCGGGCTCCGGTCACAGCAGTGAGGAGGATGAAGCAGGTTCCCAAGTCAACGCGGCGACAACGAGGAAGCAACGGGCTCCAGTCGATCGCAACGGTGAGGGATTGGGAGGTGTGAGTTGCCTCCTTCGTTCTCCGTTCAGCAGCGGCAGAGAGGCGAGGAAGGCAAAGTGGCGTGGCGCGAGTGGATTGGGGAGCTGAGCCGAGGATGCCGGCTTTTAGCGCCAGGTAACCCTAGACTTTTTCTGGGTGTATTTGTTTTTGCGTCCTAGCCCGCCAAATGCATGGTACATGTAGCTTTTCCCTTCCCACCCGTTTCGGCTTGGTCTTGCCCATGGGGCTGTCCAGGCTACCAAACTTTTTTTTTAGACGGAAAGTAATTTCCATTAATTACCGGCTCCAGGCAAATCGCCAGAGACCGGACCAGTCACAAATTCAGGGGCTTGGCTCATGAACACCGAGCCAGAGGCCGTTACATGCGCTCCATAGGAGGCCAAAGCATCTGCTACCCTATTACAAGTCCTAGGGCACACTGAAATCCCACAACTCTCAAAATGAGTCAACATCAAGCCCTTAATCTGGCGAAACAGACATCCCATTGGGCTGTGATCCATCTCCTCCGATCTCAACGCCAACGCCAGAGTAGTAGCATCAGTCTCCCGAATGACATTGCCCATCCCCAGTTGGGCTGCTCGCAACAGGCATTCACGAGCAGCTTGTGCTTCAGCATGCAGGGCCGATGTCACCCTGTGTAGCTTGCCTGCTCCCCCTCCCAGGAAAGCTCCGCTTTCATCTCGCGCCACAAATCCCCATCCTGCTACTCCTGTACTCGGGTTGAAAGATGCATCTGAATTCAGTTTGTATATACCAGGAGGCGGTGGAGCCCACCTTTGGTCCTTTTTTTGCGCTCTTTGTTTCTGTTGCATAAAAATGCCTTCAAACTCTTTCACACCCAGCATGATAGTCCGGCAAGACTCTTGTATAGTCGGCATTCGCTCGCCGGCATTCTCCTTGTTTCTTGCCCCCCACCACTTCCATAACAGAATAAAAATCTTGAGTTGCATCGCTTTTGGCATCTTCCAGATTTCCTCGACTGCTTCCTTCCCCGACCTGCAGCACTGCAGCTTACACCTGACCTCTTCAAGGTCCATTGCTCGCCAGCACTCTTTGGCTCTCTTGCACTTGAAAAAAATGTGGCCGCAATCTTCATCCAATCTTTTACACACTGGGCACCGCGTATCCAGTTCCACACCTCTCCTAGCCACATTCCGCTTGACCGGCAGAATATTCTGGGCCAGCTGCCATACAAACATCTTAAGCTTGTTCGGTCCCGGTAACTCCCAGATTTTGTGCCATGCAAAGCGCTGATCATCGACGTCTCGAACTGAGGATGAGGCATCCTGGGCTCTCTCATGTTCTCTCATTTTCACCGCTAATTTGTATGCTGACCTGACCGAGAAAGCCCCTTTTGGATCAAAGTGCCATGCAGGCCAGTCATCCGTCTCGCTATCAGTCAGACATAGACAGGATCAATTTAGCATCCTCTTCACAAATGATGTCCTGTACCAGCTGCTCATCCCATTCTCCACTGGTCGGATCCATAAGCTCAGACACTCGAGTAAGCAGTGAGCTACCTCGATTTGTTGATGGTTTCCTGGTTTGCGTGTTTGGAATCCAGCAGTCTGACCATATGTTAAGCCTTTCACCATTGCCCACCCTCCAGATCAATCCTTCATTGATGAGCTTCACTCCTTTCATGATACTCCTCCACGTGTATGAAATACCATCACTCTCAGTGCAATGCAAAATATCCGAATTTGGGAAATATCTTGCTTTGAGGATCTGTGCACACAGGGAATCCGGGAAGTTCAGAATACGCCAAGCTTGGCGAGCTAGCATGGCAATATTGAAGAGATGCAACTCCCTGAAGCCCAGTCCCCCTTCCTTCTTTGGTTTCGAGATCCTCTCCCAACTCATCCAATGGATCTTGTTCTCCTTGTCATGTTGACTCCACCACCATCTGCTAACCAGCGAATTAAGCTCCTCACAAAAGCCCTTGGTCAGGTCGAAGCACGACATTGCATACGTGGGAATTGCTTGCGCCACCGCCTTGATCAAAATTTCCTTACCCGCCTTGGACAGTAGTTTTTCCTGCCAACCTTGGATTCTAGCCCAAATGCGCTGTTTTATGTACTCAAACGCCTTCTTCCTTGACCTCCCAACAGACACCGGCAGACCCAAATATCTTTCACTTCTAGCAATTTCATTAATTGACAGCACAGCTCGCATGTCATCCTTCACCCAATCAGGAGTATTCGGGCTAAAAAACACCGATGATTTGTCTCTATTTATCATTTGTCCCGAAGCCCGCTCATAGACCTCCAAAATGCGTTTCAATTCAGTGGCATCCTCCCTCCTTGCTCGCATCAGGATCAGTGAGTCATCAGCAAAAAATAGATGGTTTACTCGCGGGGCTTCCCGGCAAATCTTGATTCCCTCCAACCTGCCTTCCTCCTCCGCCTTCTGTAGCATAGCTGAGAAGCCTTCCGCACACAGAATGAACAAGTATGGGGACAACGGGTCCCCTTGGCGCAATCCTCGCCCAGGAACAATTCTGCCAGTGTACTCATTGTTGACCTTTATTCTGTAAGACACCGTGGTCACACATCTCATCACCATCTAAACCCACTCTGTCCTGAATCCCAACTTCACCATCATCTCCCTCAAGAAAGCCCACTCGACTCTATCATACGCTTTGCTCATATCCAGCTTGATCGCCGCCACCCCATTCCTCCCTCTCCTCCTTTGGTTGATATAATGCGTCATCTCGTACGCGATAAGCACATTGTCCGTGATCAGCCGCCCCGGAACAAAGGCGCTCTGCGATGGCGATATGATCTCTGGTAGTATCTTTTTAAGCCGGTTTGCAAGCACCTTGGACGCTATCTTATACAGGACATTACACAAGCTGATCGGCCTGAGATCCTTCAGCTTGTCGGGCGATTTAACTTTGGGAATAAGGACAATTACAGTGTCATTCCACCCCGGGGGCATTGCGCCCCCATTCAACACATCAAGCACTTCTGATTTCACGCGTTCCCCCACCAGCGTCCAGAATTTCTTGTAGAAAACCGACGGATACCCGTCAGCTCCCGGTGCTTCCATGTCCCCAATGGAGGACAGCGCCTCCCACACCTCCTCGCCCGTGTATGCCGCGCCCAGAGCATCATTCATCTCTTGCGAGACTCTGCTCTGGACACAGTCCAGCACCTCCAACACATGTGCACCTGCATTTGACATGAAGAGTTGTTGGTATTGATTAGCAATATACTCCTTCAAGTGTTTCCCCGCCACCTCGCCCCCTCCTTCATCTTTCAACTTATGCACCATATTCCTCCGCCTCCTCTCCGACGCCTGGGCATGAAAGAAACTCGTATTTCAGTCCACTTTTGTAAGCCAAGAGACATGGGCCCGCTGCTTCCAGTACGTGTTGTGTTGGTCTTTGAGTCTTTCCAACTTGTATCGTAGGATCTGCTCTCTGTTTATTTGGTCCTGAGAGACCCTCCTCCGCCGGCACTCCTCCAGTTCTTTCCGTGCTTGCTTTATCCTCCTATCAAGCTCGCCCAGCACCTCTCGGTCCCAGACCCAAAGATCACCCAGGATCTTCTTTTGGATTTCCATCAACTTCACTCCACCCTCCTCCAATGACCGCGCCCATGCGTCCTCCACCCTAGCACCGCACTCCTCTTCTTCCAGCCATCTCGCCTCAAACTTCCTCATTACCTCCATTGGCCTTCGCCACTCCGCCGCCCCCTGTTTTCCCGCCTCCAAGATGATCGGCCGGTGATCCGAGTGACGAGGATCCCCATTGATCACCTTGGCCAGTGGAAACCGTGCCCTCCACGCACTGTTCGCCACCGCCCGGTCCAACCTCTCCCTTGTGTAGCTTCGAGCATCATGGTGGTTATTCCTCCATGTGTACGGGTCCCCCACAAAGCCCAGATCATGGAGCTCACAATCCTCCAAAGCCTGGCGAAAACTCAGCATGCAAGCTTCCGCCTTAGCCTGCCCCCCCCCCCCCCCCCCCTCTTTTTCACAGTTGAAGAGTATCTCATTGAAATCACCCGAACACACCCATGGCAAGTCGTACTGATTTTTTAGTATGCGTAGCAACTTCCATGTAAGATACTTCTTCTCCGCTCTGGATTCCCCGTAAATTCCAGTAAAGCGCCACTGGAAACCATCCGCCTCCTTAATCACTGTATCAATGTAAATTCCAGTAAAGCGCCACTGGAAACCATCCGCCTCCTTAATCACTGTATCAATGTGGTACCTCGACATGCTTTTGACAGTGAGGTCCACATCCTTCCTCCAAAACAGAGCCAGCCCACCGCTGGCGCCGTCACTGCTTCTCGCCACCATGTTCGTCATGTCCCACCTCATCCTAAACCATTCCATCCACTTCGCGTCATGCTTTGTCTCCGAGACAAACAGGACGTCTGGGGCCTCCTCCTTCTGGAGCTCCAGAAGGCTACGAACTGTCGGGCCGTTCCCCGCTCCCCGGCAGTTCCAGCTTATGAGCTTCATTGGGTCCTGCGGGACTGACCCGGCAGTCCCGCTTCACAAACGTGTGCCAATCCCAACACCTCACTCCCATCCCCTTCCACCTCCTGCACCACAGCCTTCCCCGCCTGCCTCACCTTCTTGCCTCCCCCCTCTCCTTCCTGTTCCTCCTCCAAAGGCCTCCTCTTTTCCCCCACCAGCACCTGGGCCATGCCCACAGTTCGGTCAGTGGGCGCACCGCTTGGCCCACGGGTTCTTTTCTTATACGTCCCCTGCTTCCTCTTTCCTCCTGCACCATGGTTCACACCAGCTTCCTCCTCGGTCCCCGCCTCCAGATTCCTCTTCTCCCCTTTTTTAGTCATCCCTTTTGGCTTTTCTTTGCCCAACAGCATATGATCCAAAGAGGGAATCTCCCTGTCCCCTTGCTCCCGGTCCCCCTCCCCATCAACCTCCATGCAAACCTTTTCATCTTCCCCCACTCCCTCCATCTTTTGCATGGTACTGTGCACGTTCACCGCCGCCTCCTCCATGCTTGCACAGGTCTCCTTCACCGCCTCCTTGGCCTGTACCACCTCCTCCCGGTTCTCACCTCCCTTGGCCGGGGCATTTGCTACCACCAGTGCCAAGCCCGAGCCTTGGCCTGCTTCCTCCGGCGTGTCGTCGAAGGAAAGCTTCCGTGGCTCGCCAGCTTTGCCACTCTTCACAGCTTCTTTTAACGGGCTCTGGCCATCATCTTGCAGCTCGGGGTCCATTTAGCTGCTGTCCTTTTGCTGGATCAGACAGCCTGCTCTTCTCCGTCTCCGATAGTCTCCATCTCCCTTCAGTTCTCCTCTGGCTTGAGTTGCCGCCCGAGCTGCTACCACCTGACGGCCCCTGAATTCTCCCACCATCCTCCTCTTCTCAGGCTTGACACGCAGCTTATCGCCAAACTGTTTGGACGATGGCTTCCCCACACAGTCATCACACTCCTTCTCAACATGCCCAAGCCTTCCACAAATGTAGCAGAAATTCGGTAGGAATTCATACTGGAATTCACACCAGAAGGCCTTCCCCTGCTCCTCATCAAGTAATTTCACTCCTCTCGCCAGTGGCTTACGGATGTCAATACGGGTTTTAATCCGCAAGTAGCTTCCCACTGCTGAACCATCATCATCAGCATCAACTTCAATGGTTTCCCCCACATTATTTCCGATCAGCCGGCCGGTCTCCTCATTCATGAAACCCAGGGGCAGATCAGCAACCCGGATCCACACCGGCACATGCGTGAACTGCAAATCCTTCAACCTTTTCGATCTGTCGAAATCGACCACAATGAGGAGATCATTCCCGAGCTCCCAAGGCCCATCTGTGATTGCCCGGCGCTTACCACCCGGCTGCAGAAAGGAGAAGAGGAACAAATTGTTCCCCAACGCCTTACACCGGATTCCGTCCCTCGGACACCACACCTTCCCCACACCTTGCATGAATCCTTCCGGGCTCCCCACCTTCCCGGAGAACAGCTTCCCCACAGCCTGGGGGACAGAGTTGGTTTCCTCCGTCCCCACGAATCTTGCACCCCGCACTCCCTTCTGCTCCTCCTCCGTCAGCTTGAGCCCCCTCAGCAGGCCCTCAATCCCTTCCCCGCCACCACCGCGGCCCCCATCACCGTCTCTCCCCGCCGCCGCCATCGACCCCGCACTTCACCACCGGACCCGCTCCCGCCCGCGCGCCGGTGCGGAGAGGCTCCAAACCAGGCAGCGAGACAAGCAAGACAGAGCAGCACCCCGTGACTGAGTTGGAGACGGATATGCTCTGGGTGGGAAAGGGATTCGGAGTAGGAGGATGGTGGAAATGGGAGGATTTGGTGTGGAAACTTGGCCGAAACCCTAGATCTAGGGTCGAACCTTTCCGAGCCGCCAGCGAGACAGCCGGAACCTCATCCCTGCCACTCATCCAGGCTACCAAACTTGGTGGGCTGAAACTGTGGGTGCTCGCCCAAGGCTGTTGCGGGCGTTCCAAATATGCCCCTAGTATGTAAGATGCACATTTGTTGTACAAAACACACACACACACACACACACATGGTTAGTTGATATCCAAATACAAAAGGAAAGGAAATTTCATGGAAATAAGCACTGGTGGCTAGCGAGATCTCTGAACCTTGGGGAACCACGCGCCCTGGCGTCGACGCGCTTGGGGAGGACGTGCTAATTTGGCTCATGTGGATGTGGACCGCGTGCCATGGACCATGACTTGCAGATAGTTGCCGAGAAAGGAGAGGTATTGTCATCAATTCTTGCTTCCCTATTTTGTCACATTGCGTTTCCGTTACACGTTTTCGTCATCGTGACTCACTAGAGATGGTCAGATTGTATCCAAGTGCAGTGAGAGGCTCTCCTACTGTGCTCATATTTTTTTAAAAAAAAAACTATGATCAACATTCCTTGTTCAATTATCCCAATAGTTTATTTTTCTTTTTGTACCAATATGTTCCACTGCCAGCGTGGCGTCCTTGGCGGGGAGGCGGCAGACAACGTTCTTGAGGACCTCGTAGAGTCGTAGGGGATGGGGAGGCGGCCGATGGGGTCGACGCCGTTGGCCGGGGCACGTGCCGCGGTGGCGGAGGCGAGGGGCGTGGCGGGGGACACGGGCGGCTCGGGGATGGTGTCGTAGAGGTAGACGAGCGCGTTGTTCGTGGCCACCCTCATCGCGTCTGAACTGCCGCCGGTTGCCAGCATGTCGTTCATATATGCTGATGCCCATGATCGGCCGGCTCCACCAGGTCCATGCTCGCCGGCCGGCCGGCGGCGTGTGTGTGTGGTTGGTTGGGAAGCCGCGACGAATGGAGTGGACACAACAGCCGCCTTCTTGCCTTTCCTGGAGTTGTGTGTGATTCCGAGTTGCTGGGAGCCAAATGTCCGGACCGGACCTGCATGGTTGCTCTCGGGCCCAAATGTGCGAATAAAAATGTAGGCAATACAATTTGTCAAACTTACATAAGACAACATAACAGAGATTTTCCTTTCATGGAATAAACACAAAAGAAAACTCGGCCGGCTGGGAAGTGGAATTATATGCACATAGAATGTAGAATTTACCATGGACACTGTGCCGTGAGATAACATGTTTTAGTTGTTGTTCATGTTTTTGGCTTCCTTTCTTTTTAGATGGTCGTTTTACATGTTTTTTTATATATATATTTGAGCAGCAAGGCATCGTCATGCATATGTGTAGCCTTAAGTTGTTCACATTCGGAAGGCAATTCGTTGTAGAGGCAAGTCCACTCCCAAATGTGAGTATTTCTATTTGACGATTCCGTCCTTTTCTCTCTTGCTTCGCATCACCTATAGCTGGGCATTCGGGCCATGTTTTTTGGGCCAGCCCGAAGCACGAAGCATTTGGTCCGACACGAGCCTGGCCTGGCATGAAGAAATTCGGGCCCGAGTTGGCACGGCCCGGGGAAGGGCCGTGCTATGGGCCAACCCCCAGCCCGTGACCCGGCACGGAGCACGGCCCGAATAATAGGTCGGCCCAGTAGCATATTCCCACCACCCCCACCACCAGAATCCCAGGCAGCCCAGCCCACCGGCAACGACTAATTTCTTGGCCTTCCCAGCCCAACAATGGCTAGTGGCCTGCTAGCCTTGCTATATAAGACCTTGAGGAGGATGGAGACACAGGGGCGACCGGAACAACACTGGCCCCCCTGTAGACGTCCTGTTCCTGATGATAATCCCCAACCATGTGTGTCCCCTCTCGTACACAATTTTGTCGCTTTAACTTCTTAGTAATTAACACTCTATCCGATTCTATATTACTATATTAGGTACTGAAGTGATGCATATAGCTGCCAACCGAACCTTCGCACAGGAAGTAGCTGTTGGCATCGCTAAACACCAATATTTCTGTCCTAAATCCGGTAATAAAAAGGTAAGAATACAGGGCTATGGGCATATTTTGTTTATTTACTAATCTAGTTCCACGAGTTGTGTATCCGCCATTGTTTTGCAGGGTTCAAGGCAATTTGGCGTGCTTTTAATAAAGAAATGGTGAAACCCAATATCATGAAGATTGGACGCAAGTTAAGAAGCCAAGATGGTCGGCCAAGACTCAGGCGACGTACACATCCGTACGTCACCCGGTCCAAAACAAGTCCAAGTGGTCAAGCGACTAAAGAAATGTGCTACACAATGCCAACACGACCACACGAAGATGAGAATTGAGGCAAACAACAATGGGAAGACCCGGGTGACGTGACCATCCATACGTCACCCGGTACCAAAAGAAGTCTGATGGCCGTGGAATTCATCCAACATGTTCCACAAAGTCACCACGACCATATGAATTGAAGAATTGAAGCAAACGGACAAGGGAAGGACCGGATGACGTGAGGGCCAACCCTCCAGAAGGTCGACCGACCCCCCCCCCCCCCCCACACACACACACACACGTCGGCCGACGTGTCATCCACGTCGCCCGACCCATTCCATGTCGGACGACGTCCAGATCAGCTTCCCATCAAGCCATCCAAGTTCCACCGCCTCAATCCAACACTTCAGAGGACTTTTCAACCAAACCGACCTCTTCAACCGCCATCCAACTGCCACTGGGAGGGGATACAAGCTGTTGAAGGGACAACCGATCTTGACCAAGGGTCGGGCGACGTCCCTTAGGTCGGCGACCCCCTCTGACAGGTTGGGTGACCTGGGTAGGTCGGCCGACCCCCTCAACAGCCTCATCCACTCCATAAAAGGGGGGCACAACACCTGGAGGCGAGACACACACCAGAGAGAAGTCCAGAAGTCTAGTTTTCATCTTGTTCACCATTTAGAGTCTAGGTAGTGGTCCTATTTGGAGTTAGAGTCGAGTCGGGCACTCGCCCCGATTCCGGAAGTCGTCTTCGGAATCAGGTATGCAAGAGTCCACTGTATCTTTCTTTCCGATTTCCGTTGTATCAAGTACTTAGTCATATCAATATAAAGTTGGTCCTTATTTATATCTTGCGAGTTCTAGTACAAGTCTTGCTTGATTTAGAGTAATCCGTTAAGTTATCTTTAGCAGATAATTGATCTAGTGTTGCGCATTCCTCGATCGGATTTCTCTTTGTCAAATAACACGAGGAGTCTTCTTACTTTCTCGCTTTGCTTGAGCACGTGCTAGGCGAGATATTAGTTGTTATCGTAGGCGTGGTGCCTAGGTAAGCACTAGCTGCGGAATACGGCGAAGCCCATGGAGGCCGTAGGCAGCAAGTGGTGACAGCCTTGTCCGTCCCCTGAAGTCGGCCACTTCGGTTAGTTAGTAGGTGCCCATAAGTCCTATGGTAACGCGAGATCTCTATCTTAAGTGTAGAATCATTTCAAGGTATTGACAACCCTTGTGTGATCTACTAGCTTTAGAACTAAATTAGGATTGTGAGCCTCATTTTACCAACACTTAGGAATCGTTATACTCACTCGTTATACCAAATAGATTACTTACATACGACTTGGCGACTTGACACCCTTACGATAGTGTCAATCACTCCTATCTTTATATATCATTTGGTTTAGCCCCGTCTTTGCATTAGTTGTATTCTTGTAGTTAAGTCTTTATCAAGTAACGATATACTTTATCCGAGTTGCTTCTATGAGGAAATTCGATACCCCGGAATACTCAGGTGAAATGCTGCAATGGTACACCATGCGCTTGCGGTTTAACTTGAATTAAATTAGTAGAGCATAGCTACCGTCAATAGTAGCACATCGAGTGAACGATTTCTCAGTCTTGGAGTTGTCGGTCCAAACACATGTGGCATCTCTTTGGACCGCTTGCATTCCTCTGCTCCTGATTCAAACTTCCATATATATTCTTATAAGCTACCAGCCCTGATCGATGGAAAGCAAGGTACATTCTGTTTTTCTTCTTGCATCTTCTGCAAATTTCACTAGTTCTAGTTTTTGAGACATCTAATACCTCAAGTAAATGTGCAATATGAAATAGAACATGCTTTAATACGTTCTATAGGTCGAAGAGTGCTCAGACAACTGTGACGTGATCAATATATACCTGTTGGAGGAATGAACGAATCTCCCTTCCCGATATCAAAGATGTAGAAATTAAAGGTGTAAGGACCGTGTGACCAAGGGGGGTGAATTGGTGCACACTCAAGAATTTGCTTTCCCTATCAGAAAACCTATTCAACTCCTCAACATGTAGTTCTAGGGAATTAAAACAAGCATAGTAAAGGGATAATAAGATACACACCACAGTAGTTAAGGAAAAATACTCTAGCTAGAACAAAGTATAAGCCTAAGTTCCTCTACTAGCTAGAGCTACACAAGCAAGTGCAAACCATAGCAAGATATATCAAGTCAAGCAACCTAGGCCTACCAAGAACAGTCCTTAGAGCAAGTTAACATGCTAGGTATTGAGCAAGTACAAGAGCTAGATAACAAGCATGCTAGTAGAGCAAGTAGTCACCAAGAGACAACAAGAGAAAGTAGATAAGCAACCCAAATAAAATACTACAAGCAATATATATGACAAGGTAAGTAAATGCAAGTAGTAAAGGAGAAGGGATAAAGAATGCTCATGATGTTTTCCCGTGGTTTTGGAAGGATGGCGCCTTCCCCTACTCCACGTTGGGTAACTCCCGCCGGAGTCTCGACCAGGTCTCTACGCTCAAGGCGATTCCCTCTGAGCACACTTCATCCCTCCAAGTGAAGTCGCGGAAATATCCTGCTGGCAACTTCTAGGTACTCGTTCGAGAGGGTAAGGCTCCACACGTGATGTGCGCCAAAGGTTCTATGAGCTGCGGCGAGTAGGTTCTATATGCAAATGAGTGGTTATATTGTAAGGTAAATATCTGTGAATCTTACACACTTCATATAAGCAGTATATGTGTGTCTTACACATTTACAATATTTTCTTGATGTTTTGAAATCAAGCTTAATTAATATTTCAGTCCACGTGTATCTATGAACCTATTTTTTAAGCGAGTTGAGTTTTTTTTTAAAAAAAAAGAGTTTTCATGAGGGTTTTAGATTGGGAGAATTTGAGTGCCACTATTGTTGGCCATGGGCATAGTCACAAGGTCGTTATGGGACTAAATGGCCCGATCGAGTGGGATGCATTTTTGGATACAATGTGGTTGAAAATACTTGAAGTGATGAAAAGGTGAACAGGGATTTAGTGTGCATCTTACACGCTTCAGTGGATGCAAAAAGAATGTTTATATACTATTTGTAAATATATCTGCATCTTATACACACTTCATATAAGTAGTTGTGCATCTTACACATTTTCCACTCTTTTCCTAAATACATTAGAAGAGAATATGTTCCAGAGATCATGGAAGCACCGATGATGACTTGGAAAGGCTTTGAGAAACTCTGATCAAGGGTTTTGCTTATATCACTGAACTTGCCATGATTCATGTCCATTCATGATCCCTAAAATTTGAGGTGTGAAATTATGACTCGGTCATATGCTGATAGGTGTTAACTGGGGTTCTAGGAATTCAAGCAAATTGACTCTGATAGGCGTGTCCTTGGGGTGAAGGAAATGGGAGATTAGAAGAAAAGCCGTTCCATCTTGCATGCGCTGCCAACCTGCCTCCTAAAGAAGCTAAACAGGAGGCCTCTGAACTGTACACCACAAGGGAGATGTTGCTAAAGAACCCAAGTTGGAAGCCCTTTAGACGGATGCAGTTGGCGATAACTGTTAGGTACGTTAATTTTTGTAAGCATTGTGCCACTTTGCAGCTCATGTTTTGTCAATTATAAACATACATTTTGTGCCATATATATTTTGAGAATAGGATGAGGCCATTGATGCTGATGATGATATGCTGCAAAAGCTGAAGAGGGAATGGGGAGAAGATGTTCATAATTTGTCATTAGTTCGTTGATGGCGATGAGGGAGTACAACTGCCTGAGCAACAGGAGTGTCTCCTATGGGCTATGGAATTACAAGGAAGGGAGGAAGGCCACCATGATGGAGTGAATTGAGTACATGAGCAACCAGATGAAACTACTCTTGTTGTCCAAACGCAGGAAGACCCAGAGGTAATTAATGTAATTATGTTGTAGACTTATTTCTCCTAAATTTGAAGATGTTATAGGAACTAGTTGTAGATTACAACATCCTACCGCTTGGTGATTTTAGATAGCATAAGGATGTGGTGAATAAATGACAGTTCTTTGTTACACTCCTACTAGTCAAGCATTTGCTTTATGATTAGTTGCCTCGTCCTGCCTAATATTTATTTTCAGAAGGAATGCGTGCTCACACACTCATCCTTGAAAAGATATTCCTCGCATATTATTCAAATGTTACATCGATCTCATGCTTTCATTCTGTTAGTCTGCATGCAGGCTGGGATTGCATAGTGTATGATGGCTGTTACAAGGTTGCAATTCAAGAACGGGCGTCGTGTCTGTCAGACATATGGAGAAGAAAGTAACCAAGTTAATCGCATTGCTCAAACTACTGATTTATCTCTGCTTAAGACTTCTAAGGTTCTAAGAGTTGCGGCCAGTAGATTCTCTATATGCACAATAAGTGGTGATTTTGTAAGGTAAATATATGTGTATCTTACACACTTCATATAGGCATGCAGTACATGTGTGTCTGACACTTTTACAATCTTTTCTTGATGTCTTGAAATCAAGCTTAATTAATATTTCAGTCCAAGTATAGCTAAGAACCTTTTTTTTGTACATTTAAAATTGAATTGAGTTTTTTTGCAGGAGTTCGAGAGGGTTCTAGGTTTGAAGAATTCGAGTGTCAGTATTGTTGACCATGGGCATAGTCACAAGGTCTTTATTGGACTAAATGGCCCGATCGAGTGGGATGCATTTGTGGATATAATGATAAAGGTGTGACGATTGAAAATACTTGAGGTGATTGAGGTGAATATGGGGTTAATGGGCATGTTACACACTTCAATGGATGCAAAATGAGTGTTTATACTATGGGTAAATCTATCTGCATATCTTATACACACTTCATATAAGTGGTACATACACGTGTGTGCATCTTACACATTTTGCAGTATTTCCTAAATGTTAGAAGTGAAAATTATGTTTCAGGGATCATGCAAGCACGGATGATGACTTGGAAAGGCTGCGAGAAACACTCATGTTTGCTTATATCACTGAACTTGCCTTGATTCATGTTTATTCATGATCCCTGAAATTTGAGGTGTGAGATTATGACTTGGTCTCATTTGCTGATATGTGTTAACAGGGGTTCCAGAAATTCTTGCAAATTGACTCTGGTAGGCGTGTCCTTGGGGTGAAGGAAATGGGGAGATTAGACAAAAAGTCGTTCCATGTTGCATGCGCTACCAAGCTAACTCCTAAAGAAGCTAAACAGGAGGCCTCTGAACTTTACACCACATGGGAGATGTTGCTGAAGAACACAAGCTGGAAGCCCTTCAAGACGGATGCAGTTGGTGATAACTGTGAGGTACACTAGTTTTTGTAAGCATGGTGTCACTTTGCAACTCATGTTTTGGCAATTATAATAATACATGTTGTGCCATATTTTGAGAATAGGATGAGGCCATAGATGTTGATGACGATATGCTGCAAGAGCTGAAGATGGAAAGGGGAGAAGATGTTCATAATGGTGTCATTAGTGTGTTGATGGAGATGAGGGGGTACACTGCCTGAGCAACAGGAGCGTCTCCTATGAGCTATGGAATTACATTGAAGGGAGGAAGGCCACCATGTGGGAGTGCACTGAGTACATGAGCAATCAGATGAAGCTACTGTCGTCTCATTATCGTTGCTTATGACTTCCAAGGTTCTAAGAGTTGATGTCAGTAGGTTCTATATGCACAATGAGTGGTTATATTGTAAGGTAAATATATGTGTATCTTACACACTTCATATAGGCGGTACGTGTGTGTATTACACATTTAGTATCTTTTCTTGATGTTTTGAAATCAAACTTAGTTAATATATCAGTCCAAGTGTAGCTATGAACTTGTTTTTTACGTTTAAAATCAAGTTGAGATTTTTGCAAGAGATCAAGAGGGTTCTAGGTTGGAAGAATTCGAGTGCCACTATTGTTGGCCATGGGCGTAGTCACAAGGTCATTATTGGACTAAATGGCCCGATCGAGTGGAATGCATATTTGTGGATACGATAAAGGAGTCACGGTTGAAAATACTTGAGGTGGTGGAGGTGAACACGGAGTTAATGTGCATCAGGGGCGGAGCCATGTATATGGTGCTGGGTGCGAGCGCACCCACAAAATAAATCTTTTTACATGTATTTGGTTAAATTTCACCACATTCGCACCCTCAAATTTCTTTGTTGTGCACCCATAAACAGCTATATGAAGCATTTTCTCTACCTATGATGAAGAATTGCACCCACATCGATTTTGTTCTAGCTCCGCCACGATCTTACACACTTCAGTGGATGCAAAATGAGTGTTTATACTATGGGTAAATCTATCTGCATCTTATACACACTTCATTTTTGTGGTGCATGTGTGTGCATCTTACATATTTTGCACTCTTTTCCTAAATATGTTAAAAGCGTAGATATGTTTTGACATCGCTTTTCGAATCAACACATCTAGTTTTTTTTTCTCAATCGTCTGCCGCATTTTTATTGTCATGTGGATTTTGAATCATTTCCTTTCGAATTACACAACTAATTTTAGTCAAAGTAATCCAAATAACAATTATTATGTGATGTAAATAAAGCAAGGTTAAACTTTCATCATCTGAGAAGATGTGTTTGTTTGAAAGACAATGATGTCAGTATGTAAAACTCACAATAGTCTGTCTCCATTCGAGGTACATTTGTTTGGATATTATCCTGTACATTGTTTTTTTTACATACATGACTAGTATGGCTCACCATGTTTTGATTACTACAAGTTGAGTTACATTGTGCAGGGTAATTACATTTTTATTCTGAAGAGGGCAGCTGCTCCTCAGCTACCATTCGAGGTGAGGTGCAGGTGATGGCTGGTCAGCTCTCGTCACCGACGGTTAGGCTTATTCCTCAAAGACCTGTTGGACCTTGTATGTACGGCAAGCAAGCAATGAATAGCCGGCTGGATCTATGGCAAGGCGGCAAACTCAGATTGTGTGGTGTTACTGTTTCTCTTGGCCTTTTTGATTGAAATATTGTTATGTGGGTTTCAGCTGTATTGATTTACAATCTGGAGCTTAATCTGTCAGATGTCAATGGGACTCTCTCCATAGGACCTGATATACGAAGAGTATCATGTAGCGCATTTCTGATCAAGAGCAACCTGTTCAGATGTTTTTTGAGACATTATTTGGGCTCACTGAACCTGCTATAGTTGCAATCTTCATAATTCACCACGGATCAGGAAGCAATCAGCGCCGGTGTTGCATAGGACAGGGACGAACACGAGCCTGCAATGGATGTGGGGGATCAGATTTGCTGGGTCGCTTGGATGGACGTCACTTGCAACCGCTCGAACGGCGAGGCTGATGCAACCCCTCAAGGCAGAGGCAGGGTGTCTCGACGGCGAACCCGAAGATAAGGTGAGTCGGTGACACGTGGGAGGAGCCTGGTTGGAGTGCCGGCGGCCGTCAGGTGATAGGGGCAGAGGAGGTAGATGTTTGATTTGTCTGATGAGAAACTACTGCCTTTGGACGTGAAAGTGCTCTGCTAAACAAAATTGATTACATCAGGCACCGTAAAAATATGTTTGCTACACATAAAACCTTTTTGGCTAAAGCTACTGAGTCATGATCCTATAAGACTTTTTTCAAGTTCTGAGTCCAGGAAAGGCTGAATTGCTGCTTGAGAATTTGAAACTAACACTCAACCACAAGTTCTTTTTCCAGGAAAAGATACGAGTCCAAAATAAGCTGAAATTTCAACATAAAGAATGGATTATGATTCAAAATCTGGACGAATTTCACAATTAGGTCCACACATGACAAGGAAGAGTTACACTCGGGCAACCATGTCATACACAAACAGAACCTATGAACGACATCATGCTCAAGACAAATGAATCGATCGTTGGCTCATGGTGCAGCTAAGGTCGTATGCGGTACAATACTTGAGATTATACCAAATTAGGGAGTGCTTCTGAACAGCAGCTAACATGAACCAAGTGAGATTGCAGTATTTTGGCTATGCAATATTGCATTCATACTGAATAAACAAAATTGCAATGGCATAGAGGTGTAAAAAAGATGGGAACACACGGCTAACCATGCCAGACAGAGCTGACCAACTGACTCTCTGAGTTAAAACCAAGTCACTACACTGGTCACTGGATAGCAGGCCTCACTAGCACACTGAAACAAAATGCAAAGTTTCACTTAGCTGCATCGTATGAAGCTATAAATTTCAGTTCTCATTATACACTCAGAATGAAGATAATGATGATTTGGCATATCGATTTACAAAATCTCTGGTTGTTAGTGCAGAAATGAGTAAATTCCCAGGGTTGGGTACCATCCTGAGCTAACACCATGATTCAACCTGCTGCCCAGTTCATTCAAATCGAGTAACACCTGCACAGATGAAATGAAACAATACAATTTCATATGCTCTGCGGTTTTCAACATATCATGATATTTAGGATTACAACTACCCAATTATTCTCAGCTACACGATAACAGCAACACCTGCACACTCCATAGAGATCTATCCCTTTATAGAGAACATTAATCATCATACATTTGTATGTTGTCAAGTAACACTGACAGATCATAGCTAAGGCACGATGCTAGTATCTGGTGAGTGGAAGCTCATCTAAGTATGTTACACTGCATAGTATAGCTCCTTATTCATCTATTGTACGACCTTTTTTAACAAATATTCACCAGTTTGAATTACGCCATCCAAAAAAAAAGTGGGCCATAGAAATCAACAAAACCAGACAGAAGAAAATGCAAGGAAACATCCATTATCATTCATCACTGCAACATTTCTGACTTGAACTTGTCCTCTAACTGAAACCATCGTGCTACATACACATCCCTGACCCTTTTACTGACCACATTGTTATGTTCCTCTTGCGCTTACATAAAAATAGGGTTCCTCCTATCCAAACAACAAGCAGTATTGCAGTAACAGTTCTTTGAGACATCATTGTGCAAGGCATAAAGCACTTGGTATGGCATTCATGCCCAGATTCCAAATCTATTGTTGACAAGAGAAGCGATAAATTATGCAAACATATTTCTCACATGAATGCTATCTAAAAGTCCTTTTATATATTGGAAACAATCTCCATAGTGTTGCGGCTTTGATCCACATCACCAATTACCCATCACCTATAATTTTTTCAAGGACTCTGCGGTCTGTGCTCATTACAATAACACAATATTAGTCTAGCAACTTGTGCGGTGGGAGTTTTGCTCATTAATAAAAATGATAAAACCTACCTTCAAAATTGTCGCATATCTCTTCCTCATGTTGAAGTTGAATATTACTAACTACATAGTAAGGCAATATAATTTATTAAATTAAATTCACTAGTAGCTTGTATGCACTGGTTTCATTACGAACATAAATTCAGTTCACATATCATATGAAGTTAGTTATGACTTATGCGGCTACTCAGTATTTCGATAATTTGAGGAACAAATAATGGAGGCAAACATATAAATACTACATCATGAGATGTACTATCTCAGAATCTCTATTTGAAGACAAGCCTTGGACCCTTGGCCTATTGTGTAAGCTAAACTGATCAGCAAGTACAACTAGATGTTACATACAAAGTCCAAGTGCAAGAATGTCATGGATCTAAGGATCAAATAAACTAATAACAAGTAGCAATCAGAAGAAAATGCAAGGTAGATTCATCAACCTAACTTCAATTGCTGCACCATACATTATTTGCAGTACAATAAATCCAAAAGACAATGCGTTGCAGCTTTGTTCACAAACAGCAATCAATCAGGTAAACAATAAAGTATGCTGCAAACAAAGTACCAGCAAACACTGTAAACAAAATTGAAAGTTACGAAACATGCTTAAGCTCATATTTCTCTAATCTCTATTGTCCTTACCAGCATCAAGTCTCATATTTAGCAAAAGTCACGCCCGTCATATCATTACAACCAGACAGAACACACCTTGCATAAGAAATCAGACGACATTGATACCTCTTCAATAATAGTGAGCCTGTGCTATGGAAAGAGTTAGTAATAATTAAGACCCTTTTAGCCATTTGTCCTACTGGAAACCATCAAAAGACAGATGCAAAAAATAAAAAGCAGTTGCTTAGCATACATGTCGACTTCTGGCACCTCAGAGAATTCAGGGATGATGAAACACAGAGGCACCTCTTCTGAGTTTTGCGGTCACAAGGTCAAAAGGGTCCCTACATGAAAAATCACATGCCATGCGAAAACTCCAAGGACGAGATCCTTCTTCACAGACTGGGCTCTTCAAGACAATCAGCTTAAAGTTTTTACAAGCCCATTTTGCAGTAGTAAGAGGCCTCAGCTTGGCATTAACATCATTTTCCAGAGAGAAACATCCGGGACACAGCATAATCACCATCATCTCCAGCATCTGCGCTTTCTCAGCGATGAACTTGAGGAAAGCTATCTCACTTTTCTTCCCTTGGAAGTCATGGAAAACCAACTTCTTCACATGCTGCTGGACACATTCAACAGTGCCAGCCTCCTGCCAGAACTTGAGGTTGACCTTGCCAGTGGGCTCATTGACTATGATTGACTGCAAAATAGATAACAATAATTATAGTTCAGCTGTGGGCTTACAACAGCAAAATATCATGCAGATTGCGAGAGAGTGGGGTTGAGAAATTTTACAGAGATATGAAGTGCCTCGACGTTGGGAAAGCATTTGAGGAAGCTAGGCAGCGTCTTGACTTAATTGCGGACTTCAAACTGCATCTCAAAGCTCAAGATCTTGATGCTTGGGGCAATGGTGCTCGGGCTCACCTTAGTACCTGCCTGCAATGCAAAAATGTTCAGATGCAAAGCACAAAACAGGAAACTCTAATCTTACATCGGCACCCATTATTCATCAAACACGCAACTAAATAGAAGATGGATAGGATTGCCAGCGAGCAAGGGCTGCACCTCAATGACGACACTCCCGATCCCAAGTTGGAGATCTACCGGCCGCCAGTGCCCAAGCATGCACAGTTTTGGTGCATTGCCAATCTTGATCCTAGCACACCTTTTGCCCCCAATCCGTCGGCCATGTGCCCCCACCAGAATCAGCCTTTCCAAGCAAGGAGCGTCTTCCACGACGATGTCTTCCAACGAACACATGACTAACTGCAGGCACCGGAGACTCTTGCTGACCAAGCGGAGGCGCACACTGAACCGGCTCGAGATGATGGTAAGGATCTCCAGTGCGGGGCTGCAACTGAGAAGGAAGGTGAGGTCTTGCTCCGTCATGAGAACCATGGTGAGGAAAAGCTCTCGGAGGTGGGGAAAGGCGGCGGTGGCGGCGCGCGGAAGAGCAGCAGTGTCCGGGAACCTCCAGACGCCGAGGTGCAGGCGGGTGAGGGAGGCGCATTTGAAGAGCGCGGCGGGGAGAGGCAGGTCGAGCGGCCACGGGCGATTGATGAGGTCAAGCTCTTGGACGCCCTTGGCGGCCAGGAGCTGCATCCAGCGCGCCATCTCGCGCTGGTGCGACGCCATGTGGCTCCAGGTGAGGCGCACGCACCGGAAGGGGCCCGGGTGCGCCGCCAGGGCGCGGGACGCCGCATCCACGACGGCGCGCGACGCGGCGTCGTCGTCGTCCGCGACCGTGATGCGCTGCGTGGAGGAGACGACGCCGAGGAGGTGGGAGTCGACCAGGACGAGGGGAACCGAGCGCCAGACGCCGCGCCAGCGCGAGGCGAGCGCGCCCGTGCGCGCGGCGTCCTTGGCCGGGAGGCGGGAGACCACGTTGCGGAGGACCTCGTCGGGGAGGGAGCTGAGGCGGTCGGCGCCGTCGCCGGGGGACGACGCCGCGGCGGAGGAGGAGGAGGAGAGGTGCGCCGCGAGGCAGACGGGCGTCGCGGGGAGGCACTGGTACGCGAGAGAGATCGCCATGTGGGCGCTGTCCCCAACCTCGTTGTGCCGGCGACTGCGCGCGTCGTCGAGCCGCTGCAGCATCGCCGGCAGCTCCCCCGAGCTGACGCCCTCGAGCCGGTCCATGCTCTGCTCGCCTCGCCGGCGGCGTAGGTAGGTAAGGTCTGGTGGTGGTGTGGGGCGGGCGTTTGGACGAGCAGCAGCGAGCCACTGAAGTGAAGCGAAATGTAGGGTTCAGCTCTCTTGGGCCAAAAATGCCACAAGCCGAGGTTGTGGTCGGCCCACTTACAACGGCGAGCTAATTAAGGAAGGCCGCTCTCAACTTTGGGTTCCGGAAGGTTAAAATTATTTTCAATTTCTTTCAAATTACGTTTTTTCAAGGATTTCTAATTCCTTTCCTCCATTTTAAATTATTAGAATTAGGATATCTTTAGTTCAATTTATTTAGATTTTTTATTTTTATAACAGTAATTTAAGCAAATGTATGGTTAACCATAATTTTTGTCCCTTTATTTAAAAAAAAAGAAATAGAAATGGCTTACTTCTTTTCTCACAAGAGCGTCAAGCACACCATCTCGTCCTTCGCCGCCGCCAGCCAACGCACCATCCAGGCTGTGCCAATTGCTCACCGAAAGCAGCATGGTTGAGTTCCTGGAGGAGAGTATATGGATCTTGAGTCAAGATTCTTGACCCCTGCTAAGAGCTTGGGGCCTCATTTTGCCTCGGCACTGGCCTCCTTCTCTCCACCGCAGTAGATTAGGATCAGCAACATAATTCACCACACATATTGGTTGGGCGATAACTTTCTAGACTAAAAAGCTGACAAAAACCAACCAGTGTTTGCGAAAAACGGTGAAACCGGTGTTTGAGCTATTGGCTAGTTTTTGTCATTTAAATTTGAAAATATTCGTAATTAAAACCGAACGAATAATGAAGCACAATGGCGCAAAACTTTGTAGAAAACAAGTTTGTTTGCTTGGCAAACAATATCAGAAAGAAACACATGAAGAAAAAGAGAAAAAATTGGCGCAAAACTTATCCTCTTCCTCAAGGCTGGCATGAAAGAGCACCGAAATAACCGAAATGACTCCAGATCAGCTCGATTTCCCTCATCTACAAGTAAATTCACGTTTAGAGTGTTTTAATCTCGCATCCGCGCGCCCATCGAAACCATACCACTAATATCTACGTGTCTCGTGCTTTTTTCGCCTGCTGCCGGATCCTGTGTCTCGTCTCACCGCCCGACGCGACAGCCTTACTGGCCATTGGCGAGAAGGGGGTGTCGCCTTTGCTCATGCAGGCAGAGATATGAATAGCGAAGAAAGGTAAAACCAGACCGTTTGGTTTATGATACTTAAAATTTCAAAAGGCCATGAACTGTACAATTGACTTTTTGCAAAAAAGGGCAAATGGTGGAGGGCGGTTTGAACGGTTTTATAAACCTTGAGAGAGGCTCTGAACCAATCGGAACAAAATACGGAACTCTGTTCATCTTTTAGCTGATTGATGAAATGCCATCCGAGTTATTGTGAGGGAGACCTTTTTTTTTTTCAACGAGGGAGACATTTTTTCTTTGTTTTGAGATCAACGAGGGAGAGGGAGACATTTTCTGTTGGGAAAATTCCTTCATTGCCATTGTCATAAACTTCAATCCCTTATAAACCACCGATAAAAGTTGTAACCCGTAGATGCCAGCCGTCAAAAAAATTTATGTCCCCTGTGCCACCGCAGCTCCATCCAGCCTAACACATGACATATTTGCCCTTTCTTTCAGCACGGCGACGGGCCTTCTTCTTCCTAACGCTGCCGGTCGCCCAGCTCGTCCTCCTCCGTCTTCCGCCCCGCCCCTGCCCCGGCTAGTCTTTCACGCCACTCTTTCACCGAAGCCCTCCTTGAGGTCGGCCGCGACACCTTGACACCCTCCCTCCCTGAGCTCGGCTGCAACGCCCTGCAGCCCCCCGACGGCGGTCGATGCGCCGACGAGCGCAACCTTGGCCCGGCCATACGTCCTCCCCGAGCTTTCCTCGCACTCGCCTCTAGTCTAGGGCAGCAGCGACCGCCGAAACGAATCAGAAAGAAAGATGATTTAGTGATCAATTTGTCCTCAAACACTCCACACGCATCAAATTTTTTGGATTGGTGGCTACAATTTGGAAATTGCATTGGGAGTAAAGAAGCTGCCGCCGTGGCTGCCGCGCCCTCCGACATCGCTGCCGGGGTGGTCCTCCGCGCCGGCCGCGTCTCTCGTGCCTCCCCTGCTCAACCCGGTGAGAACACGCAAACAACAACCCGCGGCGAAGTTGTGATTGATCCATGGCCGGGAGGTGTCTGGGGACGGGATGAGATGGGGTAGGGGACGAGCGGTGGCGCTGGTCACGAATCCATCGACGACGACGGCGAATCGAGGTCGCCAGCGGCAGGAGATACAGGCGGATGAATCGTCCTTGCAGCACGCCCGAGATGCCGCCGTGGCGTGCGGCCTCGCCACCGCGGGCACCCGCCACCGCGGGCACCCGCCCACGCCCGATGCGGCTGCTAGGCGACGACTTCGTGCTCGCTTGAGGCCGCAACAGCAGCGCGCTCAAGGACGGCGGCGGTGCTCGCTAATGGACGCTGTGGCAGAGCCTCGCCAACAGCTGTACACGGCGACAACGGCAGCACTCAGGGGCGTTGCTGGCGGGATCAAGTCGCAGAAGATGGAGCTGGAGACCGTGATGCGCGGCGGAAGGTGAGCGGCCACGGCGAGCTTGGCCACGGCGAGCTTTGTGTTCGTAACTCTCGTCGAGGAAGCAGCAGGGAGAAGCCGTGAGGGCAGAGCACAAATGCACAAACGCACAGGGGCAGTATTGCCATTTTGATGTTTAGCTCATCGTGATTGCAACGGCCGTGGCACACAACGGATAAAAAATTTGGAGCAGTGGCATCTACGGGTGACGAATTTTGTCGGTGGTTGATGAAGGATTGAAGTTCATGGCAATGGCACTGAAGGGATTTTCCCTTTTCTGTTCTTTGCGGTAGCAAGAGTTTCCTCGAAATGGGCTCCGGAGCAGGCTCGTACGGACATTCGGCCCATCCATTCCGACCAAGCCCTCACAGCAGCTTAGCTTGTCTACACAAAAACACAGCCGCAGGGCAGCTCAGCTTGTACAAT
Organism: Eragrostis curvula; assembly: GCA_007726485.1. NCBI lineage: Eukaryota > Viridiplantae > Streptophyta > Magnoliopsida > Poales > Poaceae > Eragrostis > Eragrostis curvula. The sequence goes on from RWGY01000005.1 coordinate 7,207,189, forward strand.
CCACTCCACTCGCCTCCCCACCCCAAAACCGGCGCCTCTCCATCAGTGAGCTGCCGATGACGACCATGGAGCACTAATTCATCATGGGCACGAGCATGAAGGAGATGGGCGCCAACACCGACCCGACGATGCAGGCTCTCGATCATGAACGTACCTCCTCGGCGGCGCGGACATCTCCGAGGTGGTGGGGCTCGGCGTGAGCAACTCCATCTTTTGTTAGTTCATTATCGTGACTGAAAAAAGAGATGTAGAACAAGGATTCCATATATCCCAATAATGAGTCCATGTCGCTCTATGTCGGGTTGTAACAAAAAAATGGTGTTCAACGTTAATGTGTTGGTTCTATACCCCGGTGATCTAGTCAAATCCGTTGGTTGCTATTGTTTACATAGTATACCGCTAGCTAGTTTGATGGCCTCTTGCAACTTGTGGCTGTTGAAATAGATAGACAGGAAAAAATTATATATCTTTGGCAAATTTAGAAAAGTAAGTCAACATTATGGGCAGATGAGGAACAACAGTTTTATTCATTTAGCTTATTAATTAGGTGCTGATCGATAGAGAAGCAAGACAAGGAATAAAAAAAAAAAGGATAACAAGCGCGCACGCATACAAGCAGAGTTCTAGCTAGATGAGGCCTAGGTACTCTGCGGTGAGTGGCTTGAAGATGCGCTTCTTGTCAGATTCAAGCGCAGCAGCAAAGCGCGGCCAGACATATGCACTGATGATCCACGAGCCGTCCCCTCCAGGGCGTGCCCCGACCGAGAGGTAGGCGGAGCTGAGCCTCCCGTAGTCACACATAGGCAGGGCGAGCGCGGCATGGCCGAAGCCGAAGTCCGTGTCGAGCGGGAAGGAAGCGAAGACCGTCTGGTTCCCCGTGGGCGGGCCCATCCCAAGGACGCCCGTCTCCATCATCCTTTCGGTCTTGTGCTCCTCTACCCAGTCGATCAACTCCTGCACGTATTCGTCGTAGTCTATGGACGTGATGGCCTCCCGCACAGTAGCCGCCACCTCTGCCAGTGACTTGCGCCGGATGTCCTCCACGGCCTCGTCGCCTAGAGCGTAGGTTGCCCGCGTAGTTGCGCATGGCCTGGACGAGCTCAGGCGACAGCGCCGCCCGTCCACCATCCACCCCATGCGGCAGCGCTCTTCATCGGGCACCCTGCACGTCGCCACCACGTCCGCGAGGACCTTCCACAGGTACGCGGACACCGCCTGGACACGCGACGAGCGATGGCTCTCGGTGCTTGCCATCTCGCGTAGCCAGGCGATGTCGCTCGCCTCAACGTAGTAGAGGCGCTCAACGAAGCTGTCATGGGCCGTCAGGACATTGACAAGCCGGTGGTCGTCGTAGGTGGCGAACATCGCGCCGAGTTTGGCGCTGTACGACGGCGGGTCGCAGGGGCGGAACACCGAGCGGTTGAAGTTGGGGGCCTCCTCGGTGATCGTCCCCGTCCGCGCGAACTCGGACCACCTTCTGATGAGCATGGTGACCCCGTTCCCGTCAGCTACCAGATTGTTGGTCCACCACACGACGGAGAAGCTGCCGCAGGAGAAGCTGAGCAGCTGCACCGACAGCGTCACGTCCGCGGGGAACGGCAGCATTATCTTCTTCAAGGAATCCTCTGCCAGGCCGTACTCAAGGCTCCCCAGGCTAACACCGACCTCGCCGACGACAAGCTCGGCCCCTTGGTTGTTCCAGTGGAGCTCTGGGAGGCCGGAGCCGGGGTTGGTGATGATGCGGCCGGCGTTCGGGTAAAAGTGGTTCAGCAGGGACGGGAGGCCCTTCTCAAACGCTGCGACAACATCATCGAAACAGTCACCAGCCTTAGGGAGCTTTGGGTAGAGGCAGACTACGGAGGCTTGTACGTTGTCGGGGTAAAGGTCAAGATTGCAGAAGGGAGCTATATGTGGTTGGACGGATGGCTTGGAGGCCTTTACGAGCCGGCGGCTAACATGCGGATCGGGAGATCAAAAGCAGCCATTCTTGTCCGTCTAGCTTGTATGTATGAGCATTGTCTGATATTTGGGACTTCCAATATATAGGCATGACAAGGCTTCGGCTATGCTTTTCTTGAAACACTTCCAGTCCCCCAGCCATTGTGTCACACATATGGATGATGGTAGGTAGCCCTGAGCATGGGTTAGCGAACCCGCCCAACCCAACCCGTAAAATTGTTGGACACGTGGGTTATGATTGGTTTGATGCCCACCCATCACACCTCACTACGGGAAAGCGGCTGTTTGCCGAGTGTAAGGCTGTTTGCCGAGAGCCTTCTATCGGGCACTCGGCAAACAGCAACTTTGCCGAGTGCCAGAGCCAAGGCTCTCGGCAAAAACTAGGCACCCGGCACACAGGCCGTTTGCCGAGTGCCAGGAAGTAGGGCACTCGGCAAACCCATATTTTGCCGAGTGTCACCGCGAAGGCCGCCGGCAAAAGGGGAACACCCGGTAAACTGGATATTTGCCGAGTGCCATGCGTCAGGCACTCGGCAAAATCAGGCACGTGCCACGCACGAGCGACATGCATATGGGAAACGGGGACGGCGCCGTCAACGTTTGCCGAGTGCCATGCGTCAGGCAAGTGTCTCTGCCTCGCACACGGCAAACTCAGAACTTTGCCGAGTGCTTTACAGAGGCACTCGGCAAAATAATTTTTTTTAAACCGGTTTTGGTCTCTTTTTTTTTTGGACATCAATATACGTATGCATGTTACTTCATTTCCCAATTTGGTATTTTTCTCTATTCATTTGTTATATTTAAGTAAATTATTTCATTTAAAGTATTTATTGAAGATAATTCAAATTTGAACTACAAGTGATTCAAATATTGAAACGTAGTTACTGAAAAAATGATATTCATGTTCTTGAGTCAAATGTGAGGCTGTAACCATGAAATCAACAGAAAAATCACGCATCTTTTACATAAAATATGAAGTTGAACCATGGGGTCAACTTCTATTTTATTTTTATAAAATTCAAACAAAGTCTAAAAATTAGAAGACTCTTCCTGATATCATGAAATCATACGTGGAGGTCATGGTAAATTGTAGAAAAAGTTTCGCAAAAGTTGTCACGTACATTGTTTACAAATCGGAGCATCCTCGAAGAAGATCCATAATCTTATGAAGTGATTGTTTTGATTTCGAACCAAAACGACGGTCATAATATGGTTTGACCTTAAATATTTTTTTACAGGTAAAAGATGATATCAAATGTATCATGACAAAATTTGGTTATTTTTTGAATTTATTTCGAATTTCTATATTTTTTTTAAGTTCCAGTTGAAAATGTTTGCCCAGAGCCGGTCCCATAGCTCTCGGCAAACAATATATGCCGAGTGCTAGTTTGTTTGCCGAGTGCTTTTGGATCTAGCACTCGGCAAACGTTTTCCATTAGACTTGGGTGCGGGGCGCTCTTCTTTCTCTTTCTCCCTTATCTCTTCTTCCTCCTCCCGCCGCTGCGCCCGACGCCACCCCGCGCCGCCGTCGCCTGCGCCGTCCGCGTGCCGCCGCCCTCTGCCGCGCCTCCCCGGCCCCCTCCGCCGCGCCGCGCGCCGCCTCCCCCTCCCCCCCCCCCCCCCCTCCCCTGGCACACGCTCCCCGGGCCCGACGCCGCCGCCCCCGCGCGCCGCCTCCCCCTCCCCCCCCTCCCCTGGCACTCGCTCCCCGGGCCTGACGCCGCCGCCCCCGCGCGCCGGCTCCCCCTCCCCCTCCCCTGGCCCCCGCTCCCCGGGCCCGACGCCGCCGCCCACGACGCCGGGGCCCACCGCCGCCGCCCCCGACGCCGGGGCCCGGCGCCGCCGCCGTCACCCGCCGCCCCACCACCACCATCCCCTGACGCCGCCGCCCCCGCGCGCCGGCTCCCCCTCCCCCTCCCCTGGCCCCCGCTCCCCGGGCCCGACGCCGCCGCCCACGACGCCGGGGCCCACCGCCGCCGCCCCCGACGCAAGGTGAGCTTGTTCTTTTTTTTTTCTTTTTCTTTTTCTGTTTTTTGTTAATACTAATATATGAAATGATTGGTTGTATGTTTTTTGTTTTTGTGAATAAATGAAATGGATTTCTTGTGAAATATGAAATGAATTATGAATTGAATTGCTTGTGAAATGAGGAATTGCTTGAAAATAGCACCTTTGCTTGTATCTTGTGACATATTTACAAATGTGTTGGAAACTAGGAATACAAAAATATGTGCAAATGTTGAATTGCTTGAATGCAAATGTCTAATATGTGCAAATGTTGAATTGATGAAATACTTCCGTTTATTTGTTCATTATGGATTTTACCAAGTGATCGTGCTATGGAATGAAATGGAAAATATGAATAATGGTTAATGCTGTGTCATCAGTTCGATGTGGTATCCGGCCATCGCGCCGTTGTTTCCTTGCAGGTTTTGGGAACCTCACCGTACAGGGGAGGTGCTGTCGAAATTTTGAATTGACAGCTTTATGTTTCGTTCTTTGCAGGATAGGAGAGGCTTTTCCACTGTCTTCCACTCGTCACTTTGCGGGACAGCAAGGTGAGACATAAAAGATACCCCCCACCCTTTTTCCATTTCTGTTTGTAGGTAACGCGTAACTTAGTTAGGCGTCTCCCGTTCGAAATAGATACAGTTGGAGATATGCCCGAGGGTTGCATATCTATGACCGTATCTATTTCGAATTGTCCACGTTTCATGGACAGCCCGAGGATGCGTAGATGGGGCTAGTTTCCATTGTCTATTCCGGTTTGAGACAGAGTTTTGGCTGCGCCTCCCTGTTGTTCTCCGGATACACAATCTCCCTTCCAGGACGTGTATTTGGAGAACAGCGGGGAGGTGCTGCCGAAATTCTATCTCGGACCGGAGTAGACCTTGGAAACTAGCCCCATCTACGCATTGTCGGGTGGGATTAGGACCTATCTTCACCTATTAGACATTGTATGCATCGTGTAGATACCAATGAATTTTAAATTGCTCTGTCATATGATAGAAGATGGATGACCGTACGTGGATGTACACGGGCCGTCCAAGGAAGGGTTCTGAAACAAGTGAATGGGTTGACAAGACCCTTGCTTTCTTGAAACAAGCATTTGCCACACTACACCACAAACACCCTTTTTGCAACGGATACATGCGTTGCTAAATGTATCAATATGCGTTGGTAGAGGTTTTACCAACGCATGGGACATGCGTTGCAACAAATGGCGTTGCAAGCATCTACGGCAACGCATACTTAAGGGTTGGTAAGTGGACACAAAAACCGTTGCAAAGTAGCAACGAATACCAATTGAAACAGCAACGCTTATATGCGTTGGATGTTGTACAGAGCACATGGCTGTTACATTATTGCTCACTGCCGAGGATTCAACAGTATTGTAGAAAAGATAGAACAGTGGGACAACAAAATCATATAATTCCAACTCCTTGTAACATTAATTTCGTTTTCAGTATGTTACAAAAGATATGTCAGATACATATACCGTACACAAAATGGGAAATTGCATCTAACAACTGAAAAGCTCTAGGAGAACACTCGGCCATCTTTGAAACATAAATCCTAGCTACTGCTATCCCACTATGAAGTATCTCTTTTCTTGCCTCATTTGAAATCAATTAAACTCCAGGATCTGCAATGGCAATAGTTACACTGTAAGTAGCAGAAGTTATGAGGGTAATTCTTATGTCAAGTATTTAACAACAAAGATAAGAAAACATCATCACTGAACTTCATATTGTTACTTATAATACCCAGCAATTGATATGTCAGTAAATGTCTAGACAAATACCTCTATATCTATTATTGAAACTGGGAAAGTAAAAACAGAATTCAGCTGGGAACACAGAATGGAAGCAGAGTTCAACTTGCCTGCAGGATACTAGCCTAACTAGATTGTTGTCTACTGGATACTAAGCCTAACTACTAATTATTCACACAGTAAACTGGATTCCTTATGAAGCTCTATCCTCTATGCATCAAAACTTGGATCTACTACGACACTGAAAATATATATTTGCAGGTTTTATTGCTAATCTATTAGACAGTGGTGGTATTTCCATCTCAAGCTTGCACATAGTTCTGAAATCTGGTCATAACAGAGCCAGGACTGTAGATGCACTGCAACGTTTTCTGAAAATATATTACAGTGGTGTGAACCGTAGCATCTGAAATCATTTCAATAACAGAGTTGCCACATATCTCAGAGTAATCTTATAATTTGAAATTAAAGTTAGATTGAATGCAGAAATAAAAGGCATACTGTATATTCTTTTTTGAAAGAACATACATTCTTGCAAATAGGTATCCAGACCTTGCTATCATCACACTGGCTGTGATTACTTTCTTGACACCTTATATACAAGACTGCAACCCTGTAAGTTAGGGAAATCTGAACACATTGTAAGTTACAAAAGTCAGCCCTACTATGAGTTGAAGAAATCGCAGGACGAAATCGCAGGAGCAGCTGCATCTAAGAAATCGCAAGAGGGCAGTTGCATCTACGATAAATAAAAAAATAATGAATGAAGAAACAGTAATGAGAAGGGAAGAAGTGAGAAGTTGCGGATGATTTTGTTACTCCCGCGTATGCCTCCACAGTGACAACCACGTCATTGATCTTCCCTGCAAGGCCACCCGTGAGCACCATGACTCCTCTGCTTTGCTGTCGAGTTACAAATCCAGAATTAGGGATCCATGAGAACCTATGAGAAATTCGAGCGAAATAAACAAGAATCAGTTGGGGGATCGAAAGAAAAGCTAATGCTTAGGAACAAGGGGATGAGAATCGCACAGATTAGTTACAAAACAAAATCCAATCCAAATGATTCGAGGAGAATTACCTGGGAAGGCAGCCAAGCTCATTGGTGAGGAAGGACGACAGCTTTTCTCCAGATCTGGACACCAATTTCACTGCCCTTGTGCTCTCTGATCTGAAGAACTCGCCGTAGAGGTGGAATCTGCCAGAATGAGGGAGGCATCGTCGAACCAAATCAGATTTTGGATGGAGACCGGTAGGATGCAGGCTCAAGGCGCGGCCGATGGGAGGGCGAAGGCGGCGGCGCGGCGCAGCGGGAGGTGGAACCGTTGCCGGGAGGAGATGGCACCGAACAGGATGAGGAAGGATGGGCCGTGGTGGAGAGACGACTGGGCCAGGTGGGGATATATTGAGCTGATCGGATGGCCGCAACACATTTGTGTTCCGTTGCAGTCCAAGCGTTGCTAAAGGCCGGTTGGTGTTGTAGTGCCAATGTCAGCAAAGGTGGAAAGACTTGGTGTCCCTGCAGCCGTTGCGGCAACACAAGAGACGCCCGTTGGTTCGACCCAAAGGGAAGAAGTAAGTAACTTTAACTTTTAAGTCATTTGCTATGTTTCAAATCTCAATAGAAACTAATCATTGTCTTGATCACTTGGGCAGGGGCTGGGAGACGATCGTTCCGGGTGACCACGAACGTATTCCTGCCGGCATCCTTGGCCTTTTGTGCAGGAGACACTTTCCTGGCATGGTGCCACTGCGCGACGGGGGCAGGAGCCGGCCTTGACGTGGGCCCACTACAAACGCGTCGCTGATGTCCCAGACGAGGATGGGAGAGACTTTCGCACCGTGGCGGACCGGGTAGTTGGAGAGCTGTGGGTAAGTCTTGTTTACATTGAATTGGTCAATACATCTCGTTCATTGGATATTCTTCAAATAATGAAAGTATACATCGCGTCAATGTGCAGGATTTTTTCAGGGTCGAGCCGGAATAGAGTGACCGTGCGGTGCGTCGGGTGTACAATGCATGTCCTAAACTCATTACGGACATGCATTACGAGGCGCGCGTCCAGGCCGTGAGGACCTACTACGCCAAAAAACTTGGTAGGAAGATTGAGAAAAAGGAGGCTCGGACCATATGGCTGGCTGCAGAACAATACATGCAGGTAATTTGACATTCTCATGTTTTCTATACTTGATTAATTACGCTTAATTTGTTATTCTCATAGTTTCACAATAACTAACATCTAACTTGGTCAAATGACGTGTAGGTGATTCCGTGGTGGTGCGCCTCTCACAGGGACTGCTAGGAGTACTTTGTGAGTAGGTGGTGCGACCCCGAGTGGCAGAAAACGCACGAAGCTTGCCGGCAGCGGCGTTTGAAGATGTCTGGTCCAGCACACCATCAAGGCAACCGTACCCTTGACGAGTACGCGGCTAGCTGGGTACGTGAATTCATTTTGTTGTTTGTCCTGCTCAATTTTGCACAATTTCTAATCATCTTTCTATTTTCTTTGCAGTCGCGGGCGCATGAGGGCCGAGAGTGCCCCCCGTTGATGGCTTGGGCATTGGCCCACAAGGGCAAGGCGTCATCGATCGAGGTCGACTACAACCCGGAGGACGGGCCCGAGGCGTACAGCAACGTCACCGTCCACGCTCGCCTCCAGCAGTACACCGAGATGGCTAGGGAGAAGCACGGGCCAGAGTGGAACCCGAGCACCGAGGACCTTGATGGAGAGATCATCATGAGGATCGGTGGAGGTAAGAAGCATGGCCGGTACTGGATTGGAGACAGCACACTGGACACGGCCTCTACTCCCACCCTCTCTGAGATCCGAGCGAGGAGCTCGTCCTCAGCCCCGCCCATACGCCTACGGCCAAGCGCTGCACAGATTCAGTTTGACCAAGCCCAGGTTATTTCTGTTCTATTCGTCGTTTCGTTGAGTTTGACATATGTTTGCTTTGCATTGTAACATTGGGATGACATATTGTAGGCCCAGCTACGGGAGGAGATGGAGGCGAAGCTGCAGGCACAGGAGGCGAAGTACCAGGCACAGCTGATGGAACAGCAGGCGAGGTACGATGCGAGGCTGCAGGAACAGCACGCAAGGATGCAGGAGGACTTGCAGCGGCAAATGCAGATGATGTTTCACCAGTGGCACAGTGGTGGGATGCAACCGCCGCCACTACCTCTTCCTCCTGTCGGCACTTCGAGTCCGAGTCAGGGCACTCCGGTGAGTCTATATAAATCCTTGTAGTTTCATTTCTAACTTTCAATTATAATCTCGAATGCTTCACCTTGTATGCTTCTATCTGAAATCTTGTGTTAATCATGTAATATCTTCTTCTTGCAGAATATATCCGCTGGATCCAACAATCAGCCGGTTTCCCCTCCCAATGCTTGGTCACCGTTCCCTCCTTATCCTCGCCCTCCTCCGATGTAGGTTGTAGTTGTATTTGTACTTCAATTGCATGAACCAACTAGTTGTGTTTGGGGATGTCAAGTTGAAACATTTCTATGTGTACTTGGAGACAAATATGTGTTTGTGATGGATTTCTATGTGTTTGTGGTGGTTTCTATGTGTTTGTGGTGATTTCTATGTGTTTGTGATGATATATATGTGTATGTGATGATGGTGAGCATATATGTATGATTTCGTGTGATTTTGGTCCAGGTTGCAGTGATTTTAAACATTTTATTGCAATCTGTCGATTTTTTTTGCCGAGTGCCTCAGATTTTTGCCGAGTGCCAAAACTGAGGCACTCGGCACATGTGCCATTGTTTGTCGAGTGCATGTGCCTGACACTCGGCAAACTTACCATTGTTTGCCGAGTGCCAGAGGCCTGGCACTCGCCAAACTTTCCAAGTTTGCCGAGTGCCAGGCCTCTGGCACTCGGCAAATTTTTTTTGTTTGCCGAGTGCCTGCCGTCAGGGCACTCGGCAAACCCTTTTGACGGCCGTTTCCCTCCGTCTCATTACTTTATTTTGCCGAGTGCCTTTTCGACACTCGGCAAAATCTTTGCCGAGTGCCCGACAAAAAGCACTCGGCAAACCCAGCTTTGCCGAGAGCTGTTTGCCGTCCGGTGTTTGCCGAGTGTTACACTCGGTAAACTTTTTGCCGAGTGTAATACTGGCTTTGCCGAGTGCCTCTGGCACTCGGCAAATAGGAGGTTTCCCGTAGTGCCTCGCGCAACCTCGGGTGGGCGGGGTTTGTTTCGTAGCCCACCCAGTGAGCCCATCTCTCCTGGCCGTTCCATCTAGCCTTGAGCATGGGTGGGCTTACACGGGTTGAGGTGGATTTTGAACCCACCCATGATTGATTAGCGGATGTGGTCTGGGTTGGTTTCAGATGGGTTAAGATGTTTCTCAAAAAAAAAAGATGGGTTAAGATGGGTAGAAGTAACAAAGATACATGGCTTGGGTTGGGTGCGTTACACGGTTTTTAGACGGGTCGCTGTTATGTGAGATACAAATCGATTCATATTGCACGCTTTCTCGAGTGCCTGCCCGTCGGCCTCAGTAAGGTCCGATTCAGTTCTGCAAATAAACTAACGTGGCCATCCACTGGTAGGGAGAATGATCTATACTGAACTAACTTTGTACACTAAACAAGTTGTTTAAGATCTCAACTAGGCAACCAAATCTGTTACAAGACAGCAGCACAAATAGCATACTGACGATACAATTTGGCCATATGAACACGATACAATAGGGGAAGAAAACAAAATTATTACTTTGAACTGACACAAGAATGAGTATTGCGGCAGTGCCATCCTGCATAAAGTTTTGGTCACCACTGAATGATAACTATCTTCATGACACTAGTTTTACACAACAAATCTTTCACCTCAAAAATATTACAACTGAAATTACTTAAGGGAGTTTCAGGACCAATTAATCTTTCACGCCTCCAAGACCTTCGCCAAAAGTTCTAAGTCAATAAAAGTGAAATGTTTTGGTGGGGCGAAGCCCTCAACACATATTTGTTGCGGGTTTGAGAAGGAGCGAAGCCCTCTGAAAGTGAGTGCATCATCAGATGTCTAATGCGAAGCCCTCTTGATTATCCGCGTTGCTGGACGAAGGAGAGAAGATCTACTAAGCCCTCAGGTTCCTTGCGTTGTCGAGTGTCACTAGTACAGATCTGCTGATTAATATCGAATTTACTATAGATCTGTTACTATTTTGGGCGTTTTTCCCGTTTCAGCTAACTTTATGACATTTTTCACGGTCCGTCACTAAAAAACTATGTTTTATGATGAAAATATGTATAAATCGGTGGACAATATCGTCCGGTACCTCCTTTTGACTGTTTTGGGTGACCGATTCGTCACTAAAAATCACGTTGCGGGTATGGCGACCAACGGGAACCCACAATTTTTGTCATAAACCCCACCCCAGGGGCGTTTCTGCCTACGTGGCATCCTGTTCTGCAAGAAGGGGATGTCTGTCAGACTTCACGGGCTCACGGTTAAACCATTTTTGTCACTAAAATTTAGTTTGACCGCGTAAAATGCCACAAAGCGCACAACAATGGGCAATTGGGCCCACATATCAGGAGACATGGTCCCAAGACCATGTATTTTTCGTCACTGATTTCGTTTACCAGCGTGTTAGTGCCACATGTCAATCAACGTGGAACCCACAGTCAAGTAATTTTCGTCGCAGCTATATGGTCTGCAAACTAATACTGAACGCGTCCCACAAGGAAGCACTCACTGGGCCCCATGTCAGCTACATGGGGGCAATGTCTAACAATATTTTTTTTTATGCCAAGTGCCTCTGTCGGTCCCATTTCTGTGACCCACCTGTCAGGTTTCACCGATACCTACTTTTCCAATATTTTTTTCATCACTCTAAAAATGCCACATGGCATCCGCGTCGGGGCCCACCTCTATGTATCGTCAGTGTTGGAATCTTGGTCTGGGCCAGCTGTTATAGGGCTCGATTGTATTTCGTAGAAGCCTTCATCGGCCAACTGATAATTTGGTTTTGATTTTGTCTAGTATAAAGATCCGGACAATCCCTTTTAATGTCACGCAACCCTTGCAGCAGCCAGCTCCGCTTTTAAATTTCTTTTGCCAGCAATGTCATTATTTGGTGTAGATATTACGTGAAACAACTATGATGTCAGCTTCGGTGATGTTGACCCTCGACTGACAAATCATCATCCGCTTTGTTTATTTTGCATACATTCCATGCATGTGTTTTATTATTGGGGATGCCTGCGTGTGACATACATTTTATTTCATTTCTGCTAGTTAGATTGCTACGGGCTGATATACCATTGCAGGTACGATGAAATCACTAAAAATCCCACATCACGGGCGATTCTGGCTCACGTGGGATCCTAGTCGATTTGAAAGGTTATTTTAATGATGACCGATGGTTATAACTCTTGCTTATAATTCCAGCTTGTATATATATCTTTGAAAAAATAATAGGAAATTTTACTTATCTTTGATAATTTGGTTTTGATTTCGTCCGGTACAAAGATCCGGACAATCCTATCATCTTATGCCACCCAGCCCTTACAGCAGCCAGCTCCGTTTTTAAATTTCTTTTGCGAGCTATTTTTGGGTGTAGATTAGGTGAAACAACTATGAAGTTAGCTTCCGTGATGTTGACAATCCCATCATCTTATGACACCTTCTCTGTGTACATAGGTCATCCTGTAGTGACGGGAACTTATATATGCACGGTGACCACCACCGTATCATACGGGGTGAGCACAACTGAAGTTGAAACTTGTTATTCCAGTAATTAAACAGATTTCATCTCACCGGCCGGCCGGCCGGCCTATTGTGCTGAGCAAAATGAAACATTTTCTAAGGAATTTGAAATAGACACCTCTCCTCTATGTCTTTGGTGGACTTGTACTGCGAATAATTAAAAATCCGAAATCAGTGGTTTTTGTATTAAGAGCGGATTGCAGGTGAAGTGAATACAGTCAAAACTTGTGATAAATTAGCGGGGTGACAATAAAAGTGAGCGATCATCACTTGAGTGCTGGTGGTTCTCCTTATTATTTTATATATAGGTAGAGAGAGTCCAGCCTGCAAACAACACGCACAAACAGACAGACGTACTGCGGCTAAGTAGCTAGGTAAAAGAAATTCCAATAATGGCAGCCGCTGTAGAGGCCTCCGACGAGCGGCGGCTAGCAGTTCGCGTGGTGAGTCGGCGCCTGGTGAGGGCCTCTGATCCTTCCATGGAGCCGCACGTTGCCAGCGTCTCCAACCTCGACCTCTACGCTGGCAACGAACAGCTCGCAACGGTATGCCTGTACCCCAAGCTTCCAGAGGACCGCCACTTCTCCGACGTCGTCGACACCTTCGAGACCGGCCTGCCGTGTTTACTGAATCACTTGTACCCTCTTGCTGGGCGCACCTCCACCAACTCCAGGACCGGGCTCCCGGAGATGGACTGCAACAACCAAGGCGCCGAGCTGATCGTCGGAGAGGTTGACGTCGCCCTCCAGAAGATGCTGCTGCCGTTCCCCGAAGACGTCCTCCTCTCGGTGCAGCTGCTGTCCTTCTCCTGCGGCCGCTTCGCCGTGGTGTGGGGCCACAGCCACCTCCCCTGCGACGGATACGGCACAACCATGATGATCAGGATGTGGTCCGAGATCGCCCGGCGGACGGGGACGATCGCCAAGCCGAACCACGACCGGTCGGCCCTCGCGACCCGCCGTCGCGCAGCGCCAAGCTGGACGAGCTCCTGACGACATACGAGGAGCACCGTCTTGTGAACGCCTTGACAGCCCACGACAGCTTCGTCGACCGCCTCTACTACATCGAGGCGACCGACATCGCCCGGCTGCGCGAGACGGCGAGCACCGAGGATGGCAGCGGCGCTCCACGCGGGTGCAGGCGGTGTCCGCGTACCTGTGGAAGGCGCTCGCCGGCGTGGTGGCCACGTCCCGCGTGCGCGGCGAGGAGCGTTGCCGCATGGGCTGGTGGGTGACTGGGTGGACGCGCGGCCCCGGCTCACGGGCACGACGGCACCTGCACCGGATCAGCTCGCGGGCTACTTCGGCAACGTCGTCGCGTTCGCTCAGGCGGACGCCGCCGTGGAGGAGGTGCTGCGGCGGCCATGGTGCGCGGGGCCATCACGTCCATAAACTACGACGAGTACATCGCGGACCTGGTGGACTACGTGGAGCTGCACAAGGACCGGGTGCTCATGGAGTCGGCCGTCAGCGGGCTCGGCCCGCCCACGCTGTGCCAGTCGGCGTTCGTCTCCTTCCCGCTCGACACCGACTTCGGCTTCGGCCAAGCTAAGCTGGCCATGCCCGTACTGTCCACCTACGGCAGGCTGTGCGCGGCGTTCGTGTCCATCATTGCGCGCCCTGCTGCAGGAGGAGACGACGGCTCGTGGCTGGTCAGTGCGTACGTGTGGCCACGCCTGGCTGCCGCCCTTGAGTCGGATGCGCACCGGATCTTCAAGCCTCTCACGCCCAAGTATCTTGACCTCATATAGCGACCGACCGACCGCTAATATGCTGCCTGCCTGCCTGCTTCATCCAAGCCAATATTTCTTTTTTTTCGAGAACGATCCAAGCCAATATTAAGCTAGGGCCAAATCCATCGCATGCCTCTGCCTCAAATTATATATCTTAGACCCGTTTCAATTTTTTCTTCTTCTCTTTTCGATGCATGCATCTTGTCATAATCTGCAAATTAATGGTCTTTTCAATAAAATGTTGCAGCGTACGTACGTCTTCAATAATATATAGCCTCCCGATAAATAATCCAATCCCAAGTTGAAGATATTATCAGTGGGTCGTGGGTGCAAGCGCAGTAAGTCTCCCAGATACCAACGATGCAGTAACTCATAAGCCTCAAGTGTCCTGCACAGTCCTCAATTGCTTGGTGTCCTGGATTGGAGCCTCGAAAGAAAAATGGTTTTGACTTTTAAAAACTACTTGAACTCACCGTGGAATATTAGAATTATGAAGGTGCTAACTAAGTGGCTGGTCTTTTATGAAATGGAACAAGCTAGCGTTGAAGTGAAATGGGGTTGGCTTCAGGAACTGCATCATCACTTCTTCTTTCTTTTCTTTTTTTTTGCATCAGTCCAGATCAAAACTGAAACAACGTTTGCATGTTTCAGGAAGTGTGGTGCGTTATTCAGACCAACCAGATGGTCTTGTCTTGTGCGACACAAACAATCTACGTGCCCAAAACACTATCGGCCATTAGCCAAAACAAATATTGGAAAATGCCATGCGGTCCGTGTGAGGCCCGAGTGCCAGATGGGCCGGGCCCAAGTCCTTGGATGCTGGTTGTGAGCACTGAGCAGCGACATAGTACTACATTCGGAAAGTCTATCCCGTGCCCGGACGCGCGTCCGCTTGCAGCCCGGCCCATGCGCGAAAAGGGTGGCGGAGCGCGGCGGCGGGGCGGACGGCGCGATGCGGCGGCGAGCTCGCCGCCACGTCGCCGGAGGTGGAGGTGGGCAGAGGCTAGGGTTTCTGCGTTGTCGGGGGGGGGGGGGGGGGGGCGCTCTGTTCATCGCCGGACTTAGAGGAGGGGTTCGGGGGGGGGGGGGGGGGGGGGGCGCGACCCGGCGGCGGGCAGCGGTGTCGGGTACCTAAAACCAGGTACCCGCGATTACCCACATAACCTCGCAATCATACGTAAATGACCAAGGACTGGGCCAAAAGCCGTGATCGTCTCCGCAGGAACCAAGGTCAAAGCCCAGCTCACGACGCGTGACGCGGCCCGCGGCCGGGGAGGCCGCACGGGCAAAGAACGGCCTGATTCCTCGACCGACCTCCCGACCCCCGGGGGTCGGGGAAAAACTCCGCCTCGGCCAACCCCGGGCGCCCGACCCCCGCCTCCGACCAAAGGGGTTGGACCACCGGAGTCGAAGCTTGGCCGGTGGAACGCATTAAATGGGCAGCAAGTGAGCGTCCTTCGACACTGTCCGAAGACGTGAACCGCAAGCCCCGCACGTTCCGCAGGGACGTTTGACAGTGGTCAAGCCGCCTCACCACGCGGTAACAGTGCGAGCCGTAACTGAACAGGGTCGCACAGTACTCAAACAGGACACGGACATCCCCGCCGCAGTTGAACTGTAGCAGCCGTCGCCGCCCATGCCCGGGGGAGAAGGCGTCGAGGACGGACATCCTACCAACATCGAGCTACTTACCAGTTCTCTTACTTTCTTTTTCTTTTTTCCTCCATCCTTATAACAGTCAACTCTCCCTTGACAGATAAAAGGGAGAGCTTGACTCACGGCTGGGGGACTGCATATTCTCACTTCTCGTTCGCGCACACACACACACACTCACTTCGGTCTTGCGACGCACGCAAGGACGAACTCCACGAACACTTAGAGACTTGGGAGCTTCTCCCTCTCTCGAAAGGCTTGTAACCCCTACTATGAGCAACACGAACCGAACCAACTCACTGGACGTAGGGCTTCGATCGCCCGAAACAGTCTAATCCCTTGTGTCTTTCTCACTCTCTCCAATCAACCGAAGCGCGTAGTCTAAATTTACTCATCGGCCAGATTTCTCAACGCCGACAGGCGGTGCGGCGAGGCGACAGTGACGCCGCCGGAGCCGCGGGCGGCAGGATGGCGGTGGGAGGGGTAGGCGGCGGGGGAGCGAGTCGGACAATTTAGCGATGGCGGTGGTGTGTTGGGCGGCGGCGGTGGGTGCGGGCGGGGGAGGGGCCCAACGAAGAAGACGATGAACAGTACATGTCGGGACACGTGGCGGCCGCGGGGGAGGGACGCGCGATCCCGTATCGCGCGTACGAACGCGCGATAACCTCCCCCTACTACATTGCTAGCAGTTCTGAATGTGTTACACTAACATAAATAGTTAGTGCAAAACGAGAACAAAAACGTAAACGAGTTACTGCATCGGTGTGGTATGCGTGGGCATGTATAGGGCCCAAGTCCACCAGAAGTTTGAGCCCTGCTCGAGTCTCTAACGAGCCAAGCTCATGGCTGTGCAAGCCTCATCGAGGCGAGCTCGGAATAGCTTGGTTAGGCTCGTTAATTTCCTGTTCTCTTCTATGCTTCCTCCTCAGCTCATCAATTGACTCACGGCCCAACATCAAATACTTCTGGTGGTGGCTTGCAGCCCATGTAGTACGTAGCCCAAAAGGCATCTGTAGACTGCAGCAGCTGCCGCTAATCTCCTTCCTCTACAGGCTCATGCACGGCTCACCCCGCCGCCTCTTCTCTGGCACATCTTCCGTCTCCTCCATAGCCAGCTCCTGCGCCATCGGAACCCCATTCGACGAAGCAGAAACGCCAAAGGCCTCACGAGCCTGGTCGAGCCCACAAGATGCATTCGAGCCGAGCTCGAGCCCTTCTGCAAGCTCGGTCGGGTCTCAGGCTTGACACTCCATCGAGCTCGAGCTTGAGACGCAAGGCTCGTCTGAGCTCAGCTCGTTTACAGCCTTAGGCATGTACCACATTTAGGCCGGGTATGTTATAGTCTGCCACATCAAGGCCGTCTATTGGGCATGGGCAAGGTGGCCGACCGCACAGGGCCCTAAAAATTCAGGGGCCCCCAAACCATGGCCTTTTGTGTTCTTCACACGCCAGATGCACTAGGGAATTTCAATTTTTACTTAGGGGAGTTTTGCTCTTTTATGGGCGTTGCGATCATTCAATAATGTGTTGTTGTGAGTTCTCATATGGGCAGCCATGGTGGGAAAGGCGAACCATAGCTGAAGGATGAAGAAGGTGCTAGGTTGGGCCAAAAATCAAGGTCCCGTTTGGAACGCAGGAATTTCATAGGAATTTTACAGGAATTTTATAGGAAACAGTTCAATTTTCGCAGGAATAGAAAAGAAATCCTCCATTCCAAATGGGGCTTAAGAGGAGTGGGCTGTACACTTAGGGCCTCGTTTTACATGTTGCACAGGGGCCCAAAAACCATGGAGACAGCCCTGGCCACATAGTGAAACACTCAGCGCTAGTTGAGAATTTTATAATTTGAAGCATTCCAAACATTTTTGTAGAGCCCGCGCAACCTCGTCTCGCCACCCGACGTGCAGGTGCCCACCTCGGCAACGCCGCTGGCCATTGATGCTTGAGGGGTGTCGCCTTTGGTCAAGAGATCTGGCAGCGGAGAAAGGTAAAGTCCGGTTTACCGGTTTCAACAATTCAAATTTGAAAAATTGACTTTTCACGAAAACCGGCAAATATTGGAGGGCAGTTTGAACGGTTTAGTAAACCTTAGAGAGGCTATGAACGATTCGGAACAAAATACGGAACTCTGTTCATCTTTTATCTGATTTGGATAGGTAGGTTTCATGCCAAGGATAGGAGACAAATTCTTGTTAGAATCGGTGTCATTTGTTGGGCAATATGGCTTAGCCGAAATGATGTTGTTTTTGATAAAAATCTCATTCTAACTCCTATGCAGGTAATTTACAGGGGTACATATTAGATAAGAACGTGGTCACTATTCCAAAAGGAAGATGGAAGAACGTTATCACTAAAGGTGTGCCAACTTTTAGAGGTAGTGACAATGGACATCTTCACCAAGCATGGATGGAAATTTAGGGCCTGTTTGTTTGGGCTGGAGCTTTTGAGCTTTTAGAAAAGTTGGCTGTTTGAGTAGCTGAAAAATTGTCTGTTAGATTTATAATGTTGGCTTTTGTAATATATATTAAGCTTTTCAGCATGCCAAAAGTCAGAAAAGCACATCTCAGCAAACTTTTCAGCTTTTAGTCCATTTCATCAGAAGTCAGCTTTTCAGCACTCCAAAAGTCAGATCAGAAGTTTGCTGTTTGTTTCAGCTTTTCAGTTGGCCAGCTTTTCAGCTGAAAAAACCAACTGAAAAGCTGAAACAAACATGACCTTAGTCATAGGTTGTGTTAATGAACCTTTTACTATCTCCATACCGTTTGTGTGGCATGTTCTTTTTTTTTATCTATGTGCTAGATGGAGTTTAGACATAGTTAAGTTTTGTAATAATAGACAGCAAAATACATCAAGTGATGTAGAGATCGGGATGTTTTCATTTTCTTGATAAAATAGATTTCCCTTTATCTAAAAAAATCTGATTGCCCTCTCTATCCTTTGGGAGCATCCGAATTATTGCGGGGAAGATGTATATATATTTTTTTTTTAGCAACGCGAGGAAGATATTTTCTGTCCTTCGCCGTAACAACAGCTTCATGGAAATAGGCCCGAGAGCAGGCTCGTTCGGACATTCGGCCCGTCCATTCCGACCAACAAACCCTATAGTGGAGCACTTCAGCCGCTCAGCACTTGAGCAGGTCGCCTCCACAATAACACACACAGCCAGCCGTAGGCAGAGAAGGCAGCCTCCACAATGCGCTCCACTCGCCGCCGCCCCGCCCCAAAATCGGCGCCGGCCATGGAGCACCAATTCATCATGGGGAGGAGCATGACGGAGTTGGGCGCTAACCCCGACTCGACGATGCAGGATCTCATGAACCTCCTCGGCGGCGCGGACATCTCCCAGGTGCTGGGCCTCGGCGTGAGCATGCCCCTCACCTTCGCGTACGACGCCATGCCGGACCCGCCCGTCTCCCCCGCCGCGCGCCTCGCCTCCGCCGCCGCCCGCCGGGCCCCCGCCGACGGCGTCGACCGTATCAGCCGCCTCCCCGACCAGATCCTGCGCGACGTCGTCTCCCGCCTCCCCGCCAAGGACGCCGCGCGCACCGGCGCGCTCGCCTCGCGCTGGCGCGGCCTCTGGCGCACCGCGCCCCTCGTCCTCGTCGACGAGCACGTCCTCCCCAAACGCGTCGCCGCGAAGCGCGTGACGCCCGGAGGCGACGACGCGTCGTCCAAGGCGGCCGTGGCCGCGGCGTCGAGCGTGCTGGCCGCGCACCCGGGCCCCTTCCGCTGCGTCCACATCACCCGCGGCCACATGGCGTCGCACCAGGCCGAGATCGAGCGCTGGCTCAAGCTCCTCGCCGCCAAGGGCGTCCAAGAGCTCGCCTTTATCAACCGCCCGTGGCCGTGCGACGTCCCTCTCCCCGCCACGCTCTTCAGCTGCGGCGCCTCCCTCACCCGCCTCCACCTCGGCGCCTGGAGTCTCCCGGACACGAGGTCCCTCCCGCGCGCCGCCGGCTTCCCCCACCTCCGGGACCTCATGCTCAGCATGATCGTCATCCAGGACCGGGACCTCAACTCCCTGCTCGACCGGAGCCCCGTCCTGGAGAACCTCACTATCATCTCAACCCAGACCGAGCTGCGCCTCCGCTTGGTCAGTCGCAACCTTCGCTGTGTGCAGCTGGGCATGTGTCCCTTGGATGAAGTTGTCGTGGTGGACGCTCCTCGCCTCGAGAGGCTCTTGCTGTGGATGATCGTCTCTGATGACAAGTGCCCAGCAAGGATCAAGATTGGTCATGCACCCAACCTGCGCGTGCTGGGATATTGGCAGCCAGGAGACCTCCAACTGGGCATTGCCAGCACCATCATCAAGGTCCTATTTCTATTCCATATCCCCCCTTTGTATTCTATTCATGTCAGCAGTATTATGTCACCTTAATTGGTCTCTCTTTCGGTTGGACTTGCGCATTGTGCATTGCAGGCAAGTACTAGGGTGAGCCCAAGCACAATCATCCCTACCGTCCGGATCTTGGCTTTGGAGGTGCAATTTGAAGTCCACGATGATGTCAAGATGATGCCTTGCTTCCTCAACTGTTTTCCCAACGTCGAGACAATCCATGTCCATGTAAATTTTCTCAACCCCTTCTTACTTCATTGCCATTGTCAAATAGCATGGTCCGATAGTTTTGTTTATGCCTTAACACCACAAAAATGCTGTGATCTGATTTGCAGTCACTGGACGCTGATAAGCCCACTGGACAGCTCAATCTCAACTTCTGGCAGGAGGCTGGCCAAATTGAATGTGTTCAGAGACATGTGAAGAGGTTCGTTATCCATGAGTTCCGGGGAACGAAAAGTGAGATAACGTTCCTCCAGTTCATTGCCGAGAGAGCGCAGGCCCTGGAGAAGATGGTGGTTATGGTGGCCTCTCAATGTTACACTACGGCGCAAGATGTGAAGGCGAAGCTGAAGCCTCTGACTTGTGCTGAATGGGCCAATAAAGGTATTAGGCTGACCATCTTCAAGAGTCCATCCTCTGATGGGGCCTCTCCTACTTGGAATTTTCGGATGGCATCTGATTTTTCGCCGAGCGACCCATTTGACTTTCTGACTGCTGACGCTGAACTCATGAGAGGCGCCTCTACGCTTCGCCTCAAGGCTCTCTGAGGTGGAAGCAGTCTACATGCAACCTAAGCTGTTGGTTTTGATTAGTTGCATGAGCCTTTTGAACTTTGAAGATTGGAAAATTTTCTACTAGCACGAATGGCTGTTTGAACTAAGTTAATTAGTACCATTGTTCCACTTGCAAAAACTACTATGCCTGGACCTCCTGTCATTAAAGTGCAACTAGCATTTGCATTTCTTGTGATTTCTTCTCTGGCATGAAGTAGCCCTGCTAAATTTATTCCTGGATGCTGGTGGGCATAATGGAGAATTAGAGAAATCTGAACAAAAATATTTTGGGTGCTGGAACACTGTTTTGATACTTACGTTGTGCCGTTTTTCTCTAGCAAGGAGTGGCCCTGCTAAATTTATGCCTGGATGCTGGTGAGTGTATTGGAGAATTAGAGAAATCTAAACGAAATTATTGTTTCATGACCTACCAATTTCTCTGGAGTGTTTCTTAAAATGGCTGTTCCATATTCTTCATTATTGTTTATTGTTTGCAGAGTTTACATCCTGGATCCTGATTACATTGAAATTACCTCTGTTGGTTGACAGGCTGATTTATTTGCTAAGCATTTTTTTGTTTCATCTTTATATGTTCTGTCTTGAACATGCTTGATTAGTTGGTATCTAGATCAAGTACTTTTGCTTGGAGTGGAGATGTAGCTTGGACAGCTTGGTTTAAACACGAGGCAGCGTGCTTGCCTTCCAGTGGAAACAACTGTATTGTAGCTTATAATAATTATTCTATAAGATGTTATTTTTATGATAATCTAAGAACCAGTCATGGCATATTGAACATGTCTGCTTGTAGCATTACAAGCTTTGCTCTCCAGATTATGAATCTGATAATTCAAAGAACCAGAAGGTAAGCTTTCTTGAAATCTGAACGAAAATGTTTTGATAACTAGAGAAAGTTGGTGCTGGAACACTGTTTTGATACTTTACATTGTACCGTTTTGCTAATGGTAGTAACAGTGTTTCACAGATTAAAGCTACTATCTTACTTAAGAGCTTTCTGTTAATGCTTCCTTTTCTGCATCCTGCTTGGCTGTCTACATACATTACATATTGCAAGTCAATTATCAGCTGTGTGCTAGTTTTTCTATCAGCTCCTGCTTATTTGGGTTTTGTTTTTGTTTCCTTTTTGTTTCAAAAGTCTTTTCTGCTGCTGTTTGTCACTGTTTCTCTTGCAAAAGCCTACTGTTGCCTGAACTTGCTATAATTTTAGTGCATTGCTATTTGCATTTCTTCTGATCTCTTCTCTAGCAAGAGTCAAGAAGTGGCCCTGCTAAATTTATGCCTGGATGCTGGTGGGTGTATTAGATAATTAGAGAAATCTAAACGAAATTTCGCTGGAGTGTTTCTTAAAATGGCCGTTCCATCTTCATCATAATTTATTGTTTGACAGAGTTTGCACCCTGAATCCTGATTGATCATTGAAATTACCTCTGTTTGTTTATGAAGACAGGCTGATTTATTTGCAAAGCATTATTTGTTTCATTTTTAAATGTTCTGTGTTGAACATACTTGATTAGCTGGTAGGTCAAGTACCTTAGCTTGGAGTAGAGATTAGCTTCCAGCCTTACATAGTGACAGCTTGGTTTAAACACGAGGTTAAGGTTCGTTTTGACTCTTTGAAAAAGGCTTTGTTGTCTTTGAAGCTAGTAGCATGTGTGTAATCATCCTATATCATTACGGGTATGGCTAATTTGCTTAGGGATATGTGTGCAATAGTTAGATAATCAACTAAATATGTGTTCTGTACTTCTGGTGCATAGTTGCTACAAGTGAATGTGAAGTCACAAATTACTAGTGTTCTGGTAGTATAGAAAGATTCTGCTTACTTAACCAGTGATATTATCCTTCAAATAAATGTTTAAAAATCACTTATGATGCATTGTTCATCTAAAATTTGCAATAGAAAATTCAAAAGAGCTGGAGAAAAGTTAATAGTGGAAGACAGCGTGCCTGCCTTCCAGTGGAAAGAACTGTATTGTAGCTAATGATACTTATTTTGTTAGATGTTATGATAATCTGAAGAATCATTCATGCCATACCATATTGAACTTGTCTGCTTATAGCATTACATGCTGTACCCTCCAGATGACATGATGAATCTGCTAATTCAAAGAACCAGAGGATAAGCTTTCTTGAAATTATTCGCAGTCCCTTTGTAGGACTTGCTGAATTAGCTAATTCAAAGAAACAAGCATTCATTTTCTTAATTAGATTGCTCAAATATTCATTGACAAGGATATAATGATGCAAATATCAAGCATGGAGATAGGAACAAACTAGAAGACAAAGTTTATTGAATAGTATGCTTTGTATGCTAAGGATTTTTGAGTTCATTAAAAATTGATGATTTGTGCTTTCATGAAGTTCTACATTTCAGTTTTCTCTCATAAAAAAGATAACAGTTTGGAGGACTTGTTCTTTGAGATGCATCAAACTGATCTGTATTTCTTGTGATTTATCCAGTAAGATGTGGCCTATTTGTGATGATAATATAGTGCAGTTCTATAATTTGTGTCTACATGTGGTAGGAGTAATGGAGAATTAGAGAAAATTGGAGCTGGAATACTGTTTTTAAACTCAAAGTTGTACTTTTTTTTGCTAGTGGTAGTAACAGAGTTTCACATGTTACACCTACTATTTTACTTAAGTGTTTTCTCATATAATGCTTCTTGAAAGTTGCACTATTCTGCCTGTGCTGGCTTTTTGGGCTCCTCCTTATTTGGGTTTCATTTTTCTTTTCTTTTTGTCAAGAGCCTTTTCTGCTCTTGTATGTCGCAGTCCTTATTGTTGATTGTCACTGTTGATGCTTCTAGTATCTGACTGCCTTAAAACTTCTTTGGAGAGGTCCTTGGAACGTGTGTTCCATCAGCAACATGTTTAGCTGTTCTGCATTCTGATCAGCATACATTGCAAGTCAATAGACATATCTGTAGTCTTTTGTGATCATGTCTGTTATAGTCCTATTTGAGGGTGGAGTTTTCTGAAGCTGGTAGATTACTGTGCAAGCGTTACTGTGAACCATATTATACATAGGTTCTACCCCCTTTTATTGTTTTTGTTTTGAGGATAGACTCAACTATGACATTTTGTTTGATGAATTAGCGCTTTTTTTTTTGCGAAAGATGAATTAGCTTCTTGTGTACAGGTTCGACCACACATCCTAGTTTATATAAAGGTCTAGATGCCATATGTACATCAGTACATGCATAGTGCATTATTCTTCAGCACAGAGTTGCCACACATTTGCAGCGGCCTGACGCTGCCACACGTGATGGTTTTTATTTTTTAACTCCCAATTAATATGTAAAGCCTGTCGGCGTATTATCGATGTGGAAAAATTATCTCCAAGCAAATTGTCAGTTAGAGTATGATCTTTCTGTTTTCACGATTACACTTTTGCGCCTCAGTTTTTACCATGCTGTGTACTTCATCCCGCTGTTAATTCTGAAATGCATTGTTATCAATCTGAAGAATTCAACCGCATCGTGCTCATTGCTGTTGGTTTATGCCATACTGTTGTCTTAATTTCTTGGCCATGCCTAGCTGCCTACAGAAGAAACGGAATTGACTTTTATATGGTTTTGAAATCTACTTATCGCTAACCAGAACACAATGGCTTGGAGGGATTTGTTTACCTGTACCATTTTCTGCACTTTTGCAAATTTACGCTACATTGCTAATCTCCACGTTGTTCAGATCAAGCTTTATTCAATGAGAAAAGTGCGCTGCCTGTCATTAGAGTATCGTTCAGGGGCATAATTTATGGTGAGATGCATGGACTCTGATCATTATTTTTGCACAGCGCCACTCAACGCTACCATTAGACTTCCTCGTCGAGAAATGATACTAGAAGCTTAGCCTTTCCTCTCCTTTTCACTGTTGCTACAAAATACTCTATGTGAACTCCTATGCCGAAAAAGCATATTTGCGAGGCGGTCATGGACAAACAACACTGGCAGCACGAGATTTAGCTGTTTTAATAAATTTCGGGACTTCTAAACATTGCTCAGCTAAAAACAGCCTGTGGACGCGTGTTTTCTTCACGTTCGTTGTTTTTGTAAGCCGACTTAATACATGGCACTATATTATTGGCTGGAAAATTGACTGAAAGCAACTCTATTTTTAGCTGTAGTCAGTCCCTTTGAATTTGACTTAATAAAGCTTTTTAAATCCAACTTAAAACTTTAATTCTGACTTCAAAGTCCACAAATTCAAGTTGAAACTCTTCGAAATGTCATTGAGACTCAGAAAAGTCGAGTTGAAAGTTTTCTAAAGATAACTTGAAACAGTTTCAGCTGAGTTGAAGCTTAGAGTGGGAAATTCGGGCGCAGGGTAGCATTTGGTCCGGCTGGTCCGGACATTTGGCCCAACAACGTGGAGCCCTAAATAAGCAGCTCAGCTCACAATTGCTTCCCCCCCCCCCCCCCCCCCCAATCCCCGCCTCCACACTCCACTCCACTTCAGCCGCCAACGACACGCGATGCCTCGCCGCTCGCCGCCGGCGACCATGGGGCAGGAGCCGCTCATGGGCCACAGCATGAGCGAGATGCTGGCCGGCCTGCAGCGACGCCTTGGCATGGACAATCCCGATTTGCTGGGGATGGCGACCGGCGAATTGCTCGAGTTGATGTACTCCGCCATCCCGGAACCGCCCGTCTCCCCCGTCGCGCGCCTCGCCTCCGCCGTCGCCGCGCGGGCCCCAGACGACGGCGTCGACCGCATCAGCCGCCTCCCCGACCAGATCCTGCGCAACGTCGTCTCCCGCCTCCCCGCCAAGGACGCCGCGCGCACCGGTGCGCTCGCCCGGCGCTGGCGCGGCCTCTGGTGCTCCGCGCCCCTCGTCATCACCGACGAGCACGTCCTCCCGGGCAGCCTCCCGGCCGGGCGGATGTCGCCCGGAGGCGACGACGTCGTGTCCAAGGCCGTCGTCGCCGCCGTGTCGCGCGCCATGGCCGCGCACCAGGGCCCGATTCCCAGCTTCCATCTCACCCGCGGCCACATGGCGTCCCACGAGGCCGAGGCCGAGCGCTGGCTCAAGCTCCTCGCCGCCAAGGGTGTCCAAGAACTCGTCTTTTTCAACCACCCGTGGCCGTGCGACTTCCCCCTCCCCGCCGCGGCCTTCAGCTGCGTCTCCGTCACCCACCTGCAGCTCGGCTGTTGGAGGTTGCCGAACACCGCCGCGCTCCCGCGCAACGCCCGCTTCCCCCATCTCAAAGAGCTCGTCCTCAGCTTCATCTTGATGCGGGACCATGACCTGGCCTTCTTTGTCGAGAAAAGCCCAGTCCTGGAGCGCCTCACCATCATTGGAAGCCAGCTCCCGGTACGCCTTCGCCTGGTTAGCCGCAGTCTGCGGTGTGTGCAATTGGGTTTGTGTAAGGGGGTCGTCGCCGTGGTGGACGCTCCTCGTCTGGAGAGGCTTCTCATGTGGATGACGGTGCATCACAAGGAGAGATCAAGGATCAAGATTGGTCATGCACCCAATCTGCGGATGCTGGGATATTGGCAGCCAGCATTCCACGACCTGGAGATCGGCAGTACGGTCATCAAGGTCCTAATTTATGCGTTGTATATTAAAGTAAGCAAAATTCTGTCATTATGGCATCTTAACTTCTCTTTCTGATGTATTTGCATATTTGGCACTGCAGGAGAGTACAAAGGTTAGGCCAAGCACCATTGTCCCTACTGTCCGTATGTTGGCTTTGGAGGTGAAATTTGAAGTCTGCAATGATGTCCAAATAGTTCCTTGCTTCCTCAAATGCTTTCCCAATGTCGAGACGCTTCATGTCTATGTAATGTTTCTTGATCAACACGCCCTTGTTTCATTTGGCAGTGCATTAGGATAACTATGCTAACTTAGTACTAGGATTAGGTGAGTTTTTATTGCATGACCTAGTAACTGACAATGGCATGCTTCGATCTGTATCGCAGTCACAGAAAGCTGAACCTACTGGCAAGCTTGATATCATGTTCTGGCAAGAGGCTGGCCCTATTGAATGTGTCGACTCACATGTCAAGACGTTTGTTTTCCAACAGTTTCGTGGGAAGAGAGGTGAACTAATGTTCCTCAAGTTCATTGCGGAGAGAGCGCAGGTCCTGAAGGAGATGTTTGTTATGATGGACCTTGAAAGTTTCTCTTCAGAGGATGACATGAAAACCAAAATGAAGCTTCTGACTATGGTAAATTGGGCCAGCAAAGATTGCATGCTGATATTTGTGATGAACCCAGGCTACCCAGCCTCTCCACAGGGATCTCCTTCTTGGAGTTTCCACAAGGCATCTGATCCTTCATGTATGGACCCTTTTGACCTACGGACCGTTGAAGATGAATCCTGGGTCTTTCATGATTCCAGCTCTCCCGTTAGCTACGACGATTGAAGGTTTCTACTAAGATGGATCTTTTTAACTCTTGAACTGTTGAAGTTAACTAGTAGCATCATTTGTCTTCAGAAGCCTCCTGTTGCTTCAACTATTTGTTTTTGGAGGTATTAACTGTTATCAGTGCTTGTGATTTCGTTAAAAGCTATTGCTCTGCTAAATTTCTCTGTGGTGCTGGTGGGAGTAATGAGAATTATTAAACAAATCTAAGCTAAAGCATTGTTTTACCCCTATGTTTATTGGCATGTTTGTTCTGTTATAAGCATGATTGATTTGTTTTGCATATTCTGCTAAATTTTTGTTTTGTCAGCAAGTCCTGGTTTTTATTGTGCAGCTGCTGAAGCTAATTTGGTTATTTGCAGTACAATATGTTATCCAGGGGCTACTTTTTTTTTTTTTTTTTGTTTATTGTAGATTCAGCTGCAGGGACAGTGGACATGCTTGACCAATTTGCAGTATGTTAGTTACTAAGTGAGGTATTCTGTTATGTTACATTGCTTGAGTAGACAGTGGTTTTTGTTCTCAAACTTGGGATTGGACAAATTTCTCAAGCTTTCCTGTCCCACTATTTAGTTACTATATGCTTGGCTTGAGGTGTTTCTTAAATTATGTATGGACAACAAATGATTCCTGTAAGAATTGAAGATTTACCTATGATGGTTATATCTTAACTGAAAATTGCCCATGATGCCGGACATAATGACTATAGCAAGAAATGTTTGCCTGTGCTAGTGATTTCTGCTCCCAGAATTGCGTGCATGCTGAATGTTGACCGTGGATCAACCTTTGGCCTAACAATTGCCAAGTTTTTTTGTTTGTAACTTGGAGTAGAAATACAGATTTGGATCCTATGGTTAAACTTTCCCCTATGCTTGAGCATTTACACTCAGCTGGTAGGAGTAATGGAGAATTATAAAAATTGGAGCTGGAATACTGTTGTAAAACTCAAAGTTGTACCTTTTTTTTTTGCTAGTGGTAGTAACAGAGTTTCACATGTTAAACCTACTATTTTATTTAAGTGTTTTATCTTATAATGCTTCTTGAAATGTGCACTAATCTGCATCCTGCTAAGTAAATCCACTAATTTAATTAAGAGTTTTTTGAAAGTTGCACTATTCTGCTTGTGCCGGCTTTTTGGGCTCCTCCTTATTTGGGTTTCATTTTTCTTTTCTTTTTCCAAGAGTCGTTTATGCTCTTGTATGTCGCAGTCCTTATTGTTGATTCTCACTGTGGATGCCTCTATCTCACTGCCTTAAAACTTCTTTGGAGATGGTCCTTGGAACGTGTGTTCCATCAGCAACATATTTAGCTGTTCTGCATTTTGATCAGCATACATTGCAAGTCAATAGAAAAATCTTAGTCTTTCTGATCATGTCTGTTACAGTCCTATTTGATGGTGAAGTTTTCTGAAGCTGGTAGATTACTGTGCAAGCGTTACTGTGAACGATATTATACATAGGTTCGACCTTTTTTTTTTTTTTGAGGATAGACTCAGTTATGACATTTTGCTTGATAAATTATGCCATGTGTACATGCATAGTGCATTATTCTTCAGCACAGAGTTGCCACACGTTTGCAGTGGCCTGACGCTGCTACACGTGATGGTTTTTAACTCCCCATTAATACGCAAAGCCTGTCGGCGTACTCTCGATGTGAGCAAATTATCTCCAAGAACATTGTCAGTTAGAGTATGATCTTTCTGTTTTCACGATTACACTGTTGCGCATCAGGTTGTTGCCATGCTGTGTACTTCATCCCGCTGTTAATTCTGAAATGCATTGTTAGCATCAATCTGAAGAATTCCACCCCATCGTGCTCATCGCTGTTGGTTTACGCCGTACTGCTGTCTTGGCCATGCCTAGCTTGTGCCTACAGACAAACGGAATTGACTTTTATATGGTTTTGAAATCTATTTATCACTAACCAGAACACAATGGCTTGGAGGGATTTGTTTACCTGTACCATTTTCTGCATTGTTGCAAATTCACACAACATTGCTAATCTCCACGTTGTTCAGATCAAGCTTTATGCAACGATAAAAGTGCGCTACCTGTCATCAGAGTATCGTTCAGGGGCATAATTTGCTTGGTGAGATGCATGGACTCTGATCATTATTTTTGCATAGCGCCCCTCAACGCTACCATTAGCCTTCCTCCGTTCCTCGTTTCGAGAATGATACTAGAAGCTTAGCCTTTCCTCTCCTTTTCACTGTTGCTACAAAATACTCTATGTGAGCTCCTATGCCAAAAAGAATATTTGCGAGGCGATCATGGACAAACAACACTGGCAGCACGAGATTTAGCTGTTTTAACTTTCTGTAGCAAAACAACATCCAGTCAGGCAGGATACGGCAGAAATGCAATTGTGTGTATAGGCCTGGGAGAAACCTCGTCAGCCCAGCCCAGCCCAGCAACGGCGAGACCTAAAGCAGCAGTTGCCGCTCACAAAAGAAAGCCAGGCCCAGCAGCCTCCGCTCCTCAACTCTTTCATCACTTCCGCCGCAGAACCAAATTCACCGCCGCCCGCCGCCGGCGAGCATGGACCCGAGCCGATGGCGCATCGAGAGCATCAGGCCGGTGCGGACCTTGAACGAAGAGGACGATCACGACACAAGCACGGCGCTCATGTTCGCGTACGAGTCCCTCCCCGCCCCTCCCGTCACCCCCGACGCGCCCCTCGCCGCCGCCGCCGCGTGGTCCGACTCCGACGGCGTCGACCGCGTCAGCGTCCTCCCCGACCAGATCCTGCGGGACGTCGTCTCCCGCCTCCCCGCCAAGGACGCCGCGCGCACCGGCGCGCTGGCGCGGCCTCTGGCGCTCGGTTCCCCTCGTCTTCCTCGACGCCCACCTCATCCCGGGGTGCAAGGAGAGCCTGATCTGGCGGCCGGGCCTCGAGGACTCGCTCGGCGTCAGCAACGCGGTGTCCGGCGTCCTCGCCGCGCACCCGGGCCCCTTCCGCTGCGTCCGCATCACCAGCTGCTACATGGACATGATGGACAGGGAGGAGATCGCGCAGTGGCTGCAGCTGGTCGCCGACAAGGGCGTCCAAGAGCTCGCCTTTATCAACCGCCCGCATCTGCTCGACCTCGCGCTCCCCGCCGCGCTCTTCAGCTGCACCTCGCTCACACGCCTGCACCTCGGCGCCTGGAAGTTCCCCGACACCGCCGCGCTCCCGCAAGCCGCCGCCTTCCCCAACCTCCGGGAGCTCGTCCTCAGCTTGATCGCCATGAAGGACCGAGACCTCGCCTTCCTGATCAGCCGCAGCCCCGCCCTGGAGGTCCTGACCATCATCGCGAGCCAGACCGACGTGCGCCTCTGCCTCATCAGCCGCAGCCTGCGATGCTTGCAGCTGATCATGTCTTCCTTGGGGGAGATCATCGTGGCGGACGCTCCTTCCCTGGAGAGGCTCTTTCTGGTGGACACCAGATGCCCTCGTGTTGGGGACAAGATCTGCTCGAGGATCAAGATTGGCAAAGCACCCAAGCTGCAAATGTTGGGATCCTTGCAGCAGGGACGGCACGAACTTGAGATCGGCAACACCATCATAGAGGTCCGGCTCCTTCAACATGACTGATTCTAACTTTCATTCTGTTTCTTGAGTATTTGTGCCAACGTTGTGAATGTTTTCCTGTATTGTTTTTGTGCTTTGCAGGCAGGTACCAAGGTAGGTCCAAGCACCATTGTCCCGAGCATCCAGGTCTTAGCTTTGACTGTGCCACTTGAAGCCCGCAAAAAAGTCAAGGCAGTACCTAGCATCCTCAAATGCTTTCCCAACATTGAGACGCTTCACATCTATGTAAATATTTGTCAATCCTGCTTCTTTCATTTGGTATTTTGCATGGGCGCATTGTTGTATCTGTACTGTCGTTATCGGATATATTATCTTTGAAGGAATCATAGCCATAGTTACCTGAACTAGTTTATTTGATCTAATTGGCAGTCTCTGAAAGTCAATGGACCCACTGGAAATGTCAAGCTCAAGTTCTGGCAGGATGCTTGCCCTATTGAATGTGTTGAGAGGCACGTCAGGAAATTTGTCATCCATGATTTTCGGGGCAACAAAAGTGAGCTAGCATTCCTCAGATTCATCGCCGAGAGAGCGCAGGCGCTTCAACAGATGGTGATCAGGTACCGCCAGGAATGTTTCCCTTTTGTGGATGATGTAACTGCCAAGCTGACGACTCTGGTTAATGGGAAATGGGCCGGTAAGAATGCCGAGCTTGGTGTCTCCATGCAAAGAGGTCCTACTTTTGGAGTGTGCGTGGAGCAACTGATGGTTCATATGATGACCCGTTTTTCATTGTCTCCGTGAAAGATTAACTCAGCAGTGGTGCTGACCGTCCCAATTTTATCCGGGGTAGAAGATGCTTACGTGTTTGCTAAGCCGGTAGAATATATTGATGTTTGCATCTATCTAGAGTGTTGGCAATGTTTCTGTCAGTTTATCAGTCAAATTTTTCTTGTATTCCTTTTGCAAAACCTGTTGTCGTGATAACTTACTATCGTCCGTGCGCAGCATAACTGCTACCCACATTTCATATTTCCATAACAGTGTTTGTTAGGGCCTGTGTTTTTGCACTTAAGCTGATTAACTGTTCGCCTGATTGACTGTTCAATGTGAACAAAGCTATCAATGCATATGCATAGTAAGGATGACTGCAGTTCTAGGGGTCGGCCCTTACTATGCCAAAGTTTCATTGAATTAAAAATGAACCGTGTTACAGAAATGCAAAAACTCTGCAAAAGGCAGATTAGTTATGTCGTGCAAAACTAGGTTCATTATCCTGTCATGCTTAGTTTATATCAGCTTCAACTTCATGACATACTTATGTTTGCATATTTCTTTTTACTGTTTTTGTGGTATGCTCGCAGCTCCAAGTTCTACTCAGAACTACAGCTTGAACAATAGGAAGATTCTGTTACTTTACGATCCCTCGGTGCACTATCTATAATCCTGACCTCCAATAGTTCCTCCTCAAATTAGCGGAATATGATATTTAGAGACAAATAGTTGCAGATGTGATTATGTGAACTGAAATACCCGTTATGAAAACTGATGCATATCGAACTTGCTCTTGTTTAAAATGAAGGACTTCCATGGTTGTTGATTTGTAGCTGATTCAACATGTAAAGTGTTACAGAATTTTCCTCATTTGCAAATATCCCATTACAAATGAGTATATAGACTATCCTTTGTCCAATTATGATGAGCAGAGAATATACTTCCCATGCATTCAGTTATGGTGAAGCTTGTCAGAATGCTCTAAGTTAATGAGCCCTGAGATTGTTTCTGATAGAAAGCGGTCGTTTCATGTGAGAAATCTGTCTTATACGAAGTTCATGTTGCTAATGATGAGAAGAAGGGCTGTGAAAGCTCGAAATTATAGTTTGTATTGAGTAATCTAATTATTGCTTGTTGCTTGGAACAAGCCCCGTTTTTAGGATATCAGCGAGAAGGCATAAGAGTGCGTGTGTTTTCTTTTGTCTTGGTTAATTTGATTTGAGTTGATCTACCTCATTTCCTTTCAGATAGTCATAATATATATACTTGATGTTTCAAGGCAAAAAAAAAAAGAGGACTACTAAGTGCATTCAACTTAATTTGCAGTATCAAAAATTTAAGCTATGAAGTAGTCCAAATGATTGAAACATATGAAGCTTCTGGGCTTCTGAAAATTAGCAAACCCAGTTAATCCATCAGTCACTAGGTATCTTTTTATCAAAAACTGTGGGGAAATTTCTTCATAGTGCAAATTCTCATAAACAAAATAAAGGTGTTAGGTATGTACCAAAAAACCAGAGAAACAAAGAAACAACCTGCTTGAGTCTTGGATCCCCAGCGGACAACTTTGAATCTCACCATCAAAATGCATGTAGCATCAATAATTCCTATTATGCTATAATGAAAGTTTTAGGAAGGAAGCCTGCTGCAAATTTTGTGTCTTGCTGCTGACGGCAGTAATTGAAGACATCACAAGAAATCGGTACCTGGTGGCTTTCCTTATTAGACCTTAAGGTCGGAGCGTCCAATATTCAACGTAGTTGTAAAGTATAGCTTCCGATAGAGATAAAATTGGGAATAAAATACGTAACTGCTAAACGCCTAAACATCTATCTGATTGCTATAAGACAAGAAGAACCCACGAGTTAAAGAAGGAACTAGCATTTGTTGCGTCAACATTCGCAAAAAAAAAAAAAAAAAGGTATTTGTTGCGTCATGTTCTCTTCAAGGTGGTCCCACAGTCAGCGAGGAATGCTTTTGCTTCGATCTGTTGGCCACAGCGTTCAAGGCCTGGACTCTTGGACGGATGCCCGTTATATGCAGTCGAGTCGTATATTCCGTGGAAAGACAACAGAAATAAACCCTTTTCGCCCTCTCCGCTCTCAATCGCTAGCAACCTCCGATCCCAGCAATGGCGGCGTCTCACGTTCCCATAACGACTACGACATCGAGGTGCCATCCACAGACGGCGCGGGGGAGGCATTTGTTCGAGATCCCCGGCTACAGCTTGCACAAGGGACTCGACACCGACAAGTTCATCCGCTCCGCAACCTTCACCGTCGGCGGCTACGACTGGTGCATCTGGTACGTCCCTGAGGAAGACGACGAGTACATCGCTGTTTACCTTGTGCTCGTGACAACGGACGCCGAGGTGAGGGCGCTCTTCGAATTTAGGCTGTTTGACCCGTTGACCGGCAAGTCGTCGCGGTTGCGCCGCGGACGGAACCTCAAGCCGGAAACTTTCAATGGCTACAATCCTTCCTGGGGCCATGAACAGTTCAAAAAGAAGAGAAAACTCGAAGCGTCGAAGTTTCTGCGGGATGACCGCATTGTGATCAAGTGTGATGTCACTGTCATCCTGGGGACGCCCGTGCCACAATCCGAGATAATGTGCGACATCCAAGTGCCGCCATCGAACTTGGCAGATGATCTTGCAGAATTGTTGGAGGACGAGAAGAGGGCCGATGTGATATTCAAGGTTAAAGGCGAGACTTTCCGTGCTCACAAGTTCGTGCTTGCGTTGCGGTCGCCGGTATTCGAGGCGGAACTCTATGGAGCGATGAGGGAAAAGAAGAGAATAAGGGTTAAAGGCATGCAACCTGCTGTTTTCAAGGCACTGCTTCGGTTCATCTACACGGATTCGTTGCCCGACATGGATGATCTTGATGGAGGTGAGAAGGAAGAGATGATCAAACATTTACTTGTTGCTGCCGATCGGTACGCCATGGAAAGGATGAAGCTGGTATGCGAAAGCATCCTTTGCAAGCAGCTTGATGTTGAGAGTGTTGCAAACACTTTGACTCTGGCTGACCAGAATCACTGCACCAAACTAAAAGACGCATGCATTGAATTTATCAACTCTTCGGATACAAAGAGAACCGAGGATGTATTGGCAACCCAAGGATATGAACACCTGAAAAGGGCATGTCCTACTCTCGTTATGGATATATGGGAGAGATCAGCTAAGTCTCGCAAAATTTAGTCCGTTCATCTCGTTGCGGCTTGCTTTGAATAGCTTGTTCAGGTAATTTCGTGATAGATAGTCTAATATGTTAAAGTGAGGTCATGGTCACTGTTTTTCTGACCTATTTTAGCTCACTAATATTGTAAAACACATCTCAATTTGCTTATTGCTATACGCACTGTGGACGTACTGTTATCATTCTCATTTCTTTGCTCATTTTATTCGTTTCTCAAAGCAGTGAATAAGTTTCCAGCAACATTGCAATGAATAGTAGCAAGTTGACATGTTACATGTAGGAAATATAATTAATGTATTGAATTTCTATTGCATTTTTTGGACATGAAGATCAGGTGGACATTTTTTGCAGAATGTTATTGTACGAGATAGTAGTAGCTCACACTATTATGCATTACACATATCCATATAAGATTTTGACACAAACTAAAATTAATTAATTCCTAATTTTTCTTCATATGTTTCTTCATATTTTCCTAATTTTTCTTGTGTTCGGCCCCTGCCATTCCTGAAATTTCAGCAACATAGTTTGTTTGGCCCCACCTAAAGTTGCAAGCCTGGCTTCGCCATTGGGTGACTTCACACGTGTCATTTATTTGAAGACTGATAAATGGGAAATATATGGGTAAATGATAATAAAATTTTGTCAACATGGTAATTTTTTTGGAGATGGTTAAATGGAAAAGATACGGTCAAAAGCTGTTACGTGTTGTTTAAACGAGGTGCTATTAGGTTTCGCAAAGATCTGACTTCACACATGTTTTTTTGTTTTTAGGGCAAATCACAAGAG
Organism: Eragrostis curvula; assembly: GCA_007726485.1. Lineage (NCBI taxonomy): Eukaryota > Viridiplantae > Streptophyta > Magnoliopsida > Poales > Poaceae > Eragrostis > Eragrostis curvula. The sequence continues at coordinate 7,242,803 of RWGY01000005.1, forward strand.
CTTTATTGTTCATACCCTGAAGCTTGAATATTGTAAGAAATAATCTATGTTTACTAATTTTGTGAACGGACGATCGGTCGCGCGGACGCGGAACGCATGACCTCTCATCAGCTGCCACATGCCCCTCCCGTCATCGTCTTTTGTCAGACCAATTCGCCAACTGCCTCCCATCGCCTCCCCGTGCCACCATCCTCGCAACTCCGGTGTTGTCCCTGACGCCATCGCCGCTCCGCCCGTCGCCCTCCATCATTATCATTGCCCACCGAGCGCATGCGTCGGTGCCATGCTAACCTCGTTGCATCGCTCACACCAGCCGCCGCCGCCCCACCGCTAACACGAGATGTGACACCGCTGCCATCCTCTTCTACCGCCCCCGAACCCTCTTCCATATCCGGCGGTGATAGGAGCCCCCCATCCTTAACAAGTCAGAAACTCTAACCCTACCTTTCTCCTCCGTCACCCGTCCGCAGCCGCTCGCCTCTTTGTTTCCTTAGGGTACTACCTTACTCGTTCATTGTTGGCTCCATACACTTTCCGTTTTGAACTAAAAACACATTTATTACACACAAATACATAATAAAATGAACGCGATTAACTGGCTATTGGTAAAAAAGCTGGCTACCACCATCTTCTTCCTCGCGTCGTGCATGTTAACCTCCCACCTGGCCGAACTAACCACAACCCTAGTCACTCCGGCCCAGGAGATGTTGTCACAGTCCGTCGTACCATCCCTGCCTCCCACCCGCAACCTCCTCCAGCAGCCGGCAAAGCCGCTTTCGCCTACACTCATTGCCCCCGCCCCACCAGCCCTGTCCGCTGCTAACTACTCCAATATGGCTTCCCCCACACCGCAGCCCCTACTCAACACCCCCCTCCACCACCACGGGTCGTGACACTCTCGCCGCCTTGCCCGACGCCCCCCACCATGCCGGCTTGCGGTCACAAGCTATGGTTCGGAGGGAGAACGAGAAAACTCAAGGGTACAAACTCTGTGCGCTGAAAGATTCTCCAGGTTTCTACCGCCGCGCCTCCTCCGGTCCGGTTGCTAGCTTCGTCGAGCTTTAATGAAATACAGGAAAAAAAGAAAAAAAAAGTTTCGTCGAGCTTGTTGTAACACGCTGTCGACCGTAGGAAACAACTCACAAAAGTAGACAAGAGGCAAGACACAATGTAGGGTGGAGCCTTCTCTTTATTATTCAGAATAAACTTGTGATTACAATGCTTGGGGTACTCCACTATTTATATGCGGGGTGGAGGTTCTCCTTTCCTTCTAGGATAGGTACTCCTTTGGTAAATTACCCACACCTTGGACTAGGAGTCGGATAGCTTCTTCTAGAACTTCCTTTCCTAGTCTAATAGGAACTAGTGTTATAACACTCCCCCTTGGGCAATTTACGACGACACACATGTCTCATTAAAAACTCCTTCATAAAAACCCAGTGGGAAAAAAAATGGAGAAAAGAGTACATGGTACCGTAGCTCTTAATTGCACACATTGCCTTGTTAAAAACCTCTTCTTTGAGAAACCTTCAGGTAAAAACTCAAATGAGGGAAAAAGAGAACAATGCTTTATTCTTCTAGAATCTACTATTTTGTCTTCTAGACTATAGTAGTAGGGATTATGTGCTCAAGGATGTTTTTCCCCTGATCTGCACACTTCTGTAAGCCTCCTCATTCCAATTCCATGCCTATGCTTTTCAAAGGAGCGGGTAGGAAGGGCCTTTGTGAACATATCTGCTAGATTATCACAAGAGCGAACATGAGTCACACTAATTTCTTTCTTCTGCTGCAGTTCATGCGTGAAGAAGAATTTAGGTGTGATGTGCTTCGTGACCTTAGACTTAATATATCCCTTTTGTATTTGTGCAATACAAGCTGCATTATCTTCATAGATAATGGTAGGGGTTTTGCTCACTTCAAATCCGCATGTATTCAGTACATGTTGAGTGATTCTTCTTAACCAGGTGCATTTCTGTGTTGCCTCGTACAGGGCAATAATCTCTGAGTGATTTGTTGATGTAGCCATCATCGTCTGCTTCGTACATCTCCAGGAAATAGCAGTTCCACCACAGAGAAACACATAACCAGTCTGCGAGAATGATTTGTGTTGATCCGACATATACCTAGCGTCGGTGTAACATTCTAGAGTTACATTCCCCTTCTTCTGGAAGAATAACCCCATGTCTTCTGTTCCTCGGAGGTATCTAAGTATTTGCTTAATGCCATTCCAATGCCTTCTGGTTGGAGCTGCGCTAAATCTTGCTAATAGATTGACAACAAAGGCAATATCGGGTCTAGTACCATTCGCAAGATACATCAATGCACCGATAGCACTCAGATAGGGATATTCAGGTCCCAACACTTTCTCATGTTCCTCTCTTGGTCTAAATGAGTCTTTCTCTACATCGAGTGACCTCACAACCATAGGGGTTTTAAGTGGGTATGCACTACTCATGTTGAACCTTTCTAATACCTTCTTGGTATAGTTCGATTGGTGCAATAGTATACCTTCTGGGGTATGCTCTAGCTGCAAGCCTAAGCAGAAAGTAGTCTTTCCTAAATCCTTCATTTCAAATTCAGACTTTAGGAATGAACTAGCTTCCTCGATGTCTTGTGCAGTTCCAATGATATTCAGATCATCGACATAGATAGATATTATGCAATATCCAATCTTTGATTTTCTGATGAACACACAAGGACAATCGTCATTCTTCAGGAATCCTTTCTCTATCAAAAACTCACTAAGCCTGTTATACCACATCCTTCCAGATTGCTTTAAACCATATAGTGATCGTTGCAACTTCACACTATATAGGCTGCGTTCTTCTTCATTCGGGACTTTCATTCCTTCTGGAACCTTCATGTGGATTTCCGAATCCAATGACCCATACAAGTATGCGGTCACGACATCCATTAGTTTCATTTGCAATTCCATATTCACTGCTAGCGAGATCAAGTACCGGAATGTGGTTCCATCCATCATAGGGGAGTATGTAGTATCATAATCGATACCTGGTCTCTGTGTGAAACCTTGAGCTACTAATCTCACTTTGTATCTTACGACCTCATTCTTTTCGTTTCTCTTCCGGACGAATACCCATTTGTATCCTACGGGATACACTCCTTCAGGGGTGAGGCAGACTTGTCCGAAGACTTGTCTTTTGTTAAGCAAGTTTAGTTCTGCAGTGATTGCTTCTTTCCACTTTGGCCAATTAGAACGCTTCTTGCATTCTTTCATTGATTTGGGTTCTTCAATCTCATCAATGATGTGGGCAATCTGCTCTGCAAAGTATATGTCGACATTCTTAGCTCTTCTATCATACCTTTCTCCTGTCTCAACATACAGGTGTATTCAGATCTGGAATATCCGGTCTAGGTCCTTCTTGTACACTAGGTACTTCATGTACATTCTCTTCACCATTCACTGGGACGGGTATCTCATTCGTACTAAGCTTATGCTTATCCTCCTTCGGACGTCTCCTAGAAGGTTTAGCTTGCGCTTGTACTTTGGGTTTCTTCGAGACCCTTGCAACCGGTTCACTCCCCCTCTTCCTAGCACTTCCGGCTAGTGAGGTAGAGGCTCGAGTTTGGAATTCCTTTTGAGCTTCCACTTCATGTGGCATTTCAATTCTTTCCGGTGCATTCGCTGCTGGTATATGAGATTTCATAAGTCCCTAAGTGTTAGTGAATGTCTCTGGCAGTTCATTAGCAATCCTCTGCAAGTGGATGATTTTCTGAACTTCTTGGTCAGCTTCCATAGTGCGAGGATCCATTCCATGGATTCCAGGAGTTTCCAACTCTATTTCTCGGCATTCTTCCTTGAGGTACAATCCTCCCCCTAATGCCGGGAAATGATCTTCATTGAAGATACTATCAGCGTATCGAGCCGTATGCAAATCTCCAGTGAGTGGCTCAAGATATTTTATAATCGATGGGCTCTCAAATCCCACATAAACTCCAAGTTTACGTTGAGGTCCCATTTGCGATCGCTGAGGTGGTGGGATAGGGACGTATACGGCACATCCAAACTTCTTCAAGTGAGAGATATTCGGTATCTTCCCTTGCACTAGTGAAAGTGGTGAATCATCAACTTTAGCAGAGGGACGGAGCTGTATGAGAGCAGCAGCGTGAAGAACAGCATGACCCCAACAAGTGGTGGGTAGCTGACTTTGCTGTAGTAGTGGTCTTGCAATTAACTTGATCCTCTTAATTAGCGATTCCGCTAAACCATTTTGCGTATGCACGTGAGGAACAGAATGTTCTACCTTTATTCCCAATGACTTGCAATAGTCATCAAATACCTTCGAGGTAAATTCTTCGGCATTATCCATGCGATCTATGCTCTGTAAAATTATTCTTCAATAAAATAATTTGGGATGTAAGGCGTGCAAATGCATGATTTCTGGTGGACAACAGACATACTTGACTCCACTTCGAGGAGGCGTCTATTAATACCATGAAGTATCTAAAAGGCCCTGATAGGGGACTAATAGGTCCACAGATATCTCCTTGAATTCTGTCAAGGAATGGTGTGTCTTCTGCATGAAGTTTCAACACTGAGGTTCTAGTTATCAATTTCCCCTTTGCACATGTGGCGCAAAAGAAATCTTCATGATTTGAGGGAAATCTTTTCGGTTGCAATTCATGACCACAAGAATTCTTCAGGATATTGCTCATCATATTACTCCCTGGATGTCCTAGTCTTTCATGCCATACTCTGTACGGCTCATGATCCTTCAAGATCATTTTGAACATAGCTAAGCCATTCTGTGGTTTAACGTAGGTGTAGTACGTGCTTTCTTTAAAGGAGGGGAAACTTTCCACAACAGTCTTATGATCTCCGTGCTTCTTAGTCATGATAAGACGTTCTTCGCCATTATCATCGTTAGTTTCTACGTAGAAACCATTTGCACGGATATCTTTGAAGCTCAACAACGTTCTAGTTGCGTCGGGATATAGTAATGCTACTTGGATTACTGATGTCGTTCCGTTAGGGAGTATGAGGGTTGCTCTTCCGGACCCTACTATTCTTCTCCCATTTCCAATGAGAGTCGTTATTCCCTCCTCATACTTTCTGAGAGTATGGAAATAACGAGTATCCCTAAGAACTGTGCTGGTAGTGCAACAGTCTACAAGACATAGTTCCTCTTCCATTGTACTACACTTCAAAGGCAAAGACAAGGCAAATACTTCAAGAAAAGCCAAATAACGACAAGGTAAATAAAAACTAAGGCGCACACATAGACTTCAAGTTACTATGTATTAAAAACACGAGATCTCTACTAGAGATTACATTAATCCATCAAATTCAATGCTAGAATTCTTAAACTAAATGCATAACTACTACTTGACTATCTACTAGATAGAATGCAAACTAGGGAGAACTACTTCATGTCTCCATGCATGTCTTCTAATTCTTCTCCAAGAAGATCATCCTCATCCATGAGGTCATCATCTAGAGACAAGTCTCCAGATCCTTCTAGGTTCTTGTTCTCATCTTGTGGTGTACCAATGTCCATCTTCTCGATGTCTTCTCCCTTCTCTTCATGTGAAGGTGACATCTCTTCAGGTGGAGGACATTCCAAGAAGTGTGCTTCCTTCTGGATTTTCTTCTTGCCATGAAGTTTTTGGTATATTTCAACTACATGCTTAGGTGCTTTGCATATGCGTGACCAATGACCATGCTCACCACACCTAAAGCAGTCTTGGTTTTGTTCACCGTATGCTCCAGCTCTTGGCGGATTCTTAGCTTTAGCGTTCTTCCTCTTCCTGAGGCGCTTAGCTTTCCGCTTAGCCTTCTTAGATCCATTACTAGGACCCTTCCCCTTATCATTCTCCTGGAATGAAGTAGCATGTGCTTCTGGCGGTGCTAATGAGCCAACAGGGCGAGCCATATGATTCTGCAAAATGGTCTCATCTTCTCCCTGATCTTGCTGCAAAGCATGGCTCAATAGCACATATGTTTCATATTTCTCTTTCTTATACTGCCGGCTAAGATGAGAAAATTTGAGGTGGAAGGTAGAGAGAGTCTTATGTATGAGGTCTTTGTCTTCAACCTTATTGCCACATAGCTTCATGCGAGTGACAATTCCATACAAAGCGGTGTTATAATCCTCAACGGTCTTGTAGTCTTGGAAGCGAAGGTTCTGCCATTCGCGTTCCACTTTCGGTTTTAAGACAGCTTCAATCTGCTCAAACCGTCCCTTCAAGGAATCCCACAAGGCCTTAGGATCTCTTTCGATCATGTACTCATTCTTCAGGCCGGTACACAAATGATGCCTCAAGAAATGCAATGCCTGAGCCTGCTGGACCTTCGTGGCAGCAGGACCTTCTTTTGTTGGTTTCATCGTGTGCAGGAGATCTTTACCACTCAAAAGGATTTCAGCATCAAGTGACCAAGACAGATAGTTGAGACCATTCGGGGTCAGCATTTCAAATTCACGTTTCACAAGATCAGACATCTACAAGATGTTTGAAAAATAACAATGCATAAGTTTACTTCATGTAAACCAAGTTTGTAGAATGCATAAAGTAACGGATTAAAAACTCGGAGCAAGTCCTAAAACCATGTTTCTATGATTAAAGGCACTTTTATCATGTTTTAGTTGCTTAAGACATGATATGCATGATTTCAGATCATTGTACACAGTAATTACGCACAAACAGGAGGTTAAAACAACAAAAACTGCAAGTTATTATGTTTCTGACAAAAATTCAATTAAACCCGAGGTGTTATCTGCAAAATAACACTAAAACAGACAAATTCCAGAGACTACAGGGTCTATTTTGCAAAAATTCTGGGTCAAATCGTAAATTCAGAACAATCTGGACCAAATTGCAAAAATTTAGGACTGCGGGTTCTAATCTGGAAAACTACAAGGTCTTTTCTGCAAAATTCAGGACTTAACCGTAATTTCTAGCTTTTCCAGGGGGTTTTCCGCAAAATTTCAGATTTTCCCGAATTTTCCTCGCTTTTTCTTTTTCTTTTTCTGTTTTTCCGAAACAGGCCGGCCTGGTGGGCCGGAACGGCCCACCCAGCCCACCCCGGCCCAGCCCACCAGCCCGGCCTGTCCGGCCGTGTATAAAAAGGAGACGGATTAGGGTTGAAACCCTAATCCTCTCACTCTCTCCCCACTCCTCTCCGTCTCCCTCCCGGTGCGGCAGCGGCGGCGGGACCCCGCGCGCGTGCTAGCGCAGCGGCGCGGCTCGCCGTCGGCGAGGACGAGCACGAGCCCGCGCGCGTGCGTCGCGGCGGCTCGGCTCGGTGCGACGCGTGCGAGCTCCTTCGTGAGCTCGCCGTGGTGGCTATTCGACGCCATGGCGCGCGGCGGAGGAGGAGGTGGGGTCCCCGGGCGAGCTCCTCCAGGGCTCGTCGCCGGGGTGGTGGCGGTGGATGGTCCCGATGCGGGGGGCGCAGAGGCGGGCCTCGGCTCCGGTGCGGGGGCCGCGACGGCAGGTCGGCGTCACGGCGGCGCGGCGATGCGAGGCCGCGGCGGTGGGTGAGGGTGCTCCTCCCCATCGCCGTGCGCGAGGAAGACGAGGCCCCGGGGCCCCCCTTGCGGCGGTGGGGTCCCGGGTTGGGGGCGGCGCGGGCAAATCCGGCTGCCCGGCCCCCAGATCCGGTCGCCGGCGACCCTCTGCGGGGGTCGCTCGGGTCCACGTCGGCGTGAGGCGGCGCGGTGGCGGGTGCGGCGGGGTCGGCGGGCCCCGCTCGAGGCGGAAGAGGCCCGAGCCCGAGCCGAGGAGCGGCTCGGGTCACGACTGCGTGCGCGGCGCGCGGTGTGGGCGCGGCTCGGGTGGCGCGGCTGCGAGCGCGGTGGCCGGCGACGAGGTCCAAGCTCGTCGCCGGTGAGCTAGGGTTAGGGTTTGGAGGCACCGGGATGTGCGGGCCCACAGGTGTAGACAGTCCGTGAACGCCGGCGAGGTGCAACTCGTCGGCTAGGGTTAGGGTTAGGGTTAGGGTTAGGGTTAGGAGTGCAGCCTCCTCCTTTTCCTCTCCTATCTCCTTCGTTGTTCCTGCCTGTGATGCCTGTGGTTGGCCTGCGAGCCAACATGCATGTACGTGTGATTGCCGTTGATGAGCAACGGCAATGGTGGCGGCTGCAAGCCCCATCTACTGTGCGTTTCTTTTACTTTCTTTTCAATTCGTTGTTCCCTAACAAAACTAGATGTAGGGAAACAAATCCTGGTTTAGAAAAACTAGAGCTGGGTGTTGCAGGGGGATATTCAGATCCGAGGCTGCAACGAGCCATCGCAATCGCTAGCACTACGAGTAGCTAGATAATCACCTTCGGGCGTGATGTAGACGATCGCGTTGATGCAGGCGCAAGTCGATGCAGTGTAGACAGGACGCCGTGTAGTCGTTCCCCTCGTCGTCAACAGCTTCGTGTTGGCGCGGATGTCGAGGTCGTCAAGGCACGGAAATCGAGGCGGCTCGATTCCCGAGGTGGCGCGAATTCCGAGGCAAGCACGCTTCCTGAGGCGGCGAAACTCGAACTCGGCGTCTTCTCCTGGCAACGACTTCTGTAGCTCGGCGGCTGGAGCGTGCTGATAACGTGTTGTAACATGCTATCGACCGTAGGAAACAACTCACAGAAGTAGACAAGAGGCAAGACACAATGTAGGGTGGAGCCTTTTCTTTATTATTCAGAATAAACTTGTGATTACAATGCTTGGGGTACTCCACTATTTATATGCGGGGTGAAGGTTCTCCTTTCCTTCTAGGATAGGTACTCATTTGGTAAATTGCCTATATCTTAGACTAGGAGTCGGATAGCTTCTTCTAGAACTTCCTTTCCTAGTCCAATAGGAACTAGTGTTATAACAGAGCTGGCTTCATAGAGTTCTCCTATTAATAAAATACTAGCCGAGGACGGGAGTTGTCCAGACATGTGCTCAGCTTGGAGAGCCCGATCACCCGGGTATTCGATTCTTGGAATCGGACTCAGGGCCTCACCGGAGATTTATCTCCATAAATAAATTTCATTTCAGGTATCTATCAACGCTTGGAGACACAAAATGTACGCACATAAACAGCGATACTACAGTTGTATTCAATTTGAGAGGTTAAAAAAAGAGAGGAAAAAGTTAATTTTACTCTCTCGAACAATGCATTTTGTCTGATTTACCCTCTAGACAAAATCATGGCATAAATTACTCCCTTATACAATTCAAGTTGGTGCAATATATCTCCTATCATGATTTGTCTTTTTTGTTTCTCAATGTACAAATTGAATTTAAAGTTCAAATTTTATTTCATGATAATTAACACAAAACCTATGTTAAAATAAATATAACATATTTTTTATACTATTTACATAGTCTAATAGAAATTAACAATAAATACATACAAATGATGACAAAAAAATATACTGTAATTTTTAAATAGTTTATTATGTGAGCTATCATCATACAAAATTAATTTAGCTTCAAATTCAACTTTTACATAGAGAAAGAAAAAATAAAAATCGCAATAAAAAGTATATTGCACTAACAAGAATTGTTTGAGGAAGTAGATCGAGCTATAATTTTATTTAAGGGGTAAGACCGACAAAATAAATTGTTTAAAGTAGACTTTTTAAAAAGAAAAATACTAGTCGGCCCAGTCCACATCGCCGAAGGCCCATACATCAGCTATCATCGTCTTCCCCAAACAGAACAGCACGCTTCTACTCCACCACCGGCCGGCTCGCTTGGGGTACGAGAGCTCGTGTCACATCCGATTTTTATATAGCATAAATCGAATGCATTCTACATGTATGCCAGGATCTGTTTTGTCATACATGTAGCGACATCATAGTGATATACAGTTCTATAGCGAATAAAACAACTTAAATAAAATAAACCAGAGTAAAAGCACATCAGCGGAAGAAGACTCCAGGGCGCTTCACAGGTAATCGACTGGCGGCAACGCGACCTTCTATGCACCGTCTTCAATGTAGTCTTTGGCTTCCTCACTGAGCAACATTTCATAATTATGGAGGAGAAAGCAAGCGTGAGTACATGCCGTACTCCGCAAGTGTAGGAAAATATGATATGCAGACTTATATGAAAGGAAGGCTAACATATGGTTAATAGCAGAAAGCAACCTACTACTATGACATAAAGCACCTATATTACTAAGTGTGATGATCACCCCCACAACCAACATACAACTGCTCACCAGGTTCCCACCACCTGGCTACCAACTCATCGGGTTCCCACCACCCGACTACCAAACCAACCAAACCACCACCAACTAATCATGAATAAGTCCAGACTTGCTCGTGACCGTGAGTACGGCTGTCAAGACAGTTTTACACTCTACAGAGGTTGCACCACTTTACCCACAAGTCGTGATTTCGTCACCCGTCGGTGACTAAAACCTCCATTATGCCATTGCACACTTCCTATGGTGTGCGGCCAGGAGATCACTACGTGGCCTTTACAAAGCGCTTCCAAATCTTGTATGCACCCGCTAAGGTTCCACCGCTAACAGCATATTGGAGTCCATTTTACCTCCGCTGCAGAAGCCCCCTCTTGCGCCACTAGACCACCGGATGGTGCACACAGAATAAGGAAAGCATCTAATTAATTGGCCAAGTTGTTCCATAGCAGTCTTGTGATGGCGCGGATATGCCGGGTTACATGCTCCATGAACCGGTCTTTAGAATCTAAGCAGGAAACTAGCACAAACCACAATCTCGTGCACGTCGGCACCATACCAAACCAACCGTCCTGCCTAGATTCCCTAAAAGCTCCATATGTCGCTAACCATTACCATTCCCAATTAGGTTGCATAGATAATTAGTCAAAATTAAGGACACTCCCATCCCAACATACAGCAAGGCTAAGCATCATCTACCCAGAACACCGCTATCATCTACCACAACCAGGCGACAAGGAAAGGTAAAGGAACAGGATATGACACATAGGATTCAAATTTATACGCAATGCATAACTAAACTAGAGGGAGAAAGAACTAGGATCAAAATGTGTCAAGGACACTTGCCTGTTTAGATAATGCTGCTCAGTGGTCTTTTACTCTTGTTCTTCATATCCTCATACCGCTTCTTCACGACATCATCGATTCGCAAGAACGTAACTAACGATAAAAGAAAAGCACAAACAATTAAATACAGTACACCAAACATCATAAACACATCATAAAAACACTATGGTTGGATAGACTACAAAGAGATGAAGATTTAGGCGCAAGAATCGCCTAAATCGGAGCTACTGATAAAAAGATACGAGCCATTCATGTATCAAGGTTGTTCTGAAAACTGTACAGGCTGTGCACAGACAGTGAGAATACATGCGTGTTCCCGTTATTTGGATTCATATTTCACGACAAGGTTTTCACAGTAGTGTGTCTAATGATGTGGAACACGATAGGGACATGATGATTGGGGCTTGAGCTCACCTGAAAAGGAGATCGACCGGTTGAAATTTGAAGAGGTCGTTCTGCAATAATTGATGGTGGCATTGTGTTCCTGATCGGTTCCCGCAAGATCTAGCGGAATCCTTCGGCGAAAGAGTAGAAAACTTGCTGGAACACAACAGGGTGTCGATTATGCAACAGAAAAGACAAGGGATTGGATGGAAAAAAGGATAGAATTACCATCAGGGGAGCTGGGCAGATCCAGAACAGGGAGTAGTCGTCATTGCGAATCAGATCCCCGTTGATTCAGGTCACCTCTCGGTGTCATCTTTGGATATGGTATAGAGGAACTCATGACGAACCAGCTGGTGAAATTTGGTGGTATTTGGTTGGCTCGATCGCCGGGAACGCTGTTGCCAATTGGCGGCGGCATGGCTGGACGCGAGAGCGGCGGGGCATGGCGGCAGCCTGGCGGCATGATATGTTTTGTGGGAGGTAGGGAGGCGTGGAGGAGGTGCTGTTACTTATAGGAGAGGTGGGGTTGGTAGATGAAAGGAAGGAAAGAGAAAAAAATAAAAGAAATGCATTAATTCGGTGTTTAATGCTCATTTTCTTTCCTTTTTGAATGAGTGGGATTGGTGGGTTGACAGCTTTTGGGCTCGGCTTGCTGCGACCAAGAAGGAAAAGAGCTGAGCCGGCTCAAAAATAGATAGAGGACGGCATAGGGATTTACGATCAAGAGAAATAAAAAGGAAAAGAGAAAGAGAGGGATAAACCTTGAGAAATTGAAAAAGAAATGATATCGGAAAATGAGAGAAATTTAACAAGGATTTGTCCAACCATCAAATTCCTTAACCTATTCTATAATTTTATAAATTGATTTTTCATTACATTAGACAAATTAATTTTATTTTCTCACAGAAGCTAGAAAAATGCTTCACATCCCAAAATAGAATATTTGGGGTGTGACAGCTCGCCGGCGGTAATCGCCTTCTTCGTGTATCCAGTCCTGCCTCCACGGCCGCCCTCTACCAAGCACCGCCTTCTGCGCTGCCGCAATCCCGTTCCAGCATTGAGATATTTTTCTTCCCCAAACAGCAGCATCTCAAGCGACGCAGGTTCTACTTGCACGCAGCTGGCTACTCCGTGGGGTAAGAGCCCTCACCGCCGGAGGATTTTAGGTTGGCCGCGCTACCTCTCCCTGCTTCTGCCGCCGCACAACCCGATCCAGCGCCGCCGGCCGCCGCCTGGATCAGCGCCCCCTTTCAGCACTTCACTGGCTTCCTCAGCTCAATCGCCGGCCGCCTAATCCTTGTTGGACTGCACTTCTGCTTGCGGTCAGTATTCCCTCTTCAGCCTCTGCGAATTGTGCCGGATTCCGTCTCAGGGTTCGAGGATGAACAAGTAGAAGTGCGATTCTGATTCCGACTCGAATTCTTTCTCGGGGCCAGGTATCGTTCTTGCACTCGTATTGGGATTCAGGAGGGTGGACTAGTTGCTGATCCATATAAGCGGAGACGGGAGCCCGCCTTCTGCCTGCTTCACCCAAGATTGCAGTTTTCCTAGTTCCCCTGCACAAACAAATCGTCTTCGTAGAGAGACTCTGCTCCAATGAAGGCCTGTATCAGAGCTGCAACTATGACTAGCTTATGGGGTCTGTCTGTACACCCAAAGGATCTGTTGGGACTTGTATTCAGATTCTTACCCAAGCTGCTGGGCATTCCTCCTACTTTACTGAAGAAACTTCAGAAAGATGAATATGCTCAGACACCGGCAATTGGATTGGAGACCGTGGTGAGCACGTTGCTTGAGCTGCCTAATGATGTGTTGATGAATATCTTTGCAACCCTTGACATCCCTGACCTTATACGTGTGGGTTCTGTCTGTTCGACTTTGCATGCCGCCTATACCAGCCTGCGCGACCCCAGATTGTATAAACATTCTGAGGCCCCGTGTCTGTTCTACACATCTGAATCTGCTGGTGAGAATGTTGGGTGTATCTATAGTGTCGTGGAACAGAGTGAGTACAGGATAACTCTTCCGGAGCCACCAATCCGCAGTAGGTTTTTGATTGGTTCCTCCAATGGTTGGTTGATTACTGCAGATGAGAGGTCTGAGCTGCACCTTGTTAATCCATTTACTGGCGAACAGGTCGCGCTCCCTTCAGTAATCACCATTGAGCAAGTGAAGCCCATCTTTGATGACTTGGGCAATGTCCACAAGTACCAGTTATCATACTACACTGAGGAGAAGGTTTACAAGGCACCTGAGATATATGCTCTCAACGATCTGCGTGAATACATCTACTATAAGGCATTTATTTTTCCTGATTCATCCACTGGACACCACATTGTGGTGCTCATTCACAATCCATATGGTCAGCTTTCGTTTGTAAGGTCAGGAGATGATAAGTGGACCTGGCTACCACCCAACGCAGGCTATAAAGATTGCACATACATGGATGGTCTGTTGTATGCAGTGACATCAGTAGGAGAAATCGACGCCTTTGATCTCACTGGCACTACTGTTACGAGGAAGGTCATTATGGACAAGGTGAAGAATGGTAGTTATGAGAACATGTACATCATTCTCGCACCATGGGGTGATCTGCTACAAGTTTGGAGGACAGTTGACCATCCAAGTCATGCACATGAGAATGTTGATTCACTTGGGATGGCAAATGCCCCTGGGCATGAGGATGAAGACGCTGATGCACTAGAGAATGACCCAGCAGCACGCGTGCGATATATTACAAATAACATTGTAGTATATAAAGTGAATATGGAAGCAAAAGAGCTTGTTAAAATTAACAGCTTGCCAGACCACATATTGTTTCTTGGGCATCACCAGTCACTCTGTCTTGGTGCTGCTAAACACCCTCAACTGAAAGCAAATCATGCCTATTTCACTGACGATTACGAGGACTTGATCCAAGCACTCAAGAATGACACTCGTGATATAGGGATTATCAACTTGGAAAATCGCAGAAGGGCAGCAATCGGGTCTCAGATTTGGTCCAACTGGCCTTGTCCCACATGGATAATACCGAATCTTAGGAAGACGAATTTGGCATTCAGCAAATAAGTTGATTTTTATTTTTTTGGTATTAATGTTATGTAACTCTCTTTTGTAGTTAGTTTTGTGTAGTTAAAAGGCTGTGATTCAGATATCAGAAAATAATAACGGAACAAAGAGAGGAGGAATAGGCCCGGCTGCTCTGTTGTCCTATCAGTATCATCCTGAATTAGTTTTCAGGTAGAAATAACATGAATGCATTACTCCTGATTTTGATAATAAATTCAAGCTGTGATGACTTTTGATTGACAGAAGACAGAGAATACAAAAATGTCATATGGACAGAGAAGCTGGTGCTCTCTGCGTTGCCTAATCAATTAACGTTGTGTTGTGTACTTGTATTTATGCTCAGGAATTGTGTTGGGTCTTGTACTTGTCTGGTAAAAGCTGGATATATTGTTTGTTGGTTAAGTTGGCTGGTGATACTGTCTAGCTATGAGTTGTGACGCTACATGAAAAGTGTTGACATGATGCTAATATTCTTAGCATGGCAGGTTCCTCAAGCTGTAGTTTTTCTGACTGGTGGAAGATGTCCTAGACCTGAGCATGTGGCCAGGAGTCATCCAGGTTGCCGTGCGAGGGAAGTGGGCTCTAACACGGTCTCTTAGGAAATTAGCAATCTGATATCCTATGGAAATACCAAATCTTGAAGGGAACGAAATCATGAACATAAAACTATAAAAATAATCTTAACCAAAATTAAGTCATGGTGCATCAACCCTCATGCCTTTGAATTGGATTGGCTGGGCTGTATGGCCTGTTTGACGCCTACAGCACCAGTAGGTCTTTCTGTACTTAGCAACATGAAATGCTTTTTGTTCCAAATTGTCTGTGAAAATTGAATGATGTTAAACAGAAGAAAAGGATTTTTCTGGAGCATGGGTAACTTATTTCCTTGAAATACTAGTTTGATGGGAAAAAAATTCACCATTTTTGTAGACCTTTTGAGTTTGTGTTGCTTCCGTATCTCTAACTCGTTTGTTATCTTTCGCTGCTGCATAGGAACTATACATTGAGCGAGTCAGGTTTGTTCTTGATAAATCTTGTGATAATATGAATTGGCTCTTGCTGTCACCTTTAGCTTTTTTATTTATTTACTATTGCGGTCTCAGCGCTGAGCTTGTGATGATTTGTAACACAGTGCTTTTTCGTTTCTCAGAGGCTGGTTAGCTTCACAGCAACCGTCCAGTCAGGATGGTGGAGCTGACTGAAGCAAGTGTACATTTGTTTCGTCCAACCAAACACACATATTATTACACCATACCAGTATACCACAAGGACATTCATGATAAAATCACAGCAAATAGTTCAAAGTAAAATTCTTATTAGAAGTGATTGATAAGCCAAAAGTACAGCCAAGAACTCCATCAAAGATCATACAGTCTGGCAGTCTGCAAATATTTGTGAACTACAGTACATTCATGTAGGCATCACATAGTAAGTACCCTTGTCCTCCAAAATATCTCCCAAGAGTAAAGAAAGTCAAAATTTCAATTGGCAAGCGGGTGGCAGAAGTAGAGGTGCAAACGACCCTCACAATGGCTATCCTTCCGGAATCGAACTTGGCATTCGCGATCTTCACACGGTGTACCTATTTCTCCATGCTTCTCCATGCAATGGACAGCCATCTATAAATGAAATAAAAGTTAAATCTGCATTTCAAAAATGTTTAAGATAATTTTATATTTGGATACTTCACCTTGCAGAGCTGCGTTTCATTTCAAAAAAGCACATATGGCAGATGCTCGACTTTCCTTGACATCCACTGTTACGTCTCAAATACTCTCTGTAGAGCATTTCCTGCTCTCTTGGTGGTGGGCTGCGGAGGATGGCGGCGAGGCGCCGGCTTTGGTGGTGGTGAACTGAGGAGGCGGGGGATTGGAAGGCGTTCGAGGGGAGAGGGTTGAACAACTAGAGCGACGCGGACCCAGGTGGGCACATAAATAGAGGAGGTTCTTGCGCTGCGCCTGCGAGGCGGTGTTCGCACTCGCAGACGCCGGCGAGTTCACGCTGGGTTCTGCGGCCGCGGGGAGAAGGCAAGCAGCGTTCGTTCGGGGACAGAAAGGGAGCAAGGCAGGACGGAGAGGCAATTTCGCAATTTCACTTGGGGCGGCTCCAAAATTTCGGCCTTTTTTGTTTTCTTTTGGTTCTTTTCTATTGTGTTCTACTTCTTTTTATTTTAAATTAGCGACTCAATTCAAATGTCTGAAATATTTGCTAGATGCTATTCTACTTTGGTGATAGCATGCAAGAATGTTTTGGTGCATCGGTGAAGTATGCCTTGTTCCGAAGGAAAAGAAAATGAAAAGTAAAATCTGACTTAGAGTGTTATAGTATGTCCCTCCAACTGAAACTTTTCTTGGCAGCACCATTTGTGTTTTGTTAGGAACTTGTTTGTAATGCCAGCGCAGTTTGGAGCTTCATGCACATGAATAGGTCGGGAATTTGAAAACGTATAAACAAGGAGGGGCAGGCGGACAAAGGGGTGCCACTTGTATCACCCTCATTCTTTTTGCAGACACAAAAATAAAAGAGGAAGCGGCCTATTCAAGTTGAAGCCTTGCAAAGGCTCAAGCTTGGAGAGGACCGACAGGTAAGGAGGAGTTCAATACAAGGTTAAGTCTTGCAAAGACTCAAGCTTGGGGAGGACCCCAGGTAAGTATTCCTATCGATCAATAAAATACTTTCTGTTTCGAATAAAATGCTAGAATATTGGTGAATGCTGCACTTAAAGGAAATGATGATTAGTTACATGCTAGCTCCCCTTGTGTCGCATTGATGCAACCTCTACTCCTGACATGTGTGTTATTTTATACTTGAGCATAGTCACGTCACTAGTGTTGCTGCATCTTTTGTGGATTGCATACATCACACCAAGTCTAAGCATTGTGGATTCTGATATGGCATGAGTAGGACTTGATGCAATTTCTTAGTATGGTGAACGTCCAGAGATGTTTTCATTCTAATTGCTGCAAGTACCTAAAAACCCTCTCGTTTTGGAACACTTCCCTTGTGAGGATTTATGTACCTACCAAAGCCATACCATACACATATTCGAGACATCCCCACTCATAGCCATTTACTCATGTGTTGAATTTTGTTAAGGTTTAAATGCTTTTGAGAGTAAGCACTCTAAATCTCGGTCAATATTCCTTCGCGTGAGTTTTTGCTTTCTTACCACCAAAAAGAAATGTTTAAAAATTCAAACATCTCCATACCATCATCACTCCATTTGCAAAACTTTTTGGCCTACATCAAAAAGCTCAAGAATATGTCAAAATACCCATGAACCTATCATCACTAGTGCCAATGCATCATGGAGTCTTAAAAAAAAGAGACTCCATGTTTTGCATCCAAAAATGCACTATGGTTATTATCATAAACATCTTGAGCACAAGCATAAAAGAAGACTAAAAGTTTGCAAAACCATCTCCATCAGAGTGTGTTCATCTTCTCCCCCTCCATCCTCATTTTCCATATGACCGAGATATAAAGAGTTGCTATGTCTTGTGAGATTTATTCTTTAGCTTTACAATATACGCATGACAAATGTGCATATCCTTACCAAGTTCCACATACAAGCCTCATTTGGTAGAAGGTTGGATTTGAGTGAAGCTGGTAGGAATAGACGCACTAGAGGGAAGGGAAGTGTAAACCAAAACAAAGTAGAAATTTTTACCTTGTCTTGCAGCACATAAAAACTCTAGACTTGAACCTGCTAGATTTGTTTTGTTCAAAAGTGTTGTTCTAGTTTTCAATGCTTTATGACAAGATGGTGAATACACGCCCCACACATGTGCAACATTCGTGAAAATTCCGTGCTCTTGTATACTTACCACCATTTAGGGAGTACGTGGTTGCATCTTTGTTACCCTTGGGGCACTATCTTTGTAATTCCTGATCCGCTGGTACCCTGAGTTGTTTGCTCGAGGACGAGCAAAGGTTAAGCTTGGGGAGTTTGTTGACGGTCATTAAAACGCCAAATGACCATCAACTTACCAGTAAATAAAAGGCATGCACCAATGTTTTATGCATTTAACTAATAAAATTCCACAAGTTTTGGATGTAAGCTTGTTGGCAAGGTACAAAAGAATATTGGTGCAAATGTGCTTATACTCATAGAGAAATATCAACTATCCAAAAGCACAAAACCCGGCTCCAACATCTCAGCAACACTCAAAGCAAGGATCAAGGAATGACATAGGGAATAATTATTCAAACCAGAGATTTGATCCCTCCATGTCAAAGCCCTTGCCGAGATAGTCAAAATGGACTTTTGAATTACCCAATTCGAAGTCCAGGAGAAGAAGTTACGCCAATTCCAAAATTAGGAGTCAGGCTGAAAACAGTTGGCCAGCCGGCCCAAACTCTAGGCCGGCTGGCCTACTTTGTTCTCCGTTGGTCCCAATCTTCCTCCAGTGGGCTACATATACCTCAAAACATCTAGCCCCAGTGCCCATCAAGGTGGAAGACCAATCGACATAGCAGAGTGGGCTGTTTGGGCCTAAACTTGGCCCTTACTCTACCACAACCGCCCCCACGGGGTAACCGACCTCCAAACCAACACCAAGAATGCATATGGAGCGTCCACGCGGAAGGCGGTGGCCAACCGCCACAATGGAGTGTTTTAGTTATGGGAGTTAGAGTAGAAGTGAGAGTTTCGCTTGGAGTTTTAGAGTTGTCTTCGGAGTTTGAGTAAAGTTTTCTTGTATCTTTTTTTAATTAGATTTTCTTTAATATATTTATTTTCTTATTTATTTAATTTAGTTTTCCTTTTAGTGTGTATCTTTTTTTATTAGATTTTCTTTAATATATTTATTTTCTTATTTATTTAATTTAGTTTTCCTTTTAGTTTATATTTATTTATTTAAGTAATTATTGTAGAGAAATTCTTGTGTTAGTTCCACGTCTGTGCATGATAGGTTTGAATGATTTGTTAGGGGAAGGCAGTAGGGACATAATAATCGCCTTATTGTTACAGAACCTTATATTTGTTTGGGTCTATCGTTCATGGGTGGCTTGTTCTTTCGAGAGGAGTAAGTTATTTAGGATAGTTGCTTGCATGGTGCGAGGAATTATTCTAGACGTGAGTTTGCACTCGGCCTTACGGAGGATGGTAGCCCCACGTGTGACAGGCGTGTTCAGGCCTCTGCAATCCACCACGTTCAAGGTCGGCATAGTAGGGTTTTCAATAGCACGTAGCGTCCTCAGTAGTTGAACCTAATTCTCGGGTTAGCTGCTAGGAAATACGAGTGCCCCGATATACAGGAATGTATCTATATTAAAAGCTTAAGTAAATAGTTTAGACTATCGGATAAACTAAATGCTAACTCCTAGGCTAATTGATACCTTCTTCTCCTTGTTCTCCCACACTAAATGCTAACTCCTTGTTATCTGCATCGGTGGATGTTATTCCTGAGTACCACACATATCACATAAATGTATCCTTGTTTTGGCCTAGTTTGCAAGTTATAAATAATAGATGTTTCTTTGTTAATTCATGATATTCTTAGCCTGCTTCCCTGTGGAAAAGAAATATAAATATGATACTCTTGGAATACTCCCGGGTGAAATGCTACAACGGTGTTCCCTGCGCTTGCGGAGTTGAAATAGATTCTGTGCGTAAGAAACGCCAATAAGATCTCACTCTACTCTACTCTAACTCCCAATACTAACTCTACTTCTACACAAATGAGTAATGGATCTCTTGGATCAGTGAGGTGCGAGTTGTTTCTGCAGACCACTGGGGTATTTATAGGGTCACTAGGACCAGGGGGTCTTATAGCTAGAGGAAACTTGGCGGGGCCGCCAAGCCAAGCCGGCCGGCCTAGTAGGGGGGCCGGCCGGCCGTCCACTGTGGCGGTTGGCCACCGCCTCTTCTATGGACACTCCAGATTGCCTCCTGAAGTCGGACCGAAGGTCGGTTACTTCGTGGGGGCGGCAGAAGTGGAGTAAGGGCCAAGTTAAGGCCCAAACAGCCCACCATACGGTATGTCGGTGGAATTCTGCTGAAGAGGCTTTGATTTGATACGTTTAAGCCCACTGACAGTCTGCTGGAGGAAGGCCAAGGTCAGTGGACGACAAGTGGGGCCGGCCGGTCTATGGTGGGGCTGGCCGGCCTGCCTTTTCTTCAGTGCAGGCCCACTTTATTCTATAATTCACTCCTGCATCCAAATATCACCAAAACTCGTGGAAGTAGATTAATTCCTAACTACTATGCACAGAACCTTGGTGATTAGCCTTTTATTTACCGATATGTTGGGGTCAAAATGCGATTTTACGAATGCCAACATTGGGTCACTCCCGCGCGGAGTCTCGACCATGTCTCTCCACTCGATGGCGATCCCCCGTAGAGCACACTTCACTCCTCGAGCCGGTGATGTCCCGAAGAGCACGCCTCATCATCCCGCCGCACCTAGTAATGCTCTCTTCCTTGGGACCATCCACCACTCCTTAAGTGAAGTCGCGGGCACGTCCCGCCGGCATCTCCGGGTACTCTTTTGAGGGTAAGGATCTGCACGTGATGGGTCTAAAGAGCGCTCCACTAGTGATGCTTCTTTCGCACGGGAAGCTCCAAGACTGTGTACAAACTTGTGGTGGCTTTCACACTCTCCTTGGCAAGCTCACCACCAACACCTGACTGGTCTATGCCTTGCCATAGACCAATGGTAACAAACCAAGACCGCCTTCCTATGACCACACTAGTCCTAGAGGTGTATGGATGCTCTCAACTCTCTCAAGCACTAAGATATCCTCTCCAAATCTACTCCCAAGTGCCCTCTTGCATCTTCTTGTCTTCCCTTGTGTTTCCCCACTGGTAACAATGGCCAAAGGCACCCCAAGAGGCCAAGCAACTGGCTATTTATAGCCTATCAACTATGAACTAGCCGTTGCACCAAAAGTGTCCAGATTCTGTAGTCACCATATGATGCCACTTCAAGTCACCGTATCATACGATGCTCGCCAGACAGTCTGCAGTATTTTACTCATACCACTTTGCTCCAAACTCCGATTGGGATGTTCTATATATCAATGGAATTCTATTGAAATTCTGAATCATCCACCATTAAGCTGATATGGCCACTTAATCATTCAAAGGTTATTTCCATATCATTTCTTAGGACAGCCTACAGTATTTTGATCATAACTCTCAGCTTCGAACTCCAATTAAGGTATTATGCATCTCCACGGAAAGCCCTTCAAATTATCTACAACTTTCATGTTGAGATCATCTTCAGATTAAGAAATATTCAACCTAAAATAGCCACCGTATCATATGGTGCTAGTCACTGTATGATTCTCTACACTACAGACAGCCTACACTGTTTCAGCCATAACTCCTTGCTCCAAACTCAGATTGAGACATTATGCATATCAACGGAAAGATCTTGAAATTCTCTACAACATTTCTGTTGAAACAAGCTTCAGATTCGACCATCTTGACCACCGTATTATACAAAGACCATCACCATATCATATGGTAGCTTCAGCTTTTCTGCTTCCTGTGAACCGCTGAGTCTCTGGAAACCATACGGTGATTAACACCGTAATATACGGTGATTACATCTCTTTTTTGTCCAGAAACTTGTGTCTTCATTACCATTAATCATCATATAACACCGTATTATACGCTGACTCTGCAATCTGCTGATTCTTGTTTCGGCCATAACTTTTCACTCCGAACTCCGATTTCAGTGATCTTGGACTTGTTGGAAATCTTGTGAAGAGCTCTACCACATTACAGAGAGATATAGAGCTCATCATGATCTGATCAATACTCAAACTCATGAGACAACTCCAATACAGTCTTCTCTTTGTCTCGGCTTTGGTTCTTCAAGAAAACTTAGTTCCTCTTGACCTTGGCGATCACCCTAGTGCTTGAGAGACTCTCTGAGCATCCACATACTCTACCACTAGTGTGACCTAAGAGAAACGACTCGATCCCGCTTGATAGTCCGGTGTTTCCTATAGAATCAAGCCTACATCTATACCAAGCCAACACTTGCTTGGTTATAGCATGTCCTTAGCCTTGATCCATCTCTTCAACCGCGACCTTCATCAAGTCCAATGATCCTCGTAGTCTTCCATTGTCGAGGCAACCAATCACCGGGATGTAAATAGAAGATTGTTGCTGCTCAACCAAATCTTCCGATCATGTGACCATATGAAAACCTTTCCTTCATCCAAAGATGTTAGTCACAATGATCTCGTTGCCATAAAGGACAACTCGATTGAAACATAATGTGCATGAGATATGTATATAAAACTAGCACAATAACATCATCATGATATAAGGATATTAAAGCAAGCTACATAATGAATATGTAAAGCATGATGACAAGATATAGTATACATAAATAAGCACAAGCATGTCATCATCACAAGAGACAAGATCATTGTGGTATAAGATATAAGGCAAGACTTACATGATGATCAAGAGCATGTCATGGTATAAGATACATATAGAAACACTTGATATACTTAACTTGTCTCTTACCTCATATGTGTAGTAGTCACCTTGTAGAGTAGTCCTCATGTATACTTCTCCTCTTTACCATCTTCCTTACAACCTTTGAGGTGTTGACACTCTAATAGTGTATCACTACATCCATGAGACTAATCATCTTGCAAAATAGCAAACCTTGTTAGTCCCATTGACTATGTTGACATCAATCACCAAAACCTATGAACCATGCTCTAGGTTCATTGATCTTTCAATCTCCTTCTTTTTGGTGATTGATGGCAACACAACCAAAGCAAGAGAAAATAGATAGAATGAAGCACAACTACTTGCCTAGGATGTATTGACAACATGGAATACATTTGGTCATACCTCGCCTTCTTGATCATACCTTCACTCCATGGTTGCAAGTACTTCTCCCCTTTAACATGTTCTCCCTATTTGTGCCTCATGTCTCTTCCGCTTCCACAGCTACTTGCTTTGGAGGATATCTTTCTCCCCCTTTGACATCAAGCACCGAAAAGAGACAAATAAGGCAAACAGTTAAAAGCACAAGGGAGCTTCATAGATAGTGATCCTTCGAATGTGGATGGGATATGGATCAAAATCATGAAGCCTCATAACATAGACTAAAATCCCCCTAAATTTGTGCATATATGTGATGGAAGGCAAAGTATATGCATAATTTAACAATTAAGTCAAGTGAGGGACCTTAAGCTATGTTATGGAAGGTAGCTAAAAAGATAATGCAAGAATGAAGGAAAACCATTACTACTTGCAAGAACGAAAAACTTAGCGTACCTTCGGGGATGTGATTGCTTTCCAATGCCATAAAGAATAAGTCATTCGAGTATCATGGCACCTCAAAGTGGATGATCATCTTCAAATCATGGCATCTCTATATCGATGATCATTCCTATCAAGAGACTAGCCAAAGATAAACTTGGAAACACATTAGTCTCAATAATCACAAGACATAGGATAGGATTCCCCTAAAATCATGCATACACTATTTGAATAACTTATGAGATATGCACTTTGTCAAGAAAGACAAGTCTAGGAGACAACCCTATATCTCAGATCATGGCACATAAATAAATATGAAATGAGCGCATAAATAGATGCCACTTGTAAGAGATATGAAAGAAAGCACACACGATTTTACCACTTGTAAAATCATATAGACACGAAGCAAAACACAAGGGTAAAGCATCTCAATCACGACAAGGCATCATCCAAGAAATATGAGAACACTATACACATGATAGTAAGTAAACAAGCATGCAAGTCATAGCTCAATATAAGCTAACACTTGAAAGAGCAAAACCCTCAACCACAAGTTAATATAAGGCACAAGAGTCTATGACTAGACACAAAGAGCGATGGTATGACAAGAATGAATTAAGCAAGCTCAAACATATCATCACAGGTATACATACAAGAGTCAATATGAGATAGAGGAGAGATGTTACCATGATGTTTTGGTCGAGGAAAGTCATAGCTCAAAAGATATCACAAGTTAGAGCAAAAACTCACAAGTGAATATAAGAACATGGAGCTAAGACAAGCATCATGGTGATAAAAGATACATAAGAGAGTGAAAGCTTATCATCATAGGGTCAAAGAGATGTTACCTTTGTACTTACCTTGAAGTCCTCATTCAATCTCGAGAAGTAGAGAAGATCGATCATATATAATTGATCTCTTGATCTTCTTGATCCATAACTTCCCCTCGAGATGAGCTTCCTATCTTCATGTGGTAACTCCCCCTTGCCTCGAGCTATCATCTCAAGATTGTGTGAAGATCGATAATCTTGATCGATTGATCTTCATGGTTCTAACTCTCCCTTGAGATGGTGTCCACGTCTTCATTGTGTTCTCTCCTAACTCTTGTTTCTCGTTCCTCCACCTTGTTCCTACAATTGATCTTACAATATAGGAAAAAGAACAAGAAGGGCAAACGTCAAATGCACACAATAGCTTCATAGACCATGTCCTTTGGAGTGGAAGGCATTTGGACCATGATTATGAAGCCTCATAACATAGGCTAAACTCCCCCTAGAGTTATGCATACTTATAGTGGAAGGCATGATGTATGCATATCATTGTGTGAAATACATGGGGTAGTTAAAATGTTATGTATGGTAGCTAGAACAAAAGATAATTAAAAGAGCATTCGGTTCTAAGCATACCTTTTGGAGAGAAGTCACTATGTCTTGCACCATCATGATAGAAACTAAAACAAAGAACACACAAGTGAAAGACTCCTTTGTGATTTCCTATATGCAATGCATGAAGAAACATATCGTACAAATGGAAAGGGAAATGAAAACTTGTTATGTTGAATGCAACAAGTTTAAAGAAAATGCATAAAGGAAACCTACACAAGGTCAATTTCGAACCTCTCTCAAGCTTACTCACAATGAGCCAAACCTTGCCTTGAGCCAAACGGTCCACCAACTCAAGCATCCCCCATGCTCATTGCTATCTTGAGAAAGTTAGACCTTAAACTAATAATTTTTATGTTCTTTTCTTTTAGGTTTTTACATGATGCATGAAAAAGCAAAACATACTAGTTCACAAAGGAGATACTAAAATGCAAGGAAACTAGAAGCAAAAGAAAAACTACACTATGATAAAAGATACCTCCTCGAAGAGTAGATGTTGTCATTCGTCCCCTTGACACTTGTGGTGGACTTCAATGATCTTCATGTATTGAACTCGGTCCACCACCTCCATCACCTCAAGTGTTGTACTTGAGCGCCTCCATGTGATCGGTCGGCCTCACCCGGTCCATCAGGATCTTGGGCACCCGAAGCACCTTTATCTTCCTCTTCTTGTCCAAAGCTCCTATTGACTTTTTCTTCACAACACTACATTCACATCTCATAAGAACAAAGTGAGTGTTGTCAAGATAAAACAAATAATCAAATGAAAACATAGGAGCTTTAGGATCCGAATCATTTGTTGAAGGGCCACTTATGCAAGTGATCATTAGCCATCAACGATACTTCTTCACTTAGTGTGGCATATCATCAATGCCAATGCATGCCTTCCATGTTCATCGAAGAAGTATCAAATCCTTCTCTTGTGAGTCTTGTGAAGACTTGCATCGTTTACTCCTTCTCCTCCTTGAGTGTGTGATATTCCTTTAATACATAGACTCAAGAGAAGAGCTCTCACAAGAGAGGATTAGTTCATCATATATAGTATATGCATTAGAAGTAGATGAACTAGGTGTAGTGGATGAAGAAGAAGTAAGCTAAAAAAGGTTGGTTGCTTGGTAAGAGGTTCCACGGTTCTCATACTTCTCATGAAGCTCAATGTTATCCAACTTGAGTCCACAACTCATATATAGAGCCTCATGAGATGATGTGAGATCCTTGAACTCCTCATCAAGCTCACCAACACAAATTCACAAATCACATTATTCCCATACCTCCTCTACCTTGTTGGTGATGATCATTTGAGCTTTCGGAGTAACTCAATAAGTTCTTCATAGAAGGAGCATCATCATCACCACTTGATCCTTCCATCACCACCTTCTTCCTCTCGATGACCCGCGTGTCACATCTTCTAGTGAGGCACATAGATGGAGATGGAAGAGGTGAAGTCTTCATCAAGATATCAATAGCAACTTGATCTTCACCATCGGGTTCATAGTCACCTTGCTATCAATGAGACACAAATATGAGTTAGATAAACAATTGAAATTCGGATTTAGATATTCCGTCATCTTTGTATTCTCCGAGGAAGATGTAAGTTCGCTTGAGTGATCAAAGAGGTGAGTATCCCGAGCTTGCATCATCTTCTTCTCAATGTCTTGCTCTTCAAGTGATGGAAGCTTGCTCACGATAATAGATTGATCTTTAACTTGATCACCATCACCAATTGACATGTCCTCAATGTGAGAGACATTCCTTAAGTGATCATCATGTCAGGTGGTCATGAGCAAAACTTCTTCAAGTTGTAGCTTCTCAAGATCTTCATGTTGAAGTGCAAAATGTTATCGTCGGATCTTGAATGAGATGGTGATTTCAACATCTTCATTAACCTCACCACTTGAGCTCTTCCACTTGTCATAAGAATTGAAATATTTATCTAGCATATGCAACGGAAGACACAAGTAAGTGATTCATTAAAACAAATATGGCAAGATTATCACAAAAGGACTTTTCAACAAGAAAACTAGCAACAACATGATCAAGATACATAGGCACACAAACATGATCATCACAAGATATAGCAAGAACAACAAGATCATCGTATTAACATGGTTATCCGTGAAAGTGCTAGAGAAATCATTCATGATGTTCCACAATTCACTCAGTACTATGGACTTAAGGTAGCTATTTAAGCGATTCTTTCAACGTCCATATCCAAAACCCATATGGGATGAAAACCCAAACTCATTCGGCCACAACTCAAAGGCGGTTAAGCCCTAATTTGAGCACGAGACTCTGATACCACTTGTAAGGACCATGTGACCGAGAGAGGGGGTGAATTTGGCACACCATGGATTAATACTTTTTGCACTTCTAACTACTCAATCTAATTGCACAAGTAAAGAATACATAACAAGATACTACATGTCCACTAGGAGTCTGTGAACAAGCTAGGATAATCGTGTGCTAGGACTTGTACATGCTAGGAGCAAGATATACATAAGCATATAAGAATAACCTAGCATATAAGAATATATACAAGATAAGCTCAACAAGTCCTACACATGCTAGTGTCTAAGATAAAGGCAATCAACCAATCTAGCTAGCATGCATATAGAGAACACACATAGGGAAGCTCAACAAGCTATACATGCTAGTGTATATGATAAGTATGGAATAAGCAAACTAGCATGTGTAAGTACACAAGAGAAAGCTCAAGCTAGTGATCATGATAACAAGGTCGATACAACATAAGCATAACAAGATCACTATATGATATCAAGCAAGTGTGAGCTATCACAAAGTAGGTACAAGTATATATAAGGAAAACATGTGTCACTAGATATAACGAAGAGCTAGCACAGAAACAATAGCTAAGCAATCATATGAGTATCTACTACAAGCATATAGGATAAACAAGATAATAAGTGCAAATAGTAGAGAGTAAGAGTAAGAGATTGCTCATCGATTTTTCCCGTGGTATCGGGAGGATGGCGCCTCCCCCTAGTCCACGTTGGGTCACTCCCGCCGGAGTTTCGACCCCGTCCCTCCGCACGATGGCGATCCCCTCTAGAGCACACTTCACTCCTCGAGCCGGTGATGTCCCTAAGAGCACGCTTCACCCTCCGAGTGAAGACACGGGCTTCACCCCGTCGCACCTAGCAATGCTCTCTTCCTTGGGACCATCCACGCGGCATCTCCGGGTACTCTTCCGAGGGTAAGGATCCGCACGTGATGCGGTCCAAAGGGCGCTCCACTAGTGATGCTTCTTTCGCACGGGAAGCTCCAAGACCGTGTACAAACTTGTGGTGGCTTCCACACTCTCCTTGGCATGCTCACCACCAACACCTAACCGGTCTAGGCCTTGCCATAGACCAAGGGTAACAAACCAAGACCGCCTCCCTATAACCACACTAGTTCTAGTGGTGTATGGATGCTCTCAACCCTCTCAAGCACTAAGATTTTCTCTCCAAATCTTCTCCCAAGTGCCCTCTTGCATCCTCTTATCTTCCCTTGTGTTTCCTAATGGTAACAGTGGCCAAAGGCATCCCAAAGGGCCAAGCAACTGGCTATTTATAGCCTACCAACTATAAACTAGCCGTTGCACAAAAGTGTCCAGATGTAGTCATCGTATGATGCCACTTTAAGTCACCGTATCATACGGTACTCTCCAGACAACCTGCAGTATTTTGCTCAGAACTCTTTGCTCCAAACTCCGATTGGGGTGTTCTATACATAAATGAAAAGCTCATGAAATTCCATACAACTTTAGAATAGGGTCAATCTTCTGAATCTTCCATATTCAAGCTGATATGTCCACTTAATCATTCAAAGGTCATTTCCATATCATTTCTCAGGACAGCCTCTAGTATTTTGATCATAACTCTCAGCTCTGAACTCCGATAGAGGCATTCTGCATATCTGCGGAAAATACCTCAAATTATCTACAACTTTCTTGTTGAGCTCATCTTCAGATTCAGCAATATTTAATCTAAAATAGCGGTGCTAGTCACCGTATGATTCTCTGCACTACAAACAACCTCCACTGTTTCGGCCATAACTCCTTGCTCCAAACTCCGATTGAGGCATTCTGCATATCAACGGAAAGCAACTGAAATGCTCTAAACCTTTCATGTTGAACTCGGATTCATATTTGACCATCTTGACCACTGTATTAAGGCCATCACCGTATCAATGATGACTTCAGCTTTTCTGCTTCCTGCGAACTGCTGAGTCTCTGTAAACCATACGGTGATACCACCGTATCGTACGGTGATTAACACCATAATATACGGTGATTACATCTCTTTTTTGTCCAGAAACTTGTGTCTTCATCACCATTAATCACCGTATAACACCGTATTATGCGTTGACTCTGCAATCTGCTGATTTTTGTTTCGGCCATAACTTTTCACTTCAAACTCTGATTTCAGTGATCTTGGACTTGTTGGACAGCTTGTAAAGAGCTCTACCACATTACATAGAGATATAGAGGTCATCATCATCTGATCAATACTCAAACTCATGAGACAAGTCCAATTCATTCTTCTCTTTGTCTCGGCATTGGTTCTTCAAGAAAACTTAGTTCCTCTTGACCTCAGCTGTCACCCTAGTGTTTGAGAGACTCTCTGAGCATCCACATACCTCTACCACTAGTGTGACCTAAGAGAAATGATTCGATCCCCCTTGATAGTCCGGTGTTTCCTATAGACTCAAGCCTACATCTATACCAAGCCAACACTTGCTTGGTTATAGCATGTCCTTAGCCTTGATCCATCTCTTCAACCGCGACCTTCATCAAGTCCAATGATCCTCGTCGTCTTCCATCGTCGAAGCAACCAATCACCGGGATGTAGATAGAAGATTGTTGTTGCTCAACCAAATCTTCCGATCATGTGACCATATGAAAACCTTTCCTTCATCCAAAGATGTTAGTCACAATGATCTCGTTGCCATAAAGGACAACTCGATCGAAACATAATGTGCATGAGATATGTATATAAAATTAGCACAATAACATTATCATGACATAAGGATATTAAAGCAAGCTACATGATGAATAGGTAAAGCATGATGACAAGATATAGTATACATAAATAAGCACAAGCATGTCATTGTCACAAGAGACAAGATCATCATGGTATAAGATATAAGGCAAAACTTACATGATGATCAAGAGCATGTCAATGTATAAGATACATAGAGGAACACATGACATACTTACCTTGTCTCTTACCTCATATGTGTAGTAGTCACCTTGTAGAGTAGTCCTCATGTATACTTCTCCTCTTTACCATCTTCCTTGCAACTTTTGAGATGTTGGCACTCCAATAGTGTATCACTACATCCATGAGACTAACCATATTACAAAATAGCAAACCTTGTTAGTCCTATTGACCATGTTGACATCAATCACCAAAACCTATGAACCATGCTCTAGGTTCTTTGATCTTACAACAACCTACATTACTTATCGCATGTTAGCATGCAAGATTTTGGGAGAAAGTCAAAGGCTGGTGATTGGAAGAGGTCTGTGCCCCTCATCGTCGTCGATGGTGGTGCGCAGGCCATCTGGCTGCGGTGTCGTGCCTCTGCAGCCAGATCTCAGTTGCAGGCTGCTGCTCTGGCTGCGGTGTCACGGTGGTCGTTGTCGATCTGTTGCTGCCATTGGTCTTCATCGATCTGTGCAAGCAGCCATGGTCGGTTAGCGAGGTGTATACGGTGTGAGGATGCCATTGCTCCGTTGAGCATCTGTTCCAAGCTGAATGGACATGGAGCAACTGTATGAAAGCCTAGGCTGCCTTCTTACGGATGACAACAATGTCACCTTTTCGCGCCATTCACCTTTATGGGGGTGCTTTTTTCTTGCTCATGTCTCTTCGGATCTCCGGGTGAGAACCTGATCTGATATGGATGGGCGTCCAAAATATCTCGAATATATAGGAATTGTCATCGTCTTTGACGTTGCATTCTCGTTGGAGTGTCCTCTTGGAGATCTAAGGCTGCCTCCAACGGTGGTGGACACGCAAACCACTAAACTGGTCTGGCCAGTTGAAAAAAAAGAGAAGCAAATACTACAATCTCGAACGGAGCACCCTATTCTCGGCCTCTGGCTCGCTCGACCACCGCTGCCGTCGTTGCAGCCCCTCAACGCGCCGCCGTCGCCACAGCCCCACCTCACGCCGCCGTCGCCGCAGCCCCGCCTCACGCCGTCGGCGACTCGGCGCGCCCCCACCTCGCCCCCCTGTGCGCGCCGCCTCCATGGCCGCGCCTGGTGTCGGCATGGTGGACAACACCTCCCCGACGCGAGCGGGAGTGCACGGGCCTGCTAGAATAAACCACGTTTCGGTTTGTCCCGGACCTGCGTTCAGTGATTGTGTCGCGTGGAATGTGTGTGTGCGCGTGATCACGCAAGTTTGTTGCAGTGTAGTACCAGAACGATGTGTGGGCGTGTTCTGGGTTAAGTCAGTTAGCTAGGATCGAGTCCTAGATTTGGTAGCTTGCAGTTAGCAGCATCGACGGAAGCAGACGGGAGCGCAGGACGTGATCAGCGTGGACGAGCGGGTCTCGCGGAAGAGGAAGTGGCTCACGAACGAGTGCAGTCCACGTTGTCAGGATCGTGCGTGCGTGCGCGCGAAGGTCGCTGGCATGGGTGCGTGGGCGCTGCGTCGCCGTGTTGTAGCGATGTGTTAGAGTTGAGTCGAGTTCCACAATACTAGCCAAGATACAGGCCGTCCGCGCGGCCACGACGTTCATCGCCGAAAATACATTCTTGTCTTGCGTTCTTGTGCGCCATTGCTGGTAGTGCTTGAGCTCCAATTGCGTTCGTGCGTGAGTGAGAGTCCCTGGGTTCCAACAGGGCCCTGGTCGTCGCTCCGGGAGGAGCATGTGCGCGCGCTGCGCGGCAGCGGACAGCAGTTCATCTGCGCGGACATGTGCGGCCAGCAAGGTCGCCGTCTCCATGGCTGCCGGCGATTCAAGGTGGCTGCGCGGACATGAGAGAACCAGGGAACCATGGCACGCGGCGCGGGTAGAAGTGCTCCCGGAGTACACCCTAATCTTCATCTTCGGCCGCCTCACCCTCGCCACCCTCGAAGGCCCCTGTGCGCGCCGCCTCCATGGCTGCCGGCGTCGCACTCCCCGTGCAGGCTGCCCTCAATTGCAATTGAGCTTTCCCCTCTCAAATCAACATTTCCCCTTCTCAAATCAACCTTCCTCTCACGCAAATCGAGTTCATGGCAGCTACAATTGAGCTTTTCCCTCCACGATTCAAAGTTTTCCCCATGAATTCGAGCTTTTCCCATAGTGCCCCCGCGCTCCATGGAGCTCGGCGAGGGCGAGTACGAGCCGCCCTCAAGAGCCCCGCGCGCCGGATGAAGCCATGGCTGCGGCTGGACAGGAGGAGGGGGAGGGGGAGACGTGGCGTCGGAGCGATGCGTCCCGGTGGCCTCGCGCCGTATTTGTGCGTCACGCGGCCGGGGACTCCGAAAATGGAAGGGAGTTTTGCGTCCTCCGTTGGAGGCTGTTTTTCTCTCTTTCAGACCTATTTTGTGTGTAAATCCCAAAATAGGCTATCCATTGGAGATAGTCTAAGTGAAGGTTTTGGGCCTTGCTCATTGTTCTTTGATTGTAATCTTCACTGCTGGCATCTCTTATGCTGCTATATGAATGTTCCCTGATTGGGGTGTATGAGAACTTCCTCTTTCGTCAGTTACGGTTTTGGTAGTCTTTGCTTTAATCAAGAGATGTTTGTCATTAAATTGGCACCGCAAGCGGAAGACAATGATGCCATGAACAGGAGATTTTCTTCATTGTTTTTAATCGGAAATTTCAAAACAAACAATTTCAACAAAATTTTTCAATTTCTTATTCTATTAAAGTTCAACGTAATGTATTTCTCTATCCGTAGAGTACATTGAATGTACAGAAATGGCAGACACTATTTAAAGGGTGCATAAGACTGACTCCAACGGATGCCCTATTGGGCACCTAATACCAAAAAATAGGTGCAAAAACAACCTCC
This sequence comes from Eragrostis curvula, assembly GCA_007726485.1. NCBI lineage: Eukaryota > Viridiplantae > Streptophyta > Magnoliopsida > Poales > Poaceae > Eragrostis > Eragrostis curvula. Next base: position 7,275,889 of record RWGY01000005.1, read on the forward strand.
AATGGAGGACCCAAATGCCCTCCCCATTCTTGGGACCGCGTGGCGGGTGACCCAGAAATTGAGCATGTCGCCCTGCGACGCAGCGCTCGCCGCGAAGAGTCTGCCCCCCTCCGACCTCGCCCTCGTCTGGCCCCGCCTCCTCGCCCATCGCCGCTAAGGCCCGCCGGCAACCTCCGTCGCGACCCAGTGCTTGCCGCAACGAGGCCGCCCCCTCTGACCTACGCGCCCTCCGCTGCGGCGATCTATCATCCACCTTCGCCATGAAGGCAAGCGGCCTCGGCGCGTCCCGACACACACATACACCTTGTACCTCCCTTGCTCAATCGCGACGCCGGCGACGCCCTGCGCTTGATTTGTGGTGGAGGGGAGCTCCCCTGCCTCTCTCTCATCGTCGGGGATGGATGCGGGCGTCGCTGGCCACACCCCTACATGCCGTCCTCTGCCTTGGCGATTTGGAAGCCGCTGCGGATATCCTCCCCCGCGACCCTCAACGGTCGCGCTTGCCAGCTGCTTGGAGCAGGAGCATGACACAGGCAGCTGAGTGCAACCGCGACTGGGGAGGTGGTGGCCGCGGTGAGAAGGGCGCACGGGGCCGCGGCAGGGGTCCCCCGCAGGGGCGGCGCGGGAGGAAGTGGAGGGGTGGCGGGGGGAGGTGTTGCGCGCTTGCCCAGGAGGAAGAAGGGGATGAACATTGTTTTCTTTTCTGTCTTACATTGGAGATTGATGAATTTTGGTCTTCTACGTTAATGCAAATCAACACCCAGTATGGGTTTTGGGGCACCACAGTCTAAAAGCTCACTGATCGAGCACCCTTGTGCTGCGAGGCTAAGCGATCTGCAAAGCTGTGGGATGTTAAAATGCATCGGTATAGGGGCGTTCCGCCTTAGTGGGAAGCAATCGCAAAAGCGAGGTCGACGAAGTGGAAGCGAGAATGTCAGCTTGAGTAACGAAAACATCTGTGAGAATCGAATGACCTGAAAACATGTTTTTTTTTATCAATATTGCGTGTGTGTACTTCTGGTGATGGCTGACTTTTGTCGGTGATTGTTTTGGTTCTAACAATTCAAAGCCAAAGCCGATATTAATACGATCTTTCTAGTCTCTACTACTTAATAAGTCTAAAGTGGGTCGTCAGCCCAAATTTTTCAGACCTCTGCCATTTGAATTCGTGTCGATTTCAAATTTAATTTGATTCAAATAGAGTTCAACTCAATAATCCAAGTTTCTTTTGTTACTTCTTATAGCTGTAGAATGGCCCTTATTCAATGCCCAGCATGTGCTCCAGTGGTAAAGTGCCTTGCCTGCAATCCACACTACCTGAGTTCGAATCCTAGAGGCTGCCATTTCTTGTTTTCTTTTTATTTTGTGTGTCTTTTTCCTTTTTGGTGAACAGGACATGAACAGAGATATTCACTGCTCCATTATTCTTGACGTTAGTGAAAATCATTTTTTTCCTTTTCTTTTGTGTTTCTTTTTTTCCTTTTGGTGAAGAAGACTTCTATTCTTGACATTAGTGCAAATCATTTTTGTTTTCCTTTTCTTTTGAGTTTGTTTTTTCTTTTTATTGAGCAGGACTTGAACAGAGAGATTCACTACCCTACAACTTTATTCTTGACGTTAGTGCAAATATGGACATCCACATTTAGCAGGTGCCTCTTGTTTTTCATTTATTTTTGGTGTTTTTCCCCTCTTCATTGGGGTTTTCTCCTCTCCTTTTAGATGGATTGGAGAAGTTAGTGTGCATCGCACAAGCTACAACGTCAAATTGTGACGATTCAACCACCATATAAATATTAATAAATTATTAATTAAATTACTTATGATCAGCATATAAATTGGTGAGCTTTGATCGAGATTCACTTTTGGGTAGGGAAAGCTTTAGGCTTTGTTGGACACATTCATTTTTAAAAGTAATGAGGCCAACCGTGCGTCTAAGAACCACTAAAAATGGTCCAAAAAAAGATCATGTTATTCAAGTTAGTTGCATAGTAAATGTTCGGTTCTGTTGCGGGTAAATTCCTAGTATAAAAAAAAATGTGAAACTCGTGAGTTGTAACTTGCAAGCAAGGGGACTTTTGTAACTTTTCCTAAAACAGCCGGCCCAGTCACAGGTCAATTGAAAAAAATAGTGGTTAAAGGCTGGCTTTCAAAAAACGCCCTTAGTAAACGCAGGTTCAAAAAACGCCATCCATTCCTCCTCTTAACTGGAAAGCATAGCACTATCTTTTTTTCTGGACAATTTTGCCCCTAACTCTTGTACACATACAAAAGGATGTTTGGGCTGAAAAAATTCGTAATTAATTTTTTAATTAATTAAAAAACAGAAATAAATCAGACGAAAATTCATGATAACGGATTTGATCAATACTTTTGGCCCAAAAAATACAAATAAATCAGACAAAAATTCAAAAAATGAACAAAACCAACTCAGCCATGGAAACATGAAAATTTTGGCATGACTGCGAACTGCCCCGTGCTCTGCCCACGCCCGCACCTGGCCCTGCTGCTGCCGACAACCGCGTGCGCATAGGCCGCCGCACCCGCCCAGGCCCGCGCGACGAGCGCTCAGGCCGCCGCTCAGCCGCCACTCAACCGCCCGCGCGCTCCACCGTAGCCGCCGCGCCGCCCGTGCGCTCACTGGCTTGCACGACGCGTCGCCCGCCTGCACGAAGAACGCCCACGCGCGACGCAAGCTCGCCTGGCCCCGGACGAGCGAGCGCACGACCTCCGCGTCGGCCCCGCACGTGCGACGCCCTGCCTCTGCCCCGCCTCAGCGGCTCGTCCTGCCTCTGCCCCGCACGCGCAAGCTCGGCCTCGCCTCGGCCGGCCTCGCCGCGCCCCCGCCTCGGCGGCTTGGCCCCGCATCCTAGACCGCCGCCGTCCGCCGCCTCTATGCCTAGGGTTAGGGCTCGTCGCCGTCTCGATTGGGGAGAGGAGCGCTGGGAAGAAGACGACCGAGATTTTGATTTGGTTCTGTTCGGCGCCGAGCGATGTGTTTTTTCCATCCAGGGGCAAAAGGGTCAGGGCAAGTGTCAATTTCCTGCGACAAAAAATGAAAATAGACGATAATGCTACATATTATATAAAAAAAGCTCAACTCATGGCATTTTTTGAACCCAACGTTTACTAAGGGCGTTGTTCGGAAACCACATTTTATCAGTGCTATTCTTTCGATTGTCCCTGTACTACCCCATGGCCCATACATCTCAGCTCAGCTGGTCGTCTTCTTCCCCAAACAGCACACTTCTGCTCCCCCGCACGCCGGCTTGTGTACGGCCCGATCTCGCCGCGGCACTGGGTTGTGGGTAACGCCACCGGCTGTAATCGCCTCTTCTCGTGTCTCCACTTCTGCCTTCACAGGCGCCCTGGAACCATCCCCGCCGTCTGCGCTGCCGCATCCCGTTCCAGTCCTCAATTCAACCGCCGCCGCCTGACTGTTACTAATCTGTCTTCAGTCACTGCGGAGTTGGGGGTTTGAAGCCATTGGATGGTCGGAGGATGAGCAAGCCTGTGGGTTTCTTACCGCGACAATTCTGATTCCAAGTCGGAATCTTTCTCGGAGCCAGGTACCGTTCTCCGATTCGGATCTCCTTCACCTACCCGGATTAGGAATTAGATGTATATAAGTTCAACGAGGAGCCCGCCCTCTGCTTGTTTAATCCACGGTTGCAGCCTCTTCCAACGATTCCTGGACAAACTAAAGCAATTCTTCGTAGAGACTCTGCTGCAATGGAGTCCTGTAGCGGAGCTGGGACTGTGAGCAGATTATGGGGTCTGGCAGTGCATCCAAAAGATCTGTGGTTTCTTGTCTTCAGAGTTTTGCCCAAGCTGTTGCCCAGTTTACTGAAGAGATTTCAGAAGGATGAATATGCTCATACACCAGGAATTGAATTGGAGATTGTGGCGGCCACATTGCCAGAGCTGCCGCAGGATGTGTTGATGGTTATCTTTGCACACCTTGACATCTTTGACTTCATACGTGCGGGTTCTGTCTGTTCCTCTTGGCATGTCGCCTACTCTGAACTACGCAACACTGGAATGTACATACAGTCCCAGACGCCGTGCCTCTTCTACACCTCCAAATCTGCTGGAGAGAATATTGGGTGCCTCTACAGCCTTGTGGAACAGAGGGAATACAAGTTAACTTTCCCAGAGCCACCTATCCGCAGCAGGTTTCTAATCGGGTCCTCCAATGGTTGGCTGATTACAGCAGATGAGAGATCTGAGCTGCATCTTGTCAATCCAATCACTTGCGAACAGATAGCTCTCCCTTCAGTTATCACCATTGAGCAAGTGAAGCCCATCTTTGATGATTCAGGCACCCTCCACAAATATGAATTGTCATACTACACTGGGGAGGATGTTTACGATGAACATGAACGTGAGGTTCATGCTCTAAGCGATCTTCGTGTGTACTGTTACTACAAGGCATTTGTTTTTCCTGACCCATCCACTGGAAGCCATATTGTGGTGCTCATCCACAATCCTTATCGTCAGCTTTCGTTTTCAAGGCCAGGACATTACAAGTGGACCTGGCTCCCGCCAAATGCAGGCTATAGAGATTGTGTATACATGGATGGTTTACTATATGCATTGACATCAGTTGGTGAAATTGATGCATTTAATCTTGCTGGCCCCACTGTTACAAGGAAAGTCATTGTGGATAAAATGAAGAATTATGTTTATGAGAGCGTGTATCTTGTTCCAGCACCATGGGGTGATCTGTTGCAAGTTTGGAGGATAGTTGATAATCCAAATCATGTGCTTGTGGATGACGATGGATCGAGGATAGTCAATGTTAAGCAGGAGGATGAGGATGGTGATGCATTGGAGTATGACTCTACAACGCCCCTGTTGTATATTACCAGGAAAATCACAGTATACAAAGTGGACATGAGTGCAAAAGTCCTCGTGAAAATTAAAAGCTTGCCACACCATATGTTGTTTCTTGGGCATAACCAGTCACTCTGTCTTGGTGCAGCTGAACACCCTCAACTAAAGGCAAATCATGCCTACTTCACTGACGATCATGAAGAACTTGTTATGGTGACACAGGACCACACTCGTGATATAGGGGTCATCAACTTGGAAAATCACAGAAGGAAAGAAGTTGTGCCTCGGCTTTGGTCCAACTGGCCTTGTCCAACATGGATAATGCTTAATCTTTCCATGATGAACTTGGCATTCAGCATATAAGCCTGCTTCTTATTCTGTTATTTCGGGTATTAAAATTGTTGAGCTCCCTGTTGTATTGTTTTATTTTTCTGTGACAGAAAGGCTGTAATTGCTTATCAGAAAACTAGTGAAAAGGCTTGTAATTCAGAAATCAATCCCATCAGTAAATTTGTTCACCATAAGGTATATACCTTTTTTGTTGGCTAAGATGTGTGTTGGTGGTGTGCCATTCACTGGTTTAGCAGTCAGCGATGCTTTACTGAAAATAGCTGAAATGCTGCTAGCGTTCTTGGATGCTGGTAAGTCCATCAGGATTGTGGCAGGCGGTCAAACCATAAACCTGTATCTGAATTTGTTAAAAACTAAATAGGAATCTTTGGAAGATGTGCAGAAATAACTGACTGATCTTGCGGCTATTTGTTGGTCTATTTGGACAGCTTCGAATACATCAGTTTTGACTCCACTTATTGGGCGTCCTATTATTTGCAAAATATGTGTTATTTTCTTATTTGGGAGGGTGCAAGTTGATCCAGGAGTTTGTGGCACGTTATCTTCACGATCTAGTTGTAGCGGAGCTTTGAGTTCAAGACCCTATCTGTCTAGTAGTTTGAGTCGATTGACTTGTCGTACTCTGTTAAGTAGCTTTTGGTTATTCTGTTTGTTGCTGTTGTGTTCACGGGCAGGTGAGCCAATTGAACCTATTGTCTGTGAGCCTTGTTATATTTTTGTTTCCCTAATAAACAGGGTAATGTAGCAGTTTGCTCTCGATCGTAAAGAATATATAGTGAGCTAGTCTGGTTTATGAAAACTGAATTGAAAGTGATTCATTTTTTCAGTGGCTGACTTGCTTTGTCACAGCAGCTCCCGTGCACACCTGCCCTGTTAGTCGGGTGCAGTGCACTGAAAAACAAGTAGACATTTCAAATTGGTACCGTCCATTCAAGGAGCCCATAAAATTAACACACCACAGGGAATGAAGGGAAAACCGGAAGAGGCTTTGCCCATTCATTAAGAAGGAAAGCAATATTTCACAGGCCCCGTGAACAGCAGCTTCTGCAAGGTTCAGGGCAGATTACCAGAAATACAGGTTCATGAAAACAAAAACAAAAAAAACAAAAAAAACAAAAAAACAAAAAAAAAAAGCTAGCCACACCACAGAGAATGAGAAAAAACAACATTGAACTGTTCAGACTGCTACTAGTTATAGGCCATACAAATCCACACGTATTGCTAGCCACACCACAAAGAATGAGAAAAAAACAACATTGAACTGTTCAGACTGCTACTAGTTATAGGCCATACAAATCCACAAGCATAACCAAACAGTCTCCAGTATCAAGAAAACATATTTTCTGCAATTTACACTTCACACAACATGACAGGTAGGTAGGTAAACCCAGATCTTTTACCACATCATCTCAACAGCTTTCTACTGAAGCTTGCATCACAGTGTGACAATGGTACTTCTTCAGCCATCAGCCTATGTCAAAAAACGATAGGTGAGTTAAAACACATTAAACTATAGAGTCATTTGTATAAGGATATATCAATCACCTTCACTGAGGCTCATGGCAAAAGAACAAATGCAAACAAGCATCACGGCTTTTGACATCCTTGAACCGAACTTGGCACTTGGGATTTTCACACTTGGTACATGTCCCTCCGTGCTTTTCTGAGCAGTGAAGAGCAATCTGTAGAAGCAATCGGGATTAGATATTAAACGTTAGCTCTTTATGTAACTATAGTGTTAGAAGTGTTACCTTGCAGTTTTGAACTATGCGATTTGGTCTCCCTTCGAAAAAGCAAATATGACACAAGCTGGATGAACCTTGACAACTTCTGTTTATCCTGCAGTACTCTCTGTACTGAATTTCCTGCTCCCTTGGAACTTCTATTCCATCCACAACCTTCACAAACAAAAATTCAATAAAGTGTTGTTCCAACTGAAAATTCAATAGACTAAGCTCTACTGATCTACCTCTATTACATGATTTACATCCCATGGGAGCACACTATCTATCAATTTTGAGCTATTTGTAGCAGGCATCAATCAGTTCTAATAAGAATTTCACTTTGTACAAGCTAAAATTGAAGATAAAATTCGACAAGAGATCAAAAAATTTCAGCTAGTTACAGGCCCGGGTTATGGCAAGACAATGCCTTCTAATAGGATATCTACTCCAATTTCATATTTTGCAACGTCTGTCCCATTTTCCAGCAAGGATGCACAGCTAACAATAAATTCACCCAGCATTTCAACAAAACTTTCGAGTTACACACCATGAAGGGTTCTAACTGAACATGCATCCACGCCAAGTCAGGACGAATGAAACCACGTTACTAACATACCAATTTTGAGCTATTTGTAGCAGGGATGCACACCAGACCAGAAGCATTTGCACAGTTCACATATATTTCATTCATGGCAAATGTCAGGACGAGTCAAAGGACATTAGAACATGCCAACATACAAGGTTTTAACACAAAGCTGAGCTGGAGAAATTCAAACAAACCAGATTTTCTAGCATAGGTTCTCGGCAAAGCTGGTTTGAATGACAACTGAAATGTTTGGGAAATCAACAAAATGCTTGGCAAAGCTGCTGAGATTTTCTGAGCAGTGAATTTCAGATGTAATTCAACACAGAGTTATACTAGAACATCCAAATTCCACAAACCATGCCCAAAGAACATTTTCTGAGAGTTTTGATTACAGCTTTAATTAGGACCAGGTTGCATCTTTTACCAATTTTGAGCTATTTGTAGCAGGGATGCACACCAGACCAGAAGCATTTGCACAGTTCACATATATTTCATTCATGGCAAATGTCAGGACGAGTCAAAGGACATTAGAACATGCCAACATACAAGGTTTTAACACAAAGCTGAGCTGGAGAAATTCAAACAAACCAGATTTTCTAGCATAGGTTCTCGGCAAAGCTGGTTTGAATGACAACTGAAATGTTTGGGAAATCAACAAAAATGCTTGGCAAAGCTGCTGAGATTTTCTGAGCAGTGAATTTCAGTTGTAATTCAATAAAGAGTTATACTAGAACATCCAAATTCCACAAACAATGCCCAAAGAACATTTTCTGAGAGTTTTGATTACAGCTTTAATTAGAACCAGGTTGCTTTCAGGTTGCATCTTTTACCAATTTTGATCTACTTGTAGCAGGGATGCACACCAAACCAGAAGCATTTGCACAGTTCACAAATTTCGTTCATGGAAAATGTCAGGACGAATCAAAGAACATTAGAACATGCTAACAGTCATACCAGCAGGGGAGGACGAGGGGGAGCAGGAGGTGGTGGTGGTGGTGGCCGTGGTTGCCGCCGCTCCAGCGGTGTACATGAGGCTGCTCCTGATGGTGATGCGGCCAGGCGCCTCCAGGAACTGAGCGGAGTCTGCAGCCTCCTCGGCGTCGGAGGGGAACGTGGTCGACTGGTCGCTGCCGCTGGTGGCGATCTTGGAGCTGGACGCAGCCGATCCTGCGTTGGCCTTGTCCTGGGATGCAGAGGACGAAGAGCCGAGGACGTCGGGGCCGGCGGGCTTGGGCGCAGCCAAGGAGCCGCGAAGTGGAGCGGCGTCGGAGGCGGATGCAGCCGAGGAGCGGGCGCCGAGGCCGGCCGAGCTGGACGCGCCCAGACCTCCTGCGGCGTCGGCGTGCGTCGCGGCTGACTCGCCGTCGCCGACGACTCTGAAGATGCCCCGGGAGAAGAAGCCGCACACGAACTCCCAGATGCCGCGCAACCTCCACCAGAAGCACGGCAGGCCCACGGCCTCCGCGACGAGGCGTGCCCCCGGCGGCGCGGCGTTGATGCCTCGCCCTGGAGCCGGCGCCTGCTGCGACGCGGAAGCCCCTGCGCGAGCCGGCGGCTGCGACGAGGCCGGGGGACTCTTCTTCTTGGCCATCCCGCCGCTCAGGGATGATTTCTTGGTGTGGCCAAGAACCAAGAAGCGTTCTTGGCTTCTTGCCCGCCCGGTTCCCGAGCGCGGGGACGGCGAGAGTCCCGGTAGCGCGGAGACGGCGTTTGAGGAGGCCTTTGGTGCACGATTGAGGGCGCTCTGGTGGTGGTGGGCTGCGGAGGATGGCGGCGAGGCGCCGGCTTTGGTGGTGGTGAACTGAGGAGGCGGGGGATTGGAAGGCGTTCGAGGGGAGAGGGTTGAACAACTAGAGCGACGCGGACCCAGGTGGGCACATAAATAGAGGAGGTTCTTGCGCTGCGCCTGCGAGGCGGTGTTCGCACTCGCAGACGCCGGCGAGTTCACGCTGGGTTCTGCTGCCGCGGGGAGAAGGCAAGCAGCGTTCGTTCGGGGACAGAAAGGGCGCGTTTGGTAAGGTGGACATGGGTGCAGGTTGCACCCGCAGCTGCAGGCCGGCGTGTTTGTTAGGCTGGAGACGTATTTGGGCCGGGCCGAGCGGATGCATTCGGGACCGATTTCGCTGCATCTCCGGGAACGAAAAAAATTATCGTTCCCCGCGGGCCAGGCTCGCTTCATTCAAGGCGTGAAGATAAGGTTACCTCCCGTGAGCCTCAACTCTTTCTTCTCCACGCTGCTCTCTCTCTCTCTCTCTCTCTCTTTTCCCCATGCTATGGGCGAGCTCCAATCCGGCCGGCTCCTCCTTCAGACTCGATCGATCGCGCACAGCAGACGGAGCAACAAGGAGCGGGGGCACCCGCCGCGCGAGCAAGTGAAGGCCGGACCAAGCTCCCGCCGGAGCAAGTGAAGACGGAGCAAGGTCACACGCGGCAGGGCGAGTGAAGGCCGGACCAAGCTCTCCTGTCCTTCACTTTCCCCAAGCTCGCTGGCTGAAATTCTCACCAGCAACCAAAACTCTCTGGCTGAGGGACGTGCGCGTGGCTTGAGCCATGAACTAGTAGGGAGATGCATCGATTCAATTCAATCTAGTGAGATGCACTGATTCGAATCGAATTCAATCGATCCGATGCGTTGTCGCTTGCAGCAGCCCGAGCTAGCAAGTCCGTTGCGCGCGGCGGGGCGAGTTGACGGCGGTGCGCGGCGCGGCCAGGTGACCTCGCTGGCGGCGCGCACGGCGAGGCGAGTCAAGGACGGCACGGCGAGGCGAGCGTGCCGGCGGCGCGTACGAGCGGAGCGCGGCGGGAAAGGGCGGCGCGGCCAGGCGAGCTCGCCGGAGCCGCGCAGAAGCGTAGCACGGCGGGGAGGGGTGTCGCGCCCAGACGAATCGACAGCGGCACGGCCGGGCGAGCTCGCCGTCGGTGTGGCCAGACGAGTCGTCAGTTAGCTCCATGCTGATGCGGGTGAGCTCCATGAGTGAGGGGAGTGCAGAGGAGAAAGAAGATGGTAACTCTACCATGTGCTAATGCAAGGTAAGCACATCTAAGTGGTGCAGACTATCAAACACCATCTCACTTCATGCACTTTGCGAGTTCACAGGCTAACAAACATGAGGCGTTGCACCTGCTCATGCTGGATGGGGCTGGCTCCGTGCAGGCCAATGGTGCAGGAAAAGTCTATCCACTCTACCAAACGCGCCCAAAGGGAGCAAGGCAGGACGGAGAGGCAATTTCGCAATTTCACTTGGGGCGGCTCCAAAATTTCGGCCTTTTTTGTTTTCTTTTGGTTCTTTTCTATTGTGTTCTACTTCTTTTTATTTTAAATTAGCGACTCAATTCAAATGTCTGAAATATTTGCTAGATGCTATTCTACTTTGGTGATAGCATGCAAGAATGTTTTGGTGCATCGGTGAAGTATGCCTTGTTCCGAAGGAAAAGAAAATGAAAAGTAAAATCTGACTTAGAGTGTTATAGTATGTCCCTCCAACTGAAACTTTTCTTGGCAGCACCATTTGTGTTTTGTTAGGAACTTGTTTGTAATGCCAGCGCAGTTTGAAGTTTCATGCACATGAATAGGTCGGGAATTTGAAAACGTATAAACAAGGAGGGGCAGGCGGACAAAGGGGTGCCCTGGAAAAGAAATTTCACTTGGCAGCACATTTTGGACTTGTTTACAAAAAAATGTTTTACACAAAAAAATTTGGCATAAATACGTTTGACATTGGCATGTGATGTTCAATGACCAAAAAAAGATGGGCAAGGGAGCAACGTGATTACCTGCCATGCTATGCTATGCTTGATTGATGATGGTAGTGTGGAAACCTTGTTACTTAAATGAATTTGCAAACTGCTCAACGGACGCAGATACCGTTTGAGTGTTTGAAATTAGGGAAAATTTGCTGTGGCACACTCAAAAGACGTGGTTTCGGGCACAGCACACCGCAACTTCCGTATTTTGCTCAGGCACACTCCAAAATCGTGGTTCTTAGCCACAACACACTAAAACACAGTAAAACAGCAGAAAGTGATATTTTCAATTTTTTCGATCTCTTTGTACAAAATACATTAGAAGTTGAAACTTTGCAGAAAGATAAAGTATTGTATTCTCTACCCATGTGATTTTTTGTAGATGTTTTTTTCAACTTTTCACATAGTTTGGTTGAAAAACAAAGATCGTTTTCAATGAAAAGTTATATGAACAGTTGAGAAAAAATCTACAAAAAATCACATGGATCAAGATTGCAACAATGTATAGTTGTGCAGAGTTTAAATTTTTAACGCATTTTTGGTAATGAGATAAAGCTGTTGAAAATATCACATCTCTTTGATTTAGTGTGCCACAGCAAAGAGTCACAAATTTGTAGTGTGTTGTGCCTAATATCGCGAATTGCGGTGTGCTGTGCCCAAAACTATGTCTTTCTAGTGTGCCACAGCAAATTTTCCCTTGAAATTAATGCAACAAAAAAAGATCAAAAACAAATATTCCTTTTGAAATTATTTTAAATTATAAATTTTGAATATTCTATTTTTCAACAATTCAGACAAGATATATTGGGAAATATAGTTTTATTCATATACTGAATGATATTTCATAAAATTGTTGAATTCCATGAAGTTGAATGTCTGCAGAATGTTAAGACTTGTTACTTAAAACTATCAACCATATCGTTTTTGAATTAAAACTCATAATTACTGAAACTCATAATCACTGACGCCATCACCATGGAAGCCGCGGAGATGGTGCTCGTTAGTACAATTAACACGCAGCTCGATGACCTCCCCCGATGCCATGTCCCTCTCGGCTTCATCTATGAGGTGTCGCGCACTGATCCCACCGTGGAGGCGGAGGAGGAAGAAGGGAGAGGTGTACCTGGTTGTGAAGGGAGGCATTATTGTGGCGGCGGCGGAGGGAGCAGAGGTGCGACAAAGAGGCAGAAGGTTGGGGGGGGGGGGGGGGGGTGGAGAGAGGGCAATGACGGGTGGTGGCTCGGCTCAGAGAGAGAGAGAGAGAGAGAGAGAGAGAGAGAGAGAGATGAGGTGGCATATGACACGTGAGACCCACTGCCACGGTGGACAAAGTCGGCAGCCAAAACACATCTGGGAATGCAAAATGAACTGATTTTGAGTTCATGGACTACAGATACCTTTGAGAGAGAGAGAGGGGGGGGGGGGGGGGGGGGGGAGCCACTCCTGCATAAGTTGAGGGAGACCTGGAGGCGGATCGCAACTTTTTTTAAAGAAAGTTCCTTCTTTTGGAATCATGTGATTTGTAGAGGAACCATGAGGCCAAAATTAGGCTGGGCTTGGTTCCTCGCCGGAGATTTGAAAGGCCTAGCCGGTGAAACATATTTCCTCTTGAAAGTTGAAACAAACTAAGATTTTTTTTTTCGGTCCTGACACATTATCATGTCTCGGCATTTGCCGGGAAGGATGGTTGAATATCAAAGCGTCATCTTATTCAAGATTCAAGCATGTATAAGTAGGTGCGCATATTGGAATAAATATGTAAAAATTGTGCACCAAAATTCTTTATAGGCGTACCTAGAGTTTACATGTAACTATGTAAGGTAGATCACAAAACACGTCCCCTACAATAGAACGGAAGAGATAGCCCAAATATGACTTTATTGTTCACAAAATTATCATATTAATATCCATGACCTCAAATAGTCAACAAACATATTACAACAGCTTCACTCCCGTGAGCAATTTTCCTTTGAAAATATGTAAACAGACTAAACAGTAGTACTTGTACAGACAATTTTAATCTGCAGTGAAAAAGTTGGCACCAAAGACAACAATAAATGCAGCAGACATGCAGCTCAGGGACAAACATGGACATTTTGTCCAGGCTCAAACTTCGCCCTGGTTCGTCTTCATTTTTCACAATGTAGCATCATAATCCTCAAACATGTCGGTTTGCTTTGTATGTTTCTGTTGGACTTCAACATCTACCTTTCTCTATGTTTTTGTAGATGGGCCCCGCGCATGGTTACTGTAGTACTGTAGCAAGGATATTTTCTTGGTTTGGTTCCCGTCGGTTTGCATCGCTCCCCATCGCCCACACGCCTCGGCAGTTTCTCGAAGCCCGTCGATTCTTCTTCGAGCCGCCATCTCTCTTGATCCTTCCTTTCCACCGCCGCGCTCTGCTCCTCTCCGGCACGCCGCGCCGCGCGGATCTCGACCTCCTCTCCTCGTGGCACGCAGCTCCGCGAGTGCCTCCATGCCCTCGGCGACGCATCGCGGCATCGGCCGCCGCCTCCTCCTTTTCAAGTCCCAATGTCGCCACTCGCCACGGCCATCGCCTTATCACCGTCCCGCAGCCCCCGATTCGCCGTGTCCGTGCCCTTGCGGTTGCCGTGGTCGATTGTGAGGAAGAGCACGGCCGCAGCTGTTTGCCTGCCTGCCTGCCTCTGCACTCATTAATCCTCACCCTAGCGCTCGCAGGTTCCCTCCTGCAGCTGCTCATCCGTCTTTGTCGGCCCAGAAGCTGACGCCGCCACACATTCCTTGAGCCACCACGCTGCTGCTCACGCCATAGTAAGGGAGCAGACCAAGGACCTCAGTATACACTGGTAAACATCATTTGTTTCTTCCTTCCGTCATTCGCAGGCGAACTTTTGGCCTCTTTATTACCTATTAGATTCAAATTTTTTTTTTACTTCCCTATGTAAATATAGGAATTGCAGAAGCAAGTTTGGTTATTGACAGCCACATTTGGGTACGAACTCAGACCACCATCATCTTCTGGATGCTTCAGTTTCATGCTACATTGGTATGCAAATTCTATGGCCCTGTTTTGCTGTCAGAACCTCTGCTCTTTCTCCCTCGCACAAGAACTGTTCCGGCTGCTTTTTCTCTTCTCACCAAAACAGCAGCAGCCAGCCGGATTTCTCAAATTTTAAATTAAGACACCTCTCTCTCTCTCTCTCTGAAACATTTTATTTTAATCTTTAGTGAATATTTACATGAGTCATGCTTTACTTATTTTGTTCCGTATTGTGTGACGTTGCCTTTTGTTTGCTGATCCCCAATTCACATGGTAGCCCTGGGAGAATTAGATATGACATATATTGTGCTGTCTGCAGAGCATCATCGATTCCCCTGTTGATCATGTTGTTTGTCATTTCATAATCCTTATACGCCTTTACGACATATAGAGTAATTGCAAGCTTAGAACTCCAGACCTGTTAGAATAATATGTGTCTGTTCCCTTTGCTTTTCAATTTTTCTGTAGTTTTGACATCTGTTGGGCCTAACATATTAATAGTTACAAGATTGATACAGCTTTCTCTTTTGAGTTTTAATTGTCATTTTACCCTCTCTTTTTGTGTGTGTGTGTTCTCATTTTTAACTGTCTTTTTGCTCAACATTCAGTATGTTCAGGTATAGATCTTTTGAGACAGATACTGTTTATGTTCCCTTTATGGATGATTGTGTTTTCTGCTTTTGTTGATATTTGGATTTAACAGTGCTGTTCTATGCCAATCATTTCTTTCCACAGGCTCAGTCCGCAAATGATGATGTGTCGAACACAAGCCAATTACAGATCAAAAAGGTAAGATTTTCCTTTCACCTTTACATTGCAGGAGAATAAAAACATTGAAATCATCAGTCTGTAGTAAAAATTAAATTGTTGTGTGCACTTCTCATTTCTCTTCTAATTTATGTTTCCCATTTCCTATTCAGCAGTACCATTTCTGCATATAGATAAGATTTTTAGGTTATTTGGGCTGTGATGGTACATAGTGCTGTTTTTTTTTTTTTTTTTTTTGGTGTTGAGATCATACATAGTGCTGTTAAAACCTAAACTAAAAGTAGGAAACTTCCATCTATTAAGAGCAAGCTTCTACGTGACCTTGACATATTCAGTATTATTGCACATCCTTTCGGATTTAGTGTTATCTTCATGGACCAT
Organism: Eragrostis curvula; assembly: GCA_007726485.1. Classification (NCBI taxonomy): domain Eukaryota; kingdom Viridiplantae; phylum Streptophyta; class Magnoliopsida; order Poales; family Poaceae; genus Eragrostis; species Eragrostis curvula. The sequence goes on from RWGY01000005.1 coordinate 7,291,298, forward strand.
ATAATTACTTACAATTGCAGAGTTACTACCGCAGCCTCCTTCCAGTTCATAATAAATGTGCCAAGCTGCAGTCACTGAGCTACGTTGGCGGCAAGGTTTGTGATGTAAAATGTAGTGCAAGATTTCATACACACATGCTAATCTGCAGTTGATGCTTGCACAAATAGCTCTGATTCAACCACCTGTTGCATTACTCATCAATTCTTTCTATCTTTTGTTTTTGACCAATATATTTTCTTAATTTTGCAAAGGGGCCTTTTTGCAAAACCATTGCCGCAATTGTTGAGTGAGATGTTCAATGAAGCATCAATGCATCCCTTGAAAATGTTACCTGAGCCTCATGTCGGCTATGTGACTGCTTATCTTTTCTGCGGGAAAAGAAAGGTCAAGCGCCCAGCGAAATGTAATGATGTGTTGCTTTGATTCAGAGATTTGGAGTTCCTAATTAAGCATTTTTACTTCTATATTCAGAGATTTGTAGTTCATTTATACAAACATTCATGGATCACGCCTTACTTCAAATATTTTGTTACGTTTCTTACAAGTTTGGCAACAAATTTCCCAACCCCGGGGCAACGCCCGGGGGCTTCAGCTAGTTTATATAAACTATATAGCATATGATCCTCCTTCTTCAACCCAAAAATACGAAATGAAGACTCCTAATGTTGCTACCCAACACTTCATGTGCGCTTTCAGCATCCTTTTGTTGTCTCTGCTCATCAGAGTAATAAGTGGTGAGATGCACCTGTACACTGCCCCTTCAAAAATATGTTCTGTCAACTTTAGAAAGGATGCAAGTAAGTTTTTGACCTCTGATAGCTAATACATATTTTATAAAGGGGGTAGACACATCTTTTCCAATAACCTCAACAAATCATTACAGAACCGATTGACAAATAAACTGACAAGTACTCCCTACGTTCTGTTTTTGTTTGATGTTGGTTAGCTCAAATAAAAACAGAACGGAGGGAGTATTCCATCTGACACTAAAATAACAAATATTGTCTTAATAAAGGGAATGAAAAATAGTAATGCAAAGTTTTCATGTCTATTAATGCAATGCATGTTCAGGTTCATGTTTCTTTTTTTATGTAAAACTCACGTGACGTTGAACTTGGTCTCAAATAAGTACCAAGGCAGCACGTCAGCTGAAAGTTTATATACAGTCTGTTTATCATTTCTGATTCTTGAATAAATTCTTCACACTTAAAACCTACTAGCTTTCCTATTTGACTTAAAATGTAAAACTAAAATACTGCTGTTCAGAATCAGAAAGTCAGAAACTACACCTTGAATATTATTTGCGACACCCAGAAACCAAATGTTATGGGCGCTAACAAGGCATGGTAGTACATAGTGCACTGGATGGCAGTGACACTCCTGGAGACATGAAACCTGATGTACCAGATTTACATCTTCTACTGTTCTACACATTGGTCATTAATTAATGAAAGTAGTTGAGCCATGCATCAACACCTTTAAACAGCATTTTGAGATTACATTTCAACCCGGAATATATTGTGTGAGATGAAACTTTTATTTACCTCAAGTCCTCAAATGCCGCCTCATTGTCCCTTTCATGTTTCACTCCCTGTTTCAAAATGATCTCAAACAACACCTCCTGAACCCTTCAACGATCATCATTCATTGGCAAAATACGGTTTGAATGTATACTTTTACATTGATAGAACATTTTGATATTTCAAAGGACAAAAAATATATTGCAATTCTGCAGAAGAAAACGAATGGAAAAAAAAAACTACACTCAAATTGGACCACCCAGTTCTGGTGCCAAAAATCAGGTCATTTTGAATATAAGAGGAACAAACTGCCATCCAGTGAAAAATTAGATAATATCAGAGGTTATGAATTCAAAGGTTTCAACATCTTTGAATATAAGAGGAACCAAACTGCCATCTCATAACAAAAATGTGATTGGTGCATAGTTACACAACAGAAATGATGTGGTCCACAATCACATAAAGGTAGCACTATGATATCATCACAATTCACAAGTGCAACGCTAGTGATGTTGCATGATAACTTAATAAGTTAACATTACAGTTTTATTATTTGCTAAACTGTTAGTCAGAACATTAAGAAAAGTAATAAATATATAATTTAGTTCAAGATTAGAGCCACTAATGAAAACTGTGGAGAAATAATGAACTCATAAATTGAAGCTTCTTTTTTTATTGCAGGGAGCCATGTTTTTGAGGCGTTGCGGCTGTTGGCCCAATCATCAACTCCACACACCACAGCACACACTCACTCACTCAAGAACTCCACTGGCAATGCAAGAACTCAGGTGAGAGCTCACTCACTCACTTGCATTCGAGATATGCAGCAGCTGAGCTTGTGAGCAATGGAGCCTTGCTCCTTCCTTTATAGTCAAGAGAAATGTACAAACAACTATAGCTACACTAGTGCACCATACCTCTACTTGCTGGACTGCCATGCTTCAACTTGCAACCAACCTTACCTCTTAACTTCTATCACTGTTACCACTACAAGCTACAGCAGCAACTACTACTATGCCAGTCCTCATTTGGCGCCAAAACAAACTTCCCAAAAACCTCCCCCTAATGCTGAAATTGGTGCAGCAGATTTATCAACAAATCTCCCCCTAATGCTGCTGCACCTTCTTCCTCACACTGGTCATGCCAATCTTGGAGCAGAGCTCCTTGAAACGCACACGCCCAAGAGACTTGGTGAGGATGTCCGCGAGTTGATTGCCGGTGTCAACGAACTCGAGGACGATCTGACCTCCATCGACGCAGTCACGGATGAAATGGTAGCGCACCTCAATGTGCTTGCTGCGGTCGTGGAGGACTGGCCCAGCAGCCGATGGAGCCACACGCCCTGGCAGGCAGCGGTGGCGGCGGCAATGTACTCCGCCTCACAGGTCGAGAGCGCCACCACGCGCTGCTTCTGCGACTGCCAGGAAATGGGGCTGCCGCCGAGGGAGAAGAGCACACCCGTCGTGCTCTTGCGACCATCAATGTCGCCGGTCATGTCGCTGTCGCTGTAGCCCATCAGCGCCAGCGCCTCGTCGTCGTTCCTCTTGTACATGATCCCCTGCTCCTTCGTCCCAGCGATGTAGCGTAGGATCCTCTTGACGGTGACGAGGTGGTCCTCCCTTGGATCCTCCATGAAGCGGCTCACATAGCCCACCGCGAATGCGATGTCCGGCCGCGTGTGGACGAGGTAGCGCAATCCGCCGACGATGCTCCTGTACCGCGTCGCGTCCACCGCCGGCGCCGTGCTCTGCTTTGTCAGCTTGATCCGCTCCTCCATGGGCGACTGCGTCGGATTGCAATCCGCCAGCCCACCCTTCTCCACCAATTTGCGCGCGTACGCGCTCTGGCAGAGCTTGATGCCGCCATCGCCTTGCTCCACCTCAATCCCCAAGTAGTAGCACAGCAATCCGAGATCGCTCATGCGGAACATGGAGATCATCTGGCCCTTGAACTCGTCGATGTCGCGCTGCTCTGCTCCGGTGATGATCAAGTCATCCACGTACACGCCGACGATCAGTGGTCCATGTCTTGACCGTCGCGTGTACAGCGCGTGCTCGTTGGCGCACTTGGCGAACCCGAGCTTCTTCAAGCTCGCGTCAAGCTTGATGTTCCAGGCACGCGGCGCTTGCCGCAGCCCGTACAGAGCCTTGCGCTGCCGCAGCACCTTCCGCTCCTGATGCTCGACGACGAACCCCGGCGGCTGCTGCACGAACACCTCCTCCGTCAGCTCGCCGTTGAGGAACGCTGACTTCACATCCATGTGATGGACGCGCCAGCCCTTCTTCGCCGCCAGCGTGAGCACGAGCCGCACCGACTCCATGCGCGCGACAGGGGCGAACACCTCCTCGAAGTCAATCCCCTCGCGCTGCACGTACCCCTTGGCCACCAGCCTTGCTTTGTGCTTTACGAGCTTGCCGTCGGCGTCCCGCTTGACCTTGAACACCCATTTGAGCCCAAACGGCCGGCAGTGAGCCGGCGGATCGACAAGCTCCCAAGTGTTGTTCTCTTCGATCGAGCGCATCTCCTCCATCATCGCCTTGCGCCAGCTTGGGTCGCGCTCTGCTGCGGCGAACGTGTTGGGCTCCTCCGCCGTCACCATCATCAGCTGCTGGTCGCCGACGATACGCGCCGCCTCGCCCGGGATTTGGCCGCCTCCGACGAAATCGTCGATCGCCCTGAACCGGAGAGGCTCGCCGTCGTACGCTGCGTCCAGATTCGGCGATGGATGTGGCGGTGGTGACACGAATTGAGGCGAATTCGGCCCCGCCGCCCCCGGAACAGGAGATTCCCCTGCTTCAGGAACAGGGGATTCAACCGCTGCTTCCCCTCCGGCGCCAATTGCAGGTGAGAGTGGCTCCTCCTCATCCTGCATCGCGTGGTCGACTGCACCAGGGCCCGTCACCTCGTGGTGCGTGACGAACTCGAAGCGGAACGAGCTCCTCGAACTTGGTCCCGCCTCCACCGCGCCATTGCCCGCCGACCAGTCCCAGCTGGCCGCCTCGTCGAAGATGACGTCACGGGAGATGTGTAGCTTCTTCCCCACTGGGTCGTAGAGCCGGTACGCCTTGCTGCCGTGCTCGTAGCCGAGGAAGACCATGCGCGTGCTCCGATCCTCGAGCTTGCTCAAGTTCGACTTCACCGTCTTCACGTGCGCCACGCACCCAAATGTCCTGAGGAAGGAAACATCTGGCTTGCGTCCGTGCCACGCCTCGAATGGCGTCTTCCCGGCTACACTCTTCGTCGGCGCGCGGTTCAGGATGAACACCGCCGTGCTCACAGCCTCGCCCCAGAACGCCGCCGGTACGCCTTTTGCCTTCATCATGCTCCGCGCCATGCCGACCACCGTCTGGTTGCGCCTTTCCACGACGCCGTTCTGCTGCGGCGAGTACGGCGCCGTGAGGTGCCGCTCCACACCCTTTTCCGCGCAGTAGCGGCCGAATTCCACCGAGGTGAACTCGCCGCCGCGATCCGTCCTCAGCACGCGCAACTTCCGTCCGGTCTCCGCCTCGACGCGCGCTTGGAAGTCCATGATGGCGCGCGGTGCTTCGTCCTTGCTCGACAGCAGCCGGAGCCACATGTATCGGCTGCAGTCGTCCACCAACAGGAGGAAGTACCGCCGGCCGCCGTGCGTCGCCGGCGTGATTGGCCCACACAAGTCACCGTGCACGAGATCAAGGAGACCCTCGGCACGGTACTTGGCCTTCTGCGGAAACGAGTGTCGCCGCTGCTTGCCGGCGAGACAGCTATCACACAGCTCGCCGGTGTGCTCAATCTTGGGGAGGCCGCGCACCATGCCCTGCCGCCCTAGCCGTGCCAGCGCGTCGAAGCCGATGTGGCCGAATCGACCGTGCCAGAGCCAAGCGTCGTCGTCCTTCCGCGCCGCCAAGCACACCGGCTGCGTCACCTCCAGCTTGATGGTGTACAGCCTGCTCTTGCCCCGGCGCACCTTCACCAGCAGCTTGCGGTCGCGGTCCCGGATGCGCAGCACTCCGTCCTCGATCAGCACCAGGCACCCGCGCTCGTCGAGCTGGCCCAAGCTCACGATGTTGCTCCTCAGGCGCGGGATGAAGTAGACGTCCGTCAGCGCGCAGTGCTCGCCGTTCTGGCACCGGAACACCACCGTGCCGCGTCCCTCGATCCCCACCACCGAGCCGTCGCCGAACTTGATCGTGCCCTTCACGGCGGTGTCGAGCTCCGAGAACGCCGCCTTGTTGCCCGTCATGTGGCTGCTCGCGCCCGTGTCGAGGTACCAGGTGTCGTCGATGTCGTCGTCCTCGCTGCCGAGGTTGACTTGAGCCCGGACCTCGTCCAGCTCCACGAACTCCGCTCCTTCCTCCTCCACGGCGACGCCGAGCGCACACACCTGCGTCAACAGCAGCGCCGGCTCCTCGTCATCCTCCTGCTCCGCCACCAGAGCATGCTGGTTTTCCCCGCGATCTTGCTTCTTGGGCGCCTTGCAATCGCGTGCCCAGTGCCCCAGCTTGCCGCAGTTGTGGCACTTGTCGTCGGCGCGCGGTCCGGCCTTGCCCTTCCTCTTCTGCTTGGCCTTTCCGCGCCCGCCGCCCTTGCCGGAGCTCGAGGCACCACCACGCCTCTCCTTGCAGCGCGCCGCCCACTCCTCCTCTGTGAGCAGCAGCTTGCCGCCCGTCGCCGCCGCAGCCGCCGCAGCACGGTCCTCGACCGCCTTTAGCCGCCCGGTGACGTCCTCCAGCGAGAGCTCGGTCAAGTCGAGTAGAGTCTCGATTGACAGAGCAATCTGCTCGAACTTGGCCGGCACGACTCGCAGGAGCTTCTCAATTGCCCGCTGCTCGTCGACGTCCTCCCCCAGCGCCGCCAACTCCGACACCAGCAAGGAGAGGCGCAGCGTGAAATCCTCCACGGACTCACCATCGCGGAACGCGATGTTCTCGAACTCCTTGCGGAGCTGCTGCGCCTTCGCCTTCCTCGACCGGTCCGACCCGACGCGCATGGTGGCGAGCTTGTCCCACACCTCTTTCGCCGTCTTCTTCCTCCCCAAGGTGGAGATCATCTCCGGCGGCACGGCGTGCAGGAGCGCCTCCAACGCCAAGCGGTCGTCGGCCTCGTCGTCGGTCCGGACTCGACGGCGATCCACAGCCCGCGCGCCTGGAGCATCACCTGCATCATCACCGCCCAGTCGGAGTAGTTGGTGCGCGTGAGCATGGGGTAGGTGGTGGAGCCGCCAATCTTGCGCACCGTCTTGTGGATGATCACCGGCCTCGACTCCGAACGGCTCCTGCGCCCGCGCCGCTCGTCGCGGCCGCGGCGCTCCGGCGACCGCTTCGGCTCCCCCGAGCCGCCAGCCTTCGCGTCGCGCTCTGGCGACGGCGGCGGCGTCTTCTCCGGCGTACCCACCATCTCCGATGCACAAGCCTAGCTCTGGATACCAATTGTTGGCCCAATCATCAACTCCACACACCAGAGCACACACTCACTCACTCAAGAACTCCACTGGCAATGCAAGAACTCAGGTGAGAGCTCACTCACTCACTTGCATTCGAGATATGCAGCAGCTGAGCTTGTGAGCAATGGAGCCTTGCTCCTTCCTTTATAGTCAAGAGAAATGTACAAACAACTATAGCTACACTAGTGCACCATACCTCTACTTGCTGGACTGCCATGCTTCAACTTGCAACCAACCTTACCTCTTAACTTCTATCACTGTTACCACTACAAGCTACAGCAGCAACTACTACTATGCCAGTCCTCATTTGGCGCCAAAACAAACTTCCCAAAAACCTCCCCCTAATGCTGAAATTGGTGCAGCAGATTTATCAATAGCGGCCCCCACCCCCGCCACAACGCCTACGCGATGACTAGGCAACGCCTAGGCGCTGTGGTGTAACTAAAACTCTGTGGCGACCCACCCCCGCCACAACGCCTAGGCGACGCCTAAAAAACATGGGCAGGGAGACTCATAAGTTGTCATGTCTCAAATGAAAATCAAGAGCTCTGAATCATAATTTTAGGACTGATAATCAACTTTGTCATGGCAGAAATCCGGGACCAATGGCATATTTGGCACACGTAGAAGACCCCCCCCCCCCCCCCCCCCCCCCCCCGTGTTATGTTCTGTTCAAATCACCTCGCAGACAAAATTTCTTGCAAATTAGCATCTCAATTTTTCCAAATCATGTGATTTTTGAGTGGAAACATTATTAACTTTCATGCTGACTAAGTGATGAATCCCAACATCCTTATTGGAAAGCCGTATGTGACAAGGTCCATTTACAGGGACAGCATACCACAGAATGTTGATAAAAAATATCAGAGCTTCAGCTAGGGTTCCATTAATGGATCTTCAAGGGAGTGGGCTGGAGGGAGAGAGTACTTGTAGTATATAGTACCAAGTTTATCAAGTCAATTCAGCGTCCTATCTCCAAATGCAGAATTGGAGAAGAATTAACACATTTTGCTAAGGGGAAAAAAAGGGCAAATTAGAACAGGAGTCACTAAAAGGTTTAGTTTCAACTTCCAAAGTCCAAACAAACCTTGAAAAATCCCTCTTTAATTACTGTCACGCAATTCACTTTGACCAACTAGTTAAAAATGATCCACATTAGCAAATCAGATCATTTAAGGCGAATTACCTACTATCTTACCACATTACGTACCATTCACAGTTTCACACACAATTACTTACGCCCTTAACCGGTTTAGGTGGATTGATTTGCTGACATGGCGCTGGGGAGGTTCCTCAAACAGTCAAACTTGATACACCCACAAGTAAAGAACAAGTTGCAAACATATGTAACAAATTGTTCGGGGATAATGTACTCATCAGCACAATGCTGAGAACAAGTTCTATGATATTGTAACACCACTGTAAAATATCAAAATGGGATAAAAAGGGATCATGTTACACTAAATTGCAGTAGTGCCTCAATATTTTAATGTTTTTGACTCATGGTTAAATTGCTCTTTGATGTTATAATGACAAATTACTCACTTCTTTCGAGAATGAAAGCGAGCACATAAAAGAAAAACACTACATGTAGCTTAGCCAGCAGATTAAAAGAATTGCATCATGAAGACAGGGTGAGCAGAGGACAAGAACTGGTGTAAAAAGGCACTAAATATACACCATATCTAGTAATCCAACATCATAGGTTTTGTTCAAAAGATCAAACTCCTTGTAGATCATTCCAAACCACATACTTGCCTCCAAATAAACAAAGTTAATAACCAATGATCGGCACAAGATCTTCATTTATGATTGCATCAAACTTCGACAGCAGTACTGCTGTCTACTACAATCTCACTGAAAAATTAGACTATGCAATAACTAATTGTTGAGGCTTAAGACAAAAGAGCTTATATAAGACAGGAAACTATAATAGTAATGGTAGTGCTTAACCAGCAGAGTTAAACATCTTAGACAACATTTAGAGAGCTATATAGTGGTTGCATACAAATTGTGAGCCCGTGGGCTATCTGTATTGATAATGCCCACATTGATAACAGTGATACCACACTCGATTGTGAGATGGGCGACCTGCCAGTAGGCAGTAGCGCAGTACTACGCTTCCAGCTCGCTGGAAAGTGTGCAATTATGCATGTCAAACTCACACTAGTATCGAACATCCTAGCAGCATACTGATGCAATACAAAGGTGGCATTCACACTGTTGAACAGACTGCACACGAAGAGCCGAAGAGGACCCTCACCTCGTTAGCTCGAGCTAGAAGGGCGTCAATCACGTCCCCCTTACCGCAGACGGGCTTGAGCAGGCTTCGATAGATCCGTCTCCCAGGTGCAAGTACAACTCGATGCCCTTTTCCTCTTTGACACCAGAGATGCCGCAGCTGGCGTTTGATCGGAGAAATCGAAGCCCGCGGCGGGAACGGAAGCCACGAAGAGGTGCCATTTTTGTGAGTTCCAACTGAATAGGATGGGCGAACAGACCGGAAAGGGCTTCATCCTGGAGAGAAGAGGCGGCGCCGGCCTTCCGAATGGGAAAGAGGCGGCGGTGGCGGCGGGATGGAAGGAATCGGCGCCCCGCCGGCGGGATGTAGGATAGGCAGCGCCAGATGGATGGAAGGAAGAGGCGCCCGCCGGCGAGGTGGAGGAGAGGAGGCGGTGGCCGTTAGGGACCTAGGGTTACGGCTCGGGTGATGGAGAATTGGGGTTCCATTTCTCATTTCTGAGTTCTGTTCCTCCCAAAGGAAGAAGACGGGGGATCGCAGAGTGACTGACAGTAGGACCTGGCTGAGCGGTTCGGGCACAAAATCGATTAATATGTAACTTTTCCAAGTCATCACTGATTTATTTTTCAGTTGAATAGCAATTCAAATCAGTTGGACAATTCTCAGCGCATTAACCAGATCACTTGAAAACATAGCATTTGGTGAAATCCAAACTCAAAAAAGAACAATTGGAAAAAAAAAATAGCGTGCAAGGAATACTATTGATAGGAGTATCACACTCACTTCAAATATGGCTCCGAATTGGTTTATTATAACTTAGCGACATCATTTTACAGTTTTCTAATACTGTTTATATTATTCATATTACCATATGTTTTAATTATGTGATACATAGATTTAAATTGTGACTTTGGTATCTCCGACTGACACTTGAGACCGAATTCAGAATTGAGCATGTCTACTTGTGAGTGAATGTTTCTAGAGAGTGAAGGCCTGTTAAGCCAGGGGCGGGGCGGGGACGGGAATAAAGCTAACGAGATAGGGATGGTTTCGCCTCTTTTGGTCCCGTCTTGCTGAGAAATTTGCTATTTTGCCGACGGTTTTAGTAAGCTTTGCCCATTTAGATGAAACTATTATCCTTGGTCTTTTTCTTACCCATGGTGCGCGAGGGCGTCCTTCATGAGACGCAACGCCTTCATTTGGACGAAATTACTTTGGTCTTTTTCTTACCCATGACGCGCGAGAGTGTCCTTCACGAGGCGTAACGCCCGCACGTGGCTCCCGCACCCCATTCCCTCAGGTTGCCTGTCGTGCTCCTCCCATGCCGCCATGGATCCCACTCCCTCTGGTTGCCTGTCCCCATGCCGCCATGGATCCCACTCTCTCTGATTGCCTGTCGTGCTCCTCGCTTGTTGCCATAGATGGTGTAACACCTTAGTTCAGAGTACGGCTCAACTGGCACTATATGCTCATGTGCATTTTGGGCCGAATTTCTTTGGGCCAGGCTTTCACAGCTGCCGCGAGTGAGCTCGGATGGCACGAGACGAGTTCGGACGAGCGCAGTGAGCGAGCTCGAGCAGAAGCTGTGCTATGCGATGAGGAGCATGAGCGGGCGGGTGAGCTCCATCTGCCATGGCCTGCTCCGAGGCGAGCTCGGGCAGCACGCTCGGCCGGGCGTGCTCCTGGCCACCATGGCACGGGGCGAGCAGTCACCAGCTGCCATGAGGGGTGGGCTCTGCCATATAGCCAACTCCGTGCGAGAGCTCCGCCTGACTCTGTCTGCGTGTAATAAGGGTGTTTTGGAATTCAAAAGCAAAACATAGGTTTGGTCTTACAAAATGTAAGCGACAGGCTATAAGCAAAGCGAGACTCGAATGTGTGGTTTATTTCAACTCGTCTTTCTCCTCCTGTTAGTCAGATCTCTTTTGTGGACAACCAATTCTGTTAAAGCTTTTCTTCGAATAAGTCTTTGGCTTGACTTGGTCAACGGCTTTAGTTCTGTAAATGCATTTGTATGAAGCTTGAGTCAAGTCTAGTCTCACGCAGTGAAGAAGAGAAAGTGATGTCACAAAACTTAGTTGCATATACATCTCGACACAGGAGAAAAAATGATATACAAAGCTCTGCATCGATTCGTTCCATCAAGGGAGTTGAGTGTAAAGAAAAAAGCTACGGTTCAACTGTGCTCATTTGAAGTGGAAGTTTTCCTTAATTAGTGCCGTGTTTTTTGAGTGGCGTGGCTGCAACTGTAAAGGGAATAGGAAATTAATTTTAGTTTTTTTACAGAATACGTCAAAAGAAAAAAAAATGCCAGATCTGTTCTTTCCCCGAGGAATTCCACAGGTGCAATGAGCACAACTCAGTTTCCGGAAGTCAAATTGAATTGAAAGAGGTCTACATTGTCTCCCTCAACTTTTGCCTGAGTCCAGATTTCGCCAATGCTCGTTGTCCCGAGTGGCCAGAGCGAGAGGCTCCGGGGCGTTGCCCCTGTCGGTCCGGGATCAAGCGGGCGGCACCCGCGGTACTGTAGCACATGGTCTGCAGTGCGAAAAAAAAAAATCCCCTCGCCTTCCCTGGGTCAAAGCACATGGTAAAGACTCGCGTCGGAGCTCACAACGGCCTGCTAAGTCCCTGTGTAGGATCAGGGAGGGGGTTCGGAGGTTTTCTCGGCCTGCGTGAAAGGTTTTTCTCCTTAACCAAATGCCGTCGGGGGCGGTGTTACCCCCGGCAGGTCGAGTTTTTTTTTTTTTTTGAGTCCAGATTTCCTCCTGAACTACAAAATCGGGTAGAATGGCTCCCTGAACTCGTGAAACCAGATGTTTTTCCTCCCTCAGCTGTTATCCCAGGCGGTTTTGTCCACGTGGCAGTGGGATTCACAGGTCAAATGCCACGTCATCGTCTTCCTCCCTCCTCTTTCCCTTGTCATTTCGTCGAACACCTTGGGCGCATCGACTCGGTGAGCTTCGGCTCCATGTACGCGCAGCGGCGGAGACCAAAGGCATGCAAAGCGACCATCATGTCGGGCCATGTCACGCCGCCCAAATCATCCAGATGAGGTTGCGCCTTGACGGGGTTGGGCAGGACCGAGCGGCGTGAGCTCGATGCAAGCCGACGCGGCGCCCATTGTGAGCTCGAATCGACCACCGGTGCTGCAGCCATGGAGGAGCGACGGAAGTGCGGATGAACTCGGGCGAAGATGACGGGCATCACGGCGACAAAGCGTGACGTGGGGCGCCGAGCCGGGCCGCGACGGACGGGCACGACGCGGGGTGCCGAGCCGTGCGGCGACGCCGGGGGGCTAGGCAGAGCGAGACGTCGAGCGGGGCCGTGACACCGGGGTGCGAGATGGAGCTCGATGGCGGGACGCGGAGCGGCGCTCCACGCCGGGAATCGACGCTGGGAGCGAGGCGGAACGCGGACGTCGAGCTCGATGGTGAGCCGCGCACACGAGCGCACCGCGAAGCCGGGCCGAGGACGAGGGGCGGCGCCGGGGCGCACCGCGGAGCGCGACACCGAGCACGCGCCGCGGAGCGCGACGCGGGCACACGAGGCGTCGCGCGGATGTCGGGCAAGCGAGGACAGGCAGCAACGCTCCCCGAGCCGATGCACCCAATGTGTTCGATGAAATGGCAAGGGGAAGAGGAGGGAGGAAGACGATGATGTGGCATCTGACCTGTGGGTCCTACTGCCACGTGGACAAAACCGTCTGGAAAAACAGGTGAGGGAGGAAAAACACCCGGTTTCACAAGTTTAGAGAGTCATTCTACCGGGTTTTGTAGTTCAGGGAGGAAATCTGAACTCAGGGAGGAAATCTGGACTCAGGCAAAAGTTGAGGGAGGCAATGTAGACTTCTTCCAGTTGAATTTTGACTTCATAAGTTGCACGCCCAACTGGGCTTTTGTGATCGCGGTTAGAAAAAGGCCCAAATTGGAGCCTGGACCCAAAAGCCCCATTCTCGTTAAGCCCTAATCCCAACTGCCCTCGCTCCCGCCGCCGCCGCCGCCCCCAATCCTACCTCCTCCGGTTGCCGCCTACCCTCTCCACCCGTCATCTTCACTGGACGCATACAAAATCCACCTCGCCGCCGCCGCCGCCCTCGGTTTCTCTAGCCAAGTGGCAGCAATGGGGGCGTCCAAGGAACCAGCAAAGAAATCGGCATCGAGGTGGACGCCAGAGATGGAGCGCGGCACGCATCGGTTCGAGGTTTCCAACTACATCCTCGTCAAGAGCTTCCGCACCGGCGAGTTCATCCAGTCGGCTACCTTCACCATAGGTGGCAACGACTGGTGCATCCGCTACTTGCCCAACGGAGACTTCGTGCAAGAGGAAGACGAGGACGAAGAGGAGGTCAAACAATATGTCTCCGTCTACCTCAAACGACTGTCCAAAACTACCGAGGTGAGGATCCTGTGCAACATCACGCTGATCAACCCGGCCACTGGTCTGTCGTGGACGGTGGACAGTTTCGCTCGGGCGTTTGGCTCTGAAGATATTTGTGGCGCTAAAAATTTCATGGAAAGAAGCGCACTGGAAGCGGATTTCGTGCAGGATGACTGCCTTGTAATCGAGTTTGAGGTCACTGTTGTCATGGGGACGCCGATGTCCAAATCGGAGATGATTTGTGAGATCCAAGTTCCGCCCTCCAATGTGCTGGATAGTCTTGGAAATTTACTGGGGGACGAGAAGCTGGCTGATGTCACTTTCATGATCAAAGGGGAGGTTTTCCGTGCCCACAAGTTTGTTCTTGCAATGCGGTCACCAGTCTTTGAGGCGGAACTTTATGGACCTTTGAGGGACAAGAAGATGAAGACCATAGAAGTTGAGGATATGCAGCCTGCTGTTTTCAAGGGTTTGCTTCACTTCATCTACAAGGATTCGTTACCTGATATGGATGATCTTGATAGAGATGAGACTCACGAAATGGTTAAGCATTTACTTGTGGCTGCCGACAGGTATGGCATGGAAAGGATGAAAATAATATGTGAGAGTTTACTTTGCAAGGGATTTGATGTTGAGAATGTTGCAACCACTTTAATACTAGCTGATCAACACCATTGCAGCCAGCTCAAAGATGCTTGCATTGGATTTATCAAATCGTCGAATAGAATGATTGAAGTGGTTGCAAGTCCAGGATATGCATGCCTCAAAAGAGCATGTCCTGCTGTCACTGCAGAAATATGGGGTAAATCAGCAAAGTCTCGCAAGAATAGATTTTGAAGCTGAGCATGTCCTGCTTGTCCTGCTGTCACTCCAGATGGTAATAATAGAATGGTTGAAGTTGATGCATAGGAAGTTATATCTGTAGTCCATTAGATTTCGGAGATACTAGTATATTGGACTAGAATTTATGAATGTCTCCAACTATGTTATGATGGTTCACGGCCTCACCGTGTGAATTCGTGGTAGTTCAGTACTATTCTCTTGGACGTTTTGATCTGCTGGCTAAGTAATGCAGTTAATGTTTCAATTACTTTGTGGTCTCTTTTTATTTGCTGAACTGATTATTAATTTGCCAAAAAAGACATTGATGAATGATGCCATTCTCTGTTGTGTACAAATTAAATTGAAATCATTAAACTTTTGCCAATGTCACCACTTTTGCACTGTCTTGGGCAACATGATTCAATTTCTATTTAAGTTTGATGCTATCATACTGCTAAGCAGACTACGCAAATTAGGGATATATATATTTTTACAATATGAAGACTTTAATAAAATATTTGAAAATGTATGAAGTTTACATTTTTTTTTGCACAAGATATTTGTTTTCGTTATTATACTTTAGAGGATGTAAAGTATTTGGATCCTAAAGATTTATTTTTCTGAAATATCTGAACTTTCAGGCAACCTTTGCAAATTTCAAACTATATCAACCCGTGTTTAAACTTTGTTTTTGCCTAGTGCTATATGCTGTCTCATCTGCAAGTCTTCCTTTAGATATAAATGAGATTGATTCGACATGATAAGAAGTGGTGATTGAGTTTTTGCCCCCTTGTCTGCATTGTATCTTTTGGACTATCTGATTCAGTCAAAAAAGCCAAATTGTATCTGTTATATTTTTTTCCTTCAATATTCTGTGATGTGCAACTACTGGTAAATATTTTGAAGAAAAAAAAAACCATGTTGTAGTTTCCAATACTATTTTTCATAGGGTTATGGAGGTCATATTTCCCCAGAATGTTTAGTAGAAACACTTGTTTTTCTCTAGGACCTTTGCGTGCATGTTCGTCTAATCCATGGATATTGGGATCAACGACTTATTAAGCTTGAAGTTAGGTCTCCACTTGAATATCGCATAATCAAGAATTCCTTAATTTTCTTAGCAGTTGTGTAATGTCTAAACAGGTGTAGATGGCAGAGCCACCGGCTTGTTTTGGCTACAAAATGAAACAAGGGACCCAGTGATTAATCTGTTTCATCATGAAGATTTGCAGTAAGATGGACTAATAATATTCTGTTTCAAACCATTAGGTCTGAATTTTAATTTATCTTCTATGTGTGTGCAACTAATTAGCAAATCCATGATGGCAGCATTGAATTAAACCATTGCTTGATTAATAAAGATAGAAATAGTACAACTAGATGCATTGTTTAGGGAAGATAACAGCATTGCTACCGAGGAAGTACTCCTGAGATCATCTGTGGACACCCGAACTCTTGAGATCTGCACATTGCTGCAACCTGATCTTCAGACTGCTGGGGTTGAAACTGATTGTAGATAGAAGAACGCTCATGGATCTGTGATAAGTAATCCATTATTGTTTCTAACAGTGGTTTTAACTTTTGGATAGCTTCTCGAGCCCTCTTCTTAGAACTGGATCAAATGTCAAAAGGAAAAAAAAAAAAAAGAGAACTGGAGCATCTGATTTTTGTAGTTCCTTTCACCCAGTGTTAGTTTTCCTTTGAACAACTCGGTAATAGTTCTATTCTTTAATTTAGTGCTCTAGTCTACAGTGTCTTCTTCAGCCTGTCAAAAAGTCAGAATCTACATGTTGAACTTTATATGCTATATTACGCTTTGTTCATGAATCGTAATCACACGGGATTTTGCAGTGCCAGAGAACTGAGAGGTCATGTGTGTGTGTGTTGGAGAATCTATCTCTATATGACCACAAGTATCCTTTCCTTCCAGGTACGTTTTTTCATGCATATGTCTTGCAACTTAAGTATTTGACTATGCCACTTGGGCTCATACAGTCTGTTAGTTTGTTGCTCACTTATTGTTGGATGGAATGATTGCACACAAACCCATAAACTATTTCATGGAACTCTAGAGACCCTGTATGTACTATCGGTTGCAATAATGGACTTCGTATTTGTTCACTTTGAGGAACTTGTCGGAACTACGCTCAGAAAATGTGCAATGGTCTCATTGTTTTCCGTACCACGTGGTGCAGGCTTGTTAGTTTTAAATGGAGACAGATTTTGTAGGTGACAAATGCATGCAAACTATATTATTATTGTTATATATAGTATTGTTTATTTGCTGTAAAGTTGCTTCCTACATGGCATCTTGGAAACTTTTTGTTTGGTGTTTCTATATAGAAAGATATCTAACAAGAAAGATTCAATATAAGTATTTAATATTGGACATGAAATGGGCCATGTGATCTTTTCTCCATTGCAGGGATGTCACATTCGATCTGATCTGTTCTTTCTATTTTCGGGAGAGATCTCATCCTGATAATTAGTTTTTTTGAGACTTTGATAGTTTAATTTCTAGTCTTTGAAGAAAGGTCTTATGGTGCTTTATATTTGCCAAATAGCATTTGGTATTCAGATTTTTTTAATTCTGATTTCTAGGATTTGTGAGCTCTATTTGCTGTTTGGCTCCTGATTAATTGAGCAGTAGTAGTTCTTCGTTTCCAGTTAAATATGAAAGGTAGAATATTTTGTATGAGCAGGATTACGGATTACTAAACACATACACACTTTATATAAGTTTGTGATAATTGGGCCACTCAGGCATAATGGCATACAAATTATATGCCATTTGTTCATGAATTTCAGCCAACTTAATATGCACTAACATGAATGTGAATCACAGTAATTGTACAAAAATTTGGCATTAGCATTCATCTATAACCTGTGAAACAAAATTCTGTCAATGTTTTCTCAGAGAAAATACCAATCAATTTATAATGTCACTTTCTTCAGAACTTAGTAATTGTTTTGGTGAAAAGAAATGTATTTTCACATGCTATAAAATATATTAAATAATAAATTTCGACTGTTATATTTGTAAGAGCTAACATAAGTATTATTAGGTCGGGTATATCTGGATGACTCAAACAATTAACATAAATGTAACAATTCAAATGGTTTTATGAAGGTACAACAGGACAAGTGCAGCTTGGGGCCTTGAGAATCAACAGAAAGGGGTTTTGCAAACTGCTCTCTTCTCTTGGCCAGATAAGAACTGGTGACAAAAAAGGATCCTAGAAGCACCCATGGAGTGCCCTTGTTGAGGCATTCTGTTTATTGGCTCTGGGAAAAACATCGACTCTTCATTTCAGTGTCTTAGCTTGGAGAAAGGAGCATCATATACAACTCCTAAATATACTTGGTATGTGGAAATCCAACCTAAGTGTACAAGCATAGGTCTGAAAGTTTGGGCATCGTGATGCTGCATTTGAATCATGCAATGAAGTCACTTTCTACCCCAGGATGAGATTGAGTTAAATTCCTGTCTGTATGTTCTGTTGTCATGAAGTGGCAAAAAATTGGAAGACATGGGCATCATGTCCAGATTTATTCAGGGGCTGCCTGCTGCAATTATTGTTCTATTAATTGCCAAGGGTCGAAATCTGGATTGAATTAGCCAGCAAGGAATACTGATGCTCACCTATTGATAATTTAATCTTGTTGTTTAGAATGTTTTCTGAGAGAAAATAACAATCAATTTATAGGATCGCTTCAGTACCTGTGGCACTGTCTGTTACAATGAACGCATGCAGCTCTTCTTGATGTGCGTTATTTAAAACTTAGATGAATAGCATAGAGCAAAGGATGTATGTCCTGAATCCTGATATATCTTTAGGATCGTAGTATTGTATTTGTATATTTTTTTCAGGAATTATGAATTATAGTGGTCAAGTTTGTAAGTGGAATGTGTTAAGAGAGGATTTGTGCAATGCTAATCTGTGTATAAGCGCAATATAGTTATTTTGAGAAGGGAATTGCTAAATCTCATCCAGGCAAAATATGACCTCCTATCACTGTCTTCCTCTCTTCGCCTTTCTCAACTCTAGCGACTACTCCTGTAAGTAGTGTTTAAAATTGAGGTTAGGATTTGAAGCTCATGGGAGTTTGCGCGGGCTTAATTAGAAGAGGGGTTGGGGGAAGAAGGCAGGCTAGGCGGTGGGTGGGCGCCGAAGCGGTGGGACCATCAGGGCTGTAGAGGATGGCGGTTAGGCCAGGTCGGGACGGGGACGAGGAGGACAATGATGACATATGTGTTTGCTAGGACTATAAATGTCCAAACAAGTCTGCCTCGAAGCACGCAATTTTTTTTTTTTTTGCCTCGCCCAAGCATGGATTCCACAACACGACATGAATTTTTTGCCTCGAAGCAAGTTTGATGAATTTCGTGCTTGGGCCGAAGTTCGGCCCATCCACAACACGAAATGGCTTGAATACAAAACTATTAAATAGCGTTATACTTCATGCAAAAGTAGTGATATGTTGTTTATCTTATTTCCATGAGGCCTTGAGTTTGATTCTTCTTCCCACATAATATTTTGCACCATTTTACACTCAAATTTAACATGTGGGTCAAGTGGGATGTCAAGCTGGCACGATCCGTTAACGCATTTTTATGAGTTGGCACGACTCTAACAAAAAAGAATAGTGTGTCGTGTCGGCTCAAAGGTAAACGTGTCGGGTCTTTTAGGGTTTATACCATGCCGCACCATTTGGCCATGTATAGCAAGGGCCTCACATATTCCTATTGATTTTGTGTTTTGAAGTATTAAATTTTGTAACAGGACGACATATTGATTTTGAGTTTATAAACCAGATGGACGTTGGTTTTGGATAGAAACTTCCACTTGGTAGTACGGGCCTGCTATACTGGATCCAGTTGTCAGTGACGTCTAAAGCTCTCGTTTGCAATTTTCACTAGCGCCGATTTACTTTTATAAGAGGAAAAAACATTTCCCCCATCTCCTGTAGTCCCGTGTCCCGAGCACAAACCTCAACCGCCGCCGCCGCCGAATCCTCTTCTTCTTCAGCCCGCCGGCTGCCGCCTCTTCGCATCCCCGTCGGTTGCCGCCTCTCGGCCACCCCATAGGCTGGAAGCGCTCATCTTTCCGGCCGAAGCCTTATCCACTCTCCCGCCTTCTTCGCGGGCAAAGCAGAGGACATAGCACCCCTCTCCGCCGCCCCCGCATCCTACCGCCGCGCCGCCGCCCATCTCTCCTCGCAAAATCCAGCAATGGCGTTGTTGGAGGGGCCGATAGAGACTACGGCGTCGTGGTGCGCGCCGGCGAAGGCGCGGGGGAGGCACACCTTCGAGGTCACCGGCTACAGCCAGCACAAGGGCCTCGGCGTCTCCCATTACATCGATTCCACCCCGTTCACCGTCGGCGGCTACGAATGGTGCATCACTTACTTCCCTGACGGAGACGAGCATCACGAAGACTACGCCTCCGTCTTTCTCTTTCTGAGTAGTGAGATTACCAAACAGGTGAGGATCCTCTACAACTTGAAGCTGCTCAATCCGGCCACCGGCGTGTGGTCATCGGTGCGCACAGAAAATTGCGTGATGAGCAACGAAGTCCCAATAACAGGCACCGCAGGTTTCATCAAGAGAAGCGAGCTGGAGGCGTCGTATGTGCGGGACGACCGGTTTGTGATCCAGTGCGACCTCACTGTTTTCGGAACACCGGTGTCCAGATCCAGGAAGGTGTGTGAGATCCAGGTGCCGCCCTCGGACGTGCTGGATAATCTTGGGAAATTGCTGGAGTTCACGGAGGGAGCAGATGTTACAATCAAGGTCCGAGATGAGGTTTTCCATGCCCACAAGATCGTGCTTGCAATGCGATCGCCGGTATTCAAGGCAGAGCTCTACGGACCGATGAGTGACAAGAGTGTAAAGGATGTAACCCTGAATATTGAGGATATGCAGCCTGCTGTTTTCAGGGTGCTGCTCCACTTCATTTACAACGATTCGTTGCCTGCGATGGACGATCTGGATGGATATGAGAGTGAAGAAATGGTTAAGCATCTGCTTGAGGCTGCAGACAGGTATGCCATGGAAAGGATGAAGGTGATTTGCGAGAGCATCCTTAGCAAGAAGCTTGATGTTGAGAGTGTGGCAGCCACTTTAGCACTAGCAGACCAGCATCATTGCAGCCAGCTCAAAGATGCTTGCATCGAGTTTATCCACTCTTCAAATAGACTCGATGATGTGGTTGAAAGCCAAGGTTATGCGCACCTCAAAAGAGCTTGTCCTTCTGTCATTATAGAAATATGGGAGAGGTCAGCCAAGTCTCTCAAGGTTCAAGACATTGAGCTCATGCCTGGTATATGACAGCTAGATCTTGATGATCCATCAGCTTTCAGAGGTATTTTGTAGGGGATCTCGGTGGATTATGCAACATGTATGTCTGATGTCTCACAGATGATGAAGGCTCATAGCTTCGCCTTAGCTCTGAATCTATATATCTAACTGATTTTCTTTTAGGCTAAGTAATGCATTCCCTGTTTCGGATTTGGCATGTGTATTGTTTTTCTGAAGACAGTTTATTAGCAACTCTGGCATCAGCATTCAGTTGTATCCATGGCATCCATTTAACTGAAGCATGCTAGCAATATACTGATAATATTTTAGACTACTAAAGTATCTGGTTCTTAATTATTTGACATCGTTGCTGAGGTCTCTATATTCTGTGCATGTTATTGAGGTAATTTTTTTTTTCAATTGGACAGAGTAACCACTGTCGAGAAATTTAACCTTCTGGCAGACTGTCACCATGTAGAGGCCTCAGGATGCAATTCTTACACTAGTTATTATTATGCTTACATCTAAGTACCCATTATTGCACATTTTGTCATAGTCTTTGTAAAGTTCGGTTGGACAAGAATAGTCTCTGTAATTTGTTTGTGGGTTGTATATATCTTTCAACATTAAATGCCATAATAGCTCCATAATTTTGTTCAATTCTAATCATGGCACTGAATGTTTACTATTCCACATATTCCTTGATATTGAAATTTAGCAGATAGCATCTAATATGAAATTGTTAGCTACTCCCTCTGGTTTTCTTTTCTTGACGTTCAGACAAGGAAAGCTAGTTCAATTTGAACTAGCAAATCCTGTCCTAACGACAACAAATAAAAACCGGAGGGAGTATGCACTAGCAAATGAATTTGATGAGATTATCAACTAACTATATCTTTTCTCTTAAAACTGTAACTAACGATATCTTCGCCACAACAATTCTGCTTAGTACCTATATACTGCTCATATTTTAAAGCATTGAGTTCTCTTTTATTTTAATATAGGAGGCAATTGAATTTCTTTGCATAACATATTGAGATTAATTAACTGAGCTGCTAAAATATATAACTGCACAATCAAGTGACAAGTTCTTCATTTCTGTTTGAGGGCAAATACCTATGTCGATATTAAATTACAGAAATTGTTCAATTAGGTCCAATAATCTGGAATTTGTTTCAACCTAATAACGTTTGGGCTATGGCTTGTCAGTAAAGAAACACAGTTTACTTTCTAAAGCAGATTTTTTGGGCTGGCTTCCATACTTCAATAGGATTCTGTCATCCAAACTGTTGGTAGTTTGTTCTGTCCCTGTAAGCTAAAGTTTTGTACTGGTTTTTTTCCCCCTTCGTTTGAATCCTAATGCTCTGGCCGCTGCTGTCTCTTCCGTGCGATATCATTACATAAGCAGATCTACACACTTTTTAACATTTAATTAAAAGTGTTTCACTTGGGTCTTTTGCTCACTGAGTCATCATCCAACAGTATGAGGAACTATATATCCTTTTGAAACAGAAACTACAAGATTAGGAACTAGATATCCTGTTGAAACAGATGGTATGGACATTGAGGTAGCACTTTAGTCAGATAGAAGTTGCATACTTTGAAATATGAACCGAGTCATCATATTTAAGCAATTGAATAATGTGAGTCTGGGTCATCAGATCTCCATGTTTGCAAAAGCTTTGGTGCATTCGTGCCAACTGTACCAATGTTATTTCATTCTTTTTGGACTCATATAGTGTCTAATCTTGAACAATCATATGATGAATTGACTGATGGTTGGGTCAGGTCTCACCCTTGTTTCTTAGTTTTTCTCAGTTTATCTCTCTTTTGTATGATACAACCCTTCATGGCTCGACCAGGAGTGAGGCGGTGGTGACATGTAAGGGGCTGTTTTTTCTCTCTCCTAATACAATGATATGCAGCTCTCCTGCATATTCTAGAAAAAAAAAATTGACTGATGTAAATTGGCAAACTAATGAAAGAAATCCATCTACAAACCATATATCTATATCTACTATTGAGATTTGAGAAAATGGTGTGTATTCTTGTGTCATTGTGGAAATATGGGAAAAATCAACCAAATCTCGCAAGATTTAGGATGCCCAGATCATATTAGGGTTGACTTAATAATTGTTCATTTGGTTGATGCCTGGTAAGTTGGAGCTGGGTAGTCCTTTAGCATTTTAGCGATATTATTATGTAGCAGAATGGTAGATCATTGAAAAATCGTATCTCTAGCGTGTGATTATGTTTCACAGCCTCCCTAGCTATATGTGAATCTATGGTTGGTCAGTTATGGTCTTTTAGATGTCTCTAGGCGCAAGCTAAGTGATGCGTTTTTTTTTTTTCGTTCTATGTCTCTTTTATGTGTGAATCTGGTTGCTCAGTAATGATCCTATCTCTCTGTGCACTTTGAGAAACTTCTTGGAACTGCAATTCATGGAACTATCAATTGTGTCGCTGTTTCTTTTCTCTACATAGTTCAGGTTTGTTGCTATTGGTTGGAGATGGAATCTGTTGAAGATGAATGTGTTTTGGGAGGCCTTGTTTTTCCCACATATATAATCTGTTGGCTACAAAATTGCTTCCTAAAACTAGCATCTCCTTGGTAATGTTCTGTGAGGTCATACAGTACACTCAATTTGTCCTATGTTTCTTTCTTATGAAGTGATACCTTGTATGTTTATAATGTTGTTCGTTACAAAAGAGCTAACAGGATATTTGTTCTTAGAAGGCCAAAAAAAAGGCATCATTGGCAATTAGTAGAGGTGATGTACTGTTTGTCCTTTTCTTGGGAGAGCCACTGAAGCACCCCCTTGTTTACTATATTTTCTTTGGAATTTTGATAACTAGATTTATTACTTCTGTGAAGTCTCTTGAATGTGTTATAATGCCATATTGCAATTAATATTCAGCCGGCTGTTATGAGACTCAGAATGGGCCAATAGAGCATTTGCCCTCCTTCCCAATGGCCAGTAGCCAAATACCCTCCTTCCCAATGGCCTTCAAAATTTACCCTTCTTAGAGTTGGCCAATTCAAAATATACCCTCTACATCATTAGGTGGCATACTTTACAAGATAAGTCAGCATGATTAACTATTTTACTAATCCCCCTCTACTAAATTACCATAGTACCCCTGGAGCAAATGACCGTTTTGGCCCTGGCCATTCGGATAAGGCGAGCTCCTCGCTTTCACTCTCCTTACCGCACCCGTTTATTTGGAGACGCGCGTCCCGACCGGGCTCCCGAGGGCGAGACGGCGACGGCGGCAAATCCGGCCGTCTCCATCGGCTCCGACGCGCTGCGGCGGCCCTGCTTGAGGTACGCCCGCCCCCCTTTTCTCCCCCGTCCTCGTATCCATGGCCGCCTTCATTTCCCCGTCCTCGTCTCCCTTGCGCTAACCCTAACCCTAACCCAGGTCGGCGGCGAAGCTGAACTCCGGTCGGGACGCGCGGCGGGTGCGGCTCCGACGCGCTGCGTTGGCTCGAGGTACGCCGGTCTCCCTTTTCTCCCCATCCTCGTAGCCATGGTTGGCTTCGTTTCCCCGTCCTCGTCGCCCTTGCGCTAACCCTAACCTAGGTCGGCTGCGGAGCTGAACTCCGGTCGGGACGCGCGGCGGGTGCGGCATGTTTCCGAAGGTTGGTTGTCCAGAAGGGTGAGTGGTTCTTTCGATCCCATTGCTCTTGATTGCCTTCTTGATTTGCTTCTCAATTCCTATTTGTCGCGAGTTATAGCTGAATCCGAAGCTTATTTAGCCATTTTGCCATGTGCATTCACCACAGGATGGATCCTTTTTTGGCGTATGAGGTGACGGCCACGGTGGAGAGGAATGGACAGAAGTGAGGAGTGCATAGCTGGTGGACTGATGGCGTGCCGAAATTGAAGCAGCTGGAGGAACAGTTTCTGCAGAGAGAAGCTCTGGGAAGTGAAGAAGAGGTTGTCTTTGAGGGATTGAGCAAGGAGAAGAAAGACTTTTGTATGCTTCGAACCAGCTTTGATGTCCGAGATCTGTTTCATGAGTATGATAGCAGCATGTATGTGGTGCTGCAGGCCCGTATTGTGCATAAAGGGTTCATGGAAGAGCTGGTTGAGAAGGAGAATGCTGAGAGGCAGAAGAAGTTTCGGAAGGAACAGAACAAACAATTGAGGAAGCTTGGGCTGCCGCCACTTATGTTAAGGAGAATGCTGGCTGAGAGGAAGGCAAAGAGGGCAAAGGTAGCAGCTAGGAAGAAGCCTACAAGACCTCTAGCAGCAGCAGCAGCAGCAACTAGGGAGAAGGCACCACAAGAAGCAGCAGCTAGGAAGAAGGCACCACCAGCAGCTGCAGCAGTTGGTAGGGAGAAGGCACCACTAGCAGCATCAGCTAGGAAGAAGGCACCACCAGCAGCTACAGCAGCACCCCCTGAGGCATCTTATTCAACTCCAGCAGATTGTGCAACAGGCCATGAGGAGGAATGTGAGACCTATGGACCTAATGTCCCTCCACCACCAAACTTTGCAGCAGCTGAAGCAAGTTATCCTTGCCATACCCCACCACCACCAGCAACTCAAGATTCCCAATCCCCAAACCATACAGCAGTGCCATTTGAACATCGTTCACCAACACCATTAGTACCTTATGCATGCTCAAGCTCAGATTCATCACCACCAAGACATTGGGGTTATGATGATCCCCCTTCACCCCCACCTGCTACTCAAGGCTCCCCCGCATTAGGAGCTGCAGAGTCACCAGCAGCAACACATTGGGGTAATGACAGTCCTCATTCACCCCCACCTGCTACTCAAGCTTCCCCGGCATCAGCAGCTGATCCCGTGCAGATGTCTGATTTGGGTGTGGATTGGAGTGAAATAATAATAGATCCTGTTCCATTTGGGGACGGCTCGAAGCACGATAGGACAGCGGTTGCAGATGAGGACAGGGTGTATGTAGGACTTGGTCTGCAGGCTGATGATGATTGGAGAGCAGAGATGCTTAAGGAAAAAAGAGCCGAAGCAAAAGCCAATAGGTGGCCTGCTGCTCCTGTCCCGGTAATTCCTCCTGATCTTCAGAAGGAAATGGATGATGCAGCCATCCCCGTGAATGACAATGACCCTGATGAAGTTGTGGATGTTTGGGACAGGGAGAACCCTGACATGACTGTGGGCACTTACTACCCTACCATGGGTGATTTGAGAACGGCTCTTACGCAGCATTCAGTTGTGAAAGAGTTTGATTACATCATCAAGAAATCTGACAGGGAAAGGTTTACTGTCCGCTGCAAAGCTCAAGGATGCCCATGGAGGCTTCATGCCAAAACACAGCCAAACAAATCTGTTAGGGTAAATGAACCTTGTTACCCCAATTCATACTTGTGTGTTTAATTATATGCAACTGATATTGTGTTTCTAACCTCTGATTTGTGTGTTGCAGATTCAGAAGAATGATCATGGTCACCTGTGTGCTTCAACGCTCAGGGCATCTAGAATGGCGACACAGAGTTGGGTGGCAGAGCATGTCACTTCTGATCTTGCGAAGAATCCAGGAGCAACGGCGATGGAGCTTAAGGGACTCCTCAAGGAGAGGTATGGGATAACAATCTCCTATGGAACAGTTTGGGCTGGAAGGAAGCGAGCATACCTGCAGCTGTTTGGCTAGTTTGATGAAAGTTTTGATTGCCTGTGGAGGTTCAAGGCAGCCGTAGAAGCAGCGGATCCTAACACTGTAGTGGACATTGAGACAGAGTTGGATGGTGACCGCCACAGGTTCAAGAGGTTCTTTTGCTGTTTTGAGCAGAGGAAGGAAGGATCTAAGTGTGGTAAAAGGCTCTGATGACATCGCAACGGTGATTGAGACACGTGATATGGAGGAGATATCACGGCATGTTGTGAAGTTCAAGGAGATGGAGTGCACCTGCAGGGAGTGGCAGGTTGCCGGCTTGCCATGCGCGCACGCGTTGGCGTTCATAACTACTTTGAGGCAGTCCAACATGCAGAACTATGTCGATGAATACTTCACAACCAGGTGCAACGATATCTGCTACGAGGCTAATATTCCTGCGATATGCGATAAGATGCAGTGGCCACAGGTGGAGAAAGGGTTCTACTGCCATGCACCAGTGCTCAAGGCAGCGGCACGTGGCAGGCCGCAGGTAAATAGGTTCAAATCTGCTGAAGAGAAGGGGGGCAGCTCCAAGGCAAAGGCCACAAGGAATTCCAAGTGCACCAGGTGTGAAGACTACGGCCACAGGGCTGGAAGTCCTAAGTGCAGGTTCACTACTCCGAAGAAGAGGTATCTTTATGAATGTCAATTTGCATGGTTTTTTGGCTTCTCATGTTTATGTTGTCACGTGTTGCTTTTCACTCAACTTCCCTTTGTTTTTTTGTTTTTGTAGGGTCAGGAATCGTAAAAGTGGTGTCAATATGACCACCAGGCCATGCCCGGTTTTTGATGATGATGAATGCGCTGAACAAGCAGCAAGTCAGAGGAAGAGGAGGAGGAGGAAGCAGCCCATCTATGTGCCTTCCGAGGAGGAGGTGGAGGGAGCAGCTGTCAGGAAGAAGGGGAGGAGGAAGCAGCCCATCAATGTGCCTTCCGAGGAGGAGGTGGAGGGAGCAGCTGTCAGGAAGAAGGGGAGGAGGAAGCCTGTCCAGGTTCAAGTTCAAGAAGCTCAAGATGGCGGCTATCCAGCTGATGTTCAAACTCCTGACAGCTTCGCCAACCAAGGGTGGATGCCGTGGGAGAGAGCACAGTGCTCCGAGGACTGCGCTTCAAAAAAGCTAACACCAAAGAGGAAGAGGTGTCATGCAGAACCTGAATCTCAAGGGTGGATGCCTTGGGAGTCAGTTCTGTGAAGAGAATACTTGTAAATATCAAGTTTTTTGGCTCACTGTACCTGGATGTGACTGCAATTGTGCAGCCATCGGTTTGATAGGCTAACAGGAGCTGGCTGTGACTGCAACTGTGCAGGTCCTCAGTGTTTTTAGCTCGAGTGTAGAGGTTCACAGATAGTTTTTTTGGCTAACAAAATAGGAGCTACCTATGGCTGGAAGGTAGCAGTAGGTATTTTTTTGGTTAAGTAACACTTCTGCTCACGTGAGGTGGCAAAGTCAAGCTACATGGCTATTGATGACCATCTGTGTATGTTTGGTCACAATTTGTAACTAGAGATATATGTTAACTTCAGGTACCAATTTGGCTTTTTTATATGTTATCTGGCCTGTGTGCATTATTACTTTGAGTTGATGCCTCAGTTTGTGATTGGAACTCTGTATTTTTTATTGTTGTCCGTGTATTGTTCCATTTTCTGAGAGTGGTGCGTGTGTGCAATTCAGGAAAAAAAATAGTGCAAAAATTTGTTTTGTGCGGACCGCCCATCACCAGCACCGCTGGCAGCCCAGGCTGCGAGTGCGGAATCAATGGGGCACCAGCACTGCAAGCAGCCCAAAGGCCCTGCAACGGGCCGAGTTGAGGGTGTGGCATAGGACGGCCCGCACAGATGTTCAGTGAGTCAGGCACGGGCACAAGCGGGGGATTGGGAAGGGATCAAGTGAGTTCGAGCCGTCCCAGTCCCCTCCGCTTTTAAGTAGGTGCGGCGCGCGCTGGGCAGCCGATGTGGGACTAAACATCAGCGCGGCTGCGCGGGAGGTGAAGGCGCCTACCGCGTTTACGTTTCCGCCCGCGCCCGCTCGCGGAAAACGGGCCTAAATCGGCGGAGGCCCAAACCAGCCCATCACCCCCTTGCTGCGGTAGCTCTGTTCCACCAGTTCCGACATAGTGGTGGGCCCTCAGCATCCCGGTCCCGCCTGTCATGGACAGGGGCCATTGTGTCATGTGTGCATGGGACATCCATGTGGCGACACGATTCTGACCGGTGCTCCCGGATAAGAAACGACCGCTGCCACTCCCTAATCCACTCCGGCCTCCCTCCCCGCCCGCCTCTACTCCACCGCCTCGATGGCTATCTTAGGCAACGAAGGCCTCATCCTCGGCGGCAAAAATTTGGTATGTGTTGCTCTCCTCAATTTGGTGGGAATCGATCTGCGCGAATCTGATTTCGTCAAAAGGCGCCTCGATTGCAGGGGGGCCGCCGCCGGTGGAGCCGGCGTCGCCGCTCAAGGCGCGTGCGCCGTCGCGAGGCACGCCTGGCGCGGCCGTCGTCGCCGTGGGAACCATGGCCGGCGGTGCCGCGTTATGTGTCATGGCCCACCCAGAGGGATTGGGAGGAGCAGGGCCCCATCCTCCAAGACCCAAGGTTCAAGATCCAGCACCAGTGGCACGAGGAGGACGGACTCCAGTACGTCTGCCAGTTGTGCCCAGACAACATCTGGTTCGAAAATGTGGTGGAGCTGAAGGCCCACGTCATCGCCGTCGCGAGGCACGGTCCAGTCGACGAGCGCGGCAACCCGATGGACGACTTCCTGCACCAGCTGTACTGCATGCACAACGGATGGGCGGCGCCCATTTACCAAGGATGGTAGATTTGTTGCTGCGTTCGCTTTCGCGTTCGCCTATGTATCTTTGATTTCATTTAAATGAAATGAATTGCAAAAAATGATGCCTTTTGATGTTGCTGAAAACTGGGAAAACTTATCTTGTGCCATGATGTAACTGTGACAGCGAAAAAATGGCCAAATAATGCCATGTTAAAAAAATGCTAAAAAAAAATTAGTTGTTGAAAGATTAAAACAAATTGTTCTGTGCGGACAGCCCACCACCAGCACACAACAACCATCCCAAATTATCACGTACGGGCCGAGCAGTGTGTGCGGAATAGGACAGCCGGCCCAGAACAATTCAGTTCGAGACAGCCCAGTCCTCTTCGTTTTTAAATATGTCCTGCGCGCGATGGCCAGCCGATGTGGGACTACACAGCAGCGCGCGCGTCGGACGTGAAGGCGGCTCGAGCGTTTCCGCTTTCGGTCGCGACCGCAGTGGGGCAACGGGCCGAAATAACAGTCGCCCAAACAAGACCCGAAGCACCGGTCCGATGCTGTTGCAATGGGAGCGTAAAAACGTAATCACGTTGAGCCGCCTTCAGCAGGCGCTGCCCCGTGCCATGCTACCCCACACGTGGGACCCGACTCATGGACCCCACACGTGGGACCCACCAGTGGGACCCGCACATTTTGGACACTTGCCGTGGGACCCACAATATGGCTGACGAGGCGCTGTTCTTCCCCTGTTCTTCTGCGTGGTGCTGTTTTTTCTTTTTGATTCACAATTACGATTTGGAACGAATATATCTGACGCATACAACATCCAAATGACCTCGTTTTTTTTCTGATTGTTCTTAAAATTATTCTATGTCTATTTGTTGCACAATATCATGGATTTTTAACATTCGAATGTACTTGAAACGCCAATTCATATTTGTCCATATTTTAACTCAAATTTGTAATTTTTGTAAACCGGGATTAAAACATCATCTGCACATGGAATTTCGTGGAGATGGACATCTTTATGGAAATTTTGTTTAGATTTTTTTGAAGCTTTCATTTTCGAAAGTGTTCACTTCTCCTTGTATTTGAGTGAAACTTCCATTTGGTTAGTGAGGAGTTGTCCATTTTGAAAACACTTTGGTGGATTTGTTTTCTAAAAAACTAACCAAAATTACCATGGGTTGGTGTTGACATGAAACTGTCACAAACGAAATTTGAGATCCAAATTCGTTATATTTCGCGAGATAAAATTCTCCAAAACAATTGAAAAAACCACTCATTCAATATGTTTGCTATATCTCGCGAAACTTTTTGAAACTCAGCACATAATTTGGTGACTATGTGTTTCTGGTCATTACCAATTGACATGAATTTTGGTACAATTTTTGATAACTTTTTTGGTATGTACAAGTGATGAGTTTTTGGAAACAGGGTCAACATTTACCTGTCTGCCGTGTACCCTTACACGATTTGTGGTCCTAGAAGGTATCCGGTCCCGCCCATCATTCATTGTGGGCGCAACTGCGTTCTGTCGACGCGCGCCCGCAGCTCCCAGAAAACTGCGGGCGTGACACGCATCTGTCGTCTGGCTGGGCCGTCAGAACTGGAGCATGAACAGCCCGACTCACCCCAGGCTGTTGGAACTGGGCCACTTGGTGCCGGCTCAACGCGGACGAGTGAACATGTATCCCAAGTGGCCCGTGATATTCTAAATTTCGGCAAATTTTGAAATTTCATGAAGTTTCAAAAAATTCCGAAAAAAATTCTGGAAGTAAACATTCATCTGCCAAACTGGTTGACCAAGTTTGGGTTTTTAATTGTTGTTACTTTGTACGACACACAAAAAACAAAGGAATTCATGCAAATTTTGTTTTTTTCAGAACTCATAAATGTTTTCGAATTTTGAACTTGAACTAGTTGACAGGCAGTTTTCAAGTCCACCACAAGCTCTCTAATTGTTTTCAGAATTTTTAAAATTTTCAAATTTTTTTGGATTCTCCGGAGGGGGTCATTTGGCCACCCCAAATGCCCTGTGCTAGCAAGCAAAGGCACCTTGAAATCCTCCCTTGCCTCACCCCAAGGAGATGTACCCCATAAGTCAACAGGCTGGGTCCACCACCTTCTCCTTCACCAGCAAGGCTGACCCAGAAGTCCACCTGGCCGGGCCCACCACTATCTCTTCCTTCACTCACATGGAGCCAAAATTAGGAAACCTGGACAACATGTAGCTATCCCATATGAAGCTCCTCCTACTGGTACTTTTAGGGCACTGGAGGTCCTCCATGACCCCTCAGCTTCCCACAACCCTGCTGCACAGCCAATCATAAGGTTCAGCTCACTCACACTTCACAGCCACTGATAGCTCCTCCTTCCCTTAGGGCAACTCTTCTCTCTCCACTAGCAAAACCCCAAGGCACAACTCCCAAGGCCCTGCAAGCTTGCTGTTCCCCTGCCATGAACACTCAAGTGAGCAGGACAATGAAGCCTACAAAACGCATTTACTCCTCAGCTAGGCTCAACTATAAGAGGTGGGCGACCTCCCCCTTCCAAGCTCCCCACTCCCAATCCATCCCCCTCACTCTCCTCTGCAGATCTGCGCCGGTGGTGGTCGCCGCGCAGCTCGTCCAGGCGGGTCGCCGTAGAAGATGGACCTCATCGTTGCGGCACCCGGCGCGAATTCTTCGCGCGACGCCTCCTCGCGCCCTCTCCCTCGCGCCCTCTCCGCGCCGCCTCTTCGTCACGGCGATGGCTCCCGCGCGCTTCTCCAGCCGCCGGCTCCCCTCCAGATCCCGCCTCGCGCAGATCCAGATCACCGCGTCGGGCGGCTTTGGAAGGTGGTGGCGCGCCCGCGGATCCTCACCATCGCCGGCCTCGCTCGCCGCCTCGCCCGGGCCCGGCGTCATCAAGATTTCAACGACGGCGGCGGCGATGACGACTTAGAGTTGGGGCCTCAAGACGGCAGCCTCGAGTTGATGCAGACACAGGGCGCCGGCATCGTGCAGCTCATCGGGAAGGTGGAGGTCCGGCGCCTTCTGAGTTCCCCGCTTCGCGCCCTCATGGCCATCACCTCGGCCACCGTCTTCGCGCTGCTGTGGCGGCCCGTGGTGGAGCCGCTACTCAGCCGCATAAACTCCATCCTGCTGCCGGAGCCGGACCTCCCCGTCACGGACGCCGACCGCACCTGGGTGACCTCGCGCTTCGCGAGGTGGGTGCGCGTCAAGGCACGACGTACTCTGCGCGGGATCACCTCGCCCGAGAGCTGTGCGTTCTTTGTGATGTCGTGCATCTTCCATGAGCTGCAGCCGGAGATCCACCCGAGGATCCCAATGTCCGCCGTCTTTCATGGCTTCCAGGCGGCGGCGAGGATGATTGGCCGCCGTCTTTGAGCATTCTGGAGGAGCTAGATGCCGGCGGTCGAGGGCGTGGCACGCACGAGCAACATTGGTGCTTTTGGTAAATATATAGTTAGCCCGCCAGTGATGTAGATTTGGTGCTTTTGGTGCTTTTGGAAGTTGGGGGAAGAATTCCACGGTGGTCGCCGCTGTGTATAGGAATTAGTTTGCTTAGTTGCTAGTTTGCTATAGTTATGTTTAAGCTAAAACTAGGAACAAGTTTGAGACGCATTTCAAGTATTTAAGCTACTTTGTGACAAGATTCAAGTGCTCGGTTTCAAAAATTAAAACTCGAGTCAAACAAAACAAAACAAAGCATAACAATTTCAATGGACGTCCAATTCTTCATTTCATAGAGTTCAAAATATTACATGGACGCACATGGACGCGAACGACGTGGACACACACTCTAAATCAAGGACGCGAACGACTCTAAGACATGGACTCGATGCGAACGCGAACACACAAACTGACTCTGACGCGAACACACAAATGACGCGCCCTCCACGAGCTCTGCGCGGCACCACTGCCCTAGGCCCAGCCCCGCGCCACCGCGAAGCAGTGGTGGTTCATGGCCGCCTCGTCCAGCTTCCCGTCCTCGTTCTCCCTGCCCTGCGCCACGAAGTCGAGGATGTGCGTCCTCAGCTTCATCAAGGAACTGAACCATTTTGCCTCAGGGCAGAAAGGGCACTCGAACCATTCGAGGCCCGACGGCATGTCCCGGGAGACGAGCTTGTACTTGGGGTCGTGCTTCAATCCGTCCTCGTCGGAGGAAGTCAAGTGGAACTCCTCCTCCAACAGATAATCGTCGTCGTCGTCGTCCACCTCCTCCTCGTCGTCATCCACCTCATCGTCGTCGTCGTCCACCTCCTCCACGGGCTCTGCCAATGGGGCCACCACGGGCACCACCACGGGGGCCACTGTAACATCCCAAATTTCTACGTGTTTATTGATTTCTCCTAATCATAATTTAGGAGTGATCAGCAAGTGCTAAGCTCAATTTTTTGAGTTTGTAAGTGTTGGGGGATCGAAGGTCTTGATGGGATGAATCGAAGCCCTCCAACGGTTGATACAAGTGTTTTGGTTCTGGCGAAGCCCTCGAAGGTTGTCGATGCCTTCGAATCACCTCGCGAAGCCCTCTTCGCTTGTCGTCGTTGTCTTCTGGCTGGAGCGAAGCCCTCTTCTTTGGTCCGCGATGCCGGACGAAGAGGTTCTCGCTCAGGTTCCCTGCAGTTCAGTTGCGCGAAGCCCTCCTTCTCCCGCAATGCCGGGCGAAGGGGTCGAGTGATTTAAGAGATCAGAATGCGGTGCGAATGAATCCTCCTTTGGCTCGTGGCCCGAAAAACAGATGTCATTACAGGATCATCTCCCTCCATATTTATAAGGGGGAGAGTGATCATATTTACATGTATGCCATTGGTTGCTTTATCATAGCCTTCAGCTTGATAGCTTTGGGTTCCTTCGCTACCTGCACTACTCGTCCTTCGAGTGGTTCCGGTTGGCTTCGGTGTGGTCCCCAACGTTGCATTCCCCTTCGCGTGTGTCTTCTGGTTGGTTTGTCCCTTGACTTGGATCGCAGCTGTCTTCCCAACATTAGCCCTCAACTGTTGAAAGGAGGTGAGCGAAGCCATTTCCTTGAAGCAGTTATCTCTTTAGCTGCGATTTTTTCCTTATTTTATTTCTTATTGTTCATATTTTAGTATATTTCCCTTTTCTTACTTAAACCCTTGGTTGTACGGTTTTTCACCTCAATGTCCCCAGCTTTCGGCAGGTCTTTAAATATGTGTCGCTTTCACCTTTTCCGGTTCGTATCTTTTTACCGTCGTGGCTGCTCTTTTGGCATCTCCTCTTTCGAAGGTACTTCTTTTCTTCCTTCGATGGCTAGGCAGAAGTCGCCAGCGTTTCCTAGGGGTTTCCATTCTCTTCGAGCTGGTTATTTTTTCACAAAGTCTATCTCCGCCTCCCGTTATAAGGGTATCTTTTCGCAGTGCTATTCGGAGTATGGTCTTGTTGATATAGATTCAATTCGTCTTCCTTTGCATGGTCCGAAGCAAATCCCGGAGATCCGCCTGAGACCTCGAAGCGATGAGTTTGTTGTTTTTTCGTCATTTCTAGATGCCGGTCTATCCTTTCCTCCTTCGAGCTTTGTCCTTCGTGTTCTTTCTTTATACCATCTCCAACTTCATCATCTTACTCCTGTTGCTGTCGCAACCATGTCAGCCTTCGCTTGGGCTTGCATCAGCGAAGGTTTAAATCCTGAACCTCATGCTTTTTATCGAGTATACCAGGCCCGGCACACTCCTACTTATGATCATGAGCAACATCTCAGCCCTTGCTTCGGAGTTGTTGGTTTTGAGGCTAGGGAGGGGTTTTTGACGCCTCTTGGTAGCTTCGATCCTCCACCCTTTGATGAATGGGTGAAAGATTGGTTCTACTATAAATACCTTTCCATCGATTTTTACACTGGGAACGCTGCTGGCATATGGATTACCAATGACTTAGAGCCTTCGCAGAATGGCTTGATTTCTCAATGTGTTGATGCTTTCCGGAGGGTTAGTCAGAGAATGACCCTTCGTGATATCCTGGAGGAATGCTTTGCTGCTGGTGTTCTTCCCCTTGCTCGTCGCAGTTGGAGGCCCTCTTCTTTTGGTAGAAATAAGTTTGGCTTAAGAATGCCGGTTTTTCCTTCGATATCGGGACCCTGTATGACTCTTCCTTGTGCTTCGTTTCCTTTGATAGCTTCCTCTTGTTTTTCCCCTTTTTTTTTATTCTTTCAGCTTACACTTCGTTGCTTTTGCAGGCTTCAATCTCTGGTCACCTCAAGACCGAATTACTTCTTTTCTTGGGAAGTTCTCTCGGAAGGAGTGGGTTGAAAGCACTCGAAGGGGCATCAGTGTTCGAATTAATCGGTTTTATCTGAGCTTCGACTTGTGCCTTCACAATCGTCCTTTTCCTGGGGACAATTCGTGTGAAAGAGATATTTTTCCATACTTCAGTATTTCAGGCTCTTCGACTGTTGAGATGGATCCTTCGCTGGCAGTTGTTACTCCCGATGTTGAGTCCATTCCCAGGAATACTGAAATTCCATCTTCGCCAGGTTCTCTTCTTGTGCCGACTTATTCTCTTATCTTTGAAGAACCGTCTCCTGACGCTCCTTCGAATTCAGCTATTCCTCCTGCTGTGCTTGATATTGCTTGCGAGAGTTCTTCGTTGATACCTTCGGAGGGTTTGCAAGGGTCTCCAGCTGTTGCTTCGGATGTTGTCTGTACAGATGGGGTTGCAAAAAGGTCTGAATTAGTCAATTCTTGTCCGCTGGTCCCTGAGTGTTCAAAAGGTACTTTTGGTCTTCCAAAGAAGTCTTCGTTTTTCGGTTTACTTGGCAAGCGGAAACTTTCAGAGGTTTCGGGTCCAAGTCAGGATATTACTTCTACTTCGGGTACTGCTCTGCCTTCGATTAGCGTCGCTGTCCCGCCTTCGCAATCTTCAAATCCTGGTATTCATTTTCAAAGGATTGCTTTTCCTCCTTTCTTTCTCTTCTTCTCTCTTTTTTCTTTATTGTTATTATTCTCATGATCCTTCGCTTCTCTTCCTTTTTCTTTAGATGCTTCGAGTTTAGGGTCTCTTGAACTGGATGTTGAAACCATGC
Source organism: Eragrostis curvula (assembly GCA_007726485.1). Taxonomy (NCBI): domain Eukaryota; kingdom Viridiplantae; phylum Streptophyta; class Magnoliopsida; order Poales; family Poaceae; genus Eragrostis; species Eragrostis curvula. Next base: position 7,327,446 of record RWGY01000005.1, read on the forward strand.
TATCGTCTATCAATGACGACATTCAGGCTTCGGGTGCTCTTGAATCTGCTGCCCGCAAGGTCCGGTTTCCGAAGGTTGAGCTTGGCCTGTCAAACCTTTCGGGTGATGTCCTCTTCCGTTCCTTGGTTGCTCATCAAATCAAGGTTAGTATTTTACTTGCCACTTTTTCTTTTTTTTTTGTTATGTACTTCGTGTTTCTTCTAACAGCTTCGCTTCTTCCTTCTTGCAGTCTATTATTCTTACTCGAGCTTGCGCTCGTGAGTTCCAAGATTCTTCTGGTGATTTGCTACTCGCGTCATCTCTCCAAGCCTCTCTTTCTGCGAAGGATGATTCCCTGAAAGCTTCTTCTGCTGCCACGTCTGACTTGCTAGCTGAGGTTGAGGTTCTTCGAAGCCATAAATCTAAGGTTATTTCTGATCTGTCTGTCCTTGAAGAAAAGATTCGCGAAAGGAAGGCTTCACTGGAGAAGGAGAAGTTATTTAATGAGCATCTTTTGTCTCGTCTGTCGAAGGCATCTCAGCTAAAGATCTCTTCTGTTGATAACTTCTTCGCTAAATCCCTTGCCCTTTGTGATCTTGTCAAGGAGCTGTTTCAGGAACTTGGAGGAAAATATAATGAGGTACCGGCGGATGCCTCTTTGGAGGTTTTGGGCGAGTGGCTTCGCTTGAACTTGGTTGGTCTTGCCGAAATATGCAGGAGCTTTTCTTATGATGCTGTGGTACTTATGATTCGAGATCTCCTCCACAGCTTCTCTTGCAAAGGTAGCGATGCTATTAACTTGGTCAGTCGTTCTGATTTTTCAATGAAGCCTTCGGATCCTTCTCATGATTTCGGAGCTGTCGAAGGCAAGTGTATGTGTCTGATTAATGACTTCTGGTGGAATAGGGTCAAGTGTCTTGTCCCTGACTTTCCCGAAGGCTCTTCCTGAACTCCTTCGAATGGTTGTAGATAGCCTTTTTGGATGTCCTTTGATATGTATTTATTTTGGATACACTTTTTTGATGTAATATTTGCTTTATCAAAACTCTGAAGCTTTATTGCATCCAATATCTTACTCATGTACTTCATGTTCTGCGATGACTTCGAGCTCTGTATTGAGCCTTCGAATTTTCGTAGCCTTGTGTAAGCGCACCTTGTGATTATTTATCCACCTTTGCTCTTCGGTAATTAACTTCACTGTCATTTTCATAGCTTCGATGTCCAGATGTAATGGGTTGCTTCGTAACTTCATCGGCCTTCGTCTGCTTTTGACGAAGGAAATCCGAATACGTTTTGTTTTCCTATTTCTGTCTTTGCTGTATGCGAAGGTATACTTTTGTTCGTCATACTCTCCTTTTGTGGCTTACTTTGCCTTTTTGGAGGGTGACTGCTTCGTTATTTTTTGCGGGTTCCTTTTTGAATTTTTGTGATGACTCTTTTGAGTCCCTTTTTATAACGTTGGCTTCGCTTTTCTGAGCGAAGACCTTTTGGTTGGCTTTCTCATAGCCCTTAGATGGTAATTTTGCTTCTGACGAAAAATTACCGTTTCGGCTCTTATGCCTTTAATTTTTGCTTCGCAGTCTTTGCGAAGATAGGGACATTCTTTCTGCCTTTTTGGCGAATTTCTGTTTTTAAATTGAATTCCTTCCTTTCTGTCCTGTGTTACGCCGAGGCTTTGTCTTCTTGAGGATTTGACCCTCCTGATTCTCTTTTCGAAGGTATATGCGATTTTTTCTACCTTCGAAAGAGCGAATCTGAGCCGTCTATCTGTAAGGCAGGTATTTACCACCTTGTTTTGTAATTCGACGAGGGGGTTTCTCTCTTTTTTATTAGAAGCTTTGCTTCAATGATATTCTTCCGAAGGTGAACGCGTTTTTCTGCCTTTTATCGGCGAATTCGAAGCGTCTGCTTTTAGAGCAGGTATTCGTCATCATGTCCTGGAATGCGACAAGGTTCCGTTTCTTTTATAGAAAAAAGGAGAGATATTTTTGTAGGCGTCTGGAATGTTCTTCCTTGGTGTATATATACATGAGGTATCTCTGTCTTTTTGTTCAACTTCTTCAGTCTTCTTTGCTTCATGGAGGCTTTGTGGGATCGACTTCCTCGAGACATAGTGAAGGATCTGACACGTCATGGCTATAAGCGCGGAGATGCTCTTCCACAGGATCTTGTGGACCACTTCGACGAGCTTGATCGATTGAGTGTGAGGAATGCTATTGTCGAAGTTCCTCCACAACCAGTTCCTCTTGCTATTGTTCCTCCTGATGTTATCATCATTAGTGATGACGAAAGCTCCGAAGGTCGTCAAGTTAGGCATTCGCCGCCGGTTGGGGTAGCCAGTCGGACTCGTAGTAAGTCGAAGAAGTAGGTGTTTGAGTCTTTGTATTTTTGTAACTTCTTGTTGAATAATAAAGAATGTCTTTCGCTTTGTGTGTCTTGTTACTCTTCGGTCTTATAATCTTGGAGAAGGCTTCGTTATCTTGGTGAAGGCTTTATAGTCTTGAGGGGTGCTTCTCTGTGAAAGAGTCAAAGAGTGAACGAAGATTAATATTCGGCATATATAAAATACAGCAGACATAATATATGTATGAAGGGCTTCGTCTATGAGATTTTGTTTTTGCAGAAAGCTTCGCTTCGCGTTGTGCGGTGTTGGGTTTGTCGTGGGTTCGGCCCACGGACGGCGCCAAATGTTGGGGGATCGAAGGTCTTGATGGGACGAATCGAAGCCCTCGAAGGTTGTCGATGCCTTCGAATCACCTCGCGAAGCCCTCTTCGCTTGTCGTCGTTGTCTTCTGGCTGGAGCGAAGCCCTCTTCTTTGGTCCGCGATGCCGGACGAAGAGGTTCTCGCTCAGGTTCCCTGCAGTTCAGTTGCGCGAAGCCCTCCTTCTCCCGCGATGCCGGGCGAAGGGGTCGAGTGATTTAAGAGATCAGAATGCGGTGCGAATGAATCCTCCTTTGGCTCGTGGCCCGAAAAATAGATGTCATTACAGGATCATCTCCCTCCATATTTATAAGGGGGAGAGTGATCATATTTACATGTATGCCATTGGTTGCTTTATCATAGCCTTCAGCTTGATAGCTTTGGGTTCCTTCGCTACCTGCATTACTCGTCCTTCGAGTGGTTCCGGTTGGCTTCGGTGTGGTTCCCAACGTTGCATTCCCCTTCGCGTGTGTCTTCTGGTTGGTTTGTCCCTTGACTTGGATCGCAGCTATCTTCCCAACAGTAAGTTCAAATTTCTCCAAATCAAACTCATTTTTTCGTACTTCTACAAGTTTGGACAAGCTTGTGCGTGAAGCAAAAATCAAAATATTGATCTAACCCAGGAGGCTGTGGAAAAATCTTAAACATTTTTGGGACCCACACCTCTCTCTCTTTTATGTTTCTACACTCTTCCACAGCCATCTAGAGCTGCGCCACCGGCTCCTCTTCCTCTCTTTTCCTTCTCTCTTTCCTGCCGACACAGCTGCCATGGCCATCGCATGAGCTCAACACACCGCCGCCGCTACAACGTGTCCCCGGCCCTATCCTCGACACCGAGGGCTGCACAAGGGCTTCCTCAACCTTCTCCCCACCTCCCATCCCAAGCTCCTCTGCTGTAGCCCGAGATGGAAGCCATTCTTCATCTAGCCGGCTACCGAACCTTCATCAATCTCGTCATCGATTCCCGCTTCTCCGGTGAGTTTTCGTTCGATTCCTCGCACACATAGTTTCCTCACATCGCAAATAATCCATTTGAGTCATCTCCCATGCAATTCCACCACTCAAATCGACGGATTTTGACGATTTTAGGGCGCCTGTTCTTGAGTCCCCTGTTTTTACTGTTCATCGCAAAATTCCAGATAATGTCAAAAATCATCTGTTCTTGTAAAATCGATAGAAAATGAAATAAAACTCGGAAAAATGTGAGACAAATTTTGTTGGATTCCCTGTGACTAGATCGACCCAGTGGTACAACATAAACATCTGAATGTGTCTTAGTTAAGTCTCTAAAATTCAGAGAAGAGAAACTGTAAGTCATTTTTATAAAAAGATCTATACATGTAACAATTCTGATTTTTGGTACACACACTTCTTATAGGTTCACTGAACTACTGGCCAAAAAGTTTCTTGAACTTCACCATATTTCAAGAGTAATTTCAGTTTCAAGTTTCTACTTAAATCGTCTTTCATATTTTATTCTTGCACGTTTTGGCACCAAATTTTGGATATATTGCTGTGCCTAGAATTAGGTTGCTAAATAAAAATACAAACTTAGTTATAGATCTTCCAGAAACCTTTTAAAGAATTTAGAAGAAGACCCCTTGTATACCCTTAAACAATTCATAAATCAGAAACGATAAGAGAAAAAAATTGTTGAAACCAAAGTACCCAAAAATCTTGTCAATCATTCTGCAAGCAGGTCATTTTGTGCATAATAATCTCCTCATGATACATTTATCAAGAAAGTTCCATGAACCCCTTTTGTTGACTTTGTACATATCATTGCATTCATTTAGGAACCGACGCCGGACTCGAGGACTTGGAGATCGTGACTGAGGAGCCCAGAACTGACGTGAGCGTGACTGAGAGTGCTAACCACCAGCCCCAAGGCAAGCCCCGGTGCACTCCTATGTTTACAAAGTTTTACATTTGCTCACATGTACTTCGTGTCATGAATTGTGCATTTAAGTTTAGGAGTTGTATGGAACCGTAGATGCATTTGCCTTACATGCTCCTATGGGTGGGTTCAGTTTTATACAGCCGCATGGTAGTGCTTGCTAGGCTTAATAAGGTTGTGTCGTCGGTAGAAAATTGAGTGGTATGGAGACCACTCGGTGTAAGTGGGTTGGATTTTCCTTTACGCTCTCACATGATGATGATTATGAATTGAGACAAGGCTCGCCTTGTTCATGTGTAGGTTGGGGTGACAAGGCTCGCCTTGTTCGCCATAGACCCGTTTTCTGTCGGCTGAGGACCGTTCGTTGTGGCCCCGCTGAGCAAGTTTGAACAGTACCGGATGCATGCTAGTAGAATGGGAACTAGTAAACTGATGTAGCTCGATGTTGTATGTGTTGGACGGTGCTCCCCCTCTCTTTTAGTGATGAAGATGGAATGGTGGTTGCGGGTTTGTGTAGGAAGGGAGGGCACACGGGCTAACCACGGATAGCCCAGCGCGGGTATCGCGTGGAGGACGTGTGTCCGGGAGAGGTGAAATCGGCTCGATCTTACGATGTCTTGTGAAAAGTTGCCGTGCGTGACTCTTTTGAGTATGCGTACGTCATGTATTCGGGTTTCGCCTGCAGGTGTAAATCGATTCGAGTCGCCGTCCCTCGCGGTTATTGAGTACCACTTGTTCACTGTGTCATATGGTAGCAAGAAGTGCACATGATGATGTATACTTGCTGTTTTGTACTTCAATTAATTGTATTGCAACCATGTATTGCTTAGTGTAGGTTGCTAATATTTACATTTATGCAAGAACCCTTTTAATTTGGCTAAAATTTGAAAGAAGGACCAACTCTTAGTGCTATTTTTGTGCAAATATTCCTATACCCTTGGTCAGCCCCCTGCATGCTAGGAGTCGGTCTTAGAAGGCCATTTTGACGGGTAAGTCTTGCTGAGTATTAGTTGCTCAGGGTTTGTTGTTTAAATCTTTTTGCAGGAGATGTTTTGGCTCAAGAGAATGAAGCATGTTTATGGGCTGAATGTGCTTCATCGTAGGATTATTGACGTCGTGTTGTATATCGCTTCCGCTACGCTTTACAAATTGTTTTATGTAATCAAACTGAATCAAAGTTGTAATAATTTATAATTCTCCTACACTCTAGTTTATTTATGCTTATGTGTGTGTACATTTGGACTCTTGCGTCGTCAAGTGACACCCGATTAAGATCCTGGTTAGCCAAACCCCTCATTAATTTGAGGTGGGGTGCTACAGCCACCACGGGCGCCACCACATTGGCCACCACCGGCCATGGCGCCCATGGCGCGCCGGCCGTTCCTCCACCGCCTGCACTGGCCATGGTGCCCATGGCGACCTCGGGCGTTGCTCCGCTGCCTGCACCGGCCAAGGCGCCCATGGCGATGCCGGCCGTTCCTCCACCGCCTGCCCTGGCCATGGCGTCCATGGCGACCTCGGGCGTTGCTCCGCCGCCTGCACCGGCCAAGGCGCCCATGGCGACGCCGGGCGTTCCTCCCGTGCCTGGGGATGGCGCCTTGAGGGGCGACGGCAGCGACGCCTGCGGCGGCCGCCCTGCAAAGCATGAAACAAAATCGATTATAATCACCAAGATTAAATCGAACCAAAATCGAAGGGGGAGAAAACCTACTGATGACGAGCCGCCACCGAGACCAGGCGGCGGAGCGCGAACACCTTGGTCGCGGCTGGAGGAGCCACCGCCGCCGCCGCCACTGCTGCCGCCGAGGAAGAGGCCGTGCCTTGATGCGCCGCCACTGGGAGCACCTGAAGAAGCCATCTAAGCGGCGGAGTAGTTGCGGAGAACTCGACGAAGTGGAAGAAGTGGGGAATGAACAACCCCCCCTTTTATAGGGCTGGATAGGGAGACGAGTCGACGGAGATTCAAAACGGGGGAGACGAAGTGGTGAAACGCCGTTCCACTGACAACGCGGGACCGTGCGGAAGGGGAGAAGACGCGTCCTCCATCCTTATCGGGAAGCTTCCCGTGGGACACGTGGCTACACCACAGCAGCCGCACGCGCGGCCGCGCGTGATGTTTCCCTGCACGCGACACTGCTTCAGCCGCAGTCACTGACGGGCGGGTCCTCGGGCCCCAGCGTGATTTGGGGATCACGGCGGGCCAACTGATATCCCGCGGTTAGTCGGCCTCTATATGGCCCGGCAACCAAGGCCCATCCAGACGGGATCGGCTGAGCCCGCTTCCAGAAGGTTCCGGCAGATGGGAGCGAATGATGGGCCGTGTTGGCCCAGCGCTTATTTCGGCCCGTTGCACCGCCGCGGGCGCGACCGAAAGCGTAAACGCTTTTGCCGCCTTCACCTCCCGCACGGGGGCGCTCTCATGTTTAGTCCCATATCGCCTGCCCTGCGCGCGCCGCACCTGCTTAAAAGCGGAGGGGACTGGGACGCCCCGAACTCACTTGATCTCTTCCCAGTCCCCATCTTCACCTGTGCGGGCCGACACATGCCGCACGCTATGCTCCCTTTGGGCTTGCTTGCAGTGTTGGTGCTTGATCTTGCTTGCCCGACTGACTCCACACTCGCAGCCAGGGTTGCAAGTTGTGTTGGTGATGTGCGATCCGCACAAACTATTTTTTGCATTTTTTTTTTGGTATTTTCAGCTGGCTGTGGAACATAAATCTCCACAATATGAACCAGACAATGGGCAGTCTACACGCAATTCATAGAAATGCACACACATAACATATTCAAATCCCAAGTCAACATAATTCAGCATCCAAGGGTGAATACAAATCCAGCAGCACATTAGGCTATTTACAACACTAATTCCTACACCTACACATCATTTGCAACAGGTCAGGATCATGAACAACAAATAAATCAGCACCTGCAACACCTACACATTACTAATTCCAACACTGACGGATACCCAAATCAGGGTATCCTGATCTAGGATGCTTAATTCTGCTAATCGTCTCAGCTTAATTGTGTAGGGCCCACAGGAACAGGCACGCGACAACAGAGCGCTCGAGGGGCCCACGGCCGACCCCGAGGGCACATACAAGTTCCGCCTCGTCCGACCCCGAGTCGGCCGGGGCCCACGACTTCCGCCCCGCCCGACCCCGAGTTGGGTGGGATCCACAGACTCCGCCTCGCCCGACCCCCAGTCGGGCGGGCCCCGAACTCCGCCTCGTCCGACCCCGAGTCGGCCGGGGCCCACAACTTCCGCCCCGCCCGACCCCCAGTCGGGCGGGCCCCGAACTCCGCCTCGCCCGACTCCCAGTCGGGCGGGCCCACAAGCCGCGCTTCGCCCGACCCCGAGTTGGGAGACTTCGTCGAGAAGATTTTCCTCTGGCAAGGAGGACAGGCATTTACGACGAGTAGCTGGGGAGCCTTAATTCTACCCAGCAACTCATCTACTTGCAGGCACGCGATCTGACCTGCACAGTGACATCCGTCCCATCTCACAGCGCCGCCTGACACCTCGAGTACAGCAGTGGGATGGCTACGGCATCATCATCACCCTGAACAGGGACGAAGACCGGACCGGCGACAAGACGGTCGCGACAGTCTGGGTTGACATCTCGACCACCTGCCCGGCGACCGGGCTGACAGGACGCCGCCTGACTAGAGCCACAGTAGCGGATAGGGATCAGACTAGTGCGGCGCGTAGCTGCGCTGCCCACAACTCGAAAACCCCGTTCTCATTTGTAGACCGGCCCACTCCTTGATTATAAAAGGAGGGCTTGGTGCATGAGGAGGGGGGGATCCAGAGATACAACGCACACAGACATAGAGATACACACGAAGAGGCTTGGAGTCTTTCTCCTCCCTCGCCAACACTTGTAGCTCCCCTCTGCAAGTCGAAACACGAACCACCCACGAACTGGACGTAGGGCATCGATTGCCTGAACCAGTATAAACCTTGCCTCTCTCGCAAAACCCTCGCCATCATAGAAGACTGTTAGGCGCCGTAGTTACAAATTTACTTGTCGGCCGGTTTCTTAACACCGACAGTTGGCGCGCCAGGTAGGGGACCTCAGCGCGTTTGACATCTTCTGTTGATGGCGAGCCACGACATCGATTGGGCTCCGGGCGCTCTCGTGTACTTCGGGAGCCTGGAGTTCATCGTGGTCCGGGATGGGGGGCTTTCGCGCGTCGAACCGCCGGCACCCACACAAAGGGCCCTCACCCTCGCCATGTCCGCGGGGGCGGAGCTCGTGGGTATGGCGGAGTACGACTACGACAGCGACGAGGATGACCTCCTCGACACCGACTCCGACGCCGGCAGTCACCATCCTTCGCGCGAGTGCATGGTGGTGGAAGCCGGCGGAGGTAGCCGCCGCAACGTTCACGACGTGGCGGCGCAGCCAGACCCTGCAGCGGCCGCGACGACGGCGGACGCCGGAGCGGCCGCAGAAGCCGCGCCCCTGCTTGTGACACAGGCGCAGCATGAAACCCCTCCGGCGAGCGCCGACCTCCGGGGGGGCGATGACCTGGAGCGTCTGCTCCAACGCCAACACGAGCTCGCAGAAGCCGCGCGGCGGCTCAAGGAGGAGCGCGAGCGGCTCGAACACGAGGTGGCGCAGCGCCAGGCCCAGCGCGAACGTGTGCGTGCCCATGGGCGCGAAGCCCGACAGCGGATTCTGGCCGAGGCGGGCAACCTCGTGCCCAGATACACCAGGCCCAGCCAGAATGTCGCCGCGGCTGCGACACTTTTGCGCGCGCTCCCGCAACCGTCCAACGAGGACCAGCGAAGAATCCAGGGGGAGCTCAAGGACCTCCTGGACTTGGCGGCGGTGCAGCAGGCCGAGCGCGAGCAAAGCTCCGCTGCACGGCGGCGGGAATCCAGCGTTTCCTACCGCACGCCAAGCAAGCCGCGGGCACAACCCGAAAATTCCGTCCACCAAACCCCCGATCAAAGTGGGACTGGGGACGCGCCGCCGGTCCATCAGCGGATCAGCAGGATCCGCGACGCCCGCGACATTCTGCGGGCAAGGCGCCGCGAGCAAGGGCGAGGTCCACGGTGCGAAACCGAGGACTTTGTCTACGCTCCGCGGCGTGGCGGGAGATTTGACCCGGAGGAAGACAAGCCTCGGGCTCCGGTCCCGGCCGGCCCACGGGCTTTTGGCCGCGCCATCTTGCGGGCTCCCGTCCCCCAGCGGTTTCGGCCGCCCAGCAATATCACGAAGTACAACGGGGAGACGAATCCCGCGTTGTGGCTGGAGGACTACCGCCTGGCGTGCCAAGCCGGCGGTGCCACCGACGAACGGTTCATTATCCGCAACCTCCCCCTCTTCTTGGCCGACTCGGCCAGGACGTGGCTCGAGCATCTCCCGGAGGGCTCAATCCAGGATTGGGTTGACCTCCAGGAGGTGTTCATCGGCAACTTCCAGGGCACGTACGCGCGCCCGGGGAACCCGTGGGACCTTCGGAACTGCCGACAGGGCGCCGACGAGTCCCTGAGGGACTATATCAAGCGGTTCTCCAGGCAATGCAACGCGTTACCCAATCTCGCTGACGCCGAGGTGATCTCCGCGTTCATAGCGGGCACCGGCAACGAAGGGCTCGTTCATGAGCTCGGCCGCAAGAGCCCGCGCTCCATCAAGGAGCTGCTCGACGTGGCCACCAGCTACGCCTCCGGTGAGGATGCGGTCGATGCCCTCCTTCACCGGGCTAAAGGCAAGGCAAAGCGGAACGAGAGTTCCGGTGCGGGTCCGTCTGCCCCGCACGACAAGAAGCAAAAGCAGAAGAAGAAGAAGAAGGGCGGCGATCAGCAACGCCGCAACGACGCGCTCGTCGCGGCCGTCGAGCGTAAGCAGAAGAAGCCGGCCGTCGACAACGACGGCAAGAACCAGCATTTCGAAAAGATGCTGGAAGCGCCGTGCCCCAACCACGCCTACCCCGTCAAGCACGCCCTCAAGGATTGCGGGCTCATGCTGAAGTTCCTGGGCGCGAAGGCAAAGAAGTCCGACCCCAAGGATTCTGACCCCAGGGATGACGGGAAGGACGACAAGGAGGCGGACGGTGGATTTCCGAAAACCACCGGCTGCCTCATGATCTTCGGAGGCGAAGGAGTCAGCTCCTCCAAGCGGCGCCAGAAGCTGGAGCGCCGAGAGGTGTACGCCGCCGAGCCGGCGATTCCGGCCTTCCTCAAGTGGTCCGAGGCGTCCATCACCTTCGACCGCAACGACCACCCCGAGTACGTGCCGCGTCCGGGGCGGTACCCACTCGTCGTCGACCCCATCGTCTCCAACAAGCGCCTATCCAAGGTATTGATGGATGGTGGTAGTGGCTTAAATATTTTGTACGCAGAGACCCTCGATGCCATGGGAGTCAGTCGCTCTCGCATCCGACCTTCGGGCGCACCCTTCCATGGGGTCGTGCCCGGAAAGACGGCCATGCCACTCGGGCAAATCGACTTGCCCGTCACCTTCGGCACGCCGATCAACTACCGCACAGAGGTCCTCACCTTCGACGTGGTGGACTTCCCCGGCGCGTACCACGCGATCCTTGGTCGGCCATGTTACGCGAAGTTCATGGCCGTCCCCAACTACACCTACCTCAAGCTCAAGATGCCGGGGCCGAGAGGTGTCATCACCGTGAGCACGTCTGTTCAACGTGCTTACGATTGTGAAGTAGAGTGCTGTGAGCTGGCCGCGGCGCTCGTCAACAAGCCCGACCTCCCGGAGGTCGCCAGCGTGGAGTCCGAGGAGACGCCGACTCCGAAGAAGGCGTCCGGCTCGTTCGAGCCATCCAAGGACACCAAGAAGGTTCCCCTCGACCCGTCCGACCCCGAGGGGAAGGCGGTCATCATCGGGGCGACCCTTTCTGCCAAATAGGAAAGCGCGCTCGTCGATTTCCGTCGCGCCAACAAGGACATCTTCGCGTGGAAACCCTCGGACATGCCAGGGATTCCAAGGGAAATCGCCGAGCACTCCCTCAACATCAAACCGGGATCGAAACCGGTCAAGCAGAGGTTGCGCCGATTCGACGAGGAAAGGCGCCGAGCCATAGGCGACGAGCTGACAAAGCTCCTTGCCGCCGGCTTTATCAAAGAAATGTATCACCCCGAGTGGCTCTCCAATCCTGTACTTGTTAAAAAGAAAAATGGGAAATGGAGGATGTGTGTTGACTACACAAGTCTCAATAAGGCATGCCCAAAGGACCCGTTTCCTTTGCCACGCATCGACCAAATTGTTGACTGGACCGCAGGGTGCGAAACCCTGTGTTTCCTAGACGCCTACTCGGGCTATCACCAGATCCCACTAAAGATCGGTGATCAAGAGGCAACGGCGTTCATCACTCCCTTCGGCTCATATTGTTACGTTACAATGCCGTTTGGGTTAAAGAATGCCGGCGCCACTTACCAACGTTGTATGATCAAGTGTTTCGGTGATCTCATCGGACGGATCGTGCAAGCGTACGTGGATGACATCGTAGTCAAATCCATGCGAACCGACGACTTAGTCGCCGATCTCAACGCCGTGTTCCAACGGCTAAGAGAGAATGGCATTAAGCTCAATCCCGAGAAATGCGTTTTCGGGGTCCCAAAAGGGATGCTCCTGGGATATTGCGTTTCACGACGCGGCATCGAAGCCAACCCAGAAAAAATCGAAGCCATCGCGAAGATGGGGCCGATCAAAAACCTGAAAGGCGTACAGAAGCTGACCGGCTGCTTAGCCGCACTCAGTCGATTCATTTCCCGACTCGGGGAAAAGGGGTTGCCACTCTATCGCCTCCTCAAGAAGTCCGACAACTTCGTCTGGACAGCCGAGGCACAAGAGGCTCTTGATCATCTCAAGGCCAGACTCTCTAGCGCCCCGATTCTCGCCTCTCCGACCGAGAAGGAGCCCTTGTTGCTCTATATAGCGGCGACAACGCAGGTGGTCAGCACCGCCCTGGTGGTAGAGCGGACGGAGTCGGGCAAGGTGCTCAAGGTACAACGGCCCGTGTACTTCGTCAGCGAGGTCCTCTCCGACTGCAAGACAAGGTGGCAGCAGATCCAGAAGGTGATATACGCGCTGGTCATCACTCGGCGCAAACTCCGTCACTACTTCGACGCCCATCCGGTAACCGTCGTCTCCTCCTTCCCCCTTGCTGAGGTTCTGGGCAATCCGGAGGTGTCGGTCAAAATTTCTAAATGGGCGTTAGAATTAATGGATCAGGGAATAGAATTTACGCACCCATCTGCCGTAAAATCACATACCCTGGTAGATTTCATCGCCGAGTGGACCGAAACTCAGTTGCCCATAGTTCCTGTCGAAAGGGGATGTTGGCGGCGGTTTTTTGACGGCTCTCTCACAAAAAGGGGTGCCGGGAGTGGGTGGCTGCTCATCTCTCCGAGAGGTGTGCGAATGCAATATGTCATCCGGCTCAATTTCCCAGCATCACACAATGTAGCCGAGTACGAAGCTCTGCTTAACGGCATGAAAGCAACTGTCGAGTTAGGAGTCCGTAGGCTCGAAGCCTTTGGCGACTCTCAGCTCGTTGTTAACCAGGTCATGAATGAGTCCACCTGCACTAACCCCAAGATGGCGGCCTACTGTGCCGAAATCCGCCGTCTGGAAGAAAAATTCGATGGTTTTCAGGTTGAACACGTCCCTCGGCGGGACAACGAAATGGCCGATTCGTTGGCCAGGCTGGGATGAAACCGGGAGGTAATCCCGGCAGGCATTTTTGCCTGCGATCAAGACAAGCCGTCCATCAATGATCCTGCGTCGGCCGACCCGACTAAAGAGCAAGCGCAAGAACCGGCTCCGATTGAGGCCAACGAGGCCTTGGTCATCGAGCACGACAAAAACTCGGGGGCTCCCGCCGACCCCCGCGATGCCTCGCCCGACTCGGGGGCTGACCCCGGGTCCCGCGATGACTGGAGGCAACCCTTCATCGACTATCTCCTGCGACAACAGCTTCCGCCCGACCGCACTGAGGCACGCCGACTCGCAAGGCGCGCCAAGACATTTGCGATGGTCGGCGGCGAGCTGTATAAAAAAGGGCGCTCTGGAATCCTCCAACGCTGTATCCCTCTCGACGAGGGTAGGCAGTTACTCCAGGATATCCATGGTGGAACGTGCGGCCATCACGCTGCACCACGAAGCTTAGTCGGCAACGCGTTCCGGCACGGTTTTTATTGGCCGACCGCTGTTGCCGACGCCCAACGAGTGGTGCGCACTTGCGAAGGGTGCCAGCATTATGCTCGTAAAACTCATCTGCCGGCTCAGGCCCTCCAAACCATCCCTATTACTTGGCCGTTCGCGGTGTGGGGGCTGGACCTGGTTGGACCCTTCAAAAAGGCACCGGGAGGCTACACCCACTTGCTTGTCGCCGTTGACAAGTTCTCAAAGTGGATAGAGGCCAGGCCGATCGGCAAGATTGACTCGGCGCAAGCCGTCAAGTTCTTCACCGACACTGTACATCGATTCGGGGTGCCAAATGCCATCATCACTGACAATGGCACGCAGTTCACGGGGAAGAAATTCCTGAACTTTTGCGATCAATACGGCATCCGAGTCGACTGGGCAGCTGTTTCTCACCCCCAAACGAATGGGCAGTGTGAACGAGCAAACGGCATGGTCCTCCAAGGATTAAAGCCCAGAATCTTCAACAAGCTCAAGAAATTTGCCGGTCGGTGGGCGAAAGAGCTCGATGCAGTGTTGTGGAGCCTAAGGACGACGCCGAGTCGTGCCACTGGCTACACTCCATTCTTCATGGTGTATGGAGCCGAGGCAGTGCTGCCGACTGACCTGGATTATGGGGCCCCGCGGGTGCAAGCGTTTGACCCGGACCTCAACGAGCGCTACCTCGAGGATGCGCTCGACCAGATCGACGAAGCACGAGAGGCCGCGCTCCTGCATTCCGCCAAGTATCAACAAGCGCTGCGCCGTTACCACGAACGAAAGGTTAAAGGCCGCGCTTTCGAGGTTGGCGACCTCGTTCTTCGCCTTTTGCAGGGCAATCAGGGTCGGCACAAGCTGACTCCGCCGTGGGAGGGACCATACACCGTTGCGGAGGTGCTCCGGCCCGGAACCTACAAGCTCAAGAACGCCGACGGACGCATACTCGCCAACGCGTGGAACATCGACCAGCTACGTCGTTTTTACCCTTAGCTTGTATCGTTCAAAGACATGCAAACGAAATAAAAAGAAAGTTCGTTTCTTTCTGTCTTTTTTAAATTTACAACAAGTCCTGACCTGCCGACCGCCGATCCCCGACCCTAACGGCTCGGGGGCTCCACCCGGCGGGCGTGCAAAAAAGGCCGTGTAAAATCCAAAATGCCCATGACAAACGAGCGTCAAGGCCAAGAGCGAAAATTGCGCCGACAACGCGTCCGTGGCTAAGGAATTTACATGAAAATCCTAAGTGCAGGTCCGACTCGGACAGAACTTGAGCGTCGACGATCTCTCGGCCGACCCGACTGGCCGACTCGGGACTCTGACGCCTCGGCGGCTAGGAGCGGCCTGGGTTACCAGTCAGTCGAATGAAAGGTCCAAGGCAATCAGGCGGTCTGAAAGAGGAGGAAGTCACGAAGGTAAAAACACTTAAAATTTCGAATAAGTTTCGAACGAACACAAATTTAAAGAACGAAGTACTTGTTTCGTCTAAAATAAAGCAAGTTTTTTATATTTACATGAGGGCCACTCGGCCCAACTCGACTAACTACTCTATCTCCTACTACTCGTCACTCGGAGGCGACGGCAGAGGGAACGCGAAGGAGGCGAGGAGGTCGGCAAGCGTCGCAGCGACGGGCGCGGCCTTCTTCTTCAGCTCCTCCATCTCTTCATCGGAGAAGCCAGGCACCATGCCCAGCGACAAGCCCTCGAGGTCGAGGGAGTCGCCGTAGTGCGTCTGCTCCATCACCAACGTCCAGAAGACTCCGGCCTCGAAGCTCTCACGACGGAGGGCACCGAAGCGGTTGGAGATGGAAAGCAGGCGCGCCTCCAGGGTGGTGGTCCCGTCCGGCTGTGGCACCTGCAGCTCGTCAACAAGAAGCTCGGCGCCGATCCGCAGCCGCTCCAGCTGGGTGTTCTCGCCCCGCGCCACCTCCAGGTCCGCCCTGAGCGCTGAAAACCAAATAAACAAGAAAATCAAACAAGCGAACGCCGAGGCGAATGGATCAAGGCAGAGGTACAGCAACCTTACCTTCAACCTCCTTCTCCAACCTGGCAACCCGGGCGGTGAGCTGGGAGACCAACTCGGAGGACGTCCGTCGAAGCACTCGTTCGGAGTCGGCCGCCTCGCGTGCCGTGGCCGCGTCCGCCTCCGCCTTCTCGGCTTTCTTCTCCGCCGCTTCGGCCCTCCTCTCCGCTTCCTCGGCCATCTTTTCGGCGGCGGTCGCTCTCTCCTCTGCCCCGGCCAGCGCCAGCTTGGCCTGGTCGGCCTCCCGCATGGCCTGTGTGACCTGCTCCACCACGGCCTGCGCTTCCTCATCAAGCCGAACTCGTTCGCTCTCTTGGAAGCGAATGCAGTTCGACTTGGCCCGACTCAACTTGGACAGTTCCTGAGACAACGAAGAGGGATAAGCAAAACAAAAGCGGGAAAAAGACTCTGCGAAAGAGTGAGGATGTACGCACCTGAGTCGGGGCCCCCATCGCCTTTATCAGGCGGAGCGCGGTCTCCAGAGCATTAATGGCTTGGCCCTGATGCTGGCCAAGCACGCCCCAGAGTTGCCGCTCCGCCGGCTCGTTGTGGACCCGCTCCTGTCCATCGGGCCCTTGGACGCGCAGGACATCGACGTCCGTGGGCGCACCCGAAGTCGACTACGGCAGCGGAGGCGTGGTGGACCTCAGACGAGGCCCCGACGGCCCGGACAGCGCGGAGCTGCCCGTCTCCGTCAACGCGGCGACCACTGGAGCCGCCTCTGCCAACGTGCTCGCCGCTGGTGCCGCCATGCTTGCCGCTGGTGCCGCCATGCTTGCTGCCGGCGCCGCCACGCTTGCCGCCGGCGCCGCCATGCTTGCCGCCGGCGCCGCCGCGCTCGCCGCCGAGCCGGGCGCCGTCCCCAAAACCCCTGAGGACCGGAGCAGCTGCTTTCGTGGCAGGACCTGCAGCGGACCCCTGAAACAAAAGAGAGTTAGCGAACGAAATAAAGAAGTAAAAGAAACGCAGCGAAGTCGAGTACTAACCGGAATGGCTGACGCTTCGAGGTCGGGCCGGCGGACGACCCAGCCTCATCACGCGCCCTCTTGCCCGAGAGGGCACTCGGCGTTGCAGCCTTCAACGAGGCCGACTCGGCCACTACACTCGCCGCCGCAGCCGTCGTCCCCGCAGAAGGCGCCATGGTCATCACCGCGGCGATCGCCTCCGAAACCGCCGTCGCGGGGACGGCGGCGGTCCCCGCCGACTCGGGCGAAGGAGTCACCGCGACTGGCAGAGCCGAGGATGTCGCCGTCGCGGAGACGGCGGCAGCCGTTGCCACCACGGTCGCCACGGCTGGCGAAGCTTCAGAAGCTGCCGTGGACGCCGCCGCGGTCGCCGCCGCCGCCACGGATGCCGTAGTCACCACGGCCGACGGGGCCGTGGGGGACGCCACGGTCGTCATCATCGCGGCGGGCGGCAGCGCGGTGATTATGGTGGACGTGGTCGTGGGAGGGGCCGCGGTCGAGGCGCTCGTCGATGCCGTCGTCGCCGCGGCCACCGCCGAGCTCGTCGCCGCCGATGGCACGGTCACCACAACCGATGTCGTCGGGGCGGCCGATGCCATTAGTGGCCCTGCCATGGCCGTCGCCACGGGAAGCAATCTCGCGGGGGCGAGCGTGAGAGCCAGGGAGGCGGGGGGAGCCGCCGGCAGCGAATAGCCTGCCGCGCCCCCACCGCCTGAAGCGCCGGCGACGTTGGGACCCGGCGAGCGATCTTCCAGTCGATCCCAGTCGACCTGGTCGTCATCGTCGTCGTCGGCGTCGTCATCGCCGCCCTCGTCGTCACCGCCGTCGTCATCATCATCGTCGTCGTCGTCCTCGGAGTCGGAAACCACGTCGCCTCGGCGGCGACGCCGTTTCTTCTCCTCTTCCCTCTTCGCCCGCTTCGCCTTCTTGGCGTCCTCGCGGTCTTTGCGGGCCTTCTGCCGCTCCGCCCGCTCCCTGTTGATCGCGCGGACGGCGTCGTAGACTTCGGGAAGAGGGGCGGCAGAAGGAACGAAGGCGACGCCAGTCTAAATCCAAGAAAAAGTGTATAAGCGAAAAATCAGAAAAATCGAAACAATGCCGAATCGGGATCGAAACCGAATCGAAAAACTTACGAATTGTAGGGCCCCCTGCTCCGGAAGCATCGGCGGGTGGCCCGGGATCGGATAGTCAAAGCTATCCCAATCCACCGCTGTCTTCCCCATCGCCTCCGAGAGCCGGGCCTTCAGCTCTCGGACGGAAATCCGTGGCTCCGCGTGGGGGTCCACCATGCAGGTCCCCTTCCACGCAAAGTCGCGGCCCATCTCCCACATGGGGAGGCGCCGGTCTTGGAGCGGCGCAAGCCTCCTGACGTGGTAGGCGCCAATGACCCCGACGCCCGCAACGCCGCCCCTCTTGAGTTTGTCGATCGTATCCAAGAGATCGGTCAACTTCTTCTTGTCAGGGGCGGCCGGTCCCCAACCCCAGCACTCGGGCGCCTCTTCGATCAGGCGCCCGGTGAACTCCGGGAGCGGCGCGAGCGCGGTGTTCTTGAGGTAAAACCACCTCTCGTGCCAACCCTTGTTGGTGTCGGTGACGGGCATGGTGATGTACTCGCGGGCCCGGGTGCTCCGGAGCCGGAAGCTGGCACAGCCGATTGGGACGGCGCGCGGATTCCCTTCCGCGTCCTTCTTGGTCTGGAGCGCGAGGGTGAAGAAGTACTTGAAAAGGTGGAAATGGGGGCGAATCTTCAAAAAACCTTCGCACAAGGCGACAAAGGCGGAGATGTGCTGGATGGAGTTGGGGTTGAGGTGCTGCAACTCCAACTTGTAGTGGTGAAGCAGGCCGCGGAGGAAGGGAAGAGGCGGCATGCCGAAGCCGCGCTCGTGGAAGGAGCGGAAGGAGACAATGTAGCCGTCCGGCGGCGATGGTATCCTCTCCTCCCCGGGTACCAGCCACTCCCGCTCCGCGGTGAGAGGCATCAGGAGGCCGCGCGCAACCAGGGCATCAAGGCTCCCCTTGGTGCTGTTGGACCGGCTCCAATCCGCCATGGCGAATGCGGGCGGAGGACGCGGAGCGACGGCGAAACGAAGGGAGATTGGAAAGCGAGCGAGGCGAGGAAGACGAAGCGGTTTGCGCAAAGGCGAGCGGTGGTGGATGCGAAAGATCGCGAAAACCTGGTAAGACAAATGAGGTTGGGCTCATCCCCCTTTTTATAGTTATCGCGTTCACACGACGCATCGTTCCCCGCGCCTCCCCTGTTTCTCGATCTAACAGGTGCAGGTGCCTTAAAAACCGCCATCATGGCCCGCTCCACTACCGTACGAAGACGGATCGTGGCCTCGATCCGCGCGGAAGGCGAACCGTCGCGTCTCCACGACGCACGATGACGGCCCAGGCGGGCTTGGAATCCCGGCCGGGCCCACAGGTAATAAAGGCTAGGGGCTGAAAACGCCCCGACGGCCCAGTTTCCGGCCCAGGAGTTCGAAGGCCGGCCCCGCGAAAGGGTTCGAACGGCCGCTCCAGGGCAAAACTAAGTGAGGGGCCACCAAAGAGGGGTCCCCAGCGACCGCAACCCGTACACCGTAGTACAATGGGCCTCTGACGGTAGCGTCCGAGTCCGAGTCTAAAAAACCTCGACCTTGATCTCCCATCGAGGGAGGGCATCGAGCCCACTGACTCCGAGCGAAAGGAGTCGGCGATCGAAAAAGGCAGGAACTCGGATCTTAATGAGGCTGACTCCAGCTAGTCTCAATCGGACCCCCGCGAAGGGCAAGCCGAGGCCTTCACTCGGACACACCCGTTTGCAGCTTAAACGAGCACCACGCATCGAACCATCGAGGAATGACGTGGCCGGCTCATGCGTGTCCCGTCTTATCGTAAAGACGCGCGGGTACGGACGAAACAAAAAGACGAAACGACCCTCGGACGGATCCGCGCATCGAGCAAGGACTCGGGGGCTCGCATTCGCAAACAATGACCTACTGCGTGGTCTCGGGAAAACCTTTTTTGTCACCCTCGGCACAAGTAAACCACTTGTACCGAGGCTCGGGGGCTACACCCGGCGGGTGCGCTCGCGCGCACCCACCGGCAGGAGTAGTGCGAAAATACCCTCGGACAGACAACGACAAGCCTCGACGGCGACCACGACCCCCGGCCGCCGCCCAGGCTCGGGGGCTACTGACGGATACCCAAATCAGGGTATCCTGATCTAGGATGCTTAATTCTGCTAATCGTCTCAGCTTAATTTTGTAGGGCCCACAGGAACAGGCACACGACAACAGAGCGCTCGAGGGGCCCACGGCCGACCCCGAGGGCACATACAAGTTCCGCCTCGTCCGACCCCGAGTCGGCCGGGGCCCACGACTTCCGCCCCGCCCGACCCCGAGTTGGGTGGGATCCACAGACTCCGCCTCGCCCGACCCCCAGTCG
Source organism: Eragrostis curvula (assembly GCA_007726485.1). Lineage (NCBI taxonomy): Eukaryota > Viridiplantae > Streptophyta > Magnoliopsida > Poales > Poaceae > Eragrostis > Eragrostis curvula. The sequence goes on from RWGY01000005.1 coordinate 7,347,596, forward strand.
GGCGGGCCCCGAACTCCGCCTCGTCCGACCCCGAGTCGGCCGGGGCCCACAACTTCCGCCCCGCCCGACCCCCAGTCGGGCGGGCCCCGAACTCCGCCTCGCCCGACTCCCAGTCGGGCGGGCCCACAAGCCGCGCTTCGCCCGACCCCGAGTTGGGAGACTTCGTCGAGAAGATTTTCCTCTGGCAAGGAGGACAGGCATTTACGACGAGTAGCTGGGGAGCCTTAATTCTACCCAGCACCTCATCTACTTGCAGGCACGCGATCTGACCTGCACAGTGACATCCGTCCCATCTCACAGCGCCGCCTGACACCTCGAGTACAGCTAGGGGTGGAAAGTGGATGCGGATAATCCGTATTATTCGATATCCGTATCCGATAAAATGCAAATGTGGTACGAAATTTGTCATTCGATTAATGTTTTTACACTATTCGAATTCGAATACGAATTCGATTAGAAAATATGGATGTGGATATGGTTTGAGGTTTTGACATCAAATATTCGACATATCCGTATTTGTATTCGTATCCGCTACTATATCATAAATATATCTATATATTATATCAAAAATATGATAAAATTGATTCAATTTTGATATGAACTAGTGTAAACCATATGAAATAATGCTATTAAAGATACTTTAGATAGGAAAAAGTGTAGCGGTTATCTTAACAATATAGAAAGTTAGATGTATCCGGATCCGTCCGAATTATAGTGACATTCGCTTTTGTATTCGCATTCGTTTAATATTCGATCCGTATTTGTATTCGAAAATATTCGTATTCGTATCCATATTCGTTTACAAATATGGATATGGATGTGGGAAATGCACTATCCGATTCGTATTTGATCCGTTTCCACCCCTAAGTACAGCAGTGGGATGGCTACGGCATCATCATCACCCTGAACAGGGACGAAGACCGGACCGGTGACAAGACGGTCGCGACAGTCTGGGTTGACATCTCGACCACCTGCCCGGCGACCGGGCTGACAGGACGCCGCCTGACTAGAGCCACAGTAGCGGATAGGGATCAGACTAGTGCGGCGCGTAGCTGCGCTGCCCACAACTCGAAAACCCCGTTCTCATTTGTAAACCGGCCCACTCCTTGATTATAAAAGGAGGGCTTGGTGCATGAGGAGGGGGGGATCCAGAGATACAACGCACACAGACATAGAGATACACACGAAGAGGCTTGGAGTCTTTCTCCTCCCTCGCCAACACTTGTAGCTCCCCTCTGCAAGTCGAAACACGAACCACCCACGAACTGGACGTAGGGCATCGATTGCCTGAACCAGTATAAACCTTGCCTCTCTCGCAAAACCCTCGCCATCATAGAAGACTGTTAGGCGCCGTAGTTACAAATTTACTTGTCGGCCGGTTTCTTAACACCGACAAACACCTACAATGCCTGCCAAACTAAAAACATGATCATGACGAATTGAAGAACTATTATGGCATCTTTCCAGAATGAGCTCAAAAGCATCATCTTGCGGGCCGCCGGCTTCTTGGTTTTCACATCAGGGTGGAGAGTAGACTGCGCTTGCGAGCTGCATGAAGCACTAGCAGTTGGGCCAGATAGCTGGTTCATCTCACTTGGGGAAGGAGGGTTGAACTCAAGGAAAGCTGCTTCAGCCTCCACTCTTGTACTGTACGAGCTGAGGCAGCCATGTGGGAAGCCATCACATTGCAATTTTGCAAGTGCATAGTTGTTGTAGATTCCTGGCTTACGGCCACGGAACACAACATACCAGCCACTAGCCATGGCTCTACCTGCAGCAAAGAACAATGCGCAAACTATGAGCAATCATAGTTCATGTCACTTCTCCACGAACAAAAACAACAGAGCACACCACATCAAAGCAACATCACAACATGTCCATCTCAGTTTCCACCAAATCAAATCACAGAAATTTCGTGACTTTCCCCAAATCAACTATAAGTTTCAACATGAAGGAATCGAATCTAATTTGAAGAACAGGCGAGAGAGAAATCGTGACTTTCCACAAATCAACTCTATCACAATTTCCCCCAAATCAACTCTATCAATTGGACTTCAGATCTAAAATCCGCACATCCAAGAGAAACGGAAGGAAGAGGGGGCAGCGGTTTGATGTACCTGGCACACAGGCGAGAACCCACGACCACTGAAGCAGGCGGCGACGAGTCGAGGACGGCGGTGTCGAGTCGGAGACGGCGGCGACGAGAAAGGCCTGGGGTTAGGGTTAGGGTTAGCTCAGGGGCGACGAGGATGGGCAAAGGAAAGCGGCCATGGCTACGAGCACGGGGAGAGAGGGTTGGAGGGCGTACCTCGGTCTGAGCCGCCGCAGCTCCTCGGCGACGCCGGAATCGCCGCCGCCGCAGCTCGGGAGCGGATAAGGTGCAGCTCGGGCAGGGACAGGGGCAGCTCGGGCAGCTCCTTGTCTGAATGGAAAGGGGCAAGAAGGTCAATTGTATTTTCAGACCAGGGGTAAGATAGTAATTTTGTCGAGGGGTAAAATAGTCAAGAAATAAAAAATGCTGACTTGTCACCTAAAGTAGGCTACCTAATGATGTAGAGGGTATATTTTGAATTGGCCAACTATAAAAAGGGTAAATTTTGAAGACCATTGGGCAGGAGGGTATTTGGCTACTGGCCATTAGGAAGGAGGGCAAATGGTAAATTGAGCCGACTCAGAATTAATGTTTAGCTAGCAATCTTATTTCAGAAATATGAAATTTCATATATGCAGGATTATAGAACATAGCGGTACCACTTTGAGACAGCCATCTGACAATTTTAATCCCATTAACAGGAAAAGTACAAATCTGGAACCTACCACACTTAGGCCCCCTTTGGAACGCAGGATTTTCACAGGAATTGTACAGGAATTTCACAGGAATCAGTTGACTGTTCACAGGAAAAACGCAAGAATAGGAAAAAATCCCGCGTTCCAAAGGGGGCCTTAATGAATTCGCGAGAATGATTTTATGGGATGCTGTATTTCTTTTTGGCAATAGTACTCTCGTGTAAACTTTCCACCCATATAGATGTCCTGCTATCTTTGTAGATTGGACGATGTTGTGGCAAACCAAGGATAGTTGCACCTCAAAACAGCATGCCCTTCTATCTTTGTAGTTATGTAGAAGAGAAACCAAATCGTGAAGATTCTGGATTGGTTAGGCTACTTTATCCTTATATATATCCATAAAGGCACCAGTGATTAGATGTCATATACTTAGTTTCTATATATATGATCTTTTGGAGAAGAGTAGATTTTTTTTTATTTGCATGCGACCATGGTTTGCCTGAAATACAGATCTATTCATGTAAGCTCTATAGTCACCAGTACCATGATGCATGATAATATATTATATGCTGGCGGACATTGCGATACTTTTATGATTTTAATTTGTGTAATTTTCATGTCTCTAACGATGGTTCAATTAAGCTACTTTATCCTTATCCATATCCATATCGACACTAGTGATGAGATGTCAGTCATTTAGTTTCTATAGGATCTTTGAGAGAAGAGTAGAATATCTGATTTGTATCTGACAATGGCTTGCCTGAATATTAATATATTTATGGAAGCTCTCTAGTCACTAGTACCATGATGCAAGATGATATATTATATGCTGGGGAACATTGCATTACTTTTATGATTTTAATTTTCTGTACAATTTTCGTGTCTCAAACCATGGAGCAATTTGCTAATCAATTGCTGCTGAATTCGCATGCTATCAGTCTGTCATATCTTAGTTTCAACGTAATATCTTCGCACATTGTTACTAGATGTTTCATGTAAAACTTTCAACCTCCATATTCACTTTTGAAGGAATCCTTGCGCTTTTGGAGCAAGAACTGTGCAGATGGTTTGCCTTGTGTCTGTAATTGTGTCAGAGAAAGGTGAGAAATCCTGAAGCTTATATACTTTGAAGTCATTGGATTTGAAAGTCACAGATCAGTTTATCTCATTCCCAATACACCATCGCCCAGAGGTTGAACCTCGAGAGCAGCGTCAGTTCTTTTGCTGAAACTCAATATGCTTCAGATATGCCTGTTTGAAGGGTGTGTTAAGGCCTATGATATCTAGGCCCAGACCCATGTCTATATGTACTGACCATGGCTAATGACCTAATTAGCTTCTCTAGTCCCCAAAATTAGTAACATTTGTCGTATCTTAGTTTTGGTATTAACATCTTCACATTCTGTTACTATATGTTTCACGCGAAATGTTCAATCTCTGAGCGCAGCTTAGAACAGAACCTTGCAATTTTGGAGCAAGAACTGTGCATATGGTTTGCCTCATATTTGTAATTCAGTAATTGGGGCAGAGAAATAAAGGTGAGAAATCCTGAAGCTTATATGCTGTGTTGTTAACTGAATACGTCATAGATCATTTTGTTTCATGCCCAATGTCCCGTTGTTCAGGTTTCAAGACTCCTAACTGAAGTAGTTTCACTAATTTTTTTCATAGCACGGGATCCCTTGCTTCCATGTAATGGTGCCGTGTTATCAGATGAGCTACTGCACCTGAGCTGTTATACTAAACCACTGCAGCCAAAGTTATGGAGCAAGGACTGTAGGCTCCCTGTTATGTTCTTCTTGACTCCATTGAGATATGCTAACCGAAACAGCAATACTGCTCTGGTGTCCAGTCTTCCCTTTTAATGCAGTTGTAGCCCTTGCCTCCTGGAGTCCTCGTAATTTATATATACATATGTTCCCACTTGAATATCAATTCAAGATTTAGAGATTTACTTCTCGTACTCCATGAAATATATATTTGTTCAGATTTGTACAGTGCGCATCCATTTTATCTAATTTCTCACCTGAACAATGTTGTGATCTTTATATAAGGAACTGTCTTGCTAGCCAGACTTTTTGATATGTGAAGTTACTATAAGCCGTGTGACATCGTTTTCATTGTAGATCTCAATGTAAACTTTTTAGATTCATGTTTCTCTTGGAAGTATTAATATGTTGCACATTTTATTCCATATAATCAACTTTGATTTGCAGTTATCCACGTGGAAAAACTCGAGTTCTGGACTTCTGGATAAACAAAGTTTGATCTTCTGTAACTAATGCCTCCAAAGCAGATAAGCTTCAGATTTGCACAGTTATCCCATTGCTCAGAGGTTTCAAGATTCACCTAACTGAAGTAGTTTCAGTCTTTTCTATTCGTAGCACTGGATCCCTGGTTTCCACGTATTGTTGTTGCCAGATGAGCTGCTGTACTGTGAGCTCTTTTTTTTTTTTTTAACTATACATTGCGGTCAAAGAAGTTACAGAGCAAGGACTGTAGGATCCCTGTTATGTTATTGTATACTCTATTAAGATCTGCTACTGAATCAGCGGTACTACATTGGTGTTGAGTCTTCCCCAAGGTTGGCAATTTCGTTTTGACCGAAAAAACCGGACCGGACCGAGATGTCCGGTTACCGCGAAAACCGGAAAAACCGGTCGAAAACCGGATCAAAATACAAATAACAAAATTTGAACAAAAAAGTGTCGAAATTTTCGGTAAACCGGTCCGGTTCACCGGTAAACCGGACGAAATTTCCGGTAAACCGGACTAGAATTCAGAAAAATCAAAGAAGGTTGCTAGTTTGAAACATTGAAACAAATGGAAACAAAAAATATTTTAAAAACTAGATCAAATTTACAGCCCAATGGTGGAAACGGAACACGTAGATTCGATCGTTTGGTTTGTCAAAAAAATCAAAGAAGGTTGCTAGTTTGAATTTTTCTCCTTTTTCAACCCAGAAAATTTGCGTGATTTTTTTGACCTATCAAACGATTGAATTTTTGTGTTCTTGTTCCACCATTGTGCTTAAAATTTCATCTAGTTTTTTTTACATATTTTTGTTTCAAAATTTTCAAATTTTTTTGAATTTTAAATTCGAAAACCGGAGAACCGGGTAAACCGGACCGGACCGGTTTTTCCGGTTTTCGCGGTAACCGGTCCGGTTTACCGCGGTTTTGTAAACCCTGGTCTTCCCTTGCGTTGCTTAGCCTTTCCCTCCTGGTTATTTATTTGTTTTTCTCCTGCTTTAATTGAAGGCCACAACATCAACTCAGGATTCAGGGATTTAATTCTGGTACTCCATTAAAGTATCTATTCCAAGTTGATCAGAGTACAGTGCGCATCCATTTTATCCAATTTCTCACCAAACAATGTTATGATATTAATGTAAACAACTGCCTTGCTAACTAGAAATTTTCATTTGCCCAGTTACTTGAATAGCAATTAATTGAAACCAAAGTATTTTGTTTTAGGTGCGGAGCTAGATGATGGATGTTTCTTTGTTTCTATATGTATTTAAAGACAAGGAAAACATGTTTATTTTGCTCCCCCAAACAATTATACAAGTTGATGTGAGGCTCAAATTTTGGATTTTTTTTTTTTTTGAAAACGTGCGGAGCACGTATTTCATTAAGAAGAAAGAGTTAGAAAACAACAAAAGCGCCTGAGGGCGAAAACAAAAGACAACACGAAAGGAAAAAAAACCCAGATAATGGAGAATGCCACGTAGAGAAGGCTTTACAATATATTACACCACTGACCACCCGATCAAATAATGTCGAAGGCAGCGGAGGACGAGGATGTCCCCCCCACACATGCCAAAGCAGCCACCGGCTCTAACGTTAGAGTCCCCTGCCAGAAGCCATACCCTAATCCTAGCTTCCTTTTTCTACTTGAAACTTCTTTGAATCCCAAAAAATATTTTTTTTGTTCAAATCGAGTTATTGGAACTCATTTAATTCAACTTGAAAACTTTGGAATCCGGATTGAAAACTTTTGAAATACGTGTTCAAACTTTCAATTCTGAATTGAAACTTTTTAAAAACCTACCTGCATTTAATTCTGAGTTGGAATTTTTGTAAATCCTTGTCTGCAACTCTGTATTTTCTGTGGTCATGAAGCTGAACAAGTTGGAAAACAAGGACACAATGTTCATTTGTTCAATAGTTTGCCTGCTGCAATTTATTGCTCTGTTATGTTGCCAAGTGTTGTAGTCTCGACTGAATTTGTCAGCAGAAAATACTGATGTTCACATATTGATAATAAAATCTTTGTTTGGAATAAAGTTGTATTATATTTTGTTTCAAATGACCTTGAAAGCTCTCTTGAGACTTGTCCTTTAGAACTTCAAATTTATATATGCAAAAAATTACTATAAAATATATTCTAACAGGATAATTTATAGATTTTAATTTATATTAAACCAAATATACTTTGACTTTGGATAAATATTGCACTTCCACTCGTATTTTGTTTTAGAAAATCACTCGGCTATTTGCACGAACGGCCTTTGGTTGTGGTAGACTGGGTCAATTGTCAGTGACGTTTGACGATAGCCCTGCATTTTTTTTTCTTTTTTGGTAGAGGAACCCATTTTCCCCGTCTCCTAGCAGCCGCCGCAGCCGCCTCTTCGCCGCCTCGTCGGCGGCCGCCGCCTCCTCTCCGCTGCTCCGTCGACTGGAAGCCCTCGTCTCCCCGGTTTGCTCCTCTCCACTCTCCGGCCTTCTTCAGCGACAAAGCAGAAGACATCGCACCCCCTGTCCGCCACCTCTGCACCCTACCGCCGCCACCCGCCGCCGCCCATCTCTCCTCGCAAAATCCAGTAAATGGCGTCGTTGGAGGGTCCGATAGCGACGACGGCGTCGTGTTGCGCGCCGGCGAAGGCGCGGGGGAGGCACACCTTCGAGGTCACCGGCTACAGCCAACTCAAGGGCCTCGGCGTCTGCGAGAGCATCCGATCCCCCACCTTTACCATCGGAGGCTACAACTGGTGCATCAGTTACTGCCCTGATGGAGACGATGGATACGAAGATTACGCCTCCGTCTTCCTCTATCTGCTGACCGAAAGCGCCAGCCAGGTGAGGGTCCTCTTCGACTTCAAGCTGCTCAATCCGGCCACCGGTGTGTGGTCGTCCGTGTGCTCCGAAATTTCCGAGTTGTACAATGAGTGCCCGACAACAGGCACCGCAGATTTCATCAAGAGAAGCGAGCTGGAGGCGTTGTATGTGCAGGACGACCGGTTTGTGTTAGAGTGTGACCTCACTGTTTTCTTGGGAACGCCTGTGTCCAGATCCAAGGGAGTGTGTGAGATCCAGGTGCCACCCTCAGACGTGCTGGATAGTCTTGGGAAATTGCAGGAGTTCACAGAGGGAGCAGATGTGACAATCAAGGTTCAAGGTGAGGTTTTCCATGCCCACAAGATTGTGCTTGCGATGCGATCGCCGGTCTTCAAGGCGGAGCTCTACGGACCGATGAGTGATAAGAGTCTGAAGGACATAACACTGCATATTGAGGATATGCAGCCTGCTGTTTTTAGGGCGCTGCTCCACTTCATTTACAACGATGTGTTGCCTGCAATGGATGATCTTGATGGATATGAGAGTGAAGAAATGGTTAAGCATCTGCTTCAGGCTGCGGACAGGTATGCCATGGAAAGGATGAAGGTGATTTGCGAGAGCATCCTTAGCAAGAAACTTGATGTTGAGGGCGTGGCAGCCACTTTAGCGCTAGCGGACCAGCATCATTGCAGGCAGCTGAAAGATGCTTGCATCGAATTTATCAGCTCTTCAAATAGACTTGATGACCTGGTTGAGAGCCAGGGTTATGCGCACCTCAAAAGAGCATGTCCTGCTGTCATTGTGGAAATATGGGAGAGATCAGCCAAGTCTCGCAAGGATTAGGACATCGACTCATTCTGCATTATGTTAAGAATTGCAAGTTTAGTTGATGCCTGGTATATGAGTGCTGGATCTTGATGATCTTTCAGCTTTCAGTGGTATTTTGTAGAGGATTTTGGTAAATTATGCAGCTTGTATGTCTCTCAGATGATGAAGGCTGATAGCCTCACCTTATCTCCGAATCTATATATTTAATTGATGTTCTCTTAGGCTTAAGCAATGCATTTCCTATTTCAGCTTTGACATGTCTACAGCTTTTTTTTTTTTATGACAAGTAATTAGCAACTCTGGCATCAGCATTTAGTTGTATCCATGGCCTTGTCTGTTTGACTGAAGCATGCTAGCAATATACTGATAATCTTTTAGTTTGTATTACACTACTATAGTATCTTGTTTTAAATGTTTGACATTGTTATTCTGTGCATGTTACCCAAGTTTTTTTTTTCATTTGACAGATTGACCACTACTGAAAAATCTGAGCTTCTGGAACAATATAGAGGCCTCAATATGCAATTATTGCACTAGTCATTATTCTGCTTACATCTAAGTACTAATCATTGCACATCTTGTCATGTTGTTTGTAAAGTTTTATTGGAGAAGAATAGTCTTTGTGATGTGTTTGTGGGTTGTATATATCATTCAACATTAATTCCAGAATAGCTTCATATTTGTCTTCAGCTCTAATCATGTCACTGATGTTTACTATTCCACATATTACTTAATATTAAAATCTAGTTAGCATCTAATATTAAAATGTTAGCTACCTTTCTATCAATGAATTTTTAATGCAGATTAACTGAGCTACTAATCAATAACTGTACAATCAAGTGTCAAGTTCTGTATTTCTGTTTGAGAGGACAAAGGCCTATGTCAAAATTAAATTAAATACACTCTTCAATTATGTCAAATAGCTGGAATTTATTTGTCAATTTGCGCAAGGGGAAGGGAGAAAAATAACTTTTTAATTCCAGTTGTGACTCTTCTGAGGTTTTGGTATTACTGTCAAGGAAAAAGTTTGAATGCTGAAATAGGTCATCTGCATATTGCTTCAACCTGATAACCTTTAGGCTATTGCTTGGAAGCTCGTGGTCAGTAAAGAAACAAGGTTTACTTTCTAAAGCGGGTTTTTGGGTTGGCTTTCATATGGTGCTCGAATAATATTCGGTAAGTGTTGATAGTTTGTTCTGTCCTTGTATGCTGAAGTTTTTTAATCCAACCCTTTGAATTATAATGCTCTGGCCGCTGCAGTCTCTTCCGTACCATGTCATTCCATAAGCATGTCTACACAATTTTACTTGTAATAATCACTTGGATCTTTTGCTTATGAGTCATGATCACAAAGTGAAACAGTATGAGTAACTAGATAACCTTTTGAAACAGAAACTACAAGATTAGGAACTAGATATCCTGTTGAAACAGATGGTATGGACTATGGACATCGAGGTATGCACTATCTGACTCGGTACATATTTTAATGTATGCAAAGTCCTTTTGCAGTATCTTTTGGTTCTTTACGCATTGAAGAAACAAGCAATTAGACTGTATAATATCAACAAATGACACCTTCATAAACCTGCTCAAATTCTTTATGCTTTGTGGTGAAACATCAGTATGAGAATGTGTTACCACTGCTAACTAGTAACATCCAAGCTAGACATTTCAACCTGCAGGCTAAGTAAAACATTTACAGTTCAAATTCCTTTTGCAATATCTTTTTTTTTTTTTTTTTGCGCATTGAAGAGATAAACAATTAGACTGTATTATATGAGCAAATGACGCCTTCATCAACCGTGTTCAAATTCATTGTGCTTTGTGGTGAAACATCAGTATGAGAATGTGCTACCATGTTTGAAGTTTGTTGTGCTATGTAGTTCAGTCATCATTGAAATTTTATGTATGATTCTGATAATAGGAGATTGGGAAGTCACAAAATATTTTGGGGCGATTCAAAGATTAGTTGAATTTAAAAATATTTATATATAGTTTGAATTTCCAGATGTTCTCCTTGTTTTATTTCGTGACCTCTAGGAATCTGAATAGATAGGATTTGGACAAATATTCCACGAAGACCAGAGTTTTTGGATAAATATTTTTGCAGTTTTTGGACAAATATCCTTCCTTTCAGATGAAGGACCTTGTTCTGACTGGGTAAAATGTATACTGTTATTTCAAAAGCTAGTCCTCTTGTCAGCACCCTAGCTTCATTCAGTAACCAATCCTAGTGAACCTGTTTTGTTCTTCTTGATGCATTGTGTTTGTGTGCTAGGGGGTTGTTGGCTTGGTTTACCTTGCATTTTTACCTTGCATAGAAGGGGAAAATGACCCTTGGAGTGGGATTGTCTACTTAGGCTCCATGAAATTATTTCCCACTTGAAAATTACATTTTCTGGAGGTCGTTACCTGTTGAATTGCATATGCAATAGTATATTGTATTCTTTTTCTTTCTAATTTCCTCCTGTGTAGTAAAGGTAATTATTGAATTGAATTGCTGTATTGTTTGCTTGTATTTGATTGGACTTAAGTGACATCAGATGATCTGTCTCATCCCTAAGTTACCGTTGGGGGTTGGCCACAATTTTGTACGATGCTCTAAATTATTCTTCATATAAGGATCGGAGGCTCCTGATTTCTGCATGCCACATAAGAGATTGTCGGATGAGGTACAGTAAAGGAGCCCGTTTTCAGTTTTTGGAGCTTTTATACAAAAATCCAACTACCATAGATGATTCTTGAAATGGAGACTCCAGTGGTGGATCCATCTGATTTTTGTATTTTCAAGTCAGCCATTGTTGGGATATAATTTACTGCTGCAAATATTTTAGTCAAATGTATGAACATCTTAGTCAGATGTTTGTACAATGTATGTATTTTACAATTGTCTGCACTAGATATTTGCTTGGCTTATTTGGACTTCAGGGAATGTAAACTATTTTGATCCTAAAGGTTTACTTTTCTGAAATATCAGAACTTTAAGGCTGGAAGAACCTTACAAGATGTCATAATTGTATCAACACACGCTTTACAGTTTGTTTTTGTTGAGTCTATATGCTATCTCATCTGCGATTCTTTTTTTAGATATAAATGACATTGATTCTACATGATTAGAAGTGGAGCTTGAGCTTTTTGGCCCCTTGTCTGAACCATATCTTTTGGACTATCTGATTCAATCAAAGAAGCAAAATTGTATCTGTTATATTCTTTTTTCAGTATCAGGTGATGTGCAACTGGTAAATATTTAAAAGGAAACAACCATGTTGCTGTTTCTAGTACTACTTTCCATAGTGTTATGGCGGTGATATTTCCCCTGAATGTTCAGTTGAAATACTTGTTTTCTCTAGGACCTCTGCATGCCTGTTCGGCTAATTCATGGTGTTGGAGTGTTGTGGCCCTTGTATAGTTGGCCCATCTAGAGGCCCATGGACTAGCACTATGTATCCACCCTTTCTAGGGTTCTGGGAATCAATTGGACAGTTCATTCTCCAACATGGTATCACAGCCATCTTCTCTCTCTTCTCTCCCTCCCTCCCAACCCTAGCTGCAGCCGCCGCCGCCGCCATCAATGGCCGGCCGCCGGGCCCACCCCTCCCTTCCCTCTCCTCCTTCCCATCTCTCCCTCGCTCCTCTGCGGCAGCTCCTGCTGCGGGACTAGCCGCCGCCGTCGCCGCCGATCTGGCTCGCGCCGCTGCCGCGCGGGCGAGGCCGCCGCGGGCGCGGCCCCCGTGGGCGCGGCCTCCGCGTGCGCTGCCGCCGATGGGGGCGCGGCTGCGCCAGATTTGGCCGCCGCCGTCGTGCAGCCCGGGGGCGCCGTCGCGCCGCCACGGGCCGCCGCCGCGCCGCGACGAGCCGCAGCCGCGCCGCCCCGGGTCGCCGCCGCGAGCCGCCGCTGTGTCGCCATGGGCCGCAGCCTCGCCGCCGTGGGGTGCCGCCGCATCTGCGCCTGGTGCTGCTCCGGATGCTTCGACGTCGACCTCCGGAAAAGCCGTGGCGCGCGTAGCCATCGCCGGGGGAGCGGGCGTGGCCCCCGCGGGCGTGGTCGCCTCTTCCACGCTGCATCTCGCCACCGGGGCACAGCTCCTGCCTTATCCCTCCGTGCAGGCTGGGGCACCTTGGGCTTGTGGCGTGATGCATGCAACCCGGCCCAATACAGCTAATGTGGCCCGTGCTGCTGCTCCCAGCACCAAGGATGGGCTGCTGCCGGACGTCGGCCCACTGGAGCGTCTCAGCCCAGCCGCTGCGCGCGCTGTTGTCGTCACCGCCACTGCACAGTCCCCGCCGGTCCACGTGCCCTCCTCCGCCTTCGCTCGGATCGGTGTGCTGTCGGGTTTCACATACACCGGCCTCGGCATGCCCCCGGACCTCCTCCCCACGACTACGCTGACTTCCTCCGCGTCGCCGCCGCAGGACTTCGGCGTCGCAGGCGCACGTGCTGCCGTAGATGTGCGGGCCGTGCCGCCTCCGCCGGACTGCGACGTCGCGGGCGCGTGTGCTGCCACAGGTGTGCGGGCCGCGCTGCCACAGCAGGACTTCGGCGTCGCAGGCGCACGTGCTGCCGCAGGTGTGCGGGCCGTGCCGCCTCCGCCGGACTTTGACGTCACGGGCGCGCGTGCCACCGCAGGTGTGCGGGCCGCGTCGCCGGACCTCCTCTTCGCGGATGCGCGTGCTGCCGCAGGTGTGCGGGCCGCGCAGCCGCCGCCGGACTTCGGCGTCGTAGGCGCACGTGCTGCCGCAGGTGTGCGGGCCGTGCCGCCTCCTCCGGACTTCGGCGTCGCGGGCGCGTGTGCTGCCGCAGGTGTGCGGGCCGCGCAGCCGCCACCGGACTTCGGCGTCGCGGGCGCGCGTGCTGCCGCAGGTGTGCGGGCCGCGCAGCCGCCGCCGGACTTCGGCGTCACGGGCGCGCGTGCTGCCGCAGGTGTGCGGGCCGCGCCGCCTCCCGCCGTCACCATGTTCGCCGGCCCTGCTTCACCGGTGTCCTGGTCTCCTCCCGTTCCGGCTAGCCAGCTTCCGTCCTGGCCGGGGGGTTGGACTGCTCCCGCTCAGACTTGGCCGGGCGGGTGGGGCCATACGCCGTCGGCCCAGTCATTCAACATCATGCAGCCGACCTTGCCGGTGGAGTGGATCGCTGACTCGGGAGCCTCGTACCACACCACGCCGGATGCTGGTATCCTATCTTACGCCCACCCTCCCCATCCTTCCTGTCCTTCTGCCATTATGGTGGGCAATGGCACTTGTCTTCCTGTCACTTCTGTCGGCACTGTTCCTGGTTCTTTTCGCCTTCCAGATGTTCTTGTTGCTCGTCAGATGGTTCATAATCTCCTTTCCATTCGCAAATTTACTTCTGACAACTCTTGTTCTGTTGAATTCGACCCGTTTGGTGTTTCTGTGAAGGATTTGGCTTCCCGGCGTCCTCTATTCCGGTGTGACAGCCAGGGACCCCTTTACACTATTCGCCTTCCCGCTTCCGCCGCCTCTTTGCCTGTTTCCTCTTTGTCCACTGCTTTTGTCACTACTTCTTCTTCCACCACTTGGCACCGCCGGCTTGGTCATCCCGGCCGTGACGTTTTGACTCGACTCTGCCGCAGTGCACCTCTTTCTTGTGCCTCGACATCTGATGAGCATCTTTGTCATGCGTGCCAGTTAGGTCGTCATATCAGACTTCCTTTTTTTGCTTCTTCCTCGCATGCGACTCATGTGTTTGATCTCATTCACTGTGATCTCTGGACTTCTCCTGTACCCAGCATTTCTGGTTACAAGTACTATTTGGTGATTGTTGATGATTTCTCCCATTACTCTTGGACTTTTCCTTTGCGTGTCAAGTCGGACACGTTCCCCACCCTCCTCCACTTCTTTGCCTGGGTGACCACTCAGTTCAGCCTCAACATCAAGGCCGTCCAGTGTGACAACGGCCGAGAGTTTGATAACCACGCCTCCCGTGACTTCTTCCTCTCTCGCGGTGTTCACCTGCGCATGTCTTGTCCGTATACCTCACCTCAGAACGGCAAGGCTGAGCGGATGATCCGCACCACGAACGATATTGTTCGTACCCTCCTCCTCCAGGCTTCCCTTCCTGCCCGCTTCTGGGCTGAGGGCCTTCACACTGCCACCTACCTTCTCAACCGTCTCCCTTCCACTGCATCTCCCGCTCCCACTCCACACCACGCCCTCTTCGGCACTCCTCCTCGCTACGACCACCTTCGTGTCTTCGGGTGCGCCTGCTACCTTAACACCTCCGCCACCGCCCCTCACAAGTTGGCGCCCCGTTCGACTCGATGTGTGTTCCTGGGCTACTCCCCTGACCACAAGGGGTATCGCTGCTATGACCTCACCTCTCGTCGGGTCCTTATCTCTCGTCACGTCGTGTTCGATGAGTTCGACTTCCCCTACTCCACCTCCACTACTCCCTCTCCTGATCCTGAGTTGGAGTCCGTGTTTCCGGCTGATCCGGTAGCCCCGTCGACGGTATCTGTGTACCCGCCACGCGCGGCCCCGGCGTCCTCTCCCGCGCCACGCGCGGCCCCGGAGCCCTCTCCCGCGCCACGCGCGGCCCCGGCGTCCTCTCCCGCGCCACACGAGGCCCCGGAGTCTTCTACCGCGCCACGCGCGGCCTCGGAGCCACCTCCCGCGCCACGCGCGGCCCCGGAGTTTTCTTTCGCGCCACGCGCGGCCCCCGCGCGCTACGCCCAGCCTGCGCTCGTCTACCGGCGCCGGGCAGTCCCGGCTCCACAGCCGGCCCCGGCCCCGTCTCGGGTTCTCTCACGCCTCGACCCGGTGGTGTACCACCCGCCTGTCATCCATCGGGATCCCGGTCACACTCATCCCATGGTGACACGGCAGGCGGCGGGAGTCCTCCGGCCTTCGGCTCTCGCCGCCACTGACGGCGAGCCGGGGATCTCACCGATTCCCACATCTGTCCGTGGCGCCCTGGCTGATCCTCACTGGCGCCAGGCGATGGAGGAGAAGTATGCTGCCTTACTTGCCAACCAGACGTGGGACCTCGTGCCTCGTCCTCCTGGTGGCAATGTGGTCACAGGGAAGTGGATCTGGACACATAAGCGTCGTGCTGATGGCTCACTTGATCGGTACAAGGCTCGCTGTGTTCTCAGGGGTTTCACCCAGCGGCCTGGCGTGGATTATGATGAGACTTTCAGTCCAGTGGTCAAGCCTGCTACAGTCCGCTCGGTTCTGTCACTGGCTCTCTCTCGTTCTTGGCCTGTACATCAGCTGGATGTGAAGAATGCTTTCCTCCATGGCACCCTCTCAGAGACAGTATACTGCAGTCAGCCAGCGGGGTTTGTGGATCCTGGTCGTCCTGACATGGTTTGCCGGCTCAACAAGTCCCTTTATGGTCTGAAGCAGGCTCCTTGGGCTTGGTACTCTCGGTTTGCCTCGTTCCTGGTCTCTTTGGGTTTCACTGAGTGCAAGTCGGATACCTCACTGTTCGTCTACCGCCATGGCACTGACACTGCATATCTGCTGTTGTATGTTGATGACATCATCCTCACTGCGTCCAGTCAGGCCTTGCTCCAGCGCATCATCCAGTCTTTGCAGCAGGAGTTTGCTATGAAGGATCTGGGTCTCCTTCATCACTTCTTGGGAGTCACTGTTGAGCACCGTCCTTCTGGCCTGTTCCTCCACCAGCGGCAGTATGCTCTTGATATTCTGGAGCGTGCAGGGATGTCTGATTGCAAGCCGTGCTCCACCCCTGTTGACAGTCAAGCCAAGCTGTCTGCTGATTCTGGTGCTCCAGTTGCTGACCCGACTGCCTACAGGAGCCTTGCAGGTGCCTTGCAGTATCTCACCTTCACCAGGCCGGACATCACTTATGCCATCCAGCAGATCTGCCTCCATATGCATGACCCTCGTGAGTCACACCTGGCTGCTCTGAAGCGCCTCCTCCGCTATGTTCGTGGCACGGTTGACTACGGCTTGACTCTTCACCGGTCTTCTTCTGCTGAGCTTGTTGTCTACACGGATGCTGACTGGGCTGGCTGTCCGGACACACGCCGCTCCACCTCGGGCTACGCTGTCTTCCTCGGCGGCAACCTTGTCTCTTGGTCATCCAAGCGACAGCCCGTGGTCTCCCGCTCCAGTGCCGAGGCTGAGTACCGGGCTGTGGCTAACGGTGTGGCTGAGGCGTCCTGGCTCCGACAGCTCTTGGCGGAGCTCCACAGTCCGCTCGCCAAGGCCACACTTGTCTACTGTGACAACGTCAGCGCGGTGTACTTCTCCACCAACCTGGTTCAACATCAGCGAACGAAGCATGTAGAGATCGACCTCCACTTCGTTCGGGACCGAGTCGCCATTGGGCAAGTTCGGGTTCTCCACGTCCCCACTATCTCCCAGTTCGCGGACATCTTCACCAAGGGTCTCCCCTCCTCGACTTTCTCAGAGTTTCGATCCAGTCTCAACGTATCCAGTGGCTAGTTGTGACTGCGGGGGGTGTGAGTTCTTGTCTTTTCTCTTGTGTCCAGTCTTGAACTCCGCTGCGTCGGTACGTTCAGACTGCGGGGGGGTGGAGTGTTGTGGCCCTTGTATAGTTGGCCCATCTAGAGGCCCATGGACTAGCACTATGTATCCACCCTTTCTAGGGTTCTGGGAATCAATTGGACAGTTCATTCTCCAACACATGGATATTGGGATCAGCAACTTATCATGCTTTAATGTTAGGTCCCGACTTAAAAAGCACATACTCAAGAAGTTCTTTAGTTTCCTTAGCAGTTGTACAATGTCTAAACGGGTGTAGATGATGGATGGCACAAGAGCCAGGGGCTTGTTTCGCTTCAAATTGAAAAGGGGCCCAGGGGCTTGTTTCGCTTCAAATTGAAAAGGGGCCCAGTGACTAATCTGTTCTATCGTGAAGATTTCTAGTCGCTGGACCAATCATATTTTGTTTCAAAGCATTAGGTCTGAATTTTGATTTGTCTTCTATGTGCATGCAAGTAATTAGCAATCCATGATTGCACTCATGGCCATAACAGCATTGAATTGAACCATTGCTTTATTAAAGATAGAAACAGTACAACTAAATGCATTGCTTAGGGAAGATAACAGTATTGCTACCGAGGAAGAACTCTTGAGGTTATTTGTGGATTTAAGGAAGAAATCCTGAGATCTGCACATTGCTGAAAACTGATCTTCAGACTGCTGGAGTTGAAAGTTGATTTGATTGTAGATGGAAAGCTCATGGATCAGTGAAAAGTAATCCATTATTGTTTCTGGTGGTGGTTTTGACTTTTGAGTATAGTTTCTCTAGCCCTCTTACTAGAACTGGATCTAACGTTGAACAGAAAAAAGAGAGAGAGAGAGAGAGAGAGAGAGAGAGAGAGAGAGAGAGAGAGAGAGAGAGAGAGAGAGAGAGAGAGAGAACTGGAGCATCTGTGTTGAGTTTGTTTTTCTGGTTCCTTTCACCCAATGTTATTTTTAATTCTATTTCTTGAAATTAGTGCTCTGGTCTGCAGTATCTTCTTCAGCCTGTCAAACTCAGAATCTACATGTTGAACTTTATATGCAGTTAGTCTTTGTTCATGAATCATAACCACAGGGGATTTTGCAGTGCAAGAGAACTGAGAGATCATCTGTGTGTTGGAGAATCTGTCTCCATATGGACACAAGTATCCCTTCTATCCAGGTATGTGTATTCATGCCTATGTCTGTCAACTTAAATATTTTATTATGCCACTTTGGCTCATACAGCTAGCGTATTAGTTTGCTGCCCACTTATTGTTGGATGAATGATTGTACTCAAGCCCATATAAACTATTTGATGAAAAGAGACAATGTATGTACTGTCTGTTGTAATAATGGACTCCCTATTTGTTCACCTTGAGGAATTTATCAGAACTGCGACAATGGTCTCATTGCTTTTCCCTCCACATATTTGACATTAGGGAAGATGGATTTTTTAGCTGACAAATGCATGCCAAATATTTTTTGTTATGTGCAGTATAATTTATTGGATGTAAAGTTGTTTCCTACCAAATGTCACCATACAAAAAATATTACAAGGTCATACACATTGGAAAATTTGTTTGGTCTTCTATATTGAAGCTAGCACTTCTACTAAGAAAGATTCAAAATAAGTGTTTCAAAATGGATATGAACTGGACATGTCATCTTTTCTCCATTGCAGGCATGTCACATTTGATCTAATCTGTTCTCTCTATTTTCTGGCAGAGATCACATCCTGATAATTAGTTTTTTTATGAGACATTGATATTTTAATTTCTAGCGTTTGAAAAAAATCGTATTGTGGGGTTTTATATGTGCCACATAGCATTTGCTGCTCAGATTCTCTCTCTTTTTTTCTTGGTTTCTAGGATTTGTGAGCTCTATTTGCTGTTTAGCTCCCGATCAATTGAGAAGTACTAGTTCTTCGTTTCCAGCCAAATTGGAAAGGTAGAAGGTTTCAGTGAGCAGGATTACCAAACATATACAGGCTGTATATAAGTTTGTGCGAATTCGGCCACTAGGACATAATGGCATAAAATTTGCCCATCAAATTTCATGCCATTTGTTACATCATGAATTTCAGCAAATTTAATATGCACGAACATGAATGTGCATTACAGTAGTGTACAGAAATTTGGCATTACTATTGATCTATAACTTTCAAAAGTCTGTCAATGTTTTCTGAGAGAAAATACCAATCAATTTATTGTCACTTCCTTCAGCGTTTAATTGTTCTTTAGTGAAAAGAAATGTGTTTTCAGCATGCCATATAAAATATAACCTTAACAATAAACTTCGACTGTCATATTTGTAAAAGCTAACATAAGTATTGTTTAATCAATTATAGCTGGATGTATCAAACAGTTAACATAAAGGTAACCATTCAAATGGTTTTACGAACGTACAGCATGACAACTGCAGCTTGGGGCACGAAGGCGCTCACAGTGCGGTGGTAAGTCCACTGGCTGGGAGGGTGCCCGTCCGGGTTTGACCTCGGGTGACACATTTTCTGCCTCAGGGGCCTCCCTTGAGGCATTTCTCTCAAAAAAAGTGCAGCTTGGGGCCTTGAGAATCAACAAAAATGTATTTGCAAACTGCTCTTCTGTTGGCCAGATAGGAACTGGAGAAAATGAAAGGTACGTTGGAAGCACCCATGGAGTTGTCCTTGTTGAGGCATTCTGTTTATCGGCTCTGGGAAAACATGAGTAGTCGTCATTTCAGTGTCTTCGCTTCGAGAAAGGAGCACCGTATGTTGTAACTCTATATATACTCGGTATGTGGAAATTCTACATAAATGTACAAGCAGGTCTGAAAGTTTGCCCATTTTGATGCTGCATTCGAATAATGGAATGAAGTCACTTTCTATCCCAGGATGAGATTGAGTTAATTCTTGTTTGCAACTCGATCTGTGTTTTCTCTTGTCATGAAGCTACAAAAAGTTAGAAAACATTCATCATGTCCAGATTTCTACAGGGGATGCCTGCTGCCATTATTGTTCTATCAGTTGCCAAGGTCGAAGTCTCGATTAAATTTATCAGTAAGAATTTTCTCGCAAAAAAAATTTATTAGTAAGAAATACTGATGGTCACATTGATAATTATCATCTTGTTTCGAATGAAGGTAGGCACTGACTGTTACATATGAACGCATGCAGCTCTGCTTGAGGTGTCATTTAAAACTTAGATAAATAGCATAGACCAAAGGATGCGTGTCCTGATACTGTTCAATGTAATAGGTAGAAATTCTATAGATTTATAATCGTAGCATTTTATTTGTATATTCTATATGTTGTTCAGGAATTATGAATTATAGTGATCAAGTTAGTAAGTTGATATGTGTTTAAAAGAGGATTTGTGCAATGCTGATTTGTATACACTTGCATCTTTTCCTTAACAAAGAAATCAGATCTCGGCTCTGCCGCTAAGGGCCACTGAAGTTTCCGAAGAAAAATCTGAATTAAATACTTTTGTCAGCAACCTTTTAGTGTGTAAAGCGAAAATCATTGCACATTCGCACCGTACGGTAGCAGGGAACAACTGATCTTCTCCCATGTGGAGAAGTTATTGGTGTACTCCTTTTCGTGGTTATACGTTGGGATGTCTGACTATTTACCGACCAAACGGAACAAGCGTCACCGCGTGAACCAATTAGGCAAAACACATCACGGAGTTTGTGTTCAAAACATGATGATAGAAATGGAGTAACGGAGATCACGGTTTGCCGTTCGGTCGGAACAGATCACGATTTGCCGTTCGGTTGGAACACGGTTGGTCAAAACCAGTCGGACCTATGTCATTTCTTTTTTTTTCCTCTTTTGAAACGTGGATAGCTGTTTCGTTGCAATGAACTAGGGAGAAACTAATTATTGAGCTCAAGGTTTTTTTTTTGTTTTGTTTTGTGAGGAGAGCTCAAGGTATTTTAACATCTGTATATTCATGGTTGAGTCAAGTGTCTACATACCAGATCTACTCCCGCACTTCGATTCATCTAATTGATTGATCCCTGATGACAAGAATGAAATCAGCTTTGAAAAAATAAAAAAAATTGCCAGCGCTGTGGTGGCGGACTGGCGGCACAAATTCTTAGCCGTGGAGCGCAGTAGGGAGGATCCGGGTGGCGTTGGAGCGCCGATTTACTTTTAATCGGGAAAAGACATTTTCCCCATCTCACGTGTCCCGAGCACGAACCCCAGCCGCCGCCGCCGCCGCCGCCGCCTCCTCTTCTTCAGCCCGCCGGCCGCCGCTTCTTCGTCTCCCCGTCCGTCGCCTCTCGTTTCCCCGTCCGCCGTCTCCCCGGCCGGAAGCGCTCATCTCTCCAGCCGAAGCCCATTCCACTCTCCTGCCTTCTTCAGTGGGAAAGCAGCGAAGGACACACCACCCCTCCCGCCGCCTCCGCACCCCACAGCCGCACCGCCACCCACCTCTCCTCGCAAACTCCAGCAATGGCGTTGACGCAGGGGTCAACAACGACGACAGCGTCGTGGTGCGCCCCGGAGAAGGCGCGGGGGAGGCATCTCTTCGAGGTGACCGGCTACAGCCAGTTCAAGGGCCTCGGCGTCTGCGAGTTCATCGAATCCACCACCTTTACCGTCGGCGGCTACGACTGGTGCATCAATTACTTCCCTGACGGGGACGATGGGTACGAAGACTACGTCTCCATCTTTCTCTGTCTGACGAGCGAAACTACCAGACATGTGAGGGTCCTCTACGATCTCAAGCTGCTCAATCCGGCCACTGGTGTGTGGTCGTCGGGGCGCACCGAAACCTGCGTGTGGATGAGGAGAGCCTGACCTCGGGCACCGCAGATTTCATGAAGAGAAGCGAGCTGGAGGCATCATACGTCCAGATCCAAGACAAGAGAATGTGCGAGGTCCAGGTGCCGCCCTCCGACGTACTGGATAGCCTTGGGAAATTGCAGGAGTTCAAAGAGGGAGCAGATGTGACAATCAAGGTTCAAGGTGAAGTTTTCCATGCCCACAGGATTGTGCTTGCTATGTGGTCGCTGGTCTTCAAGGCGGAGCTCTATGGACCGATGGGTGATAAGAGTCCGAAGGGCATAACACTGCATATTGAGGAAATGCAGCCTGCTGTCTTCAGGTTGTTGCTCCACTTCATTTACAACGATGCGTTGCCTCCAATGGATGATCTCGATGGATATGAGAGTGAAGAAATGGTTAAGCTTCTACTTGAGGCTGCAGACAGGTATGCCATGGAAAGGATGAAGGTGATTTGAGAGAGCATCCTTAGCAAGAAACTTGATGTTGAGAGTGTGGCAGTTAGCACTAGCAGACCAGGATCATTGCAGCCAGCTCAAATATGGTTGCATAGAGTTTATCCACTCTTCAAATAGACTCGATGATGTGGTTGAAAGCCAAGGTTATGCGCACCTCAAAAGAGCTTGTCCTGCTGTCATTATAGAAATATGGGAGAGGTCAGCCAAGTCTCGCAAGGTTTAAGACATTGAGCTCATTCTGTGTTATCTGAACATTTGCTAATTTAATTGATGCCTGGTATATGACACCTAGATCTTGATGATCCTTCAGCTTTCAGAGGTATTTTGTAGGGGATCTCGGTGGATTATGCAACAAGTATGTCTGATGTCTCACAGATGATGAAGGCTGATAACCTCGCCTTAGCTTTGAATCTATATATTTAACTGATGTTCTCTTAGGCTAAGCAATGCATTCCCTGTTTATTAGCTTGTGTAATGTTTTTCTGAAGACAGTTTATTAGCAACTCTGGCATCAGCATTCAGTTGTATCCCTGACTACTATAGTATCTGGTTCTTAATTATTTGACATTGTTGCTGAGGTCTCTATATTCTGTGCATGAAATTGTTAGCTACACACTAGAAAATGAATTTGATGAGATTATCAACTAACTATATCTTTTTTCTTAAAACTGTAACTAACTATATCTTCGCCACAACAATTCTGCTTAGTGCCTATATACTGCTTATATTTGAAAGCATTGAGTTCTCTTTTATTTTAATATAGGGGGCCTTTGAATTTCTTTGGATAACATCTTTAGATAGCTACTAAAATATATAACTGCACAATCATGTCACAAGTTCTGCATTTCTGTCTGAGAGGGCAAATACCTATGTCAATATTAAATTACAGACATTGTTTAATTAGGTCCAATAATCTGGATTTTTTTTCTCAAATTGTACAAGGGGAAGGGAGCAAAGTAACTAGTTTTCTAACTCCAGTAATGTGATTTCTGAGGTTTTTGTGTTACTGTCAAAGAAAAAGTTCGAACACTGAAAAGGTAGGGCATCTGCAGATTGCTTCAACCTAATAACCTTTGGGCTATGGCTTTTGAGTAGAGAAACACAGTTTACTTTCTAAAGCTGATTTATTGGGATGGCTTCGAATTCTGTCATCCGAACTGTTAGTAATTTGTTCTTCCTTGTAAGCTGAAGTTTTGTAATGCTAAAGCTGAAGTGTTTTGCTTGGGTCTTTTGCTCACGAGTCATGATTTAGCAGTATGAGGAACTAGAAGTTGCATACTTTAAAATATGAACTGAGTCATCATATTTAACCAATTGAATAATGTGACTCTGGGTCATCAGATCTCCATGTTTGCAAAAGCTTTGGTGCATTCATGCCAATTGTACCAATGTTATTTCATTCTTCTCGGACTCATATTGTCTAATCTTGAACAATCATATGATGAATTGACTGATGTAAATTGGTAAACTACTGTAAGAAATCCATTTACAAACCATATATCTATATCTACTATTGAGATTTGAGAAAATGGTGTGCTTTCTTGTTCTGTCTTTGGTTGATCTATACACTTTGATATGGTCTTTGAACTGCTACCCAGAGAACTTACCACGGTCACACTGTTTCTTTCCCTACATAATGCAGCTTTGTTGGTAGTGGATGGAGAATTGGGATATGGCTTTTGTGTGAGATAAATGTATGTCGGGAGGTCATTTTAATCCCATCCTATGCACTTAGGAAATTGTAGTCCTGTATTTCTTTCATATGAAATGTTAGCTTATTTTCTTCATAATACTGTTCATTGTATAAGGTTCTATATGACATTTGGTCTTAGGAGGCAAGAATGGGACATGAATGGACTGTGTGAACCTTCCTCCATTGGCAGACGCAAGAGGTGATGGGTCGCTTGGCAGCAGTTTGTATTTGCGTTCCAGATATGCTTTTTTATAATTGTGCATTTGCTATTGTCATGATCCTGCAAAAATTGAAAAAAAGAAAAAAAATCCAAACAGATTTTATGAATCCATGTACTATGGCTCAAATCCATAGCCGATCCTATTTTCGAACAAAATATACACATGCTCTTTCCGTGTGGCCTTCTGTGATTGTTGTTCTGTTTAGCACTAACTGCCTGTGTTATCAATTTTTTCAGAACAAAAATTTGGTGTTGACATGTTTACATTACAGCGTATTGTTGTTCGGAATGAATCTATTAGTGTATTTTACTTTAAAAAAAATGCTGTTAGTCAGTGGCGGGCCCAGGTTTTGAAGAAAGGGTATTCAAAATTTTCTAAGCACGTGAAAAAGAAATTATACTAGCCTAATTTAAAGACAAGTTGTGTAAAAAATATATCAAAAACAATAGCAAAATTGATCCAAACTTGGAATTGATCACACAGAAGTAGTGGTTGAGTTGTTTTTCGGCTGAGTATAGGTTGCTTATGTTGTTTTTTATGTTTTTCAAACATATAATAGTACATATACTATATATACAAAAACTTTTGTCCAAAATAATGAGTATTCAACTGAATACCCATGAATTAACCTGGGCCCGCCCCTGCTGTTAGTGTAAGAGACATGCAGTGCTGTCGGTTTACATTTGAACTTGAGGAAATTCTGCAAAATCCTTACTGACATCTCCATCCCAATGTGTATATCGATCGTCTAACTAGAGAAACACCATATTGGATGCGCTCATGCTTTGACTACGCAAAATAGAAAAAGCCTCTAGCTTCTTCAGATGCTTTCCCTCAAAACCCCTTAGAAATGATCACAAAGCTATGTTAATGATCCTGCTGCCCAAATATGTAGATTATGACTTCAAGTATTGCTTCTTTTTTGTGGGTAGTAAAGTCAAATATCTAATGTTTTAGTCAAGCACATTGTTTAAACTTGAGTTTAAGGCAAAAGAACCTCCCCACAAGACGTCATGCAGGAACAGAAAACTAGCATTTGAACATGGTTTTTTTTTATATCTCGCAAACTAGCACTTAAATGTGGCTTTGTTATAGATAGTGCCTCGCAAACTTCATTCGGTTCATCATTCTACTCGTCGATGACCTTCAGACTTGAAATGATAACGTGCAGTCACCATATTTGAACTAGAAAGAGTAAGATTTGAGAGTCCTTTACCGGTGTGCCATTAAAAAAGTTGTCGGTTACCTGTGTGCCACAAAAAAGTTTAGAGACACCTTTGTGCCATGAGCCCAATTTTCGTTTACCCGTGTGCCATATTGGATGGATGGAGACTTAACAGAGGTGGTAGGGGCTGTGTAAAGACAGTTTTGCCCTTTTGTACAACAATGGCTTAAAAAAATCAAGAAAGTGAAAATAGTTTTGAAATCACGTTAAAAATCAGTAAAAATAGTAATAATTTGAAAAAAGCGTAAAAAATAGAAATGTGGACACGCGCTGGCCCGGCCATCGCCGCGGACACGCGCGAAGGCGGGCAGACGCGCGTAAGCCATGGCCGAGCTCCGATGGCGGGGAGCGGGGCGGGGGGCCGTGCCTGGGATGCAGGGAGGGGCAGATCACGAGCAGCCGCAGCGGCAGGGCGCCATGGCGTGCGGCAACTGCTTGCCTCGTGGCGAGGCGGCACAGGGGAAGCCGCGGCCGCGCCATCCGCCATGGCTCGATTCGCGAGCTCCATGGCTGGATTCCCGAGCGCCATGGCAGGGGGGCAGCGGAGCGCAGCCATGGCGGGCGCCTCGGCGGCCATGGCGCGCCAGGTCGAGGAGGCAGCCACGCTGCGTCGGGTCGAGGTAGCGTGCGGGGCGCGGCCTGGGCGAGCTCCTGGGCGCGCTGGCCTGGGCGCGCTGGTGCGCCGCCTGGGCGACCTGCCGCGCGGGGCGACCTGCCGCGCTGGCCGGCCGAGCTGCCGCGCGGGGCAACTGCCGCGCTGGCCGGGCCGAGCTGCGGCGCGGGGCGAGCTGCCGCGCGGCCGCTGCGAGCTGGCGCGCGGGGCGACCTGGCGGCGGCGGCTAGGGTTCGTCGGGTGCTGCGGGAGAGGGAGCCAGGGAAAGGAGAGAGGGAGCCGGAGCAGGGAGAAGAGAAGAGGATAACTTTCATTGACTCAAGGGCAAAATAGTCATTGCCATACGTGGGTCCCACATGTCAGAGCTAAGAATCCGTTACAATCTAACAGAAGGTGAACGGCATGGCACACGGGTAAACGAAAATTGGACTCATGGCACACGGGTGTCTCCAAACTTTTTTGTGGCACATAGGTAACCGACAACTTTCTTAATGGCACACAGGTAAATGACTCAAGATTTGATGTCCAGACGTCAACATTTGAAATCCGGAGGGAGTATAAGAAAGCTTACAAATAAAGTTTGACATTTTGAACTTTTTTTGGAAGATGAGAGTTTAATCGCAGCAGCGATTATTTTGTTTGAATTATTTCGAAAATCCCTTTTTTAAGGAATTTCGAAAATCCGTTTTTTAGAAGAATTTCGAAAAATCCGTTTGATACAGTTCCTTTCATCCGTTTACTCAACGGTTGGCCCAGCAATTTCTGGCCCATATGCAGCACGTTCCCCTTCTTCAGGGAAATCCACAACCCCAACCCCAACGGCCGCCACTCGCTCGACGGCGCCTGCGCCGCCACGCCCTCTCATCAACCCGGAGGCCGCCTCCGTCTTCGTATCCCGCCGTCCTAAACCTTAGGCGCTGATTCGCTCGCACACAAGAGAAAAATTCCATCTTTGCCGCCCCTGCTCCCACCGCCGCCGCCATCCAATTCTCCTCGGAAACGCCGGCAATGGAGGACTCCCGGAGGCCAGAGAGAAAGACGGTGTCGAGGAGTGCTCTGGAGACGGAGCGGTGCACACACGTGTTCCAGATCGACGGCTACGCGCTGCATAAGGACCTCGTCACAGCCGGCAAGTACATCCAGTCCGCTACCTTCGCCGTCGGCGGCCTCGACTGGTGCGTCCTATTCTACCCCAATGGAGACGGAGATGACTACTCAGAAGACGGAGGAGACTGCGTCTGCGTCTACCTGCAGTTGATGTGCGAAACTCTTGAGGCTCACAGGGTTCAATTCGACTTCAGGCTGGTCGACCCGGTCACCGGTGTGTCGTCGTCAGAGTTCAGCGGCGATAGGGAGTTCAGCAGCGAAGACGCCAGCTGGGGCACTAGAAATTTGATGTGGATTAGCATGCTGGAATTGGAGTATGTGCGGAATGATCGACTCGTGATCGAGTGCGATGTCACTGTTGTCATTGGGATGGCAGTTTCCAAATCTGAAACAATTTTTGACATCCACCCCGCCGTCAGATGTGTTGGATCATCTTGGAAACATGCTGGGGTGGGAGGAGGGAGCGGATGTAACATTCAAGGTTAAAGAAGAGGTTTTCCATGCCCACAAGGTTGTGCTTGCGATACGGACCGATGGGTGTGAAGAATACGAAGACCATAACTATTGAAGACATGCAGCCTTCTGTTTTCAAGGCCTTTCTTCACTTTATCTACAAGGATTCATTGCCAGCGATGGATGACCTTGATGAAGTCGAGAAGAATGAAATGGTTAAGCATTTACTTGTGGCTGCTGACTGGTACGCAATGGAAAGGATGAAGGTAATCTGTGAGCTTCCTTGCAAAGAAACTTGATGCTGAGAGCGTCGCAACCACTTTGGCGCTAGCTGACCAGCATCATTGCAGACAGCTCAGAGATGCTTGCATTGGATTTATCAACACATCGAATAGAGTGGACGATGTTGTATCCAGCCAAGGTTATGAGCAACTAAAAAAAACATGCCCTTCTGTCATTGTGGAAATATGGGAAAAATCAACCAAATCTCGCAAGATTTAGGATGCTGAGCTCATTTGGGGTTGACTTAATAATTCTTCATTTGGTTCATGCCTGGTAAGTGGGAGCTGGGTAGTCTTTTAGCATTTTTGAGATATTATTATGTAGCAGAATGGTAGATCGTTGAAAAAAACGTATGTCTAGAATGTGACCTATGTTTCACAGCCTCCCTATGTGTGAATCTATGATTGGTCAGTTATTGTCTTTTAGATGTCTCCAGGCGCAAGCTAAGTGATGCCTTTTCTTTTTCATTTTCTTTCTATATGTGACTCTTTTATTTGTGAATCTATGGTTGCTCAGTAATGATCCCATCTCTCTGTGCACTTTAAGAAACTTATTGGAACTGCAATTCATGGAACTACCAATTGTGTCGCTGTTTCTTTTCTCTACATAGTGCAGGTTTGTTGCTATTGGTTGGAGATGGAGTCTGTTGAAGATGAATGTATATTGCCGGTCATGTTTTTCCCAACATATATAATCTTTTGGCTACAAAATTGCTCCTAAAACTAGCATCACCTTGCTAATGTTCTTTGAGGTCATACAATACACTCAATTTTGACCTATGTTTCTTTCTTATGAAGTGATACCTTATATGTCGTATAATGTTATTCGTTACATAAGAGTCAAGTGGATATTTGTTCTTATAAGGCCAAAAAAAGAGAGACATCATTCGCAATTAGTGGAGGTGACGTGCTGTTTGTCCTTTCTTGTGGGAGCACTGAAGCACCCTTGGTTTACTATATTTTCTTTGAACTTTGATAACTAGATTTATTACTTCTGTGAAGTCTCTTGAATGTGTTATCGTGCCATATGGCAATTAATATTCAGCTGTCTGTTATGAGACTCATAATTAATGTTTATCTAGCAATCTTATTTCAGGCATATAAAGTTTCATATATGCAGGATTAGAGAACATAGCCATACCACTTTGAGACATCCATCTGACCATTCCAATGTGATTAACAGGAAAAGTACAAATCTGGAACTTACCACACCTAATGAATTCACGAGAATGATTTTGTGGGATGCTGTATTTCTTTTTGGTAATAGTACTCTCGTGTAAAATATCCATATAGACACAAGTGATGAGATGTCAGTCACTTAGTTTCTGTATGATCTTTTGGAGAGGAGTAGATTCTCTGATTTTTATGCGAGCATGGCTTGCCTGAAATATGGATCTATTCATGTATGCTCTCTAGTAACTAGTACCATGATGCGTGATAATATATTATAAGCTTGTCCACATTGCATTACTTTTATGATTTTAATTTTCAGCATAATTTTCATGTCTCAAACCATGGAGCCATTAGGCCACTTTATACTTATCCGTATAGACACCAATGATGACCATTAGGCCACTTTATCCTTATCCATATTGACACCAATGACGAGATGTCAGTCATTTAGTTTCTATTGGATTTTTTGAAGAAAAGTAGATTATCTGATTTTATCTGACAATAGCTTGCCTGAATATTGATATATTTGTGGAAGCTCTCTAAGTCACTAGTACCATGATGCTTGACGATATGTTATATGGTGGCTAACATTGCGTTACTTTTATGCTTTTAATTTTCTGTGCAATTTTCTTGTCTCAAACCATGGAGCAATTCGCTAATCAATTGGTGCCAAATTCGCATGCTATCAATCTTTATTATATCTTAGTTTCAATATTAATATCTTCACTATCTTAGTTTCAATATTAATATCTTCACTCTTTGTTACTAGATGTTTCATGTAAAACTTTGAACCCTCCGTATTCCGTTTTAGAGGAAACCTTGCACTTTTGGAGCAAGAACTGTGCAGATGGTCTCATGTTTATAGTTGTGGCGTAGAAAGGTGGAAAATCTGCTTCAAAGTCATTGGATTTGAGAGTCAAAGATCCCCCCCCCCCCCGGTAGCATCCCTGGTTCAGTGTTGTCAGATTAGCTACCATATTCTGAGCTGTTTTACTAAACCAGTGCAACCGAAACATGTTCAGCCTGTTCGTTTCGCTGCAGCTGCGGCTGCAGAAAAATATCTGCGAACACTGTAGCTGCTGAAAACACTGTATGTCCAGTCTTCCCTTGTTCTGCAGTTGTAGCCTTTCTGTCCTGGTTACTGATGTTGGTGCCTCTTTCACCCAGTCCGGTCATCTAGAAACAATCGCCCTTCAGTATGTGCCATTGGAAATGCATGTGACTGATTTCTTCAGTAAAGCCTCGAGAGCAGCATCAGCTTCGTTGGCGAAACTCTATGTAGACCCTTTTTTGGCCCATATCCGTGTCTATAGGTGCTGACCATAGCTAATGACCTAATTATCTTCTATAGTCCCCAAGATTTCACATTCTGTTACTAAATGTTTCATGTTAAACTTTCAACCTCTTTGTGCAGTTTAGAACAAAACCTTACGATTTTGGAGCAAGAACTGTGCAGATTGTTTTCCTCATGTTTGTAATGCAGTAATTGGGGAAGAGAAATAAAGGGGAGAAACCCTGAATCTTATATGCTTTGATGTTAACTGAACAATTCACAGATCATTTGGTTTCATGCCCAATATCCAATTGCTCAGGTTTCAAGACTCCTAACTGAAGTAGTTTCAGTATTTGTTTTCTGTAGCACTGGATCCCTGGTTTCCATGGAATGGTGTTATCAAACGAGCTATTGTGCCCTGAACTGTTTTACTAAACTACTGCAATCAAAGTTATGGAGCAAGGACTGTAGGCTCCTGTTATGTTCTTCTTGACTCCATTAAGATATGCTACCGAAACAGCTACTGCTTTGGTGTCAAGTCTTCCCTTTTCTGCAATTGTAGCCTTTCCCTCCTGGTTATTTGCATGCATATATTTTTTACCGCTTTAATTGAGAAGGCCACAATATCCCTCGCCATCAGGATCCATGTCCATTGCAAATCTTAGTGCTTGGAGGTCCACAAACTCAATTTGGCATCTTTGAAAAAAAAAACCTCTATTTGGCAGCATGTACTCCTATCTGAGTCGATTAAACAAAGAAAACTAACCATGCGTCCATGCGTAGATATGGGTTCAATGCTCCGTCGTTCTGATAAGACTGACTCCAACCCTGAACCAGACCCAAAACTTATGTTGAGCGGTTTTAGGTGTTAAAAAGGTTCAACATACACAACCAAAAAACATGTATCTCCAACCCAAAAACCAAAACCTTTGGTACAACGCGTCGTCCAACCAACCTCCTCACCTGCGACGGCGCCGTCTCCCCGCTACGCGGCCACTGCCCCGCCACCCTTGCCGCGGCTCCGCCACGCCCGCGCGCCGTGGCGGCCACGACGCAAGCACCCCGCGGCTGCACCACAGGCCCCGGCCACCTCGCTGCCCACCAAGGCCACAGGCTGAGCGGCACGCGTCCGAATCCGGCGCCCTCCATCTGCCTCTCCGGCCCACCGGTCGAGCCGCTCGTGGCGCTCTCGGCGCTCGGCGCATGCGACGTTTTTAATCTCCTCGCCGAGCATCCAGCGCTTGACATCGCGGCGCCACCAAGCTCTGGTCCAGACAGCCATGGAGCCGCCGCCACCAAGCTCCTGTCCAGACAATATATCTGGCCAACTGGGCCGTGCTAAAAGGGCCGGTCCGTGGCCCACTAATTTTGGCCCGGTCCGAGCACGGCACGGCCCGGTGCGTGAGTGGGCCGTGCCGGCCTGTAGCCCGCCTAGGGCCGTGCTTGGGCCTAGGCGCAAGCCCACGGCACGGCCTGTTTAGCAGCTGGCCCGTTCAGCCCACAACGCGGCCCGTGTAGCACGGCACGGCCCGGCCCGTTTAGTCATATTTTGCATTAAAAAATTGAAATAATAAGAAAAAAGTACATTTTCAGTCTAGGGCCGGCCCGGCACGGCACGGCCCGTTCGGCCCGCGGCACGGCCCGGCCCGTGTAACTCGGCTAGGGCCGTGCTTGGTGTAACTCGGCTAGGGCCGTGCTTGGGCTTGGACTGAAGGCCCGTGTGCCGGCCCGGCCCGATCCGTTTATTATAAGGGTCGTGCCGGCCCGTCAACGAAATGGCCCGGCCCGTGACGGGCTTGGGCCGTGCCGGCCCGGCCCGATCCGTTGGCCAGCTATACCAGACAACCATGAGCCGCCGCCCCTAAGCTTTGGTACAGACCATCGCATCTCCGCTGCCAAGCTCCGATTCAGACATCCCCAACCCCGAGCTCCCATGGAAATCCCAACATTGCGTTGGAGCAAAGTCTGGATTAGTAGTTTTTCCCCCAAAAAAACATCTAGATTAGTAGCACAAACAAGCTTAATCAGTGGGAAAGCAGAATCTAGAAGCACCAGGATAGCATCGATTTTCGAATTTGGTTGTTGGTGGTGGGATTGGCGTGCTCCCGTGATGGATTCAGCGCGCTCCATGGCTGTCTTGATACGCGCGCGCTCCACGGCACAGGGAGAGGAGACGGCGGCGTTAGAAACTACTCCCTCCGTTTTGTTTTTAAATTGATGTCATCATTGATTTTTTTATTTATGTTTGATTGTTCGTCTTATTCAAAATAATTATTTGAATATACAAAATTATAAATTAGGTTCAAACTTACTTTGAAGATAAAACAAATCATCACAAAATATATGATATTTTTAAAACTTTTTTGAATAAAACGAATAGTCAAAGATAGAAAAAAAAAAGTTAACGACGACAATAATTTAAAAATGAAAGGAATAATTCATTTCCTTAGACGTGAAGCAACTCCAGAATCATCCAGCCTGCTATAGAGAGCACCAAAGTCAAACAAATGAGCTGCATGTGTTCAGTGTATGGCAGTAAGATTTTTCTACTACTTGTGTGCATGTCGGCAGCACATGCATGTGCTAGTGTAGCAATAGTCAAAGCAAAAGATGATTCTGGAGCACTCCAGCACTCTGCCGGCATGTGAAAAATTAGAGTAAAAATATTCTGGAGCACTCAAGCACTCAAGTCGGTTGTGTAGAAATATTCTGGAGTCCTCTAGCCTTTTGTATAGGAGTAAAAATCTGTGTAGTAGAGTCGGTTGTGCAGGGCTATAAAAGGCCATGTAACTCAGCTATGTGGGTGTACGCAGGAGATCTTCTGATGAATGAAAAGGCAGCCAGTTGCTAGCTAACTCCTCTGTTCCTCTACTCTGTTTCATTCGTGCCTCTGCTCTAGCTCTCCAACAGTCCAAGTCTGAATAGAGGTGCTTGATAGCACCAACAACTGGTATCAAGAGCATCCAGGTTTGAGTTCAAAATAGCGAGGTAGCACGACGCATTGGAAGTTCGGTGAAGCCAAGGAGATGGCTTCAGATTCAGGCGTCGGAATGGCGCAAACAATGGTGCCTGTGTTTGCAGGTGAGAATTATGAATTTTGGAGTATCAAGATGCGTACATTGCTACTATCGCAGGGATTATGGAATATTGTTGAGGAGGGCTACAAGACATATGGAGAAGAAGATGTTCTTACGACAGAACAAAAGAAAGCTCTGTCTAAGGACCAAATGTTGGATGCCAAAGCTCTGTTCCTGATACAACAGGGCATTGCCGATAACATATTTTCGCGGATTATTGGCGCGAAGACTTCGAAGGAGGCATGGGACACGTTACAGGAGGAGTTTCAAGGATCTAAAAAGGTACTCGCTGTGAAGTTGCAAACTCTGATAAGGCAGTTTCAGAATTTACAAATGAAGGAGAATGAGAAGGTAAAAGACTACTTCTCAAGAGTGATTGAAGTGGTAAATCAGATGCATACCTATGGAGAACAGATCAATGATCAAAAGATAGTTGAGAAGATTTTAATAAGTCTGCCTGAAAAATATGAGTACATTGTTGCTGCTATTGAAGAGTCAAAAGATTTGGCCACTCTCACTGTTCAGTAACTAATGAGCTCATTGGAGTCCCATGAAGAAAGGAAATTACAGCGTGAAGGAAATTCAGGAAGCTCTATAGAAAGCGCATTTCAGTCAAAGTTGAGCTTCAGGCCCAAAAATTCAAGGTCTTATGGGAAATTCCAGAAAAAGGATTATCCAAGGCGAGATATGCAGAAGGAGCCATCCCAAAATAGAGATACGTCCAGTTCTAATCTGTGGTGTGATATTTGTCAAAAATCTAATCATTCCACAGATAGATGCTGGAAAAATAAGACATGCAACAAATGCAAAAAGAAGGGTCATATTGCAAAATTTTGTCGAACTCGAGATGATACTCGGGCTAACTTTTCTGAAGAAAAGGAAAGTTCAGAAGAGTTAGTTTATTCCTGCCACACTGCACAAGGAGAAAATGATGATGTTTGGGTTATTGATAGTGGTTGTACAAACCACATGGCTTCTGACCCAAAAATATTTCGAGATGTGGATTCATCACATCAAGCAAAAATTCAGATGGGAAATGGCTCCATAGCCCAAGGTGAAGGTAAGGGCTCTGTTGCTGTTTATACTGAAGACGGTCCAAAATTTATCAAAGATGTTCTGTTGGTGCCCGATCTAAAGCAGAATCTGTTGAGTGTTGGGCAACTTCTAGAACATGGGTATGCAGTTTATTTTGAAGATTTTTGTTGCAAAATTTGGGACCGTAAAAATGGAAATCGTCTTATTGCCAAAGTGAAAATGGAGAAAAATCGGAATTTTCTATTGAGAATGAATCATCCATCTCAGCTTGCTATGAGGAGTGAAGCCGGTGATTTCTCTGATTTATGGCACAAGAGATTTGGTCATCTCAATTACAGAGCTTTGAAATTATTGAGGGCAAAAGGTATGGTCCATGGCTTACCCTATATTGAGCTGAAGTCTGATCCATGTGAAGGTTGTATTTTTGGTAAACATGTTCGTACATCTTTCCCACGCACTGGAGCGTGGCGTGCAAAAGCACCACTGGAGTTGGTGCACAGTGACATAGTTGGTAAAGTACCAAAAATGTCAGAAGGGCATCATTGGTATTTTATCATTTTTATTGATGATTATACAAGATTGACTTGGATATATTTTCTAAAGGAGAGATCTGAAGCACTTGGTATTTTCATAAAGTTTAAGGCAATGGTGGAAAATCAAAGCAACAGAAAAATCAAGGTGCTTCAGAGCGATCAAGGAGGAGAATATATTTCTAATGAATTTGAAGAATATTGTAATAGTGTTGGCATCAGAAGGCAACTAACTGCAGCCTACAGTGCTCAGCAAAATGGTGTTGCTGAAAGGAAAAATCGGACGATTGATGGCATGGCTAATTCTATGCTTCAAGAAAAAGGTATGCCCAAATTCTTCTGGGCTGAAGCTGTTAATACTGCTGTTTATATCTTAAATAGGAGCCCAACCAAGGCTGTTCCAAATCGTACACCTTATGAAGCTTGGTTTGGTCAAAAGCCTGTCATCAGTCATATGAAAATATTTGGTTGCATTTGTTAGGCGCTCAAGTGCCAGCACAAAAGAGAACAAAATTTGACACTAAAAGTGAGCGTTGCATCTTTGTTGGTTATGCTAATGGCACTAAAGGTTATCGACTCTATAATTTGGAGAAAAGGAAAATTGTCATTAGCAGAGATGTTATTTTTGATAAGAATTCCTCTTGGGATTGGGAAAAAGAAGAGGTCCAAAAAAATCATGTGGAGCCTTCTAGAACCATCACAATGGACCAGCCACAAGTTTATGATGAGCAAGAAGTAATGCCCCAAGTCAAGAAGGATCAGACTCAAGTGGAGAATCTAGCCCAAGAGCTAGTGAAGGGCCTTCAACACCGGTAAGGCCGAAACCTTTGTAGGAGATTTATGAATCTTGCAATTTTTCTATGGTTGAACCACAAACTTTTGAGGAAGCTGAGAAACATGAAAATTGGGTAAAAGCCATGGAAGAGGAAATCCATATGATTGAGAAAAATAATACTTGGGAATTGGTTGATCGTCCCAAGAATCGTGAAGTAATTGGAGTTAAATGGGTCTATAAGACCAAGCTTAATTCTGACGGCTCGGTTCAAAAATACAAGGCAAGGCTTGTTGCTAAAGGATTCAAGCAAAAGCCAGGTATTGATTACTTTGAGACATATGCTCCAGTTGCAAGGCTCGAGACAATTCGAACAATAATTGCTCTCGCAGCGCAAAAGAAATGGAAGCTCTATCAACTTGATGTTAAATCTGCATTTCTTAATGGCTATCTTGAAGAAGAAATATATGTTGAGCAGCCAGAGGGATTTTCAGTTGAAGGGGGAGAAAACAAGGTTTTCAAGCTTAATAAGGCATTATATGGATTGAAGCAGGCGCCAAGGGCATAGTATAGTCAAATTGATAAATACTTTATGAAGAATGGATTTGAGAAGAGTATGAGCGAGCCAACACTCTATGTCAAGAAGAAAGGTACGGATATTCTCATCATATCTTTATATGTTGATGATTTAATATATACAGGGAATAATGGAAAAATGATGCAAGAATTCAAAACTGATATGATGAAGACATATGAGATGAGTGATCTTGGCTTGCTCCATTATTTTCTTGGCATGGAGATATTTCAGAGTGATGAAGGCATTTTCTTATCACAAAAGAAATATGCTGAAAATATTTTGAAAAAATTTAAAATGGAAGATTGCAAGTCAGTTGCAACCCCCTTGATGCCTAATGAGAAGCAAAAGATAAATGATGGGGCAAGTAAGGCTGATCCAACACAATACAGAAGTTTGGTTGGAAGCCTATTATATTTGACTGCCACACGGCCAGATATTATGTTTGCTACTACCATGTTATCAAGGTATATGTGTAGTCCCAGTCATCTACATTTTTCCGCTGCGAAAAGAGTTCTTCGCTATATTAAAGGGACTACAGACTATGGGATTTGGTATAAGTCAGTTGAAGACTCAAGGTTGATTGGCTACACTGACAGCGACCGGGCTGGTTGTCTTGATGATATGAAGAGCACGTCCGGCTATGCTTTTTCACTTGGATCAGGTATGGGTGTGATTGGTTCTCTTCCTAACCTGCTTAGCTCGGTTCTCTGGAGCCAGGCCTTGGCTGGCCTGCAGCGCACGAGCCTGGCCCGGGAGAAACGAAATTAGATTCCGTTCCCCGCGAGCCAGGCCGGGAGGTGTTTTTTGCATCTCATGAGTCAAGCTGAGCGAGCAACGCAGCCAACCAATCAAGCAGAGCTTGCATGCGGGGAGGCTGGCCATGTAGATTCTCCAAACCAATCAAGCTGTGGCTGCATGTGTCGAGCCTGGCCCGGACTGGTACACCCATCCAATCACGCTCTATGTGTTCTTGGTCCAGCAAGAAACAAAATATTGTGGCATTATCTTCTTCGGAGGCTGAATATGTAGCAGCCGCAAGAGCTGCTTCACAAGCTAAAGGCTGTAAACGAGCCGAGCTCGAGCGAGCCTGCAGCCTCAAGCTCGAGCTCGCCATAAGCTCGAGCCGAGCTCGAGCCGAGCCTGAGATCTGTGCGAGCCTGTAGGCAGGCTCGTACTCGACTCGATCAAAGCTCGACTAAGCTCGAGCTCGGCTTGTGCAGGCTTGTATGTTCGCTTGTCAGTTCCAGCATACAACAACTCAGACATGAAAACGCATTGACAAATAAACTAGGTGCCTTTAGCCAATCAACAATACATCAGAATAACTAGCTGCTGCTGATTATTGAAACTGCCGAAGGATGTTCAGTTGATTTCAAAGGAATGAAATCAGCCGCATCCTGCTGCTGCAGAACAAAAAATAAACAAAGGAATGGAATCAGTTGATGCTCAGTTAAACTTCAAATGTTGACAGCAACATCTGTCTAGACTTTACCAAGTCTGGCAGCTTGTGGTTGCCTCCTCTAATCCAATTGGATGCACGCACCAAAGCTTTCTCGGTTAAGGGGGGTAAAGAGCTGCGAAAATCATCAACAGATCTCAG
Source organism: Eragrostis curvula (assembly GCA_007726485.1). Classification (NCBI taxonomy): domain Eukaryota; kingdom Viridiplantae; phylum Streptophyta; class Magnoliopsida; order Poales; family Poaceae; genus Eragrostis; species Eragrostis curvula. Next base: position 7,385,590 of record RWGY01000005.1, read on the forward strand.
CAGAACGGACACGATTTCTTTCAGAAAATGGTTCTCCTTGCATCAGTACGAAACAAATTTCCAAGATTCAAAACTGAAAAAGAAAAAGAAAAGAACAGATCTGCAATCTTGGTGCTGCAGCCTGCAGGAACAACAATACCTTTAGATGGGGAAGGACTCCCGCGACAGTGACTCCGTGAGAGAAAAACGTTGAAGGATTTATGCCGCATCGAAATCACATCATCTTGCTGTTGTTTCGGCGCTTTAGGTGGGGCATATTAGTGGAGGAAGGGATAGTGGCGGGTAGTCTTCCAGAAAACGGGGAGAGGAGTGTGTGGCTAGGCGAGAGAGCAGGCCAAGGAGCTTTGACTTTGAGGCCTTCGGCTTGGATTTGGAAGTGCAAGGCGGGCTGGGAAAGTTAACGAGCCTTGCCGAGCTATTCGAGCTCGGCTCGACAGGGCTCGCGAGCCTAGAGTTAAGTTCGAGCTCGGCTTGAAAACCAGCCGAGCCGAGCTCGAGTCGAGTTTCTAGCGAGCCAAGCTCGAGTAGCTTGTCGAGCTCGAGCTAAACTTTCTGGAGCACTCTGCCGGCATATCAAAAATTAGAGTAAAGCCCTGTTCGTTTCTTTTAGCGTTAAATTTTAGAGGCTTCTAAATAAAAAGAATCTAGTATTAAATAAAGTCTAATGACAAAACTTTTTTACAGATAGGTACATCTTTACGAGACGAATATAACGAACCTAAGTAAGCTATGTTTTGCTACAGTCATGCTACAGTCATGCTACAGTAGCCATCGTCTAACCACGGATTGCTTACCCTCATTAGATTTGTCTCGCGAATTAGACCAGGGGTTCTGCAGTTAGTTTTGTAATTAAACTTTATTTAATACTCTTAAATGATAAGATTTTTTTTTTTAGACCCCTCTAAATTTTAAACCCCTATGAAACGAACACCCCCTAAGTCGGTTGTGTACAAATATTCTGGAGTCCTCTAGCCTTTTGTATAGGAGTAAAAATCTGTGTAGTAGAGTCGGTTGTGCAGGGCTATAAAAGGCCATGTAACTCAGCTATGTGGGTGTACGCAGGAGATCTTCTGATGAATGAAAAGGCAGCCAGTTGCTAGCTAACTCCTCTGTTCCTCTACTCTGTTTCATTCGTGCCTCTGCTCTAGCTCTCCAACAGTCCAAGTCTGAATAGAGGTGCTTGATAGCACCAACAGGCGGCGGCCAACGGCGCAGCGGAGGGAGTGAGTTCGACCCCGGGGCGGCGAATTTGTCGTCGTGACCGGAGCAGGGGCGCCCGGAGCGAAGTGGAGGCAGCACCCGGTGCCGTCGCGCAGCTCCGCCCCACCGTCCGCGTGCTGCTCTCGATGGAGGAGGGAGAGGGCTCCGCCGCGCCCCGCCCCTCGACGCGTCGCGGCGCCTCCGTGCCGCCGGCATCCCGGCCCGCCTCCGTCTCCTCCTCTCCCTCGGCTGGTCGTCGTTCGTCCTCCTATGCTGGGGCCCACCGTCGCTCCACCGCTCAAGCGCCCGCGACGCCTCCATTTCTGGGTCTGTTGGAGCGCGCCTCCGAAAATTGGGAGGCCGATGGCTTCCTGCGTTAGAGAACGTTTTTCGTGTTTTTTTTTTACCCATTTTGTGTATAAGTGACCTTATAAGTCATGGGATTGGAGTCAGTCTAACTTACCCACTCCTGAAGTTCCCCTGTTTCATCCCAGATCAAGCTGTACTAGCCCAAGCGAGCTGCTCGACTTGAATCAATCCTCACTTGGTTTTGTCTTTCGATTTTTCACATTTCAGATGCCTTTAGCGAGCTAGAAGATGAGGGCGAGAGAGAGAACGTGCATCGCACGTACTGGGAGCGACGGGAAGACGTTCCGTTGTGCGGGGCCACTGAAGAAACGTGAACCAATGGCAAGCCGCCACGTATTGGGAGCAGGGAGGTGAGCAGGAACCGGGAGCAGGCAAGCCGGCCGCATCCCGCAATGTAGCTTGTTTTAGATGGTAAAAGTGTCAAAACATCAAGGAAACTTCTGAAAATAATACAGTCAGATTTATATTAATTCATTGTATTTTTTTTCCGCACAATATCTCCTTGATGGTGCTTAAAGCAGCAAACTCTTCAGCAGGTCGACTACTTGAATTCGACTGCGGGTCCTTGGCACAGCTTCCAGCGACAGTCCCCTCTCTCCAAGTTGCACGCATGCCGGACTGCCGATTTCGCGAGGAGTACGTGCCGATTGCATGTCAGAAATAGAAAAATTTGAAGATAGGTTAGGAATCGGTTTAGCAAGGAGCACAACTGGAATTACGAACAAGAAACGAAGACATGATCGAATTTGATTCGACTCAGTTAACTTCCATTGATCGTATCCATATTCAAGTTGTCGTCGATCACGTTGTGCTGTGCCTGTAATTATAAATTTAAGGTGCCTAGCTGACGCAACTCGATCAGAGGATTGTAAGCGCGCGAGTTGTGGGCGGCAATGGCATCCGAGCAGCCGGTGACGACAGCGTCGAGGTGCCCCGCCCCACAAACAGCTCGGGGCTCGCACACCTTCATCATCGAAGGGTACAGCCTGCACAAGAACCTCGGCAAACGGCGGTATATCCAGTCTATCGCCTTTGACGTCGGGGGGTACAGCTGGTGCATTGGCTACTACCCCGACGAGGACAAAGACATGATGAGTGTCTATGTCACGCTTTTAACGGAGGAAGCCGAGGTGAGAGCGGTCTGTCACCTCATGCTCGTTGACCAGACTAGGGGCACCTTGTTCAATCATGACATGCAACCGCTGCCAACCTTATTCAGCACCAAAAGTGACGGAAACCCAATCTGGGGCACAAGAACGTTCATAAAGTGGACAGAGCTGGAAGAGTCTCCATATCTGCGGGATGACCGCCTTTCGATCAAGTGCGACATCACAGTTATTTTGAAGGAATCAGAGGCTCTGCCGGAGTCCTCTTTAGTTCACGTGCCACCATCGGACCTGCCGGAGCATTTCAAGAAATTGGCAGGGATGACAGTGGGAACTGATGTTACTTTCGCAGTTGATGGGGAGGCTTTCTATGCCCACAAAATTGTGCTCGCCGCTCGGTCACCGGTTTTCATGGCGCAGCTCTACGGACCGGTAGGAGAGGGCAACAACAGGGAGTCCATAACAGTTGAAGACATGCAGCTGGCTGTCTTCAAATCGTTGCTTCACTTCATTTACACGGACTCATTGACTGACATGGAACATCTTGATGAAGACGACCGTAGAGAAATGATCAAGCACTTGCTTGTAGCTGCAGACTGGTATGCCCTGGAGAGGTTGAAGTTGATTTGCGAGGATATTCTTTGCAGAACGCTCGATGCTGAAAATGCAGAAACTACACTAGCTCTAGCTGAGCAACATAGCTGCAAATACCTCAAAGAAGCTTGTCTCCGGTATATCACTGACACGAATTGTAAGGATGGTGTGTTGGCGAGCAAATCCTATCCAGAGCCCACCAGAAGATCATGTGTTGCTGGCCTTATAGATGCTTGGGAGAAAGCAGCGGCCATGTCTTCTGAAAAGTAGTGTCCTCGCCCGTGATTAGTTTCCAACGGTTAGGTTATCTCACTTAAGATGAGATTGATTATCCATTTTGCTTACAATACCTTAAACAGTTGTCCTATGTTTCTTTCATATGAAGTGATAGCGTACATGTTTTATAATGTTGCTCATTACGTACGTAAGATTCAGCAGGATATTTGTTCTTAGAAGGTAAAAAAAGGGGGAAAAAAAGGACGTCTATTGGCAGTGTGACTCGATTAGCAGATGTGATATGCTGTTTGTCCATTTTCGGGAAAGCACTGAAGCATATTTTTTTGGAAGTCCGATAATTAAATTTATATCTTCTGCGAAATCTCATACGTACAAATTACAACAGTTACTGATCTGGCCATGCACGGAACACTTAGGGGGTGTTCGTTTCATGGGGGTCTAAAATTTAAAAGGGTCTAAAAAAAGAATCTTATCATTTAAGAGTATTAAATAAAGTTTAATTACAAAACTAACTGCAGAACCCCTGGTCTAATTCGCGAGACGAATCTAATGAGGGTAAGCAATCCGTGGTTAGACGATGGTTACTGTAGCATTACTGTAGCATGACTGTAGCAAAACATAGCTTACTTAGGCTCGTTAGATTCGTCTCGTAAAGATGTACCCATCTGTAAAAAGGTTTTATCATTAGACTTTATTTAATACTAGATTCTCTTTATTTAGAGGCCTCTAAAATTTAGCGCTAAAAGAAACAAACAGGGGCTTAAGATGTTAACCATAATGTTGCTAGTTGCCTGAGAAAACATTTTCACTGTTTCACACCAAATATATATCCATCATTTTTTTTTGCCAGTGTCTTCAGCCATGACTTGAGTAGGACCAACAGAAGAAATATATTGTCAGCGTTTCAGGAAAAGTATGGGTTTGATAATAGACTTATACTATATGAGCTGGCAAGAGCATATAGCTGTACAACTTTAAGACGGTCAATCTGACATTTCAATTGTGGAAAAGTGCAAATCGGAACCTAGCACATAACGAATTGGAGAAAATGTCTTATGGTATATATGCTGTATTCCTCATGGATAGAGAATTACGAAGAGTCAGAAACAGAGTAGGCAGGATTGCCGCAAGCATATATAAGAATTCGGATGGATTCCTCTTGTGTCTCAGTCATCATTTTTTTTTTTTGGTAACATCCGGTTTGAAAGTTCTGTCTGTTTTTTTTTTTTTGAAATAGTACGCTTCTAAAATTTCCTCCCTGCTAATTAAGAGTCGCAACATACACATATCAAATAGTTGTCCATTGTGTACAACTTTACACGCATGAACTTGGACGAACATACATAAGTTGGCAAGTTTCTTACCGTTGTTGAAAAGTGAGTCATATATAGTTACAAATTAGCTGTAGTAGCATAATTATAGTTGGAGGCGGCTAATATGCGAAACCATGAGCGCGGCCATCGCTCCATGCAAAAAAAAAAAAAAAAAGCTAATCTCTATAATTAAAAGCTCTTTTCAGGATTGTCATATTCGATTGTCGACCTTCAGGCTGTCAAGATTTTGTTACTCTTCCTCTCAGCCTACCAAGTTGTGTGCCGAGTTCAATTCGAGTCAGAAGCTTAATGCTGATTTCTTGAGGTTCAGATTCGATCAGATAGTGGATCTTTGTTTGCAAGGCCAGAAGCAAAAGGATCGGAGGAGATCTTAAGGCAAGAAATCATAAACCAACAAAGAAGCACAAGGAGAAGATGTTAAGTCAATACACCACAAATCATCGACAAAGTATTGAACCCTAACCCTAGAGATGAGACATCCTTCTTACCTGCTCTGGTCATCATCCTCATCTTGGCTCACCGTCCGCCACCACCGCACCAACACGATTAGGACCCGTGCGCATTGCCTGGTTATTGTAGAGGCTCCGCCCTTCCTGTGCGTCATCGAGGCACCATCGAGAAACCGCTCGACCGATCCTCACGCAAGCCAACTTTGCATGAGAACTCCCGTGTCAGGGATCTAGGTTGTGTCGTGGTCCTCCTTCTCTGCCGTCGCATCGTCACCCTCATTCTCTGTCAGAAGTTTTGCCAGTTGGATGGAACGCGGCCTTGGACCACGAAGGAGATGGCCCTCAACCGCCACCACCGACTCGATCGCCACCCCCCTTCTAAAGCACTCCACGGAGCAACACCACCGACACCCGCATGTCGTTGCTCAGGACCGCACGGGGGCTTGCCAATGCCTCGTAAGTGGATCCCCACCCGTGCGAGCTCTTTAATTAGCCGGTGTGTAGATCCATGAGGCAACCAGCTCCAAGATGCCCCGCCGCTGCGCAGTGAGAGTATGGACAAACCCTAACTTGCCATTTTTATATGCCACACAACTAGGTGGCTGGATGGTCTTGATGGCCCAAACAGGCCAAACGATGGCCCAAAAGTCTGTCTTGTGTTTTGGAAACATTAGAGGAAGAAAAGAAAAAAAAAGAAAAGTTCAAATTTTCAACAAACCCCTTAATTTAGAAAATTTACTAGTTGGTGCTATGTCATAGAGGAGTACACCCTGAATTTTATCAGAATTGAATCCACAGTCCATTAATTTTAAAAGAAGATCCATGGTTGTTATGAAATTTAAGGTCTCGCCCCGTATCTTCGTAAATATTATTTAGAAAATAGCACCTCAAAAAATAAGTAATGATATCAGAAAATGTTAACTTACTATTATTACAGAACAAATCTTATTTTGTGCATATTAACCTGAGGCTTATAGACATTATGTGGATCATGTTATTTTGCAAACACCACAAAAGCTTAGAATATTCAGCATACTCAGGTTTGCAATTTAATTTTGAAGTGTGAAACTTCTATTTTTCATGCATTTCTAGTTTATTTACATAAGATGCAGAGGGACAAAAATTTTTGACTGACGATCCATTAGAAATTGTCCAGTTAGTCCTATAGTTTCTTGAATTTTTGGCTCCTGTAGCAATGCACAGGAAAACTGCTATTATGGTTATCATTTGGCCATGTCCAAACCTAGGAATATTTTTATTTCTTGACAGACGACGAGCTAAGTCAGAAAATCCATCCGCACCGATTGATTTTACACAACATATGGGGATTGTCTTTCCCATAAAAGGAAAATAATATATATGAATATATGAAATTCATCCCAGGCACAAGGGAAAATAACAAAGTACTTGCGTGTCTAACTCAACTTCCCATGTATCTACATGTGACACACGTTAAGATAAAAGTAACGTTACCTCCGTTAACTTGGTGTGACGAAAGTTGGATCTTATCGACTATGAACTAGGATCCCGAGTGCATGTTATCACTACACACACAATCATTGACTAAAGACACTAAATTCAATGGAAACTTCCCAAGTGCCATGATTGATCCTTATGGTTAAACTACTAGCAGGGTCACAGTGAAAGGCTAGTGAGATGATATATATTCATAGAGCTGTATCTTTCTTGACAATGGGTCCTAAGACAGTGGATTTTGCAATTTCAACAAAGTTTGGTGTCTCTCATCAGCGATTGGAAAGAACATAGCTTCCATTTGATTACTCCTTCTCGCCAGTGTCAATAGAAGAAGTGATGTTGAAGATGACTAACAAACTCGGATGTTTTCCTTATTATTTTGTCAAATTTTAATACAATACCTTTTCGTTTTCAAAAAACCCACTAGGCATTGATTACAAAATTCACACCGTGACACATTTTCATTATATAACTCAGTTTCTTTCTTATAATCATGTTGATTTTGGAGTTATTTATATGTGTTTTTAGGCCCTGTTTAGCACAACTCCAACTCCAAACTCTACCATTGCCAAACACCCCCAACTTCAAGTTTTTCTGGAGCAGCAACTCCACGGAGCAGCCCCTCTTCTAGTTCATTTTTTTGATAGAGTTGTGGATCAGCAAAAGAGGTGCTCCAAGAAGAAGTAAAAACAACCTCCTCATGGAGTTGAAGGAAAATTACCCGCGCTGCCATTGGTTACACAACTTACCGGTTCGATTCTATTTTCCACCGTCGTCTCCCTCCCTCTCTCGACTCCTCCCTTCCTCGTTTCTTAATTCTTCCCGAGCTCCCCCCCCCCCCCCTCCCCCAAACCCCAGCCGCTGCCCCCATCAAATCCGGCTGTTTCCCCCTCCCGGAGCTATCAAAACGGAACGAGGGCGACGACCAGACCTCGTACGTACCCTTCTTCGGCCGCGCGACGCGATGGAGTCACTCCCGTCAAGCCCGGCGGCCGCGCCCGGATCTGCAATTCCGGCCATGGCAGCGGGAATGGGCTCCCAGGCTGCCGGGCTGGGGTCCCGAGCCGCTCCCGCCCCTCCTAGGTCGCGCCCAGCTCAAGCCACGGCGACGACGGATCAAGCATCTCAGGAAGCCGGGCAAACTGGTTCTCGTGTGCTTAAGAAAAAAGCTAAGGTAAGCAATTGGTAGCGCGTACAGGCTTGATTCATTTTGTTTCTCCAGTTCCCGTATGCACTAGAAGCCTACAAACTTGATTGGGATTGTTTCGTACAGACTTGGTAGTGTTTCGTACTACACATAGGCATAATTGGTAAAAAAAAATATTACTGATTATAACTACACATAGCTAGGCTTTAGAATGCAATGTTTTATTACTACCTGAGAACACTAGTAATTTTAGGATGCAATTTTTATTACTACCTGAGAACACTAGTAATTTTAGGATGCATTGTTTTATTACTGATATATGGTCTGTTTGTTAGTCACAAGAAATACCTTGGAACACCGAGAACACTAGAATCATTTGCAAGTTGTTTGCTGAACAAGTTGGAAAAGGTAATAGGCCCAACACCCACCTGAACTCCAACGCATATGAAGAGATTGAGGCTAGGTTCAATGAGAGAACCGGTTTACAAGCCAACAAGGATCAAATTAAGAACAAGTGGGACAAGCTCAAGGCAGAATTTAAAGCATGGAGGAAGCTAATGAGGAGGCAAACCGGTACGGGTTGGGATAGTGTGAATGGCACCATTAAAATGGAAAATGAATGGTAGGCGAAGGCTAGGACAGTAAGTGTTGTACATATATCATCCCTTTCTTTGGTGGTTGAATTTTTTCACCGTGGGTACTAATGTTGATATTGTGGCCTTTCGTTCAGGACATTTTGGCTGTGGTAAGTTTCGGAAGCTAGGTCTTCAAAATGAAACAGAACTTGAGCAAATGTATGGTGATATCACAAATGATGGTGGAGACCATTGGAATCCAATGTGTCCTGATTTTGAAACCGAAACTATTGAGCCAATCAATCTTGATTCACAAGAGGAGGAGGACGGGGCTGCAATAGGAGGGGCTGAAATTGGTGAGAATGGAGAGGAGGATGTACCTCGTCCATTGTTAAATGACAAGAGAAAAGCTAGTGTGCCGGCAACGGATGGGGCTGATAAAGGAAAGAAGGTAAAGACAGGGACATCACTATGCATTCAAGAAGCAGTCACTAGAATTGCTGATTCGGCTGTTGCTATTGCTTCTAAGAAGGAAGCTGAAATTTCTATCACATAAGTCATGCAACATGTGCTTGAATGCGGTGCAACTTTTGAGAGCAATGAATACTACATTGCCACTGAATTGTTTGTAAAGAAGGAACAAAGGGAGATGTTCATGACAATGCCACCGGGAGATCTTAGGTTCAATTGGCTTAAGAGGAAGTACAATGAGAAGTTTGAAACCTAGATGACTAGATTTATGTTTAGTGATTTGTTTGTTATTTTCGTATGTTGTAAGACGTATCACTTTGCCATGTTGAACTAATTCAGCTTTAATTGTTGTTGTCCTATAATCATTTGTGTCAATTGTTATGAATTCTCACATATGCAATATTTTGCTACCTAATATTTAAATTTATTTTGGCATGGTAACAATTATTTGTCTTATACTTGCACTGAAAATTCAATATAATGGTTGTTTTTATACACAGAAATGCTCAATATCAAATTTGAATAACAATAAACAGATCAAGGGTATCTCAGTCATTTTCTCATGTAACCACCCTTTTCTGGATCTGGAGTTGGAGCCGTGCCAAACAGGGCTTCACATTCTACTGCAACTCCACAGTGAAGCTGCTCCACCATGGAGTTTCTGGAGTTGTGCTGCGCCACGGACAGTGGAGCTGTGCCAAACAGGGCCTTAGACTCATGTTTATATCTGAGCTTGTGGAACGGAGAGGGCTACTAAAGAAAGTGGGAACCAGCAGCTATCGAAGTAATTCCATGGAAGGCCTCACATATGCTATATGATCTCTCTCATGTACGCCATATGAGCTCTCCCATGTATGCGATTTGAGAGTCCATGTCCGACACTACGTGGGACATCATCATATCGGATTTCAGTTAGAAGTCGAAACACATGCAGAAACGGCGTGAGTCCCTTATTTGTGTCCACCTACGTTCGTCCACTACCAGAAACTCGATGTTTAGTGAGGGCCGGACATTTTAGTGACGGTTTCTTATGCTACCCACAGTAAATTTCAATTTTAGTGAGAGTGACTAAGAACTCACACAAAAATACAGTTTTAGTGAGAGTTTTGATGGGAACCGACAGCAAAACGCAATTTTGCTTTTTTTTTGAGAAATTATACAGTACAACTCAGACACTCACAACGCACGCACATTCACCCCTATGAACGTACATACGCAAACCCTACCCCTATGAGCATCTTCGAAGACTGAGCCGGCAAATTCTTCAGATTCCCGAAGTTACCACTGGCGCCTCGCTGTCGACGGCCACGTCGCCTACCGCTGAAAGCACAAATGCCGTTAAATCCTAGAAAATTCGCTCCCACCGGGAGTCGAACCTAAGACCTCAAAGGTGTTACTCGGATGCCTTAAACGCAATTTTGCTGTGAGCTTCTAACGTCAGCCCACACAGAAAATGGTCGGCCCAGTTGATCAGCCCAACTCACCACCATGCCCCGTAACCCTACACACATACGCTCGACTCACCTCCCTCCTCGCACTCCCGTCCTCAGCCGCCGCAGCCACACACATCCATGCGCTCCGCCGCGTTCGTCCCCCTCCGTGCCTCCCCCATCCGAATCCTCCTGCTCCGCTCCCCATCCGAATCCATGTCCTCTCTATCAACAGGTGGAAGCAATCTTCTTGGCTCCATGCACCGTCAAGCTTGGGGCCCAGGAGCTCAACGCCGAGGAGGCCCTGGCTGAGATCCCGGCAGACGAGGCACAGATCTGGCGGGGCTCCTTCAGCGGTGGCGGCTGCAAGAAGCGGCTGGGCAGCGCGGCCCCGAGCGACGGGCACCACTGGTCCGCCCCCCTCTCCCTCGTCCCTCCCCTCCCTCATCCTTGCCGGCAGCAGCACCTTTGCGGCTGCAGATCCACGCAGCAGCAGCGGCGACACCATTGCTAGGTACCGTAGGCCAACATCGTTTCCTCGTTTCCTGCTGGTACAATCAGGCCATCACTTATCTTGAGCTTTTCTTCAGTTCTTCACCTCGGGCACCACAGGTGCGCGTCTGCAGGTCTACCATGCGAAGATGAGGAGCTGCGTACATGGTGAGTCCTTGAATTTCTGCAGGTCTTACTTTCTCAGTTATTTTGTAGACTCGAATTTCTGCAGGATTTGAAGTGCGGGTTTCTAGCAGTTCTAACTAATCTGTAAATACTTCCAGTCAGACGGTACTGTTGTTGCTATTTAGGTGAAAATGGAAGTGCTTGTAGGTCTATAGGCATGCAAATTACCAGCATATATTCTACTGATGCGTAATGATTTTCTTGTGAAGTTTGCAATGACTAGCTTCAACAGTTTGTGAATTATTGGATCTGCTACCTCACCATGTTTAGCTTTAACAGTTGTGGAATAGTTCAGATATCAACTAGCCGAGTACATTGCCTTCAAAATTGCTTGTATCTTCAATGGCACAACCAGAGTTTATGAAAGTGCTCTTAGAATATCTTTGAAAATGCTCACACTTACACATTGATGTATTGACAGATATATGTGGCTTGTTGCTTGCAATATTGACGGCGACTCCACCAGCTACAACTATGATGGAAGGAACAACGGCAGCACCTCTAATTATAACTTCCAGGGTGTCCAACTGTATGTCCACAAACTTCCTATCGTTCCTCGTGGTTGTTCCCCTTCGCCATACCTGTAACTAGCAGCGTCAACCCCATCGATCGGTTCTTTGCAACAGGTTGTGACTGAGCCGTGGCAACAATGGCGTCGTCCGGCGAGCAACCAAGTCCGGCGGAGAGGACGGCGTCGAGGTCCGTCACGGCACGGGGCACGCACTCGTTCGAGGTCACCGGCTACAGCCTGCACCGGGACATCGGCACCGGCCACTACGTGGAGTCAGCTGCCCTCGACGTCGGCGGCTACCCGTGGAGCCTGAAGTTCTACGGGAATCATCGGGCTCGCGTACGCGAGGCCCCGACAGCTCTCGCACACCTCATCGGTCGTTACGTAATTGGCGTTTCGCATGGACTCGCGTACGCACCCCATGACGTCGTTATCGTATCGTCCCCCACGCGCTTTGTTGCTATTTTTTCTGATCGGCTCTGATATCCCGATTCCACCGTTGTTGCTAGACATGACCTTATTTTTTTCATTTTTTTTAAGATCAGCTAGGCATGGCACCTTTTCTTAATTCCTGCGTTTCACATGAAAAAATTATTTGTTTTAGTAAGAATATAGATTTATTCTATCTAATTAGTTTTCGTGTTGTTTCACATGAGAACTATTTGTTTAATTAGCAAGTTGCCCGTGCGTTGCTAGGGGAACAATATTAACTTGAGACTCCAGATTTGTGACATATTTAATTTATGCATCTCATCACCATTATTGCTAAATGAGTTTTTTGATAATATATGTAGGGAAAGACACAAATTTTAGGGATTAATAGTCTGTGCATTGCAAAGTTTTTTTTATAGGAATGAAGTCCTTTTGAGTCGAGTTCTCTAACTCAAGAGCAAATAACCATTCGCAAAAAAAAGAGAGCAAATAATCAAATCCTTCTCTCGTTGAATCAAACGTAAGCAGACTTGGATTTTAAATCATATTCTTTCTTTCTTTTCTAAACAAATTCCTTTGAACCTAAACAAACAAACTGTCAGCCCAGCGCCAAGAAATTTTCCCATGGACCGCAGCAGGCCCGTACCTGGACCGAACCCAGCAAGCAAGCAGCAGGCCGGCTCTTGCTTTCGTCCAGCTGGCTACCAATTCAGCCCAATACCAACCCATGTGCCCTGTACGTTCTTCTTCCCCATCGAGCAAGTCAGCTACGGGAGCTCCAGATGTATATTTATACCTTCATCATCATGGAATCCATGTGAGCTACGGGAACTCCAGATGTGAACGCACGCGGAGAGGCGGACATACGGTAGCAAAAGAACGTACGTTTCACCTACGGGAAGTTTTTCATCTACGGGAACGATTCAGTGTTTCACTTTTTCATGGCGAGCGGTATTAATTTGTTGGCGCAGCCCGGAAACACAAACACACACAAGAACACGAGAGGTGGAGCTCGAACTCACAACAATGGCGCTGAACGCAGCGGCGACGAGTCACCTGTATCTTGGCGCTGTTTATTCTCTGGACTGGCAAACTGAGTGGTGGAGTACAAGGCTATTTAACAGCCGGAGGACAGAACACGACGCACGCTCTCCATGTCCGCGCTCTTGATCCTCGACGTCGCGGTCTTCTCGCTCCAGCGCTCGACGTGGCTTGCTCCGTGTGGATCGGCACCAACGCACCCAAACTCCTAACCGACTACGATTCGATCTGCATGCAGGAGCTATCCTGCGCGATCAGCGACCCCAACAGCCGTGATCCAAACAAATTGCAACACACGACACACCGGTGCGAGACCTGTGCACGACAGACATCGGCAAACACCTGCCGGACTCAACATGAACACAAACTCCCTGACCGGACTATCCCTCAAAAAAACAAAAAAACTCCCTGACCGGACTAACCTCGGTCAGGCTTATTCCTTTTTTTTTCTTCTTTAAGAGGTTCCTAACAGTATTGGCAGCGTGGCTCAACTTTCTTTCCTACTGGACTGAAAAGTTGTAGCCCATGCAGGCGGCCCCAACTTGCGACAAAGCACGGCCCAGCTGGTCCAAAATCTGGGTAAGCACCTTTCTTCTACCTCTCGACTGTATCGTCCAGAAGCAAAAGGCTAGACGCCATTCTACCTCTCGACCGTATCGTCCAGAAGCAAAAGGCTAGACGCCATTAGAGAAAGTTGAAGCTCCCAGATCGACGATATTAAAGCCAAACAATGCCAATGGATTGGGAAAACGGATTCGAAACAGTCTCCTCTTCCTTTCCCACTTAAGAAAATCAGGAAAATCGAACTCGTGTTGAACTCAGTAATTCGAATTCGGCATAGAAACAAATAGGCGACTTGACTCTGACATGGAATCGGTAGGCAGAGGTCTGAAAAATTGAGGCTGACGATCCCTTTGAGACTTATTAAGTAGTAGAGATTTGTTCCATGTAATTAATCCTTGTGTTTCACATGAGAAAACTATTTGTTCCGGTAGTTATATAAATCACGTTGTGGCCATACACAAAAGAAGTCGGTGGAAGGTATGGTATGGAAGTTTTCGGCTGAAGGTCAGAAAGAGAGTAATCGCTTGTGCTCTCGGTTCCAGCAACGAGTCTTCTCTCTGAGAATTAAGGAAAACAAACTAACCTTGTGTGTCTATGTTCACCTTGACATGAAAGACTCTTTTCCTAACCTAGTTAGTCCCCGTGTTCCACATAAAAATTATTTATTCTAGTATTCGTATCGATTTGTTCTACGTAGTTAATCTTTGTGTTCCACCTGAGAAAACTATTTGTTTCAGTAGTTATATAGATTTGTTCTACCCAGTTAGTCCACGTGTTCCACATAAGAACTATTTGTAGTATTCACATCAATTTGTTCCATGTAGTTAATCTATGTGTTTCAAATGAGAAAATTATTTGTTCTAGTAGGCATATAGATTTGTTCCACTTAGTCCATATGTGCCGCATGAGAACTATTTGTTCCAGTATTTATATCAATTTGTTCCACATAGTTAATCCCCGTGTTCGACGTGAGGAAATTATTTGTTCCAGTAGTCATTTGGATTTGTTTTACCTCTTAGCCTATATATATGTTCCATATGTTTTTATCTATTAGTTTCAGAAGGTGTTTACCAACTCACATGCTTCATCAAGTCAGAGCATCAGCATTGAAATACAGGCAACAGACAAGTTCATTCGCGTGAAAAACAAACAAAAGGCATGACACGTTGAAGCAAAAGAAACTACTGGGCCTTTTGTCTGCACCTCGGCCCATGAAGAAATTCGTGAACGCCGGAGCCGCACAGACGGGACAGTAGTACGCGGCGCCGCGCGACGGCGCGGGAGGTGCGCGAGACTAGCTCGCCAGCTCGCGCAGGCGACCGTGATAGCCCCCCGAAGTTCTACCCGTACCAAACCGAAGAGGACCTCCTCGAGTACGTCGGCGTCTACCTCTATCTCCGGAGCCAGGGCGCCAAGGTAAGGGCGCATTACGACTTCAGGCTGGTCGACCACACTACAGGCTCGTCGCGTTCTATCTTGAAACTGACACCGCGTGTGTTCAGCACCATGGACGCGACCAAGAACAGTCAGGGCTGGGGGCCAAGAAAGTTCATAAAGAGGAGCGAGCTGGAAGCTTCCGAGTACCTACGCGACGATCGCCTCGTGATCGAGTGTGATGTCACTGTTATCAAGAAATCACAATGCTGGAGGCCTCCGACGACGAGGGGCCTCCCCCGGAGTTATCCGGTGACTTTGGAAAACTATTGGAGACGAGGGAAGGATCGGATGTGACTTTTGAAGTTGAAGGGGAGGCTTTCCCTGCTCATAAAATTGTGCTAGCAACACGGTCGCCGGTCTTCAAGGCAGAGCTCTACGGGCCTGTAGGGGAGGACAACAACCAGCATATAACAATCCAGGACATGCATTCTGCAGTTTTCAGGGCATTGCTTCACTACGTCTATACTGACTCGTTGCCGGCCATGGAAGATCTTGACAGCGATGGAAACAACGATATGATCAAATACCTGCTTGTCGCTGCAGATCGGTATGCCCTGGAGAGGCTGAAGTTGATTTGTGAAGGAATTCTGAGCAAAAGCATTGATATTGAGAATGTGGCTACCACCCTGTGGCTCTAGCTGACCAGTATAACTGCAAGAAGCTCAGAGATGCTTGCGTCGGATATATCAATGCTTCCAATCGGATGGACGATGTCGTGCTAGGCGAGGGGCAACAACCGGTGCCCCTAAGTAGATTTCTTGATATCCTTGTGAATATGTGGCAGAAAGTAGTTAAATTTTGCAAAAAGTAGTGCCGTTGTCTTTTGATTAACATGTTCACAAGGATAATTAATTAACTTAGGCCCCTTAGCGAAGCCCTCCTAAAGTATTAGCGTCCTTGGTATCAAGGTTCTCTTGCCCAGGCTGTTCATATGGTGTTCCGCTATGAGTGGTGGTGAAGCCCCCGGTCGCCCGCGATGCCGGGCGAAAGGGTGCGAGATGACAATCGGGAGCGGACAGAATAAATGAAGTGCTCTTGGCTCGGGGCTTGAAAAACAGATGTCATTACAGGGTCTCCTCCCTCCATATTTATAGGGGGAGGAGAAATCGTTATTACAGTTATGCCATTAGCCAATTCTGTTACGCCTCTCTGCCTAAGGCTTTATAGTTAGCTTCGCTTAGTTGTTACTAAAAGACCCTTCGCGTAGCCTCGTCACCCTTCGCGTCTTGTTCTTACCCCTTCGCTTGTCGGGTATTTGTTGCTGGACCCCCAACATGGCATGTTTTGTAGAGTCCCCCACCGATTTGTGACTTCAAGGAGTGGATCGACACTGAGCGTTCAGAGCTGGCTATGGAGGTAGTGGAAAGGAAGGTCACTGCGAAGAGGATTAGGCGGGAGAATGCAGCGCGGGCCATTGCGGAGCGTGAGCGTAAGGAGGCAAAGGAGCGCGAATGTGTGGAGGAACGCAAGAAGGAAGCTGAGCAGCATGAGAAAGAGAGGGAGAGGAAGCGTGAGAGGGCTCGTTGGGCTAAGCAGGCACTAGAGGAGGGTTGTTCGCAGGCAGTTAGGAAAGGTAAGTGGCCACGATACACACAGTAGTCTGATATGTCGCCTTAGTTGTTGTATTCGAGAGATGTGAAATTGATGTATGTTTTATGTCATGTTGTACCGAATGTTGTATTGTGTGGACTATGTTTATTTGATGTGGGCACCGTTGGTTTTGTTGTGTTAACTATGTATTTGTGTAATGGTAGTACTTAGTAAGCTGTATTGCAATGGTAACCAAATAGAACCCGGCTTCATTGTCTTGATTGCAGTGAAATGGCAGTACATACGTAGATACATTGCAACGGCATGTTCGGTACACATGATGACTAACCTATTTGTGCACCGTACAAATACTGACATGCCTTAGGGAATTGAAAAATGCAACACATGAATGATGAGAATGTAACATTAGCCAGGTTTTGCTGGGAAATCTAGTCTCATGGACCGTAATTTGACTCTCCCACAGACTGGGAGTAGCCATAGTCATTGTACCCACCACCGCCGTAGCAAGGTGGTGGTGGTGCTGGTGGAGCCTCTGGTGGTGGGTTGATTGGGCCTGACTTGTGGTGCGGACATCTGCAGTATGGGTCAAGGCAATAAGTGTCGGGGCCCGCAATGGAAATCACGAGCTCTTGGTTTTCACGTGGAGTTGCCGTCTCAAGTTCTTGTTGTAGGTCGAAGATGCAGTTTTGTAGGTGGCAAATGTATTCAACTGTTCAACCAATAGGCTTAGGATCCACCCACTTGGTGAAGCCACAGTTCTGTTCGTCCTCATTGGTCTGTAAAAAGAGGGTTTGCAAATGTTGAATTGAAATAAGGAAGTTTAAAGATGTCAGTCATCGGCGAAAGTGAAGAAGTAAGAAAAAGAACTCACTTGTCCATTTGGCCATCTGAAGAAGCGGCGACCTGCGTCGCATTGGCCGTCGAACATTTGGACTACGCAGTCTAGGCCATGGCCGCATTTTGGCCATTGGAACTTTCTGTTGTCGTACCCTCTAAGTGGATTGGTAACATAGTCGAAATCATTTTTCGACTCTAGAGGAAACGCCTGAATAGGTGGATCATATGTGAACGGTCCGCTCTCTCCATCCCAAACCCACTCTTCCGGTGCTCTAGAACTCCCCGCTCTCCCTCCTCTCTTCCCTCCTCTCCCTCCCTCTCTGTTAGCCATTGATGCATGTGTTGCTCTGTGTGTTGCACTCACTAGTGAAGTGCCTCTATTTAATGGAAGGGAGAAGCATAACTGTCCAAACCCAATTTCTGAAAAGAGAGAGTCTGCATGCACTGGGGCAGTGATGCATGCACTGAGGCATGTCATGCATGCCTTGAGGCAGTCATGCATGCATTTTAGCCACTATTGGCGCATGCGTGCTCATTGGATGGAGTGCATTGATTGATTGTAGTATGTGGAATTGAAATGACCGGTCACTGGTGTGGGCACAGGTGTTGGTACACATGCAAGGTACATTGATTTTCATAGGCAGGGAACCCAATGGGTGACATGATTTGACAATTGAACACACAATAACGGACGGCATTGGCAAGACAACAAAGATACGAATGGACATAGGTAACTGAAAATTAGTGAAACATGGACATAGACAACAAAAACACGAATGGACAACAAAGATACAAATGGACATAGGTAACTCCAAATACAACGGCGCTCAGAAAAAGGTCTATTTCTAGACATGTTTTTCCCAGGGGTCCATATGTGAAAAACTTCTTCGAAAAGGGTCAAATTGTAAAAATTACACTATATAGCGATTCCAACATGGCAGTCCAATTAAAAAGTAGACCTAAACAAACTAGTGCAGCTAACAGTCCGGCAAGCCCAAGAAGCCACGTTCAGATCTTTTTCTTCTTGGGAATCCATCGTCCATCGATCGCTCCTCCGATCTAGCGGCTGTTCGTCTTTCCTTCCGTGGCGGCGATCGCCTTCTCTCGTTCGCCTTTCACATATTACCTGATAACTCCCCCTTCTTTATATTCCTAAAATTCTTGATTTAGTCTTTGAAATTTCGCCTCCGATCACAGTTCCCGACTGGCCGCAAAGGGGCAAATCAATTTTGTTCTTCTATTGGTTCATGTGTGTTGATGTCTGGTGATCTGGGACTTCGGGCTCACTGTTCAGGATTCAGTTCAAGGTAGGACTAAGGTAAATCCAGGCTGCTGTGCCTGTTAATTTGTTAATTGCCTACGTCTTCCCTATAGTTAATTAATTAGTCTATCTTTTCCCTTTCTAGTTAACAAATTTTAGGTTGGGGAAGCATGCCTAGGAAATCTAGTGTTGCAAAACGGAAGAACAGAAAACATGGAGATCAATTTCTTAAGTTGCAAAATGGTGCCATATGTAAGTTCTTTTCTTCCCAAGTAATGCAAGGTTATATTGATAGTCCTGAGGAGTTAGGTCCCGTTTGTCACGGCTTCTTAAAAAAATAGCTTCTCCACAAAACAGCATTTTTTGAAAACAGCTTCTTAAAAAAAATAGTTTCTATGTAAGAAGCACTTTTCAAAATGTTTGGCAAAATAGCTTCTCTTATGGATTCCAATACAAATATGAGTAGAAAAGTCACGAGAAGCTATGTTTTTGTGGATTCTAGATTCTAGTACAAAATTGAGAAGTGCTTGATGAAAGAAGCATAATCTGTTTCGGTTTGAACCTTTTGGCAAGCTTCTCAAAAAATTTAGAGCAGAAGCATTTCTAAAATCCTTACCAAACAAAGCCTTAATTAAAAGACTCTGGTAACGAACAACATGGTCAACAACCTCTTATGCAAGGGAATGCTAGTGTGCATGAAAATTTTAATGAAGAAAATAAAGACAATGATGCTAGAGAGCACGGAATTTTAAAGCATTCGTTTTATCTCGAAAATATGGAGCCGACCGTGATTCTTTCACTGTTATATATATTTTAGCAGTGAGTTATGTATATGTGTAACATTAAGGGCCCCAACGTCATGTTCGCTCCACGGCCCATGACAATATAGAGCCGGCCCTGCAGCTGCTTTCCGCTGCTCCGCCAATTGAATTCGACCAGCAGGTCCTTGGGCCACCTGCCAACGACGGTCTCTTCTCTCTAAGCTGCGGCATACTGCCGCGAAAGGGCCTGTAGCCTAGCGGTTACAAGAGCCTCAGTAGCATCTCAGGTTTTGGGTTTGACTCCCCGTGGAAGGGAATTTTCTAGAATTTAACGGCATTGTGCTTTTAATGGTAAGCGACGCTCTCGTCGACAGCGAGGCGCTCGTTGTAGACGTCTGAGTTGTACTTTATAAAAAAAAAGCGGCGGCATCCTGCAGCTCACAATTACACGTGTGGAGTACGTGCTGGTTACATGTGAGTCGCCTATGCAACGCCTCAGAATCGAAAAGTTCAAGGAAAGGTTGGGAATCCGATAAGGCAACGGCACAATTGGGATTACGAACAAGAAACGGAGATACGAGTTCGATTTGACCTAGTTAATTTCCAACCTCGTATTCGTATCCGAGTTGCAACACAGTAGGTTTTGCCGTGCCTATAAACTACAAGTGACTGCCTAGTGCGCCGCCAGGCACAACTCGATCAGACGATTGTGATCAGCGAGTTGTGGGCGGCAATGGCGTCCGAGCAGCCGGCGATGAAGACGGCATCGAGGTGCCGTGCCCCGCAAACGGCGGCGCGGGGCTCCTTCATTATCGAAGGGTACAGCCGGCACCAGAGGCTTGGCGCGCGAGAGTGTATCCAGTCTGCCGCTTTCGATGTCGGGGGGTACAGCTGGTGTATTAGCTACTACCCCGATGACAGCGACGACATGGCGCTCTATGTCACGCTTTTAACGGAAGCAGCCGAGGTAAGAGCTCTCTATGAACTTAGGCTCGTGGACCAGAGTAGAGGGTCCTCTTGTTCGTTTGTTAATGACATCCAGCTGTTCATCACCAGATTCGCCAGCATCGACGGCGAAAGAAACCCAAGCTGGGGCACAAGCAAGTTCATGAAGTGGACAGAGCTGGAAGAGTCGTCGTACCTGCGGGATGACCTCCTTGTGATTGAGTGCGACATCACTGTTATTTCCAAAGAATCAGAGGCTTTGCCGGGGGCCTCTTTAGTCCATGTGCCACCATCGGACATACTGGAGGATTTCAGCAAGTTGGAAAGGATGACAGTGGGAACTGACGTTACTTTCACCATTGATGGAGAAGTTTTCCCTGCCCACAAGATTGTGCTCGCTGCGCGGTCACCGGTTTTCATGGTGCAGCTCTACGGGCCTCTAGCGGAGGGAAACAACTGGGAGTCCATAACAGTTGAAGACATGCAGCCGACTGTTTTCAAATCGTTGCTATACTTCATTTACACGGACTCGTTGCCTGACATGGAACATCTTGATGACGGTGACCATAGAGAAATGGCAAAGCACTTGCTTGCGGCTGCAGATTGGTATGCCATGGATAGGTTGAAGTTGATCTGTGAAGAGATGCTTTGCAGAATTGTCGATGCCAAGACTGCGGAAACGATGCTAGCTCTAGCTGAACAATATGGCTGCAGAGACCTCAAAGAAGCTTGTCTGCAGTATATTAATTATTACCTCAAAGCGTAAGCATAATGTGTCTGCAAGACAATGCTGTCCAGCGCCCAAAAGGTCACGTGTTGCTTCTAACGATTAGGTTGTCTCACTAGAGATGAGATTGCCTTTGTACTTTTGTTTGCGTTGATCTTTTGTAGGATACTTGTTTCCTGCGTGTCTTTCATCAACTGGTGACGGACTAACCACAGCAGTCGTGGAATGAACTATTACTAGAGTACTACTTCTGTTACATAATATAAGGGTCTGTTTGGCAAGGTTTCGGATTCTGTAAAAAACAGATTCTGCACTGAATTCTGATGTAAAACAGATTCTCCGGCTTCTTCTGGATTCTCTGTCAAAACAGCTTCTCCAGTCAAGCTGTTTGGCAAAACATATTCTCCTGAAATAAATTATGCATGTGAAATGACTTATCTATCCTTGCCGTTGGGTTTTTACTTTGTAATAAAAATAACTATAAAAAATTAAATTAAATATAGTCAAGTTTGATATATTTGAATTTTTTCTTTTTTTTTTAAAAAAAAGTTTGCAAAATATAGTCAAGTGTGGTCTAGTTTCGAAGATCTCATCGCAACGATCACAACGGTGTAATTGGTTTGAAAATTGGAGGTTCGGTTTGTAGTCTATACATTTTTTAAACAACGAAGACGTTTCAATAGGTTGTGGGCCCGGCTATGACAGGGTGAGTGGGAGAGAGATGCTGAGACGGGGGAGGTTTTGTGGGCCAGCGCGTCAGGTGTAGAATCTGTGAGAAGCTCGAATTTGCGGCTTCTGCTCCCACGTTGAAACGAGAACGGATATTCCAAACTTTTTTTCTCAGAATCTGTTTCTCGGGAGACCGTTTGGTAAATTAAAGAGAGAAGCAGAAGCAGAAGTCAATGGAGAATCTGTACCAAAGAGGCCCTAAGCATTTCTGAGTTTGTTGACATTCAAACATCATCAACTTTGACTAACAATATCTATAAAAATAAAATATTTTAAATATAAAAGGTTATATATTAACATAGTTGCTTTCATGACAAATCTATCAACACCATTTATATATAATAAGGTGCTAGTAATTTTTTGTTATTGAGAGTCAAAGTTGAAGTAGTGTTTGACTTTGATCAAAGTCAGAAATATTTATACTCTGAAACAGAGGGACTATATAGATAACATAAGTCATTTAGAGAAGCAGTATTTGTTCCCATGTATTGCTTGCGAGGTGCAAGAGAAATATGTTCAGTCCACGCTTCCAAGCATTGGATATAGCACTCGGATGACATCCATTCTTCCTTCGTTCACCCTCCAGCAGCAGCCTTGAATCTTCTTCCTCCCATGCACTCGTAGGGGCTCCCGGTTGGCAATGGTGGCAAAGGAATAAACCGAGAAAACATTCTAACAACTTCCACCATGGCTGCCACACCATCGTATCGCCTATCCCCATTTGTCATATATTTTGGTCTTGATTGCGCAGTGCATCCCTTGCCAAATACGTTATTAGTTATTACGAAACGAAATCAAGTATCAAAACATTTAATAAATATAGCTACCGGATACAAATAAATCAATGAGCGGGATGAGGTCCCAGTTATCAGCGCCTGCTTTTTCCACTCGCCTCCCTCTCATGACGCTCTGGACAAGCCTGGAAAATATGGGAAGCACATCGGTTACAAAATCCTAACCGAGTTAGTAATAAAAACGGAATCGGAAAGCAGTTGGGTTCGGTTTTCTTTCCAAACTCGAATCCTCATCTGTCTACCTAGTTTCCATATTATATTCGAGCTACAACGTTGTCTTCCGCAGGATCCTTCAAAATTGACTAGTTCCATAATTATTCCAAAACGTCGGCTGTACTAGGTTTCTAATTGCTTGTATGGCGTCTGTGCCGGAGAGGCCGGCGACGAAGACTTCGTCGAGGTGCACCGCCCTGACAGTACGGGGCACGCACGCCTTCGAGATCGACGACTACAGCCTGCACCGAGGTCTTGGCAAAGGGAAGTTCATCCGTTCTGCTGCTTTCGACGTCGGTGGCTACAGCTGGTCCATCGATTACTACCCGGATGGAAATAGCAGCGAACGGTCCAATGGCAGCATCTCAGTTTTCCTCCGCCTGTTGACCAGCAAAGTTGAGGTGAGAGCGCAATATGAATTTCGGCTTCTTGACCAGAACAAAGGATTGTCGTGTTCGGGCTTCCACCGGATAAAACCATCGGTGTTCAGCACCATGGAGGCCGATCCAAACACCGAGCAAAAAAAAATGGAGTGGTTGGGGCAAAAGTGATTTCATCAACATGAGCAACCTGGAATCGTCAGAGTACCTGAAGGGTGACCGCCTTGTGATTGAGTGTGATGTCACTGTTATAAAGGAAACACGGGTCCTGTTAGTGGAGGGTCCGAAGGTGCAGGTGCCTCAGTCCAACATGTCACATAATTTTGGAAAGTTGCCCGAGACGGGGGAGGCATCGGATGTGGCTTTCAGCGTTGAAGGGGAGGTTTTCCAGGCTCACAAGATTGTGCTAGCGGTACAGTCCTATATTCAAAGCAGAGTTTTATAGGCAGCTGGGTATGGACAATAGAGAATTTATAACTGTCGTCATTCGATTGAACGGGGTTGTTCGGCAGATATTTGAATCGTGGGAGCAACGTGGTTAGCGAGATCAATCTAAGAACACGCAGAGGGTTTATACTGGTTCAGGCCTCCCGAAGGATAAAAACCCTACGTCCAGTGCGATCTTGTATAATGTGGCAACCTTTGCGTTAGGGTTTCGCAGGGTGCCAGATAGATTTCCCCATAGGGGTTACATAAATATTTATAGGCTAGTTACCGCCTATCAGAGTCCTTTCTAAACTACAATGTTCCTTCTCCGAATCTATCAAGGAGATCGTAACCTTCCCGTAAACCATGTCGTGCAAGACAAGTCTTCGAAAAAATCTTAAGATAGGGTTCGGAATATCTGGAAACTAGGGCTACGACATAAGCCCCTGAACATGTCACTTGGCATCCTCATTCTCAGATGAGAACATGACGAGGGATATGTTCTGTCGTCAACCTAGGATCCAGACATACCGAACTGTCTTCACTAGTTAACCACCATCTTCAAAAAATAAGAGTTTCGGAACAAGTATCTTCGGAATGAATATCTTCGGAATTCCGAACACCAAATCTCAATCCATCTTCTCTTGCTCTCTCTGAAAAATCTTCCAACAATAAAAAAGGATCTCGACTTGACAAGTCAAAATTTGTCTTTATTATCTGACCAATTTGACAGAATATTCAGCGACGCGTCACCTCGTCTTCCTGTATCCTTGGAAACTCGCAAAATAATAATTATCTCACTTGACTTTTCGAGCAACTGAAACGCCGCTCCTCAAGGCTATAAATTCGGAGGTTTCGGTTGCTCCAAACATCATCCTCTCCACCAAGTTCACTATGGGGCGCAAGAGATGCGTCAACCCTAGGTTTTTCCGGTGGCTCAACACCAATTTCACGGGCGCATCCGGTTCTTCTTCCTCTGCTCCCTCTCACGAGAGCCCGGCGGGTAACCCTCCTGATGTTGCTGATCCATCAACCCCTCCTCCTCCTCTAACAGAGGCGGTGGATTACGGGCTTTCTCCTCCAAGCCCTCCT
The DNA here is from genome assembly GCA_007726485.1 of Eragrostis curvula. Classification (NCBI taxonomy): domain Eukaryota; kingdom Viridiplantae; phylum Streptophyta; class Magnoliopsida; order Poales; family Poaceae; genus Eragrostis; species Eragrostis curvula. The sequence goes on from RWGY01000005.1 coordinate 7,410,357, forward strand.
CCAAATTCGGCAGACACTATCGATTTGGAGGAGGACATCGACGATGAAGAGTACGCAAGGCGTCTTCACGTGGCCTTGAACAAGGGGTCACGTGACATCCCCGCCGACGCTGACATCGTCTCCATCGACGACTCCAGCGACGACGATTCTGGTGGCGGCGACTCAATGGACATGGATGCTCCTGCAGAGTTTTATAGGCAGCTGGGTATGGACAATAGAGAATTTATAACCATTGAAGACATGCAACCTGCTATTTTCAAAGCATTACTTCATTTCATCTATACGGACTCCATGCCTTCCATGGAAGACCATGATGGTGATGAAAAAAAGGAATTCGTTAAGCATTTGCTTGTGGCGGCAGATAGGTACGCCATGGATCGATTGAAATTGATTTGTGAAGAGGTTCTTTGCAATCATGTTGATTTTGACAGTGTCGCTACTATGCTAGTTCTAGCAGACCAGCTTAATTGCAGCAATCTCAAAGATGCTTGTACCAAGTATATTGCACAGTCGAAAAGAGCGGAAAATTCAGTAGCAAGATCAAACTCTCTGAAACCCAAAAGATCATTTGTTGCTCTCGTTTTAGATAAGTGGAAAGGAGCTTCGTCCAGGTCAAGTAGAAAATAGTGTTCTCAAGCCTGATTAACTTCTACTGTACTAGTTAGGTTAGCTCGTGCACATGTACGCATAGAGACTAGGCACCAAGATAAGACGATTTTGTTCTTCATTTTGCCAATATTTTCTTTTTCAAAGAAGTGAGTTATTCTCCTGTGTGATGCCGTACCTTCAATTTTCTAAATTACGAGACATTTGAGGTATGTAACAGATCGTGTCGTGCCTTTTTGGTTAAATATTCTTGTTGTTGAATTCACAAAAAAAATATTCTTGTTGTTGGAGGCTTATTAATTTTCTGATAGGCGTAAATATTTCTGTTTTATTATTCTCGACATATCCATTTGAGTATGTGACTATTTGAATTTTTTAATACTAGCTAGGCATCAATATTTCAGCTTTATCATTCTGGCATAGATTATTTTCCCACGTCTTGCACTCCCCAACACCTACATGCATGCATGCACAGGCACACATTATGATCTATTTGTTCCCCATTAGTTTTAAAAAATTATATATCTTGTTTTTCTAAACAAATGAGCATTAATTTCGAAATAAGAATAAACTAGTAAATTAATACTCACATTCGCACAATTTTCTTAAAATAGCTTAAGTACATTTCAAATCAAGGGTAAAATAATCTTTAACCCTCCATTTAACATCGCTAAGTGCTTGAACTAATGGAAGGGCCACGGAAACCGAAAATTTATTTTGGTTCTTATAGGGAAGTTCAAATCCAGGAGGGCCCTGGAAGGCAGCTGTATTTTTTATGTGGCCAAGGAAGACATTTATTCTCTTTGATTTTATTGATGAATACAGAACTACTTACTGCTAGTCTGACAATCTAAATTTTTCAATAGGCGAAATTTGCTACACAACACACTAGAAAGATGTGGTTTTAGCTACAACACACTCCAACTCTCGTATTCAGCTACAGCATAATTCAAAAGTGTTGTATTTTAGGTGCAGCACACTAAACAGGAGAAAAGTGTTTTTTAAACTTTTTATCTCATTGTACGAAGCACATTACAATTTGAAACTTTGCTTAGTGATACATTGTTGCACTCTCTATCCATGTGTTTTCTTTCAGATTTTTCCCTAATTGTTTAATCATTGAGAATAGTTTTTGCTATGTAAAACAAAGTATGTCAACAATGAGAAAACAATATGCAGAAAAATATATGGATATAGAGAATGCAGCAATGTATTAGTGTTTCAAATTATGAGCCTGTTCGTTTCCTTTAGTCTTAAAGTTTAGTCTAGAGAATCTTGCTATTTAATGGTATTAAATAAAGTCTAATTACAAAACCTTTTTACAGATGGGTGCTAATTTACGAGACGAATCTAACGAGCCTAATTAAACTATGTTTTGCTACAATGATGCTACAATAACCATTGTTTAATCACAGCTTAATTACCCTCATTAGATTTGTCTTGCAAAGTAGCCCAGGTTTCTGCAAAAATTTTTGTAATTACACTTTATTTAATACCTTTATATAATATGTTTTGTACAATGAGATAAAAAATTTGATTTTTTTTTTCTCTTGTTCAGTGTGCTGCACCTAAAATACCAGGCTTTTAGAGTGTGTTATAACTAAATACATGAGTTGAAGTGTGCCGTGGCTAAAGCAACACCTTTTACGTGTGCTATAGCAAATTTCTCCTTTTTCAATATTACCCTCAATTAGATAAAATAATGACCATTAGTAGTGAATTTCCAAAATCAAATCTAGATCGTCGGCTCAAACTAATGGGCATTAGTTTTGAAAAACTAATGATCATTATTTTACACAGAAAACTGCGCCCCTGCCAGCAAGCCTCTTCGCTATTGGTTGTTTTGTATTTTATTTTGCTATTAATTGCACAGTGCATACCTTGCCAAATAAGCTACGAGAATGATGGATCAATTCTATAGATATTGCTACCGGACACACATAAATATTGCTATCGGGCAATATTTAGCAATTCCGTAAATCAATGTGCCGGATGATCCATTTTTCTACCTGGTCCTAGTTGTCAGCAACTCCTTTTTCTACCTGGTCTCCCTCTTCAGGATGCTCCGGACGAGTCTGGAATGTATGGGAAACAGATAGGTTCCAAAATCTCAACCGACCTAATAAGAAAGGAAATCGGAAAGCAGTTTGTCTTCTTTTCTTTGGGAACTCGAATCCTCGTCTGTGTCTACCTAGTTTCCATGTTATTCGAGCTACAATGTTGTTCTACGCCGCATCCTTCAAAATTAGCTAGTTGGTTATTCCAAAACGCCGGCTGTTTTCTAGTTGCTTGGTATGGCGTCTGTGCAGGAGAGGCCGGCGACGAGGACTGTGTCGAGGTGCACCGCTCAGAAAGTACAGGGCTCGCACGCCTTCGAGATCGAGGACTACAGCCTGCACCGAGGTCTCGGCAAAGGGAAGTTCATCAGTTCTGCGGCTTTCGACGTGGGCGGTTACAGCTGGTGCATCCAGTACTACCCGGACGGATGCAAAAGTGAAGAGTCCAATGGCAACATCTCCGTTTTCCTCAAGCTTTTGACTCAGAAAGTTAAGGTGAGAGCACGCTACGATCTTAAACTTCTTGACCAGGGGACCGGTTTGTGGTTCCTGGGCTGCCATCAGGTTGAGCCGTCGATGTTTAACACGATGGAGGCTGATCAAAACACCAATCAAAACACATGCTGTAGTTGGGGCTGACATGATTTCATCAACAGGAGCAAGCTGGAATCGTCTGCGTACCTGCAGGGTGATCGCCTTGTGATCCAGTGTGACATAACTGTTGTTAAGGAAACACGGGTTCTATCATTGGAGGGCCAGAAGGTGCAGGTGCCTCCATCGAACTTGTCGCATAATTTCGGAAAGTTGCTTGAGACGGGGGAGGCATCAGATGTGACATTCGGTGTTGAAGGGGAGGTTTTCCATGCGCACAAGATTGTGCTCGCGGTGCGGTCACCAGTATTTAAGGCAGAGCTCTACGGTCCAGTAGGGAAGGACAATAGAGAATTTATAACCATCAAAGACATGCAACCAGCTATTTTCAAAGCAATGCTTCAGTTCATATATACAGACTCCGCGCCTTCCATGGAAGATCGTGATGGTGATGAAAAAACAGGAACTTATTAAGAATCTGCTTGTGGCGGCAGATAGGTATGCCATGGATAGATTGAAACTGATTTGCGAAGATATTCTTTGCAATCATGTTGACGATAACAGTGTCTCTACCATGCTAGTTCTTACGGACCAGCTTAATTGCAGAAATCTCAAAGATGCTTGTATCAAGTATATGGTAAATTCAGTGGCTAGCTCAAACTCTCTGAAACCCAAAAGATCATTTGTTGCTCTCGTTTTAGATAAGTGGAAGGATGCTTCGTTCAGGTCAAGTAGAAAATAGTGTTCTCATGCCTGATTAACATCTACATGTACTAGTTAGGTTAGCTCATGCACATGTAGGCATTAAGATCAGGCGATGTCGTTGTTCAGTTTGCCAATATATATCTTATTGGAAGACATGAGTTGTTCTCCTTTGTGTTTGTGATGAGACTTTTGGGTGTATGTAAGACATCTGGTCCTCTCTTTCTGGTTAATTAGTGTTGTTATCGGAGGCTTTTGTTTTCTGAAAGGCGTAGATATTTCCGTTTTATTATTCTTGACATATCCATTTCAGTCACCTATTTGAAATTTTTAATACTACCTAGGCATCAATATTCCGCTTTATTATTCTCGACATAGATTATTTTCCCACGTCTTGCACTCCCCAACAGCTCCATGCATGCATGCACAGGCACACTTTTATGCCCTATTTGTTCCCCAATTTTTTTAGATATTGGAAAAAGTCCCGACCTTGGCCTCCAAGAGGCTATAGCTTTGAGCTAAACAGGAGTGAGGAGGCCCACCATGGTTTGAATGGGATTATTGAAAAGCAATCCTATTGCTAAATATCCCTCCATTGGTTGCCGAAGATGGACATCCAAGTCCATTATTTAACCTTGATTGAAATAAAATAATTGAAAACTTGGCCACCGATGCTGATAAACAATAAAAAACTGTAATATGGTGCCGATGTTATTAGATTTATCATAGGAAGTACAACCGTGCTATAAACATTCAAAATTCATTATGGATTACTATAATAGGCTTAGGAGAAATAACACTCTCATGGTCCCTAAGAGCGTCTCTAATGGTTACTTCTTAGCTAACTCTTAGAATTTTTTATTGGAGAAAAATAAGAGAGAGAAGGCTGCTAGATAGCTCTTCTTCAAGAGGCAGCCTCTAACATTTATTGAGGCACTGACATGCGGGGCCAGTCATTACTTTAGAGTTGATATGAACTCTTATGTTACCTCTTAGATGACTCTTAGATGACGTGGAGAGTCAATGTCGCCTCTACCTTTGGGGACGCTCTAAGGATCGTGCTGACTGCACGCCATGTCAGCGTGTTGCTTAATTTAAATGACTAGTACTCCCTCCAATCTAAAATGTAAGCATTTGAGGAGTTAAAATGCCAAAATTACAGAGAAAAAAAAAGAGAAACATGTGGCAATAATAAAAGCTGAAGACAATAATGCACCCGCGACGGAGCTCATTTCTTCCGCACGCAGAGAGAGGGCGCCGCAAGGGATCACCTGTTGCAGTCGTACTAAGAGTGGGGGCCACAAGGGAGATCCTGCTGACGCATCGACCTCACGCGGACAGTGGTCGCAAGCCACCAAAGGGTGCTCACATCCGCCACGTCACCGTTGCATGGAGGAGGACGCCACTGCTTGCCATTATGGCATCGATGGAGGGCAGGGCGCCACCATGAGGGAGCTTGCCGGACCTCCTGGCTTCTTTTTCGCAGTCATATGAGCTTTGGGGTTGCCTAAGCGCACGGTTGGGGAGGCATGGGACCACTGTCGTGGCGCTTCGGATCGATGGAGGGGCCAAGAACGCAGGCGATGGACTGCACACCCGCTGGGAAGGCCATCATGGGAGATGCATGCCTGGTCCGTGCCGTGACAGTGGCTGGGTGCTTTTTCCATGGTGGAGTGAGGAAAGATTTGCAGCCAGTGATGGAGAAGGAACCGAGGAGGGTGGGATGGGTAGTGGGGCCACTTGAGTTACTTGGTGGGGGTAAGATTTCAAGGATTTTGGGTGGTGTATGGGGCCTCTATATTGTAGAAATGTTTACATTGTGCAAAAGAAATTTGAATGCTTTCATATGGTTAGATATTGAAATGGAGGGAATATAACGGCAATCAACTAAAAAATTCTTGCGGCGCAAGAGGTTATTTTTTCCAGTGGGGGTATTTTTGTGGGTCCTTGGATCCCCCTTTGCCACTGTAGTGCATGTATTTCTGTTATGTTACAAGAAACACCTTTTTCTAGTAGTGTATTGGACATGCTCTGCACGGTGGCGACTAGATTGACAAAGACGCTGAAAGCCTGAAAGAATATACGGCTTCCGATGAAAAGGGCACCGGAAGACCCCCCGACTCGAAGTCTTGATCATGTCGGTTTTCCGTTTCTTGGAGTGCCTTAGCCCCAGTCCAAGCACAAGCCATATTTGTGTCCCAGCCTGTAACTTTAACCGAGTCCTCAATTTTAATTTTAACTAGGACAACGTACGTAGGTGCGTGAGTTATCCTCAATAGGTTGCTATAGTTGAGGCAGTGGCGTCGTCGTCGTCCCAGGAAAAAACACGGCCGGCGACAAGGACGGCGTCGAGGTGCACGGCGCAAACCGCGAGGGGAACACACGTGTTTGACATAAATGACTACAGCCTTCACAAGGGCCTGGGCAAAGGCAAGTTCATCCAGTCCGCCGCCTTCGACGTTGGTGGGTACAGCTGGCGTCTCCGCTACTACCCTGACGGAGACCCCAGGGAAGAGTCCGCGGATCACATCTCCGTCTACCTCGAGCTTCTGAGCCATACTGCATCGGTGAGAGCAAACTACGACCTCAAGCTGCTGGATTGGACCACCGGATCGGCGTCGTCGGTCCTGTGCGACACCGTGAAGTTTAGCACTGTTTTTCTCTCTGAAAACATCTACACCTGGGGCAAAAGCAAGTTCATGAAGAAAAGCGAGCTGGAAGCTTCGCCGTCTGTGTATCTACGAGACGACTGCCTCGTTATCCATTGCGACATCACCATTGTCAACGAGCCAAAGGTGGGGGAAACCATCGCCGTCGCCGAGGATCGTTTGCCGCGGAAGTCGGACCTCCCGGATGATTTTGCGAAATTGTTGGAGTCTGGGGAGGGAGCGGACGTGACTTTCCAGGTTCAAGGAGAGGCGTTTAATGCACATAGGATTGTGCTCGCGGCGCGATCCCCCGTCTTCAAGGCGCAGCTGTACCGTCTGTTACGGCAAGACAACAGAGGGTTCATAACGATCGAAGACATGCAGCCCGGTGTTTTCAAGGCGCTACTTCAGTTCATCTACACGGATTCGTTGCCGGACATCAAGGACGTTGAGTTTGGCGAGATTCATGACGTTGAAGACCTCGCTAAGCATCTCCTTGTGGCTGCAGACAAGTATGCATTGGAGAGGTTGAAGCTTGTTTGCACGGATATGCTTTGCAAAAGCCTGAACGTCCAGACCGTGGCACACACGCTGGCTCTAGCCGAGTTGCACGGCTGCAGCGAGCTTAAAGACGCTTGCGTCGAATATATCATGGCTTCGGATAGAATTGGCGATGTGGTGGCAAGCCCAGGGTATCAGCACCTCAAAAACGAATGTCCCATTGTCTTTATTAGTTTGTGGGAGAGAACAACCCAGTTACTTGAGAACCTTTACGGTGCACCATACTACTTGGAGTTAGAAAGTAGTATAAATCTAATCTAACCGTCCATTGTCGTGGGTATTATAGTAATTGTCATAGTAATGAAAATTATTACGAGCCGTGCCACCGCGGAGCAGCATCGTCTTAGCGAACCGGTACGGGAAAAGAAAACGGAGATGCATGGCCGCTGCCGTCGGAGGACGCACCGACGCACATGCGATGCCGTCACCGATCGAGAGCCGACGAGGTCGCTGGGCGTCTCCCGCCGGAGATCGTCAGCTACCCGCTGGCGGCAGTGGCGATCCGCCATCAACGCCTCGCCGCCACCAATCCACGGCGATGCCTCGTCGTCTACCTGAGACCCTACTGGCCTGTGCTACACTGCTACGTGCGAAGCCGTCCTATCCGCATCCGGTGGCAATTCCACTACCAAGCTCCGTCCAGGCGGACATCGCCGCGGCCACCCGCTTGGACGCGAAGCCTTCCCGTGAGCAGGTGTCGTGCCATCCATGCGCATGACACTTATGTGCTATCGATAATATGAAGCAACACGATGTTGAGCAGCTGCTGTCGCAGAATCATATGACTGCAACAGGACACGAACACCTCCTAATCGGCCAATTGCGCAATGCATTAGCGAAATCAGCTTTCAGATAAACTTGCTGTGATACTGGATGATAAACTTCTGACATTAGATTGATTCTATTTCTTCATTTCAGTTAGCAGTGCTACTAATACTGGATCATGTCCCAGATAAATGATCTCCATCTGTTCGCTATCTGACATGGATGCCTCAGTCAAAATAACTTCCAATTGCAGCGAAAGAGCAGCAACCACAAAAGTAGGATGGAATTAACCGAGCATGGTACATGGCTACATGAGGAATTAGACATGGACTGAGAAATCGAATACTGTCCTAGGTAATTCATATGTAAGATTGCGTGGGTGTCATACACAAGTTGTAATTCATGTGTATATAATACAACTGAATAAATAGAGATCAGAGTTCGTTGCCCGTATCTGTTTTCTTAAACTATGCATTCGCCTTTAATTTCTGATATTTGATATGGTGTCATTGTAATTCATCTTAGCTTGAAATTGAGAAAGTGCACTTATCGATCATGCAGGAATTACTACATAATGCAGTGAGCTAACTGCATGTTCAGACTTCACGCGCATTATCAACCAACAGACAACAAAAACATGATGTTCGTTCATCTCCCAAACACAATAGAGTTGTTTCGAATCTTACCACCACAACTTTAACAAAGTTAAACACATGGCTGAGATTTGGATTAGCAGAGTTGATCCTCAACTGTTGATTTGCTACGGGGAATAGAGGAGAAATTATACATTCGTTTACAGTTTGCAGCTGAGAGTTTAACCCACGCCCAAAGAATCTTGATCGATCTGATGGCGAAGGCAGCAGCAACAAGGAGGCCTCGCCGAGGTGATCGGTGATCGATTTGAATCGCGCACGTCGATGACATGACGCATGTGACCAACGCTGGGCGATCGATTTGCCTTTTCTAATTGTCATCCCCGATCATGGTCCCAACAGAGGCAACTCTATGGCGGCGCCGTAGCCTGGGATCCCCCCAGAACGCGGCGGCATCACGACGGCCAATGCCCTGCCCTCCTCACCTCATCGATGACGACGACAGTGCTGCCGCAGTGCCGGATCTGGGACTCGGGATGATGGGCTTTGGCCGCAGCGCCGCGCCGCGACGGCCGGGCCGCACCGCATTGTGTCTGGTCACGCCTCGCCGTCGTGAGGAGCGCACCACCACGCCGACGCAGTTATGGCCTTCTAGGGTTGGGGGGAACGGCGGCGGCCGGCGGCAGGATGGCCTCTGACCTAGGGTTCAAGAGAATGGCGGCCTGGTGAAGGAGATGGATGAACAAATGAAGAAATTCGAGAGATCATTGCTATCGTTTTTGTTCCAGACATGCTAAATTACCGACTGCCATTACATTTCTTTCCAACAGTACCCCTGAATTTCTCATACCACTTTCAAATACTACCATATCACCATAAAAATTTCAAAGTAGTATAAAACAATCTGAGCGGTTGGATTTAAGAAAATAAACGGTCCACGTTGATTTAGGTGCACCGTAAATGTTCTCAGTTACTTTAGTTCTTATTTTCAAATGCTATACATACGTGTTTCACCATAAGAAAATGTCCCAGTGCCTTTATTGATTTATGAGAGAAAGCAACCCAGTTACTTTAAAAAATGTAAGTGTTTCAACGTAAGAAGACTAGTTAGTTTATATGAAACCTGAGATTAGTTATACATCAGGCCCATTTGTTTTTTTAAATATCAGAGATGAGGTGCGTTATCAGTTTTCAAGTCTTAGATCATGTCAACGTAAGAAAATTATCACGGAGCACTGGACGACCTCAAGTTTTGAAGTCTTGATCATGTCGGCCTCCCGTTTCTAACTGGATATCTGAGCCCGAGTCCAACTACATTCCATATTCGTGTCCCAGCATGTTCCGCCGGAGAAACTGTAACCAGAACAACTTAACGTCACGGGTCCCAGCATGTTATTACTAATAACGTGGTGGGTAGTAAGTTATCCTCAATAGGTTGCTAGTTGCGGCGATGGCGGAGGCGTCGCAGGAATCACTGACGGCGACGAGGACGGCGTCGAGGTGCACCGCGCAGACAACGCGGGGAACCCACATCTTCGAGATCAATGGGTACAGCCTTCACAAGGGCATCGGGAATGGCAAGTTCATCCGGTCCGCCGCCTTCAACGTTGGTGGGTACAGCTGGTGCATCCGGTACTACCCAGACGGAAGCACCGGCAGTCCACGGACTACATCTCCGTCTTCCTCCAGCTTCTGAGCCAGAAAGCACCGGTCAGAGCAAACTTCAACTTCGGGCTGGTGGATTGGACCACGGGATCTCCCACCTCGATCCTACGCGACAGCGACATGTCGAAGTTTAGCACCGTTCCTAATGCTGAAATCATCCAAACCTGGGGCATAAGAAAGTTCATGAAGAAAAGCGATCTTGAAGCGTCCGCGTACCTACAAGACGACTGCCTTGTCATCCATTGCGACATCACAATTGTAAAGGAGCCACAAGTGGCGCAGACTGCCGTAATCGAGGTTCGTGTGCCGCCATCGGACCTCACTGATGATTTTGGGAAATTGTTGGAAACAGGGGAAGGAGCGGACGTGACTTTCCTGGTTCGACGAGAGATGTTTGTCGAGGTTATAGAACCTCGATAGATTTGTTATGGGGGCAAAGGGACCAAGAATACGATGGTGAACACGAGACAAAGAGTTTAGACAGGTTCAGGCCTCCCGGAGGATAAAAACCCTACGTCCTGTATGTCGTGGTATTGATTGTGTGTGTTTGAGAGGAGATCCCTGCCCGCCTTATATAGTCGGGGGTACAAGGTTACATGGAAAGAGTCTTAGTCGGTTACATCATGGAAATACTTGGAGTACAAGGCAAGAAGCCTTTCCTACATCCATCCGAGTAGTAGAACCTTCCATCTTGTATCGTGGGCTACTCGGTTTCTTCTGGGCTGGTCCAACTACCCTTGTCAGGTTACTCGGCCCTTTGGTCTTGAGGGTACCCGGGGGTCATGGTAACGACAATGTTCTCTGCACATAAGATCGTGCTTGCGGCGCGATCGCCCGTCTTCAGGGTGCAGCTGTACGGACAGTTAGGGAAAGATAACAGGGAGTTCATAACAATCGAGGACATGCAACCTGGTGTTTTCAAGGCGTTGCTTCACTTCATGTACACAGACTCGTTGCCGGACATCGAGGACATTGAGTTGGATGAGATTCAGGAGGATGAAGACGTCGTTAAGCATCTGCTTGTGGCTGCTGACAAGTACGCATTGGAGAGGTTGAAGCTTGTTTGCACGGATATGCTTTGCAGAAGTCTGAACCTCAGGACCGTGGTAACCACGCTGGCTCTAGCCGAGTTGCACAGCTGCAGTCAGCTTAAAGACGCTTGTGTCGAATATATCATGACTTCTGGTAAAATTGGCCATGTGGTCGCAAGCCCTGGGTATCAGCTCCTCAAAAAGGAGTGTCCCACTCTCTTCGTTAGTTTGTGGGAGAAAGCAACCCAGTTACTTTATTCTTAGTTTAAAACATAAGTTGTTTAAAATAATGAATATTTGAAACATCCATCCGAGTAGTAGAACCTTCCATCTTGTATCGTGGGCTACTCGGTTTCTTCTGGGCTGGTCCGACTACCCTTGTCAGGTTACTCGGCCCTTTGGTCTTGAGGGTACCCGGGGGTCATGGTAACGACAGTAGCCCCAAGTGCTTTTTGATTGATCTAGTGAATTGCTTCCGACTAGTCTTCTCTCCATATAGAAATTGATCTCAAGTGATATTGAGAAATTAAAAAGGACTTGACCTGAATCAAGTTTGAGGTACTTGACCTCGGGTGGACCAAGGTCAACAGGGCCTTGAATTAAGCATGATGTCAGTTGGCACCTAACTCTGAATGATATCAGAAAAATTAGATAAACGCTTGTTGAAGCAAGTTTGTATGTAAATGCCGTGTATAGAACAACACTCAGCTCTCGGAGCTGATTAAGTCCATAGAGGAGATTCGAATAAAGTCAGCATCCGAATCTGTCGGCTAGGGCTGAAAGCATACTATGTAAATAGTACCCAACTGACTGAGTCGACCTAGGCTGAAAAGCATGCCTACAAAGTTGAAAATTATGAATGCACGATCAGTGCATCATACTGACGTAGCCCCCGAGTTACTGTGTAATTCGTAGAATTGTATAGTAACTCAAAGTAAGCTTGAATCAAAGAAATATGATCTTGATCTGAGTGGAAATAAAATCAACATCCGAATCTCTCGGCTAGGGCTGAAAGCATACTATGTAAATAGTACTCAACTGACTGAGTCGGCCTAGGCCTTGAAAAAGGCATGTCTACAAATTTGAAAACTATGAATGCACGATCAGTGCATCATACTGATGTAGCCCCCGAGTTACTGTGTAATTCGTAGAATTGTATAGTAACTCAAAGTAAGCTGAACCAAGAAATAAGAACTTGATCCGAGTGAATGAATGCTCGATCAGTGCATCATACTGATGTGTTGAAAAATAGCATCTATTATATAAGGAACTCATGTTTCCTGCGCACAAGGCAATTAGAACAGGAGGTCACAATGAGTCTCAGCCAAGAACTTCTCATTCCGAGCTGGTGTCTAGGTCCATCCAGCTAATCAGCCAGGGATGATTACAACCCGTAGCCCCCAAGCTGTCTCTCAACGAAAACAATTGACATTCAGAAGAGGATAAATTCTAGATATTATCCGACTTAAATTGTTAAGGATATAAGACAACCCGTGTGCCTGGCAAGTTTGCCGAGAGAATGGTGGAACTCACGCAAGTGAGTCCACGTGGACTAGCCCCCGAGTCTGCGGATAATTAGTATAATTGAGTGCAGACTCAAGATAGACTAGAAACACTGAAATGACTGACAATGCAGTTAAAAAGAATTAGTGGAACTCATGCAAGTGAGTCCACGTGGACTAGCCCCCGAGTCTGTGGATAATTAGTATAATTATGTACAGACTCAAAAAGAAGTAGAAACACACATACTGAAATCTCTACTGTTAGACAGAAAAATAGCTGAGTGTCATACAAATAATCTGAGAGATTAAGTGTATACTCTAACAATGCACATTTAAATTTTATCCGAGTCATCCATCCTTATCCACCGAGTCACAAGTTTACTGTGACGAGTTTGTCGTTGATGCAGGAATCTCGATAGGCGCTTTTCAGATCCTGAAGCAGAAACGTCAGATTATTTTCGTCCTTTCAGATTCTTCATCTGGGCCTTTAAAACCAAGTGTTGGTGTTGGCCGCTTCCTCATTCTCCCAGTATCAAACCATGGCTGGCTGTAGGGACTCCAGGCTTAGGGTTTCATCCGCCGCAGCGCCATCAGCTCCGGGCGACATGCCGCCGCCTCCAGCAGCTCCAGCCCCAGCACCACCTGCAGTTCCAGCGCCTGCTCCTGTTCCCCTGGAGATGGTTGAAGTGCTCAACGAGCCTCCACTCGCGGTGATTCATCCTCCAGCGGAGGCCCCAACTCTGCCGGAGTTCATCGTCATCTCCTTTGGGGAAGAAGATGAAGGTGAACCGCGCAGGAGGTACCTGCCAGGGCGCAAGGATCTCCTTGCTAAGCCATCCTGTGTTGCTCACAGGACCCGCAGCCGCCGTGGTGGGTAGATGTAGGTTCCTTGTAATAGGCTAGAGCAATGACGCTCACCTGAGTCTCTTGTAATGCATATTGTTCTTGTTTGGTAATGTTCGTCTGCATCTTCACCTTTTGGTGAAGCGTCGTGTCTGCATTTGTATTGCATTTTGTTTTCAGTGAAATAAAGAGACTCAATTTCTGATATGACTGAGTCATGTTGTAAGTCGACTGAAAAACGCAGAATCCGAGTGATCTTCCTTTGAGAAGCCGAATTGTTCCTGCCTATTTTCCGAGTAATTTGGCCGAGTAATCTGGCCGAGTAATTCTTAGGGTTCCAAATTTCCCGCCCGTTAGCAGCCCTAGCGTATAGGAGAAGCTAAACGGTTAGTAAATCTGAGCCGCAGAGATAGACTGGGCGTTTTGGACCGTCGGATTTGAATCATCCGCGTATATTATTAGGTCTCGCCGCAACCGCAACTCCTCTTCTTCCTCTCGCCATCGTTCCTCACACTGTTCATCAAATCCCTAAATCCCGCGAAATCCTTGCGACTCAGATGGCCGGAGAAGGAGATCAGAGAGAGATGGAGGAGATGGTTGCTGCTAGAGCGCAGCCATTCGATGCTTCGGCGGGTGCAAGCTCATCTCGAGGAGCAATTGTTCCAGGGAGCAATGAGGGCGGATCTTCAGGTCCTCTGATTGTTGTCCCCGATGCTGCTGAAGGGGAGAAGGCCCATCCGTGGCCTAGATCAATCTCTTCTGAAAAGAGATTGGAGTTCTTGGTGAAGAAGTGTTGGCTGCCGAGCAAGGAGATCATCGGCTGGCGAGCGGCAGAGGGGGAAACATTCCCATCTCCAGGGCCAGGTGAAATTGTAGTGTTTGAATCCTTCTTTCGGCGTGGATTTGGATTGCCAACCCATCGCTTTCTCAGATCTCTGCTGCATTTTTATAAGATTCAGCTGACGGATCTAAATCCGAATGGTGTCTTGCATTTATCGATGTTCATCACTCTTTGCGAGTGTTTTCTGGGGATTGAGCCCCATTTCGATCTTTTCCGAGATTTATTCTTCTTGAAGCCACATCCTTCAGCCGACAAACCACAGTTGGTGGGAGGCGCCGGTATTCAACTCCGAAGGAAGAATAAGTATTTTGATTGCCTGTTGTCCACCTCAAACAAAGGGTGGCACTGTGAATGGTTTTATTGTGCCAATGTTCTCCCGGCCCTGCCCAAATTTGAGAACAAGTATCCAGTGTATGAGGATATTTGGAAAAGTAAGCCGGGCCCTTCAGCTGCTGCAGAGTTGAGAGAACTGCACAGGTTGATTGCAGCTGTGAAGGAGCCGAGTAAAGGGGTTCTCGGTCCAGCCATTGCGCTAAATTTTTGCTTGAGGAAGTTCCAGCCTTTGAAGGCGAGATACTTTCCAGCCTGGCTGTGGAGAGGTCCTAAGGATCCTAACCAAGAGCCGATTCCTGGGGGATACAGTGAGGTGAAGCGCCGAGTCATCAGCCCCAGGAATGATTTCTTTGTCGTAAGGGACGCTGTCACTTTGCTGAAGCCTTCAGGTGATGAGTATCAGTGGTTCGGCTACTGGCATAATGATCCTCGTCCCGCGGTAAGTTTACTCATTACTCAACAAGTTTCTGAGTTATTTTCCTAACGAAATGTTGATCGCCTTGAACTATTCTTGCAGGGTCGTGATAAGTTCAAGAACCCCGGTCCTGATCCTCCGGTGATTTCTGACGACAACTTGGCGCCTCTGTGAATCAGGGAGCAGAACATTGAGTTGGGCGATGATGATGATGAAATCACTGACGCTGAGCTCAAGGCCCTGTTTGGGGACTCGGACGACGACGATGATGTCGAAGCCGAAGGTGATGCTGAAGCTCAAGAAGGTGGCGAGGAGATAGAAGATCCTCTGGCCACCAGCGGTGAAGATGGAGATCAGTCTCCTGGCCATGATGAGGTCCCTGCTGCTGCTGCTACTCAGCCTGCATCTGCAGGTGAGTTGATTTATAATCATGAAAGGCGTAGTAAGGCTAATCAGGACCGAGATGCTCGTCGATTAGGTCTTGAATATGCTGTAGGCTAAGGACTCAGCCAGCAGTTGCCCGAGCGTCCAAAGCGTAAACGGAACCCCTCAATAGTCATCTCTAGCTCTGATGAAGGGAAGGCGCATGAGGATCTAGGGGATGCTGAACCTTTGTCCGAGAAACCAGCTGACTCAGGAGCCAGAAAGGCTAAGAAGACCAAGGCTCAGGTCCGACATCCTTCCTTAGCTGTTCAAACTTTTAGACAGGTATTACCTTTTTATGTTAGAGGTCACCTTGCTTCCTTTAACAGTCCAGTATAATTCTCACAGGCTAAGGACGCGGTTGAGGGAGAGGACAGCTCCCAAGTTCCGGATGCCAGCATGGTTGAGAGGCATGCAGAAGACGTTGATGCCAATGCTGGGCAAAACATTAATGTGGCTGTTGCCACTCTTGATAAAGAGTTGGCAGTTATTGATGTTCTTGCTAAGGGAGGTGATGACGTCAGGGATAAAGATCCTGATGAGATGGTTACCAAGGAAACTATGTCAGTTCCTGACTCAACCACACGTCAAATTCCAGCCCCCAGCAAGAAGAGGATAAAGCCATTGAAGAGGATGAGGGTTTCTGACAGGTAAGCCTTTTATGGCAACCTTTATTTTATTCTTTTGCCTGCTAAATTGCTTTAGCTGACTGAGCTTAACTTGATCTTTTCATCTGACAGCCTTCCTACAGAAGAGGAGCCGGTGATGACAGCTGAAGAGATTGTTCCTGTAGGAAGAGATATGGATGTCGAGACGAACGCGGAGAAGGCTATAGTCACAGAGCCGACGCTCGCCCCTGATGGTGACGGCCAAGAGAATCCAGAGGAGACCAACTAAGAAGTCGCCGAGTCATCAGCTCTGGTGCTCCATCCTTCTCCATCGCCTGTGGTGGAAGTTCAGATGATGAGCCGATAAGACCCATTAGTCCACCGGTCTCAAAGCTTGGGCGGCGCCAGCTCTTCTGGGCCTGACATGGAGGTTGAAGATCTTCCTCCTCCTACTATTGAGTTTAACCCAGCATTGTTTGAATTTAAGGAGAGCCAGAAAAAATCTGGGAGCCTTTCTTTTGAATTTGCTGGAGAAAAAGTAGTCATCAACGAGGAGGAGGATGAAAAAGAATTTGACCTATCGGAGAACCAGCTGATTGACTTGATTGACACTCAGCAGGTGAAGTTTTTAACTTGCCTTTCCTTTTGCACTAAAAAGGAGTCAATGATTATCATGTGTGATTTTTACAGAAAATTATTACTAAAAGCCGAGAGAAGACTAGGTTTTTCAAAGTTTTGAAGTCTGCGGCCGACTCGCTCCATGAAGACCTGACTGCTAAGCAGCTGAAGATCCAGGAGCAACAGGAGGAGCTGGCTAGACTGAAGGCTGAGTTGTCAACTGCTCATAAGGAGAGAGCTGAGTTTGAACTTGCCCTCGCAGGTAATGCCTTGGAGCCATTACTTGTCAGGTTTTCTGAGTGTGCGGACTCATCTGACTTGTTTTGTTTTGTAGCTCAACCCAAAGTGACCAAGGATGACCTGGACGAGCTCGAGCTGTTGAGGAGAAATGCTCCTTTGCTGAGAGAAAGCGTGGCCAAGGCAAATCTTGAAGCTGAAAACAAAGCTAAGGTCTTGTCGGCAGCTCTCCAAGAAAAGGACGCCCTCAAGGTTGAACTGGACAACTTCAGGACTGACTCGGATCTCCTCCTTACCGAGAAAGAAGAGATTCAAGGTAAAGGTCATGAATAAAGGTCTTTTGACCAGTTTCTTATATCTTTGCTGAAAGACTTTGATTTTGCGGGTGAACTAATGACTTTGAAAGGAGAAAACACTTCTCTCATTCAAAGTGCCAAAGCTGTCTGCCAGTTTACTTGGCCAGTGCCTGAAGAAATGCCCGAAGGTCCTCTGCATGCAACGCTGGCGCAAGTCCCTGAAGCACTGAGAGCTCATTGCAAGTCAGTCGCCGAGTATGCTGCTCGTCATTCCTTAGGAGTGGTCAAGTCGCTGTACCCCAAGATTGACTTGGCATCTTGCAAGGAGGGCTATGCCAAGGGCACAACCATTGAACAAGGAACTAAACTGTCAATGGAGGCTGGTAGTTGTGCAGAGGAGTTGGTGAAGGATGTTCCTTTGTCACCATAGTTAGGGCTATTAGGGATTCCTGTAAATAAAACAATTAAGTAGTCATATGCAGAGTTATATACTGAATATTTTGATGCCACTAAGCTCTTGAGGTGGCCAAGTGATTAATGATTTGCTTTTTGTCGTTAACTATCTTATGTTTATGCACTCTTAGCCATTCCAGCAGTATTAGACCGTGGGCCATCATATGCGTAGAAGTTAGCATGGGAGTTTCACAATCAGAGCAGTTGTAACAATTTATGTATGATATGAGATGAGTGTCTGTCAGTCGGAGTTTTCTGTAGACTGTTTTCAGAGACCAGTTGCCTCCTTATGTTTATGCACTCTCCGTTGGAGCTTCACAATCAGGATGGGCAAGGCTTACTTAGTCATTCAGAAGAGATCCGAGACATATACTCATATATTGATTAGCCCCCTGGCTCTGTTATGTCTAAGGTAGTTGGTCATAACAGAGTCAAAGATGAAGTAAACAAAAAAGGATTTCATTTTATTCATGTGAGGCATAAACAAGGCTGTTGTACAAGTATGAGTTGCAAAAGAGCATTAAACAAAGAAGCGACGTAGCTGATCAATGTTGTGTGTATGTGGCAGAAGATGCCCATTCTCTCGGCGCAGTTTGTACGATCCAGGCCGAGTGACTTCGTGCACGACGAAAGGTCCTTCCCAAACCAGTGATAGCTTGTGTCGGCCTTCGGTAGACTGGATCTTCTTGAGAACGAGGTCACGTACTGAAAAGGCGCGATCTCGGACTCGGCGTTGGTGATAACGTCTCAGCTTCTGAAGGTACACCGCGGACCTCCGAGACGCGTTTTCTCGCATCTCTTCTAGTTGGTCAACGGATTGAATCAGCTGCTCGTCAGATGGCTCCTCTCGATAGTTGGTTACTCAGGGAGATCCAAATTCGAGTTCAGAGGGGAGAACTGCTTCTGCTCCATAGACCAGGAAGAAGGGCGACTGTCCCATAGGACGGGTAGGAGTGGTTCTGAGTGCCCACAATACCGCTGGGAGCTCTTCAACCCACCTGGAAGCATGAGACTTAAGTCGGTTGTACAAGCGAGGTTTTAGTCCTTGCAAGACCATACCATTGGCTCGTTCAACTTGCCCGTTGCTTTCAGGATGGTAAGTGGAGGCGTGGCACAATTTGATGCCGACGTCCTCACAGAACGCATCAAACTCTTTGTTCTTGAACTTGGTGCCGTTGTCGGTGATGATCCTGTTAGGAACGCCAAACCGAAACACTATGTCTCTGACAAAGTCGATTGTCCGGGAGGCGCTTAGGTCACGTATCGGCACTGCTTCGATCCACTTGGTGAACTTGTCCACCATAACTAGGAGGTGAGTAAATCCACCTTGAGCCCTTTTCATAGGCCCAACCATGTCAAGCCCCCAGACCGCAAAAGGCCAGGTGGGAGGGATGGTTTGTAGTGCTTGTGCCGGCATGTGTATTTGCCGTGCGTAAAACTGACAGCCTGTACATTTTTGAACAAGGCTGGCGGCGTCGGAGACTGCCGTTGGCCAATAGAATCCTTGCCGATAAGCTTTCCCAACTATGGTGCGAGACGCTGCGTGGTTACCGCATACACCCGAGTGGATATCCTGGAGAAGCTGCTGGCCATCTTTCCGAGTGATGCACTTCATGTAGATGCCGAGTCCTTCGACATCTCTTCTGTCGGCACTTTTTCGGAACAACTCGCCATCGATGACTTTATACGCCTTGCTTTTTCTGAAGAGAGGTTCATACTCCTTCTTTTTGCTAGGGAGTTTTCCGTGTTGTATAAAGTCAAGGAACGGGAGTCGCCAGTCTTCTTCTTCCGGGTTCTCGGAGATGTCTACAGCCATGGCTTCCGCATCAGGCTGTGGTTGCAGCAGCTGCTTCGGTGGAGCTTCCAGATCCTTCTTGATAGAGGAGGCGGTAATGACTTCCATGAAGACTCCTGGGGGAACAGGTTCCCGGCCGGAGCCTATGTTGGCTAGTCGGTCTGCCTTTTTGTTATGATCTCGGTGGACGTGGACATAATCAAGTCCTTCGAACTTGTCCTCAAATTTGTTGACCGCTTGAACGTAAGCAATCATGTCCTGGTGAACACAAGACCAGTGTTTCTTCAACTGGTTGACAACCAGGAGAGAATCGCCCCGTACTTCGAGTTGTCAGATGCCGAGTGATGCAGCTATTCGTAAGCCGTGTAAGACAGCTTCATACTCGGCGGCGTTATTTGAGACTTTAAAACGTAGTTGTAGGGCATAACTCAACTCATCTCCACTAGGGGAGATTAGTAGGATGCCTGCTCCACCGCCTGAGAGTTGCAACGAGCCATCAAAATACATGACCCATTCTTCAATTGTTGGTATTTCTTACGGTCATAGATAAATTCGCAAGCGCATGGAGAATACCGTTGTAGCACTTCACCCGTGAGTATTCAAGGGTATCGTATTTTCCACAGGGAAGGCGGTGGTTTTACGAGATAGCAAAGTTCATAATCACATAACTAATAATGTACCAAGGTCTAAACAGGGGTAAGGATAATAATAAGGGGTAGTAGTGACAACACAACCAGAGCAATCCAATCTAACACTAGAACTAAGCCTAGGCTAAGCGGGGTTAAGAAGAGAGCCGAGATGGATCCTTATGTACTTCTTATATTCCTGCTCATGCAACACATACAAGTCTAAGCTCTATGTCAACCTGGAACAAGGGGGGTAACCAGCAGGGCTGTCACCACCTACCGGCATTCCTTCTACCAGGCAATCAAGGCTATCTACCGTAGAACAAAGAGGATTAAGCACAGCAGGGCTGTCACCACCTACCGGCAAACCTCTACCAGGACACGTGACACTAGGGCTATTAAGTCCCTATGCCAGTCCTAGGGTCACGTGACAGCAAGGCAATTAAGTCCTCGCTGCCAGACCTTCTCTTGTTCAAGCAGACAACCAAACACCTAAAGCTGTTTATCAACCTAAGCACCACGCTCACATTGCTAAACAGTACTCTCGATTCCCATGGGACTTTGACCCTTCGGATCACCAAGTCGGGAATAAGAGTACACCTAATCCTGACCCGACGGATCAACAGATCAAGTGCTAGAACATGCATGACTCTGACCCTACGGATCATCAAGTCAATGGGTGAGACATGCGTAACTCTAACCCTGCGGATTAACAAGCTACGATCTATATCGCACATAACTCTAACCCTACGGATTAACAAGTTATGGGCCCGAGCATGTCTCACCACTTCATGCATGAATCGAGTGTAAGGACATAAACGAATGAATAAAGGCATGTCAAGCATGAAGCAACCAATCATGACTAGATAATAACCACATAGAAAGCACATGATCATCATACTAGTACAATCATAAGGCATGAGGAATAAAGAAGATAATTCTATTGAGGTGGACCTTGATACTTACTTAATATGAGATGAACGACGAACGAACGATGAACGAACAACGAACGAACGACGAACAATATATTATTAGCAAGTATCCTCAAGATACAAGATTGGGCTAAGTCCTCACAAAAGGAGGACAGCCCTCTCCTCTACCAAACTCTCCCCTCTAATCCTCTACAGCCTAGAGACTAGTCTAATGCTAGAGATTGGATTCCTCTTGGTGTCAATGTGTGTTGTCTTGTGTCGTCTCTTGAGAGGAGGGGGGTACCCCTTATTATATAGCCTCCAAGGTCGGTGGAATTGAGTCGGTTCCGCGAGGTGGTATCATTGATTGCAGGGGGAACCGACATTGCAACGTCGGTTGCGAACCGCCATAGAAGAGTGGGCCTCAATGGGCTTTAGGGGGGGTCGGCCGACCCAGCTAGGGGGGGTCGGCCGACCTGTGGCTGGCCCCACCTGGGCTGGGCCTTGGCAGGTGGCCTCCCCTCTGTTCCTTGACCTTGGTCCCGAGTGCTATGGGTAGACTTGAGTATTTCTCTCGGTTATTGGGCCCTTGGAAGATATCTTTATTCCGGGAAAAACTGTGTTTCCAGGATTTGGAGTTTTGGGCCTCTTTTCCCTCGGGTTTGTATAGGATTCATCTTGATTGCACCTGCACCCATAAATTCACCAACACTCGTGGAAATCGTTAGTAATAAACTCCTACCACTATGTTTGGTGTTTACTTTGATTCCATTTGTGCAGGTATTTGACGGTCAAAATCGTGCCGTAACGACCGTCAACAAGACCCTCACACTTGAGCCTTTGCTCGTCCTCGAGTGAAGGTGGAAGATTAAGATAAAACACGACTTCCAATGGTATGATGCTAGCATACAAGTTATTCCAAGCCATAACTGCACCTGTGAACTTTGAAGTGGCTAACATGCTATCTTGGGCGGTTGAGGAATGGAACGGTCTTGATTCAAGTCATCAATACCCCTCTGTTGAGTAACTTGGGTTTTTGATAGAATTTTCAAAAATAAAAACATAGCTCATACTCCTCAAATGATCACTCTCAAATCGCTCAATGTGTATGGTTCCTTACCAAGGCATTGGATTTGCCTCTTTTCATCCTACTTCTACAAAAGGCTTTATGTGGAGCTTGGTAGGGAATGAAAGAGAGGCATACTTGTATCACATATTTTGCCGAACCAAAAGGGTGGATCCATGGAGAATGCAAGTCATACAACCTTGATCAAGATGTGCAAGTGTGTATGAGGGTGGTGTGGTGGAAATTGTACTCCTTTTTTGCGTTCCTTCTCTCTTTCTCTTTTTGAATGTTTGAGGAGGACATGGCTATGATTCTTTCTTTCTCTTTTTTTTTTTCAACATTATCCCTTCTCTTTTTTTTCATCATGCTCTACTTTTGTATGAGCAGGGATTATTCTTTCTTTTGCATAGCCATGTCTCCAATGATAATTAGAGAGAGAGAAAGGTAACAATGCTTTTGTGGAGTACTTATTTTGGTGGATGGATGGTGGTATTGCTTAACTTCCAGTGTAGAAGTTCAGCATGTGAGGTGGAGTGTACGTGATCTTGATCAAGAGAGTATGACAAGTTTCTCACTAGGGTCACACAATTTTGATAAAGCTCAATGTAATGACAAGCAGCATATGTGTGTAGGTTTTCCAATGTAGTCAACATATGGCTTTGGTAGGAATATAAGATCATCGAGGAGCATAGAGCTATAGATTTTAAATTTTTGCAAGATAAATTCCCAAGCACTCTATGCAGAAGAAGCATGATTCATCTCATCCAACCATATCACATTCACCAACAACTTAGATAAACAAGGGTTCCTATGAGATTGGTGTTCACAAGCAACAGGTGTATGATGCGAGGAATAAAGAGTATGCAGGCCAACCAACTAGAAGCATGTATGTTGAGGGAACAACAAAGTTCATTTTATTCTTGAGTTAAATTTTAGTGATTGACTCAAAAGATTATTTTAACTCATGAATTGGGGAGATGGAGTAGAGAGGATGCGCAAACCGTCGCCTTAGGTGAAGTGGAGGCCAAGTGGACCATGGGATATTTGATCGAACCAAAGGTTCGACCCAACTTTGTTTTCTTGTCCCGGTGGCTCCACTGTTTTACGTGTCGATTAGTGCGAGGTTGTGCATCATGTTGGTGGGGGAGATCTCGAATGTGTGCGTGATGAAGAACTCGAGAGATCTCCCCCCACACTTGTTCTTGTACCTGCTTTATTTATTCAAAACAAACAAAAACAAAGCGAAGACAAAGAGGACTCTACCGGGGTTAAAGACCGGGGAGCCTAGATTTATTGAATTAAACTCTAGGTGCCTTATGAAAGAAAAGAGAGAAGAAGCACCTAGCTTACTTATTTATTAAATTATTGATTATAGTTTTATAATTTTTATTTTATTTTGACATTTTCAAGGTAGAAGAAAAAGGATACAAGTTGCGATATAAGTTACCTTTGTGGGGGGAGGGAACCTCCCCCCACACTTGTTCTTTGCTCTCAGGCCCTTGCTTGGGGGTTGACCCCCAAGTGGTTGTGGTAGTAGGCCATACAGTCATTTTGGGTTTTTGAGCAGCGTGGCTGTGAAGTGGCGATCTTGTCTTCCATATTTTGCTGCCACTAAGTGTCACAACGGTGGTGGCACTCGCATGGCTGCAATTCTTATTCAGCTCTTGAGAATCCTGCCAGAAACACTACTCCTGCAAGCAATCTTCATCCAACTTGGAGAGGCATGGTTAGCTCTCGGAGCACATACAAACAAGGTCCCGGGTTAGATGACCGGACCTCATTTGTACAGCCGAGGAAGAAAGGCACAAGCAAGTCATGTGGACCAAGATTGAGTGTGACCATGGGCAAGATAATCCTCGTTGATTAAAAACAACTTGGGGCTTAGTGATATGAAAACTCGAAACAATGTAAGCCCCAACTCCATGAATGATATGAGAAAACAACGAGGTGCACTCAAGAAGTCCAAATTGCTTGGAAAGTTCTAACCATTCATGCATTGCATAGGAGGGATTTTGATATTGTTAACCATGGCAAGAGGATTCTAAGCTCATTCCTCATACAGATATGTCTATGATTGCTTTGAGGAACACAAGTCATGGCAAGCCAACCATGCATCAAGCACAAGAAGGGATATGATTCATTGCCAAAGAGCATGCTTGTGAAGATCAGGAGTTGTAGGCTCAAAGTCTGACAAGCAATGCTTATGAAAGCCTAGTAGAAAGCAAGGATGTGTGCATGAAGGGTGATACTCCCTATGGAAGAACCGAAGGGTAGTACCATTGCCTAACTACTACAAGGATGCATGGGAAATCATGTGGTAAGTAGGTGGGAGCCATACTCATCCACACGAACAAAAACCATATCACCCTTGGGCTTCCAATTATTAGCAAAGAATGTGGTCATACCTTCGTTGTGCAGAGATTTCGAATTGAAGTTGTAGGCTTGTACCTTCTTTTCGCACACCAAGACAAGGTTGGTGTCGAAGAGGAGTCTTGACGTGTTGTTTTCATCATGGTCCTCCTCCATGGGATCTTCGTGAGGCTCTTCATGCCAATCTTCTCACATTAGGCATGAGCTCAATGGAGGGGGACGAGTATGTGTCACGTCGGGGGTGACTTGTGTTTGAACTTGTCGCCTTCTTCAACGTGTTGATGAGCTGATTTTTGGCCTTTATCCTGGCTGCACATAAGAGCAAGAACACAAAAGCGAACTCGAGCACGGGTTACGTTAGTGAAAACCAAATGGATTTCCCGTCGGTTGCCTTTGCAAGGATGTCTTTTTTATCGCAACTCAATTTATTGAACAAATAGAAAAGAAGAGAAAGGGAAATCTTTTTCTTAACTTCGAGACGAAAAGCCAAAAGGGTTTGTCTCAAAATTATCTCTCTTTGAGAATGATTTTCGAAAAAAAGAAAAAGAAGAGTTGGAGACGACTGAAGATCGAAGAAGTTTATTTTTGAAAGACTCCAACTATGCAAATAAGAGAACCAAAGAAAAGAGAAAATCTTTTTCTTAAACTTGAGACAAAACATCATGGAAAATTGGGGAAATGCGAGAGCAAGAATTTTGTTTTAAGGGTGCTTGAGTACGAAAGGGATGAATTTGAAGAATCCAAACACCCTTGCATCCAAATAAAAAGAAATGAAGTTCAACTTGGTCAACAGCCCCACAATGGCTATATGCTTTAAAGTCAAGGGGGCTGTGCCAAAATTCCATCAAAACTTTTGCTCAAAGCATTTTCCAAAAGGTTGGCTCAAGTTAAATTTTACCAAATTTATTCTCTCAGATTTTTTTTTTTCAAGGAGATCTTGTTCTTGAACTTGGGGCAAACAATGAAAATTCTCGGGAAATGCAAGAGTAAGAATTTTGGAAAAGAGTGCTTGAGTGGAATGAAAAGTGAAGGCACCAAGCACTCTGGAAACAAATATAATGAAATGAAGTCCAATTTTGGTTGACAACCTCATGATGGCTATGTGTTGGAAAGCCAGAGGGAGTTGTGCCAAAAATTCCTCCAAAATTTTGCTCAAAACATTCTCCATAAAAAAGATTGCCTCAAACTCATTTTCAAAAATAAAGAAATTTTTGTAAATGTAATGTGGTTTGAAAAATCCCAAACAAAAGTCGGAAAGATTCAAACATGCAAACAATGGAAATGCATGTCGAGGGAGAATTCAAATATGCAAGATGGTAGATAAATATGCAGTGAATGCATGAATGCAATTGAGGAAATTCAAATATGCATGTGGAAATGGAAATCAAATATGAGATAACTACCAATTTACCTTTGGCAAGGGCATCATCGTTTTAAGTCCAATGAGCAAGACTTATCTCCATTGCGTTTAGCTTGGCGACTTGGTGCTTGATCCCGGAGATGAGGATGCAAACAACTTCTCGTGTTGGGGTTGTAGCTGTCTTTTCAAAGCACTTGTGCGAAGCCTTCTCCCCTTGTGCTTCCCTTTTAGGGTGATGTTGGAAGGCGTCTCTTCCTGTTGAGGGTGTGGTCTCCACCCTTCACCGATAGCTACCTTCTCAACTAATTTTGTTGCTTCCGCAGCGGTAAGTGAGAAGATGCTCCCCTCGGCACGAGAATCAAGATAGTCACGAGCTGGTTGTGTCAACCCGTGGTAGAAATTGATCAATATTGTCCAATCATCCATTCACGATCAGGGCATGTTGTCAAATAATCTTGAAGTTTCTCCCATGCTTTAGGAATGGATTCTTCTTGTGCTCTCCAAAAGTTTGGAGTTTGTACATGAAGGGCATAGGCTTTGCCTCTTGGAGAGTATTTCTCGAGGAACGCTTCAGAGCAATCATCCCAAGTAGTCGCAACACTTGGGTTGGCATAGAACCATTGTCTTACTTCCCCCACAAGAGAATAGGGAAATAGACGAAGTCGGATGACATCTTGGTTGACTCCCTTGATGGACAAAGTTTTGCAAACCTTCAGGAATTTTCGAAGATGGGTGCTTGCGTCCTCGTTGGCCGTTCCATGGAATGGATTGGCCTGCACCATGTAGATTTGGCTGGCTCTAAGTCTGAAGTTTCCGTCTCCAGTGCTGACGTGTGGCCCAAGTGCCATACGGTCAACAACGGCAGCGGAGTATTCTTGGAACAACTTTTCAGCCATTGGCGTTGAGCTTGATGGTGTGGATGTAGCTGGCTTGACTATCGAGAGTATTCTTGAGGATGGGTGACTCGCGGTTCTGTTCGTCTCAAGATTACTTCTTGATTTTCTGTGTATTGCCTCGATAGGTCAACGCCAGAGGTACACTACCCTGTTTTCACATAAAGAGAAAACAAAGCAAAGGTAGACCTATCTAGACAGTGGTAATTAAAAGAAATATAATTATAAACAATGCTAGTGACTCTTCAACCAGTGCCTTCCCCGGCAACGGCGCCAGAAATGCTTGTTGGTATTTCTTACGGTCACAGATAAATCCGCAAGCGCACGGAGAATACCGTTGTAGCACTTCACCCGTGAGTATTCAAGGGTATCGTATTTTCCACAGGGAAGGCGGTGGTTTACGAGATAGCAAAGTTCATAATCACATAACTAATAATGTACCAAGGTCTAAACAGGGGTAAGGATAATAATAAGGGGTAGTAGTGACAACACAACCAGAGCAATCCAATCTAACACTAGAACTAAGCCTAGGCTAAGCGGGGTTAAGAAGAGAGCCGAGATGGATCCTTATGTACTTCTTATATTCCTGCTCATGCAACACATACAAGTCTAAGCTCTATGTCAACCTGGAACAAGGGGGGTAACCAGCAGGGCTGTCACCACCTACCGGCATTCCTTCTACCAGGCAATCAAGGCTATCTACCGTAGAACAAAGAGGATTAAGCACAGCAGGGCTGTCACCACCTACCGGCAACCCTCTACCAGGACACGTGACACTAGGGCTATTAAGTCCCTATGCCAGTCCTAGGGTCACGTGACAGCAAGGCAATTAAGTCCTCGCTGCCAGACCTTCTCTTGTTCAAGCAGACAACCAAACACCCAAAGCTGTTTATCAACCTAAGCACCACGCTCACATTGCTAAACAGTACTCTCGATTCCCATGGGACTTTGACCCTTCGGATCATCAAGTCGGGAATAAGAGTACACCTAATCCTGACCCGACGGATCAACAGATCAAGTGCTAGAACATGCATGACTCTGACCCTACGGATCATCAAGTCAATGGGTGAGACATGCGTAACTCTAACCCTGCGGATTAACAAGCTACGATCTATATCGCACATAACTCTAACCCTACGGATTAACAAGTTATGGGCCCGAGCATGTCTCACCACTTCATGCATGAATCGAGTGTAAGGACATAAACGAATGAATAAAGGCATGTCAAGCATGAAGCAACCAATCATGACTAGATAACAACCACATAGAAAGCACATGGCTATCATACTAGTACAATCATAAGGCATGAGGAATAAAGAAGATAATTCTATTGAGGTGGACCTTGATACTTACTTAATATGAGATGAACGACGAACGAACGATGAACGAACAACGAACGAACGACGAACAATATATTATTAGCAAGTATCCTCAAGATACAAGATTGGGCTAAGTCCTCACAAAGGGAGGACAGCCCTCTCCTCTACCAAACTCTCCCCTCTAATCCTCTACAGCCTAGAGACTAGTCTAATGCTAGAGATTGGATTCCTCTTGGTGTCAATGTGTGTTGTCTTGTGTGTCTTGAGAGGAGGGGGGTACCCCTTATTATATAGCCTCCAAGGTCGGTGGAATTGAGTCGGTTCCGCGAGGTGGTATCATTGATTGCAGGGGGAACCGACATTGCAACGTCGGTTGCGAACCGCCATAGAAGAGTGGGCCTCATTGGGCTTGAGGGGGGGTCGGCCGACCCAGCTAGGGGGGGTCGGCCGACCTGTGGCTGGCCCCACCTGGGCTGGGCCTTGGCAGGTGGCCTCCCCTCTGTTCCTTGACCTTGGTCCCGAGTGCTATGGGTAGACTTGAGTGTTTCTCTCGGTTATTGGGCCCTTGGAAGATATCTTTATTCCGGGAAAAACTGTGTTTCCAGGATTTGGAGTTTTGGGCCTCTTTTCCCTCGGGTTTGTATAGGATTCATCTTGATTGCACCTGCACCCATAAATTCACCAACACTCGTGGAAATCGTTAGTAATAAAATCCTACCACTATGTTTGGTGTTTACTTTGATTCCATTTGTGCTGGTATTTGACGGTCAAAATCGTGCCGTAACGACCGTCAACATCAATCTTCTCGGGCTTGGGAGGAACCTGGGTTTCAGTGTACTCGGCTACAAAGTCGGCGAGAGCTTTCCCTTTTATAGCCGTTTGAGGCTTAAATGAGAGTTCATAGGTGCTTAGCTCAATGGCCCACTTTGCGATTTTGCCGGTCGACTGTTTATTCTTAAGAACATCCCCGATGCCATGAGAGGTTATCATGGTAATTGGGTGATCTTGGAAATAGTGGATCAGTTTTCGGGAGGCCATCAGCAACCCGTAGGTGATCTTGTGGATGTGCGAGTACCTGACCTTTGAATCGGACAGAACTTCACTGACAAAATATACCGGTCTCTGAACTTTCTGAACTTGACCGCCTTCTTCTCTTTCTATGACGAGGGCAGCGCTGACTACGTGAGTCGTCGCTGCGACGTAGAGGAGAAGAGGCTCGTGTGGATCCGGAGGGACTAAGGTCGGCGGTGAACTTAAAAACTCTTTTAGCTGGACAAAAGCGTTCTGAGCTTCCTCGTCCCATACGAACTTGTCTTGTTTTTTGAGGAGTTTGAAGAACGGAAGTCCCTTTTCGCCGAGTCGTGATATGAAACGGCTCAGAGCTGCCATACACCCTGACAACTTCTGGACATCACGCTGGCACTCTGGGACCGGCATCTTCAGTATTGCTTCGACTTTCTCGGGATTAGCCTCGATGCCACGGTGGGTGAGGATATAGCCGAGTAATTTGCCGGATGGAACACCGAAGACGCACTTGTCGGGATTGAGCTTCATTTTGAATTCTCGCATGCATTCAAAAGTGGCTCGAATGTCTTCGATAAGGTCATCTTTGTTCTTAGTCTTGATGACCACATCGTCGATATATGCCTCGACTTTGTGCTGCTCAAGGAGACGGGCCAGGCACTTCTGGATGCAACATTGATATGTTGCCGTCGCATTCTTGAGGCCGAAAGGCATTGTTAGATAACAATAAGCGCCAAAGGGAGTTATAAAGGACGTTTTGAGACAATCCTCCTCTTTGAGTCGGATTTGGTGGTAGCCAGAGTAGCAATCAAGGAAACTCAATAATTGACACCAAGTAGTGGAGTCTACAACTTGATCTATTCTAGGGAGCCCAAAAGGATCTTTTGGGCAAAACCTATTGAGATCTGTGTAATCAACGCACATGCGCCATTGTTTATTCTTTTTCCTAACTAATACAGGATTAACGAGCCAGTCAGGGTGAAACACCTCCTTGATGAAGCCGGCTGCTAAAAGCTTAGTTACATCATTTCTAATGGCTTCTCTGCGGTCTGGCGTGAAGCGTCGCAGTCGTTGCTTGATGGGTTTGGCCGTCGGGTCGACGTGAAGAGCATGCTCGACAATTTCCCTGGGGACTCCTGGCATGTCGGAGGGTTTCCAGGTGAAAATGTCAATGTTGTCCCGTAGGAAACTGACGAGCGCGAGTTCCTATTTAGCATCCAAAGATGTCCCGATGTTAGCCGTCTTTGTGGGATCACTCGGATCGAGAGTAATCTTCTTGGACTCGGGTTCAACGGGTTGGACGCTGGATTTGGAAGCCTTATTTGAAGGGACCGAGTTATCCGCGTTATTGGCGTCTTCTTCAAGGCTGAGCATTGCCTTGCCGAGTTTTGCCTCTTGGGTCGCCGCGAGCTGGAGTGACTCGGCTTCACAAGCATAGGAAATCTTAACATCAGAGCGGAGTGTAATGACTCCTTTTGGAGCTGGCATCTTCAGAACTAGGTAAGTATAGTTCGGAATAGCCATGAACCTGGCCAAAGCTGGCCTACCAATGATGGCGTGGTAGGCTGACTCGAAGTCAGCTACTTGGAAGCAGATGTATTCTTTCCTGTAATTATCGGGATTGCCGAACTGAACAGGGAGAGTAATCTGTCCGAGTGGTAGTGCTGAGGTGCCCGGGATGATCCCATGGAAGGGGGAGTTACTCGGCTGGATACTTGACCTTGGGATTTTCATATCGTCAAGCGTTTTGACAAATAGGATGTCAAGAGCACTCCCTCCATCTATGAAAACTTTACTCAGCTGGACGCCATCGATGATCGGGGAAAGGATCAAAGGATATCTGCCCGGCTTGGGGATGTAGTCTGGGTGATCTCGTCGATCAAAGGTGATAGGTACTTCGGACTACCGTAGATAATGAGGTGCATCAACCGAGATCGTGTTAACGGCTCGGCTGGTGAGCTTCTGCTTGCGTTTGGACTCATATGCATCTGGGCCACCAAAGATGTGGAGGCATTGCTTAGGTTCTTGGTAACCATCTTGGTCATCTTCATCCTCAGCCTTTGGGTCTGCCTCGGTCTTCTTGTTGGTGTAGGTCATGAGCCCCTTAAGTTTCATGCAGTCGCGGAGTTTGTGAGAACTCTTTGGGCTGCCATGAAAAATGCAAGGCTCGTCGAGGAATTGCTCATAATTGGTGGGCTCTCGGGGCCCACGCTGCTTCTGAAACCGGGACTTGTCGGCTACGGCGACTAGATCGTCGCCCTTGCGCTTCTTGTCCATCGAACCTGATCCTTCTGGTTTGTCCGACTTATTCTTGCCATCTTGGCGTCTGCGGTAGGAGTCTTTGTCGCGCTCAGCGCATAACTCGTTCCCCGCAGCGTATGAGTCGGCTAAGGCCAATATCTCTCTAACAGAGCCATGATAGCCTTGACCCATCTTGTGGAGTAAAGGTTGGTCGGTGCAACCGTCGATAAAGGCCGAGATGACCTCTGTCTCGGTGATGCTTGGTATCTCGTTCTTCTTCTGCGAGAAGCGCTGGATGAAGTCCCGAAGGGACTCGCCCTCCTTTTGCTTGATCATCTTGAGATCTCTGCTTTTGGCGGGTCTTTGTGCCGTTGGCTTGTAGGTATCAATGACTGTATGGCGGAGCTCATCCCAGGAGTTGATGGACCCGGGTGGCAAATTGGCTAGCCAACGTCTTAACGGTGGAGCTAGCATGATGGGAAGGTAGCAGGCCATGACAGCTTTGTTGCCGCCAGCAATGTGAACGGCGAGAGAGTAGGTATTCAACCACTCGGCCGGATCTCCTTTTCCATCGTACTTCTCAACGCCTGGCAGGCGCATTGACTCGGGGAATCGCGCCGAGTTGCGGAGCCGTCGGGTGAGAGCTTGTAGTCCGTCGATGTCGGCTGAGTCATCATCCGAGTGACAGTCGTTGCGTCGGGGAGAGCCGCTACGGCGTGGAGGTGTGTCTCGGCATTCATCGTCGCGACGGCGCCTGTCATGGTCCTGGTCGCGGTGTTGGCGATGACCGTCATGGTAACGATCGTCGTCACGGCGTCTTCCCTCCTGATCGAAGTCCTCTTGGTTGCGGCCGTTCCTGCGCTGGTCGTCTTCTCGGCGATCTTCTCGGTGTCGGTCGTCCCGATGTCTGTCGTCATCACGGCGCCGGGCATCACGGCGGTCATTATCACGGTCCCGCTCTTCTTCTTGTCGGCGGTACTCTCGCCGTGGGGCCTCTCGAGGAGGCATGTCCCGAGGTGGAGTTCTCCTTGCTGGCGATCGCGCTGGCGGGGTTGGTGACCGGTCAGAGGAGCGACGTCGCGGCGAGCGGGATCGTCTGGGTGACCATCGTCCGGGTGACCGTCCGATGCCGAAGCGATCATAGTCATCCTGTCGTGCACGTTCTCGATATTCTGACCTTTGGCGGCGTATGGCGTTGATATCTCGGCGAGCATCAAACCCAGGTTGAGCTATCACCTGGCGGTGAAGATTCTTCTGGGGAGGTGCTTCCGCGGCTGCCGGAGTTCGTTGCCGGTTGTCACTCGGATTTTCCAGGAGCCTGCGCCTTCTGTTGGACGATGATGAGCTGGGGGCCCAAGAAGGAGTTTGACTCCTCAGGAGGGTGGCAGCTTCGGTGTAACACTTAGCCTTGTCGAGCAGAGGCGTGATGGCTGCTGGCGAGAAGTTTGGGTCGTTTATGGCCGCCTCGACTTGGTCAAGGATGGTCCTATTGGCAACCATGTTCTGCTCCGGTGTCCGAAAGGCTTGATGACCGATGACGTCAACGAAAAGTGAACGTTGGAGATCACGAGATCTGCCGTTGTTCCTTCTTCTAGGAGAACGAGTGTAGTCATCAGGATTTTCGTCTTCTTCAGGTATCGTGCCGAGGGCACCTTGGTTGTTCAGTCGGGATTGGTGAGCCCGAGCTGCGGCTGCAGCAGAGGATTCAGCGTTCATTGCTGCTAGGGTCGCTGCGGCTGCTTCGTCAGCTACCGTCGAGGCTGCCGGGGCAGGAGTGATGGTATTTGCTGCCGGTGGTGGTCCTCCCGGCGGAGGTCCGGGTAAGTTGGCCGCGTTGCCGTCTTGAGCGGTCAGATCGCCTATTACGGCAAAACACTCATACGGCATGGGTGAGGATGAGCCGTCCGAGCTGTAGCCGGCGTTGGTCCCTTGATCTGTCGGCTCGTACATGGAATCCCAAATTGAGGTTTCATAGGTGTCCATGTGATCTTCCCGGATGCAAGCAACCAGGTTGAAGGACATGTCTCCCTCTGATGCTAGTAGATCCTGCACGCCTTCCCGGAGAAAAGTATCAGCAGAATTACGTAAACCGAAGGGAAACATACCATAGCGTTGAGCCGGATAGTAAATCAAGCTTGGCAAGTTGGATCTGAAGCGGATGTTCTCCAGAGCAGATCTTATCTCGGATACCGAGTAGTCCGAGTAGGACTCAATCTGGAGCCTGGAGAAGCCGGACTCTAACTCGGGAAGAGAAGAGTCCGACTCGATTTCGACCCCGGTAGTCGGCGAGTTGACGGGGACGGCGACGAACTCGAAGCTCCCGAAGCTGAGCCGAGCGCCTGGAGTGAAGTTGTTGATGAAGCGATCCATCGTACTCGACGAAGAGGATCCCGACGCACCCCCTACCTGGCGCGCCACTGTCGAGGTTATAGGACCTCGATAGATTTGTTATGGGGGCAAAGGGACAAAGAATACGATGGTGAACACGAGACAAAGAGTTTATACAGGTTCAGGCCTCCCGGAGGATAAAAACCCTACGTCCTGTATGTCGTGGTATTGATTGTGTGTGTTTGAGAGGAGATCCCTGCCCGCCTTATATAGTCGGGGGTACAAGGTTACATGGAAAGAGTCTTAGTCGGTTACATCATGGAAATACTTGGAGTACAAGGCAAGAAGCCTTTCCTACATCCATCCGAGTAGTAGAACCTTCCATCTTGTATCGTGGGCTACTCGGTTTCTTCTGGGCTGGTCCGACTACCCTTGTCAGGTTACTCGGCCCTTTGGTCTTGAGGGTACCCGGGGGTCATGGTAACGACAATGTTCTCTGCACATAAGATCGTGCTTGCGGCGCGATCGCCCGTCTTCAGGGCGCAGCTGTACGGACAGTTAGGGAAAGATAACAGGGAGTTCATAACAATCGAGGACATGCAACCTGGTGTTTTCAAGGCGCTGCTTCACTTCATGTACACAGACTCGTTGCCGGACATCGAGGACATTGAGTTGGATGAGATTCACGAGGATGAAGACGTCGTTAAGCATCTGCTTGTGGCTGCTGACAAGTACGCATTGGAGAGGTTGAAGCTTGTTTGCACGGATATGCTTTGCAGAAGTCTGAACCTCAGGACCGTGGTAACCACGCTGGCTCTAGCCGAGTTGCACAGCTGCAGTCAGCTTAAAGACGCTTGTGTCGAATATATCATGACTTCTGGTAAAATTGGCCATGTGGTCGCAAGCCCTGGGTATCAGCTCCTCAAAAAGGAGTGTCCCACTCTCTTCGTTAGTTTGTGGGAGAAAGCAACCCAGTTACTTTATTCTTAGTTTAAAACATAAGTTGTTTAAAATAATGAATATTTGACAAACTGTATTTTTGTTGGTTGAAAGACAGTCTCCCAATTATTGTATTTTTATGGTGAAAAAGGTTTGCAACATTTTATTTAGATTATATTACTTTTTAATTTTAAAAGGTAAAAAATATGTTATTTTTTTAACAGATACAACTTATATCTAAACTGTTGAAGCAGTATCTCAAAAATGTTGAAACAACCTCTCAAAAATATCAACACATTATATTTAGGAAGACGTCTATTTTTCTGCCCTCAAGTATCCATATTGTTCATATAACCCCCTAAACTAATTTTTAGTCTATTTACTCCATCAAACTATTTAGATTAGTTAAATTCACTCCTTTATGATTTTTTCTTTGTTGTATCTCTAGGAACACATCATATTTGAGGGTAAACTTTTGTGAGATTATAGGTCAAAATATACCTTATTTTATAAAAATATTTAAATAATTTTTTCAAAAAAAATTTATGTGAGAACTATGGAATCCAAATTCGACAGGTGAGATAGAGTAATGCAAGAAAATATTTATGAAAAAATCTTAAACAATATTTTTGTAGCATAGACTATGATGTCATCTACCATCCTATAAAATTTAGGCTTCAAATATAACGCATACAAAGAGAAACAAAAAAGAAAAAATTCACTAGGTATTAAAATGAACCAATCTAAATAGTTCGGTGGAGTATATCATACCAAAAATTAGTTTATTGGGTTAAGTGAACAACATAGATACTTGAGGGTAGTAAAATAGACTTTTACATATTAGTTTAAAAAATATCAATAAAAGAAATATAGTACGATATCTTATTCTGTTGCACTAGTTTTAAATAACATCAAATAGATTTGAAGTCTGAAAATTTTGTTTGTATCGTGCACAAGATCTAGATCTAATGGTTATGCTCCTCGAGTGAAACAATCTTTGGTTTTTAGTCACCTGAAAATTAGACCCCAATTTGAAGTAGTTTTCCATGTTGGCCTTCCGTTTCTAATTGGAGTGTCTGAGTCCAACTACATTCCATGTTCGTGTCTCAGCATGTTCCGCCGGACGTACCTAGCTAATTAAAAATTGTAGCCATAACAACTTAACGTCACGTGCCCCAGCTTATTCCTAATATCTACTGCGGTGCCTAAGTTATCCGCAATAGGTTGCTAGTTGTGGCGATGGCAGCGGCGGCGGCGACCCAGCTATCACCGCCGGCGACAAAGACGGTGTCGAGGTGCACCGCGAAAACAACGCGGGGAACGCACGTCTTCGAGATCGATGGGTACAGCCTTCACAAGGGCATCGGCAAGGGCAAGTTGATCAGGTCTGCTGCCTTCAACGTGGGTGGGTACAGCTGGTGCATCCAGTACTACCCAGACGGAAGCCCCCGCGCGGAGTCCACGGACCACATCTCCGTCTTCCTCCATCTTCTGAGCCCGAAAGCAACGGTGAGAGCTAACTTCGACCTCCGGCTGGTGGATCGGACAACAGGATCGTCTACCTCGGTCCTACGCGACACAGGGCAGTTTAGCACCGTTCTTGATCATGATGGTGAAAGCAGCCAAAACTGGGGCAAAAGAAACTTCATGAAGAAAAGCGATCTTGAAGCGTCGGTGTACCTAAGAAACGACTGCATGGTGATCCGTTGCGACATCACAATTATAAAGACGCCACAGGTGGCGGAAACCGCCGTCGTCGAGGTTCGTGTGCCGCCGTCGGACCTCCGTGATGACTTTGGGAAATTGCTTCAAACCGGGGAAGGAGCCGACGTGACTTTCCAAGTTCAACGAGAGGTGTTCGCTGCACATAGGACCGTGCTCGCGGCGCGATCGCCCGTCTTCAGGGCGCAGCTCTACGGACAGTTAGGGCAAGACAACAGGGAGTTCATAACAATAGAGGACATGCAACCTGGTGTTTTCAACGCGCTGCTTCACTTAATATACACAGATTCGTTGCCGGATATCAAGGACATTGAGTTGGATGAGATTCACGAGGATGAAGACGTCGTTAAGCATCTACTTGTGGCTGCAGACAAGTATGCGTTGGAGAGGTTGAAGCTTGTTTGCACGGACATGCTTTGCAAAAGCCTGAACGTCCGGACAGTGGCAAACACGTTGGCTCTAGCCGAGTTGCACAGCTGCAGCCTGCTTAAAGACGCTTGCATTGAATATATCATGACTTCGGGTAGAATTGGTGATGTGGTGGCAAGCCCTGGGTATCAGCACCTCAAAAAAGATTGTCCCATTGTCTTCATTAGTTTGTGGGAGAAGGCAATTACTTTAGCTCTTTGTTTCAAAAAGATAATTATACATAAGTGTTTAAAACATAAGAAAACTAGTTAGTTTATGTCATGTATCAAACCATCTGTTATGAGCTGTGGCCCGGATTGTTTTTCGTTGTCATTGATGAGGTGCACTATCAGTTTTATTTTTTTAAGATTTTTAAGTTTGTAGTGACTTGTACACATGTGAACTGTAGGTGATGATTCCTTATGTTGTAGTAGTGTATCCAACACAATCACATGGTGGCATTATGGAGATGACACATTTCTCATGTTGGATCATAATCCATGAAAAATAACCTCTTCAAAATGATGAGGAGCCTGATTGCATCGACCTCATTTCATTGACAGCAAGACATGGCTTTAGAGATCACGATAGTTGACACAACACAGATGAGGGATGGCGGAAGCAAGCTAGGATGCTTCTTGGTGATTATATGACAGATCCTAGTTTCATGTTTTTCAGTGTGGCAGATCCTATATTTAGTGGTATGGCATATATTTATGAACCTTAAGGAAGGTACAACGACTGGCTGTTTCGTTTTTGAGTTCATGTGATTACTTTTGGTGTTGCTGAACCTTGGCACATTGTGATTACTATTAATGTAGTTTGATCGACTAATAGAAACAAATATGGATTCATGTGTTTTTGCATTCTTTTTCAAGGTAGAACCAACTGTCTTACAAGCAGCTCTCTATATTCTATCTCTAGGTCAGCTAACTATATATGTTGACATCAATGACTATATCCTTATATGTTGCAGCAACAACGCAGGGCACACACATGTTCTCAGTCATTGATTACAGCCTCCTTAGAGGCCTTGGTATATATGTGTCACCCAATTAAATCTTGCCATAGTATCCGTTCAAAAAGATTATCCATATTCAAAGTTTGGTAGCTACAACTGGATAGCTTGCAACTACCCGGAAGGTATAGCATTGCCTGAAGGTTATGTAGGGCTATACTATCACAAGTTCAAGTTCTAGTAAAAATAGGAGAATCACAATTGTGCAACAACATACTTCTCGGTACACATTGCTTGGGTATGCAGTCTACCCGCTGAAGAAAATAAGTGACATATAGGAGTTTCAGAACTCCTGCAAGATGAATTCTATTGTTTCTTCACCATTCAGCGGCGAGCGTGACTAGGTTTTTTTAAGCTTTGATAATTATCTTGCTTGTTGTTCCTCTAATTATCGATATACTCTTATGGAAAAAGTTCAAATTACTCCCCTCAAGTATAGTCAAAGTCTACATAACCCCCTAAACTATTTTTTGATTCATTTCACCCCGTAAACTATGTCACTTTGGTTTAATTTAGCCCCTAATAGAATTTGTCTTTTTTATTTCTCCATGCACAAGTGTGGCATTAGGTTCATATTTTGCGAGCTGGTAATAGACATCGTAACTCATGTTGTAAAAATAGAAAATGATTTTTTATCATTATTTCTTGGTAAGTAATCCTTAGGATACAATATTATATTGAAAATAATGACAAAAAATTCTTTTATATTATTTTGATGGTCTGAGATATTTAA
Source organism: Eragrostis curvula (assembly GCA_007726485.1). Taxonomy (NCBI): domain Eukaryota; kingdom Viridiplantae; phylum Streptophyta; class Magnoliopsida; order Poales; family Poaceae; genus Eragrostis; species Eragrostis curvula. The sequence goes on from RWGY01000005.1 coordinate 7,448,897, forward strand.
TAATTAAGTAGTACTTAGGATACAATATTATATTGAAAATAATGATGACAAATTCATGATATATTTTTCTGACATACATTGTGATATTCACTACATCCATGCAAAATTTTAAATTAAAATTACAATTTTTGCATAGACAAATAAAAAAGACAAATTGCATTAAGGGGTGAATTGAAACAAGTGACATAGTTTAGCGGGTAAAATGAACCAAAAGATAGTTTAGGGGGTTATGTGGACTTTGGTTATACTTGAGGGGAGTAATATGGACTTTTTCCTAATCTTATTGCTCCTCGTGTCTTACAATAACTACTATTGTGTCCCTGTGGTCTTGTTACTTTTTAAGTTGTCTTAATTGACCATCGTCCTATTTTATTTGTACGTGATATTTTTGATTCTTACCTTTCTATCAACGGACCTAGTATTATCTAAACTAGAAAAGAAATTTGTAGCATCCCCGATTCATAAACCCTCCCTTTCTTGATTACGCAGTCTCTCTTATAATGTTATGCACACTTACAAACTATAAGTGTTGATCCATTATGTTGTGTATTGAACACAATCACATGGTGGCATCATGGATATGACACATTTATCTCGTGTTAGCTCCAAATCCATGAAAAATAACATCAATGATGAGGACATTGATGGCAAGTATTCACTTTATCCCCGAATAATTGGCATTCTGGCTATATACCAGGTTCATTGAATCTTCTATGAATCTAGACATGAATGAATTACCTGAACATCCTGAAACATAGCCACAACACTAAATAAACTGGGACGGAGGGAGTAATTTATTTCAATGACTACAAATGGTTTAGCAATAATGAGAGTCGAAATCATGAGGGACGGCCCCTAGCGGACATATTCAATTTCTCGGTCGACTTAGGGTGTGTTTGGCAACAAGTGCTTCTGCTTGGGCTTCTCCTGACACAACCACTGCTGCTACAGTAAATAAGCCCAAAAAAGCGCAAACAACCAGCTTCACCCGCTTCTCCGTTCATCTGAGGTCGTCAACAGTGGATATCATGTAGCTACAGTCGTTAAACAGTGCAAAAGCTATGCAATAAGCAGGTGCACAAGCTGTGCCAAACACGCCCTTAAACCTAGCGGACACTCACAAACATTGTATTAACTTCCGTACCTCGTGCATATAAATACTTTGTCCTTCTGTTGGAGTATTGCATCTGCTGAGGAATGTGATGCATCCCACCTAATTATGCAACCATCCTGATCATAATCTAGCATGTCAATGAATTACAAACCTTTGAAATTAACGGTCGCTCTGAGATTCATTGAAGAACTAGACGTGGCAAGGAATTGATGACCTTCGTGCCATAAAGATATCTGAAGATATAAGCTTCAGTTTATCAGCTCTAATAGAACCTCGATTGACAGAAGTTGTGTGAGAGATGGACGGGAAACTAGGATTTGCATGTTTTTAACACGATAAAATAAAGAGAAGGTTCTTTGGACGTTGCAAGAAATATTTGAACTACAAATAGTTTTTTGTTTTAATTTTGTACCAATGAACTGCATGTGTCAGGTAAGTGATCTTGTGGAACAAATATGTTTTGCGATAGTTAATGCAATCATTGATTAGTTCTTTTTTATGGGACAATCATTGATTAGTTTTCAATTATGTTATTGTTCATCAATATTGTAAACACACTACAGGAAACCTGGAGTTTGCCGAGTGCCAAAGGCACTCGGCAAAGCAGCTTTTACACTCGGCAAAGAGTTTGCCGAGTGTTGCACTCGGCAAACACCGGACGGCAAACAGCTCTCGGCAAAGCCGGGTTTGCCGAGTGCTTTTTGTCGGGCACTCGGCAAAGATTTTGCCGAGGGTCAAAAAGGCACTCGGCAAAATAAAGTAACGAGACGGAGGGAAACGGCCGTCAAAAGGGTTTGCCGAGTGCCCTGATGGCAGGCACTCGGCAAACAAAAAAAATTTGCCGAGTGCCAGAGGCCAGGCACTCGGCAAACTTTCCTTGTTTGCCAAGTGCCTGGCCTCTGGCACTCGGCAAACAATGGTAAGTTTGCCGAGTGCCAGGCACATGCACTCGGCAAACAATGGCACATTTGCCGAGTGCCTCAGTTTTGGCACTCGGCAAAAATCTGAGGCACTCGGCAAAAAAAATCGACAGATTGCAATAAAATGTTTAAAATCACTGCAACCTGGACTAAAATCACACCAAATCATACATATATGCTCATCATCATCATAGACACATACACATCACCACCATCATCATCACAGGCATTTAAATCATCACAACACATAGAAATCTCCACAAATACATAGAAATGGTCCAAATAGTGATAAATCAAGTCGTCGACAACCACAAGCACAAGTTCATCAAACGTAAGCAAGCACAACTAGTTGGTTCATGACATAGGACTAGAAATACAACTACAAGCTACATCGGAGGGCGATGATGATAAGGATGAAACGGAGAATAAGCATTGGGAGGGGAAACTGGCTGATTGTTCGATCCCGCTGATATGTTCTGCAAAGAGGAGATATTACATTATTAACACAAGATTCTAGATAGACGTGCCGACAGGAAGTGGAATGAAACTACAAGGATTTAGATAGACTCACCGGAGTGCCCTGACTCGGACTCGAAGTGCCGACAGGAGGAAGAGGTAGTGGCGGCGGTTGCATCCCACCACTGTGCCACTGGTGAAACATGAACTGCATTTGCCGCTGCAAGTCCTCCTGCATCCTTGCTTGCAGTTTCTGCAGCCTCGCATCGTACCTCGCCTGCTGTTCCTGCAGCTGTGCCTGGTACTTCGCCTCCTGTGCCTGGAGCTTCGCCTCCATCTCCTCCCGTAGTTGGGCCTACAACATGTCATCCCAATGTTACAATGCAAAGCAAATATATGTCTCAAATCCAACGAAACGACGAATAGAACAGAAATAACCTGGGCTTGGTCAAACTGAATCTGTGCAGCGCTTGGCCGTGGGCGTATGGGCGGAGCTGAGGACGAGCTCCTCGCTCGGATCTGAGAGAGGGTGGGAGTAGAGGCCGTGTCCAGTGTGCTGTCCCCAATGCAGTACCGGCCATGCTTCTTACCTCCACCCACCCTCATGATGATCTCTCCATCAAGGTCCTCGGTGCTCGGGTTCCACTCTGGCCCATGCTTCTCCCTACCCATCTCGGTGTACTGACTGAGGCGAGTGTGGACGGTGGGGTTGCTGTACGCCTCGGGGGGGTCCTCCGGGTTGTAGTCGACCTCGATCGACGTCGCCTTGCCCTTGTGGGCCATTGCCCAAGCCATCAACGGGGGGCACTCTCGGCCCTCATGCGCCCGCAACTGCAAAGAAAACAGAAAGATGATTAGAAATTATGCAAAATTGAGCGTTACAAACAACGAAATGAATTCGCGTACCCATCTAGTCGCGTACTCATCAAGGGTACGGTTGCCTTGATGGTGTGATGGACCAGGCATCTTCAAACGCCGCTGCCGGCAAGCTTCGTGCGTCTTCTACCACTCGGGGTCGCACCACCTACTCACAAAGTACTCCCAGCAGTCCCTGTGAGAGGCGCACCACCACGGAATCACCTACACGTCATTTGACCAAGTTAAATGTTAGTTATTGTGAAACTATGAGAATAACAAATTAATCGTACTTAATCAAGTATAGAAAACATGAGAATGTCAAATTACCTGCATGTATTGTTCTGCAGCCAACCATATGGTCCGAGCCGCCTTTTTCTCAATCTTCCTACCAAGTTTTTTGGCGTAGTAGGTCCTCACGGCCTGGACGCGCGCTTCGTAATGCATGTCCGTAATGAGTTTAGGACATGCATCGTACGCCCGACGCACCGCACGGTCCCTCCATTCCGGCTCGACCCTGAAAAAATCCTGCACATTGACGCGATGTATACTTTCATTATTTGAAGAATATCCAATGAACGAGATGTATTGACCAATTCAATGTAAACAAGACTTACCCACAGCTCTCCAACTACCCGGTCCGCCACGGTGCGAAAGTCTCTCCCATCCTCGTCTGGGACATCAGCGACGCGTTTGTAGTGGGCCCACGTAAAGGCCGGCTCCTGCCCCCCGTCGCGCAGTGGCACCATGCCAGGAAAGTGTCTCCTGCACAAAAGGCCGAGGATGCCGGCAGGAATACGTTCGTGGTCACCCGAAACGATCGTCTCCCAGCCCCTGCCCAAGTGATCAAGACAATGATTAGTTTCTATTTAGATTTGAAACATAGCAAATGACTTAAAAGTTAAAGTTACTTACTTCTTCCCTTTGGGTCGAACCAACGGGCGTCTCTCAACAGGGACCTCGCTCCCACACTTTCGGCACGTCCTCAGACGCCGCCTCGTCCTCCCCGTCCTCCTCCTCCTCCCCGTTCTCCTCCTCCTCCTCCCCGTCCTCCTCCTCCTGCTCAGGGGCCTCCTGCTCCGGGGCCTCCTGCTCCGGGGCCTCCTGCTCCGGCTGCTCCTCTGAGGCCTCCGAGGCCTCCTGCTCCCGCTCCTCCTCCGACTCGTGCACGGAAGGAGCAGGGGACGGTGCCATCGACCCCCTCCCCCGACGCCTGCCGCCACCTCTGCTGCCTCGAGCCTTCATTCGACTTCTCCCACTTCCAGACCCCTTAGCTGCAGCGGACCGCTTCCCAGTCGCCTTTTGGTAGAGGGACGTCACCGTCCTCATCACACCACCACCCTTGCCCACCATCTTTGATCAATCACCTGCAATTAACAAGATTAAATCCATCAGTATTTCGAAATATATGCAAAAAAAATATAACATGTAATAGAAAGTAACATAGTATTGCAAAAATTAAATTAACTACTACGGGCCATACATGTATTAGAAATAATCATCAAGATCAGGATTCGCTGCGTACCCATCAGGGAACATTAACGTTTTGAACCATTCTAGTACTTTCTTCCTTTGGGGCCTCGTCAGGACGAAATCCGCCTTAGGTTTTCTCCATGACTTGCCGGATGCAGGAGGCGCCATGTCTAGCTTTGGTCGATTGCACAAAGTAGGTTGATCGACTCTTGCCTTAACATTGTCCCTTGTCTTATCAGGAATGTCCATGATTGTTCCGAAAAGTGGAACGCCTAAGCCATGTTCAACGTGCATTAGGTCAATGTTATGTGGAAGAAGAAGGTCTTTCATATACGAAAGCCTATACAAGCCACAGATCTGAGTGAAGGCATGTAGCTCACCATATCCCACAAAACCACCGTCTGTTTCATCGACCTTGAGACCATCTAACATAGCACTCACCTGCGCACCTGCCAAGAACTGCGGTGGAGGGTTGAGAACTTGGACACTTTTCGTAAAGTTCTTTTTGTCTCTTCTGAATGGATGGTCAAGTGGGAGGAATTGTCGGTGTTGGTCGAACGAAGAAAACTTGCCACCCTTCTTCAACCAAATCCACCTCACAAGATGCTTGCATACCGGGCAAGGAAACTTTGAGTGAACGCCCCAGCCACAGAAACAACCATACGCCGGCATGTCATGCAGAGAGTAGAAGTACCAAACATACATTCTGAAGTTTGTCTTTGTAGCTTTATCGTATGTCCATACCCCTTCCTCCCAAGCACGTTCCAAATCATCAATCAGAGGCTCCATATAAACAGACATATTACTCCCCGGGTTTTCAGGAATTATCAACGACAAGAAAATGTTCTGTCGTTGAAAGATGATGCCTGGAGGGAGATTGAGGGGTATAACGAACACGGGCCAACAACTGTACGGGGCAGCCCCCATGCCATATGGATTGAACCCATCTGTTGCCAGGGCCACACGTACATTACGAGCCTCCCGAGCTTTGATGTGATGAATGTTATCGAATCGTTGCCATGCTTCACCATCGGATGGATGTACAAGCTTATCGGCCTTGTATCGAACTCTATGTTTGTGCCATGTCATCTGTTTCGCGGATTCCTCGGTCATGTACAGCCGTTGGATCCTCGGTAAGAACGGAAGGTACCTTAGGATCTTCACGGGTACCGTGAGCTGCCTTTTTTGCCCATCACCCGCGTCTACCTCCATGAACCTAGAGGACCCACACTTTGGACAGTATTTTGCTTCTGCATGCTGTTTCCTGAATAAGACGCATCCTTTCGGACAAGCATGTATCTGCTCATATGGCATCTTAAGTGCACTAAGCACTTTCTGTGCCTCATACATGCTCATTGGTAGAATGTGACTTTCCGGAAGCAGGCTGGCAACAACTGTCAACATAACATCGAACGCGTTCCGACTCAAGCTAAACTGGGACTTCACGGCCATTAGACGTGCAATGGCATCCAGTTTTGAAACCCTGGTATGCCCGTGAAGAGGTTTCTGTGACGCTTCAAACATGTCATAGAAGCGCTTTGCGGACTCCTCTGGCTCCTCCTCCCCCCTAGGTTGTTCACGGAACTGGGCTTCCTAATAGTCCTGTAACATGTCCTCCACCCCGCCATCAGCATCACAATCATCGACGCGTTGTCTCACGACCTCCTCCCTCAATCTATGGGCTTCACCATGGTAGACCCACCGGGTATAGCCTGGCGTAAATCCATAGTTACCAAGATGCAACCCCATCTCCTCCTCTGTCTGCTCCCTTGTGTTGCCGCAACGGCTGCAGGGACACCAAGTCTTTCCACCTTTGCTGACATTGGCAAATGCTTGTTTCAAGAAAGCAAGGGTCTTGTCAACCCATTCACTTCTTTCAGAACCCTTCCTTGGACGGCCCGTGTACATCCACGCACGGTCATCCATCTTCTATCATATGACGGAGCAATTTAAAATTCATTGGTATCTACACGATGCATACAATGTCTAATAGGTGAAGATAGGTCCTAATCCCACCCGACAATGCGTAGATGGGGCTAGTTTCCAAGGTCTACTCCGGTCCGAGACAGAATTTCGGCAGCACCTCCCCGCTGTTCTCCAAATACACGTCCTGGGAGGGAGATTGTGTATCCGGAGAACAACAGGGAGGCGCGGCCGAAACTCTGTCTCAAACCGGAATAGACAATGGAAACTAGCCCCATCTACGCATCCTCGGGCTGTCCAAGAAACGTGGACAATTCGAAACAGATACAGTCATAGATATGCAACCCTCGGGCATATCTCCAACTGTATCTATTTCGAACGGGAGACGCCTAACTAGGTTACGCGTTACCTACAAACAGAAATGGGAAAGGTGGGTTTTTTTATGTCTCACCTTGCTCTCCCGCAAAGTGACGAGTGGAAGACGGTGGAAAAGCCTCTCCTATCCTGCAAAGAATAAAACATAACACCGTCAATTCAAAATTTCGGCAGCACCTCCCCTATACGGTGAGGTTCCCAAAACCTGCAAGAAAACAACGGCACGATGGCCGACACTCACATCCAACAAATCAACGGCACGATGGCCGGATACCACATCGAATTGAAACAGCCATTTGGTCCAATTCAAACAACCAAATCACTTGGTCCAATTTTCATTTTCAATTTCAATGACATACACAATTTCCGATCAAATATTTCCAAACGATCCCTCATTTCATCACAACCACCGGTCAAATAATTCGAAGCAATTATATTTTCGTATTCAATTTCACAAGCAAAAGCGTTATTTCCAAACAATTCTTCATTTCACAAGCAATTCATTTCATATTTTATTTCATATTTCACAAGCAATCTATTTCATAATTGAATTTAAATAAAAAATATGACATTTCAAATCATTTAACAAAAACAGAAAAAGAAAAAGAAAAAAAAAAGGAAGAAGAAGCTCACCTTCCAACTCACGGCCGCCGGGGAGCCCTTCAGGCCGGTGGAGGTCGTCGGGGTGGCGGCGGCTGTGGAGGAGGGAGGGCCGGGGCGACGAGTAGCTCGGGAGGGGAGGGGCCGGGACAGGGAGGCGCGCCGGAGACGGGTGGTGGCGGCGTCCGGGCAGGGCGCGGGGGAAGGAGGAGGCGGCGGCACCGCGGGGAGGCGCGGTGGAGGCGGCGGCGGCGCGGGGCGGTGCGGTGGAGGCGGAGGCGGCGCGGGGAGGCGCGGGGGAGGCGCGGTGGAGGCGGCGGCACCGCGGGGAGGCGCGGGGGAGGCGGCGGCACCGCGGGGAGGCGCGGTGGAGGCGGCGGCGGCGCGGGGCGGTGCGGTGGAGGCGGAGGCGGCGCGGGGCGGCGCGGTGGAGGCGAAGGCGGCGCGGGGTGGCGCGGGGCGGCGGCGCCGGATTCGGTGCGGGAGCGGAGGGTGAGATTTGGAAGAAGGAAGAAAGAGGGAAGCACGCACAAGTTTTACCCCAAAACTTTGCCGAGTGCCCGATCTAGAGCACTCGGCAAAAAAATGACCCACGGCAAATAAGTGTTTGCCGAGTGCCCCGGGCCCGCACTCGGCAAACATTTTCCATCTGAGTTAAAAAAAAATTAAAAAATTCAAATAAATTCAAAAAATCACCAAAGTTTGTCGTGATACATGTTATATGTTCTACGACCTATCAAAAAAGTTTGAAGTGAAACGATAATGTGACTTCCGTTTTGGTTCGAAATCTAAACGATCACTTTATAACTCTATGGATCTTCTTCGCGTAAGCTTTGGTTTCTAAACAACGTACGTGACAACTGTAGCGAAACTTTTTCTACAATTTATCATGGCTTCCACGTATGATTTCATGATACCTACGCGAGTCTCGTAATTTTCGGACTTTGTTTGAATTTTATAAAATTAAAATACTATTGCACCCCATCTTTGCGCTTATATTTTATGTACAAGATGAACGAATTTTCAGTTCATTTCATGGTTAAGACCTTACATTGGACTCAAGAACATGAATATCAACTTTTGCGTGCATAAACTTTATTATTTGAATCATCTAAAGTTCAAATTTGAATTATCCTAAAAATATACTTTATAAGTCATAAACACCTTAAATATACCAAACGGATGGAAAAAATCACCAAACTTTCGCATTAGGCAACTTTCATACATATATCCACCACATAAATAGAAATTGTGGGAAAAAATGGAAAAAAAAAATATTTTGCCGAGGGCCAACGTTAGGCACTCGGCAAACAAATAGTTTGCCGAGTGCCACTAACGGAGGCACTCGGCAAACAATTTGAGCACCGTGTGTTACTTGTTTGCCGAGTGCCTCTGGAGTTGGCACTCGGCAAACTATTTGTTTGCCGAGTGCCGGTGGCGTGGCACTCGGCAAACAGTTAAAGTGCCGTGTGCTTGATGTTTGCCGAGCGCAGAGTCCTCGGCACTCGGCAAACACACACATTGTTTGCCGAGTGCCCGACAAAAGGCGCTCAGCAAACATGGAAACACTCGGCATATAGCCGGTTTCCCGTAGTGACACTTGCTACTACATACTAAGTTATTCGAGCAGATAATTCAATTATGTTGTAGTGTACAAATTGATGATTAGTTATAATTTGTATCACATGTACTCAACGCGTGTAATGTGATATGCAGATAGCGTATGAATAGTTCGACTGCTAAATTTTAGCGCTCACATTGTATAGTAGCTATAAATATATGCGGGAATTACTCGTAGGAAATAAATTGAGCGCACTATTCTTAGCAACTTTTAAGTAACTGCCTGTATTTTTGCCGTGACTTTTAGCATCTATCAAGGCGGAAAATAAAAATATGGAAATAGTTCGCCTGTTCTATTGCCTATAAATTGCAGACGTAGACGTAGATCCTATCGCCAGCAAACAACCAAGAACTTAATTATTAGCAAAATAATTTTTTCTGATTCTTCGATTCACTGTTGCTTTGTCGTCGAGTTTTGCAATATCTGTATATCATTTTGCTGCTGCAACTCATCAAGTGGTAAATTCTGATCTGAATCAAGTTTTTCGTTTATTGCATTCTTTTCAGTGCTGAACTAATTGTCTTACACAAGCAACTTTGCTTTCTTTTGTTTGTCTCTAACTATGTCAGCTATCCATGTCGACATCAATGATGACTATGTCGACATGTGCCGCGGTAACAAGGCAAGGCACACACATGTTCCAAATCAATAATTACAGCCTCCAAAGGGGCCTTGGCATGGGTCGCCCAATCAGGTCTGCAATATTCAAAGTTGGTGGCTACGACTGGGCACTTTGCTACTACCCTGAAGGTACTAGCTTTGCTACCCAAGCTTATGTTGGGGTTGCCCTCGAGCTTATTACTCCGTATTCTGAAGTAAGGGGTACCTTAAGTTTTTGCTTGGTTAATCATCAAACTGGGTTATCACAAGTTAAAGTAAAAGTAGAAGAACCGCAACTATGCAACAATATACTTCTCGGTAGATCATTGCTTGGGGTTTATCCATTGATGAAAAGAAGTGAGCTAGAAGCTTCAGAATTCCTGCAAGATGATTGTATTATTATACAATGCAAGCTACAAGCTATCGCCATGCCACAGAGAGACATGGGTACACTTTGAAGTATTCAGGTGCCTCCTTCAGACATTATTGATAATCTTCAAATGTTGTTGGAACAGAATGTGGGAACAGATGTGTCTTTTGATGTTCAGGGTGTCAAGTTTGATGCCCATAAGATTATACTTGCTATGAGGTCGCCTGTCTTCAAGGCTGAACTATATGGATCGATGATGGAGACTAGAATGCAACTTATAACCATTGCAGATATGCAGCCAGTCGTCTTCAAGGCATTGCTTCATTTCATTTATACAGATTCTTTAAATATCATGGATGACCATGAAGGGGAGGATATAACAGAGATGGTTAAGCACTTACTAGTTGCTTCTGATAGGTACGCGATGGAAAGGCTAAAGTTGATATGTGAGCAGACCCTTTCTAAGCGTCTTTCTGCGGAAAATGTGGCTTCTGTATTTCATTGTGCAGATCAAAATAACTGCAACAAACTTAAGGATTCCTGCATAGAATTTATGAGCCTTCAAACAGAATATTTGATGTTTCACTGAGCCAAGGTTATTTGAACCTCAAAAGACACTACCCTTCTGTTTTAGTTGAGATGTTGGAGAAGGCTAGTAAAAAAAAGGAAAATCTAGTTTGACCTCGTTCTCCAATCAACAGATGGATTTGAAATTGTGAGTCACTTTCTACTTAAAGATTTATGATTTAGTTCTACTATGTTGTACCTTAAAGGCTAAAGTTGATTTATGATTTATGATTTGAAATTGTGAGTCGCTTACTAATTTTTGGATATATTGCTAATAAATTTGTGCATATAAATAGTTTGTGAATCATACTAAAGCGACTTATTTAAAATTAGACTATAGAAGTAATTTTGAATATGGATTTATTGCATAGGGTCTCAAGTATTTTCTAATGTTTACTAAGTATTTCATTAGTTGTAACCTTCAAGATGAACTAGATTCCCCTGCTATATTGTTTGCCAGGAAATTGAACTAATGGCAGGATGCTAACTTAGTTGTTTTATTTGAACTTTTATTTCATATCATTGTCATTGCATTTATATACTGTACTTGATCCTAGATATCTTATTTGGTGTGATTCTTTTCAGGTCGTGTGTACATTTCTGCTTTGTCTATGGAAGTCTCCGTTGGTTGGTTGATTTGAGTTATCAATTATTTCTGAATGCTAGTGGGAATGAAAGCTATCCCTTTTCATCATTATTAGGAACATGTTCTGCTCTTGTAACTCAGGATTGCAGCTATCTTTTCTGTAATATTTCCCTTTGGTATTTCCATATTTTCTAGTTTGCGATTACTCAACTCCGGATGTAAAACCCTGTGCCCCCCAAACTTTTGCTGTATGTTGCTGGTTATATAATTAACATCCAAGGAAAATATTTCTACAGTTTCATAATTAATCAACCACGTAAAAGAATGGCGTGCTCTGTATAAGAATAAATCGGAAGCAAATATTCATTCCTGGCAGACAACGAAACAGGGTCGATCCGTCACAGCAAGCTACAATAAAACAAAAAAATGAATATCATTCTAACTGCCCTGCCGACGAGGCGATAAACTTGATGCAAGCACTTCGTAGCGTGGGAATCTGAAGCTGCTCTGCCAAGGCCAACATCGCAACTACCGTGCTGGCGTTGAGGCTTGCACAGCCACAGAGCGAGCTCTCGCACACGAGCTTCAGCCTGTCCATTTTGTACCGGACAGAAGCCGCGAGCAGAGCCCTGATTTTCACCGCATTCTGAACAGAGCCGAGGTCATCCATGGCGGGCAAAGACTGTACATGTAACGGAGCTGGTCCCTGAAGACGGCAGGCTGGCCGCCATGGCCGTCAACCATCAACACTTTCCTCCTTTAATTCGTCATGGCGATCAGCACCTGCCTGCGTCCACGGCAGCTTTCTCCCCCGGCACCATTGCTCATCCTCCTCCTCCTCTGGCGGCTTCGTGTGTCGCCTGTCCGATCTCGGGGAGGTCGATCCGGAGGAACTCGCGAGTTGGGAGAAAAAGAGTTGGCCTCCTCTTCCTCCTCTGATTTGGGGAAGAAGGAAAGTTGATGATCTGACATGCTTATTCTGTAGGGAAGAGGAAAGTGTTAAACACTTATTTTCTGACTGTTGTGTTGCTAAAAGTACTTGGGTTTATGTTTCTGAAATCTGAATTGACTGGGAAAAATCTGGGCTATGACTTTGAGTCTGTAGCTAAGTTCTGGACCAGTAATAAGAAATATAAACTGCTGAATATGTTAACTGCTTCTATGCTTTGGGCTATATGAAAACTGAGAAACAATCTATGTTTTCAGAGAGGCAAATGGACGAACGACAAGGAGATCGTGAAGAGGATGGTGAAGATGATAAAGTCGGTCGCTGTGCAAGGAAGAGGAAAAGGCCAAGCTGGACGGATTGGTGCGAGGACCGGAAGAGATGGCGTCTTCACCATACAGGCTGCCATGGGAGGCGGTAGCACCAGTAAACGTCCCGGATGGTGAACAGTTGCAGGACAGTAATGTCCCAGGAGGCCGAAATAGTACTCCCTCCATTTTTAATTATATGACACCGTTGACTTTTTTATTGAACTTTGATCAACAATATATGTCAAAATAATTAGTTGCTTGACGTAAAATGTATATTGTTGGATGTATCATTAAAGACACTTTAAGATTAACTTATACATTTAGCTATTTGCATCAATATTGATGAATAAGATGAATAGTCAAAGTAACAAAAAAAAAGTCAACGGTGTCATATAATTAAAAATGGAGAGAGTAGTAGTCAGGCTAGTTCAGAGCCGGAGTCGTGTGATGACTTAGGGTTGATGAGAATGTGTGGCTTGGAGACAACTGAGAACATTGTACCGTACTCATTGTTGCTTTGAATAAAGCAGGAAACACCTATTTTCTAAAAAAAATTTGGGAAGAACAAGGAAAAGGCGCCCGCTTCCTCCTCCCCCTCCCCTGACTCCGACGGTCAAGCCCCCTTCCCTCCTCATCCGGGCCCTTCAGGCTTCATGGCCGACTCCCGGCGGCAGTGCACCATCCCGGTGGTGGTTCTGGTTCTGGAGGCGGAGGACAAGGGCTGATAGGTCGTGCTGTCGTGCAAGGTCGCAAGGTCGTGCTGTCGTGCAAAGTCGCTCTGACCCGGAACCTTCTCCTTGCGTGCTGCCTGAGATGCAAGGAAGCAGGGCACCAAGCGCGCAGCCCCTGCATCGTCTCAAGTCCCAGCCCTGCATGCGCCTGCGCGACCGTTGTATGTGGTCGTGGCGCGTGGCCAGGATGGCTCATCGGGGAGCACGTCGGAGCTGGAGACGTCAACTAAAACAATCGATCACATCAACTAAAACAATCGACCACATCAGCTCAGAACAAGTAAAATATGCTGGAACAATGAAAATATACGGTCGGAACAATAAAATTGTACTGCTAGCAATTAGTTCTTAAGTGAAACATTTTTTTGATAAAACTAGTTCCACATTGTTTTGTACTCCCTCTGTTTTTAATTATATGACGCCGTTAACTTTTTTGTTGAACTTTGACCAAAAATATATGTGAAAATAATTAGTTGCTTAACGTAAAATGTATATTGTTGGATTTATCATTAAAAGCACTTTAAGATTAACTTATACATTTAGCTATTTACATAAATATTTATGAATAAAACGAAGGGTCAAAATAACGAAAAAAGTCAACGGTGTCATATAATTAAATATGGAGGTAGTACAATGTCCAACATTTAAAAAAAATATTAACACTATAAAATAAAAATGTTGAAACAATGCATTTCAAAAGTTGAATTTCGAAATATTCAAAAATATAAAAAAAATATATCCATGTGCGATCTCATTTTATTGCATTAATTTCAAGGAACAATGTGGTTCAAACGGTTTCAAAAAATGAATTATGGATTTAGAGAAAAATTGATTTTAAGTTTGCAAAGTTACAAAAGTCTTGTCACACCCGGTTTTTATTTAAAACCGCACATGTTTTCCAGGATCAAGTCTCATACATGTAGTGACATAAGTGAATAATAGAAACAGTGTATAAAGTTTATTACACCCTTATTTAAGCAAATGACTCAAAGTTCTCAAACGACTCGAAGACTCGAAACGCTAGCGGAAGACTTCAAAGCTCCAAAACTCCACAGGACGTCGACCGGGGCCCCACAAACTAGATGTAGTCGCCATAACCATCAAAGAAATAATCACCACCATCCTCTAAGCAGCATGACAAAACATTGTGGGGAAATAGCAAGAGTGAGTACATGTCGTACTCCGCAAGTGTGGGAAAGTTATGTTATGCGCTTATAACAAGAAAGGCTAAACATGGGCTCAATTGCACAAATGCCATATTATTTCTTTAAACACTTTTTGAAAGCAACCTATATTACTAGGTGATATGACTTAATAGGTATTCATGATAGAGCATCACCAAGATAATATTCACCAAGAATAAACATTAACATAACAAGTGCTTCACCTAGAAGTTCACATGCAAACAGAGGGTGCATCACCTAGAATATCACCACAAAAACAAGTACGGTGCTTCACCTAGAACATCACCGTAAGCACAAATATGGCGCATCACCTAGAACGACACCATGCAAACAACCTTGGTGCTTCACCTAGAACATCACCAAGAAAACAAATAGCGGTGCTTCACCTAGAACATCACCGTAAAACATGGGTGCGTCACCTAGAACGACACCACCACTAGTGCTTCACCAAGAACGCCACTAGTCCAAAGTAATCAAGAAAAGGGGTGAACACCTAATTTCCATGTTGCTAAAAATTACCCGCAAGTTATTAGGTTGAAGTGAACCATTAGTCAATTTTAACTTCATTGAGTGATTCCCAAAAGCATGGCTAAGCATTCACTACCAACCCATAAACCAAGACACGCTAACAGGGCGACAAGGAATGATATGGAAAAGGTATAGACTCATGGGATTCAATATTAAACAAGCATGCATGTTTGCAAACAAAACATTTCAAACATAGGATCAATATGGTCAAGGACACTTGCCTTCTTCTTGCTGCTCAGTGGTGACCTCAAACACTTGGTCTTGGAAGTTCACGTACTCGTCTCCTATTTATCGCATCCAATAAAGCACACAAACAAACAAAATAAGAAACAGTACACCAAACAGTACTAACATACTACAAAAACAGTACCAAAAGATAGAGCTCGAGCCTACGATCACGTGAGCGCAAGAATCGCTTAAAACGGAGCTACGAGTAAAAAGTTATAAGCATTTGAAATTAAAAGGTTTATTTGAACTAAAACAGGGTCGTACAGGGACCTAATTGTAATTTTAGAAAAGTTATGAGGGCTGAAATGTAATTATAGAAAATATTAGGGCTAAAGTGTAAAAAGTTAGGACTAAAATATAATTTAGGAAAAGTTCAGGGGGTTTTTTGTAAAAATACAGGACCTAAACAATATTAAATAAAAGGTTAAGGGCTTAAGTGCAAAAGATACATTTTAAAGAATTTTAGGAATTATTCTTTTACTAGAAATACTAATTATTGCGCAACGCTGACGTCATAAATTAAAGGAATTAAATTAAATCGTTTATTCCCTGGACTCGGTCCACGGGGCGGTGCACCAGGGGAAACCGCCGGTCCACGGGTCCACGGTGGACCGGGGTCACCGGCGACGTCGGGGCACGGCGGCGCATCGCCGGAGCGCGGCCAAATCGCGCTCCCGGCCGCGATTCGGGATGGCGAGGGCACGGGGAGAGAGAGGGGAGTGAGGGGGTCCTCACCGTGGGGTCGCGGCGGTGAGAGATTGGACAGAGGCGGCGATTCGGCGGAGGGGAACGGCGGCGGTTGTTCGGCGGCGTCGTGGAGGGCGTCGGGGCGTCGGTTCGTCGCGGGGAGGAGCGGGGAAGGGGCGACGCGTCTCGGAGATTCTCGGCAAGTCGTCGGCGTCGTCCGGGGCGGCGGCGTCGCGCGGCTTTGCGAGCTCGGGGCGGCGTCAATGGCGGCGGCGGCTAGGGCTTGGCGGAGGCGGCGCGAGGCGGCGGAACGGGTGAAGGGGGTCGCGGAGGGGTCCACGGCTCCTTTTATACGCGGAGACCCAGGGTGGGTCCGGCTCGGACGCCGAGAGAGGCGGGCGCGCACGCCGAGACGGCGGCGGCGATGCTGCGGCTGCGGCGGGCCTGCGGGGGCTGCGACTGGGTGCGAGCGGGCTGTGGCGAGCTGGGCCGAGGCGGCAGGTCAGCTGGGCCGCGGGAAAAGGAAGGATGCCGGCCCGATAGCGAAAAAAAAAGAAAGGAAAAAGGAAAGGAAAAAGAAAAGAGGAGTTGGGCCTCAGAGATTCGGCCCAGAAACAGTTTTCAAATCTTTTCTTCTTTTCTTTTTCGTTTCTTCTACTTAAAATTCATAAACTAAACGAATTCGAATTCTATTCGAATTTTAAATACATTTTTCACTCACTAAAATTCCTACTGCAAACTAAACAGCATGAATGCAACAAACACCTTATTAAACCTTATATTTATTTATTTGCATTTAGAAAAATAGAGTTTTTTTTTTGCATAAGAAAATGTTAACACCCAAATTAATTCTAACAAAATTTTAAATTATTCAAAAGTTCAAAAATTAGGGTGTTACAAGACTACCCCCCTTAAAAGGAATCTCGCCCCGAGATTCTATAAGAAAAAGAGAAAAACAAGGTAAGGAAAAACTAAGGTCTCACTTGATTACTCTTCTCATGGTCCAAAGGCAGGGCTTCCGCAACATACTCCAATTCTACCCCATTCTCGTGTGTGAGCTTAACAGCCTTTCTAGCACAATCTATCAGTCCCTTGTGTTTTGTTAACCAATCCATGCCAAGTATCACATCGATCCCTTTAGACTCCAACACTATAAGGTGTGCAGTAAAATCTACCCCCCTTAGGTTTATCCTTATGTTTTTGCATCCAAAATCTGCCCTCGTTTCTCCTCCCGGGGAACTTACTATCATCTTATTCCTCAAAAAGGTGATGGGTAGACTATACTTTGCTACGTACTTAGATGATATGAAAGAATGTGATGCTCCAGAATCAAACAATACTATAGCAGGATTAGAGTTGACAAGGAACATACCCATGACCACATCTGTTGCATCTTGAGCTTCCTCAATAGCCACATGATTGACACGTCCTTGAACATGGCTTGGCTTGGCTGGAGTAGCAGTGTTGTTCCCATTCTTGTTGGACGGTGGAGCTGTGCCTTGGGTGGGAGTAACATCTTGACGCTTCTGAGTACATTCATTAGCATAATGGCCTTTCTCTCCACAGACATAGCAAGTTCTGTTGGGTGGCTTGTAGTTTGACCTCTGCGCATTCTGAGTAGTAGGTGATTGAAAATTCTGCGGCGAGTTCTGTCTCTGTGGCGTAGAAAAACCCTGACCTGCGGACTGAAACCTCTGTTGATTCTCTTGTGACCCAGGGCGAAACATTGATCCTGACGGAGATGACGTGTAGCGAGGTCTAATATTACCACTCCCTTGATTACCTTGGTTCATCTTGCGCTTGCGGTCCATTTGACTCTTCCTATTCTCCAAAAGAAGAGCCTTATCCACCATGGCTTGGAAATTCTGGAAGTCGCGGGATTCAAGAGAATAGGCAAGACCATCATTCAACCCACTCAAGAAACACTCCTGCTTCTTCTCATCAGTATCCACCTCACCAGGGGCATACCTTGACAACTGAGTGAAGCGGTTGACATACTCACTAACAGACATAGCACCTTGCTTCAACTCTTGGAACTCCTTCCTCTTCAGCTTCATGACCCCATGTGGCACGTGATGAGCGCGGAAACTATCCTTGAACTCCTGCCAATTGATGCTCTCGGCTTGCTCATGAGCATTGACATAAGATTCCCACCAATCAGCTACAGGTCCAACTAGTTGATGTGCTGCAAACAAAACCTTCTCCCTATTGTTGCATTGAGCCACTTGCAGCTTCCTCTCAACAGACTTCAACCAATCATCAGCATCCAAAGGCTCCACAGAGTGAGAAAAAGTGGGTGGCTTGGTCCTCTAAAACTCTCCAAGCTTGCTAGGTTGATGTTGCGGGGCTTGCACAGGACCTTGTTGCAGTTGAGCTAAGTTCTGAGCCATAGTCTGGAGAACTTGAGTTTGTGTGGCGATAAACTGCTCAAGGTTGGAAGGTTGGGACGCCTGCTGCTGCTGGTGGTCATCGTTGTTGTTGTTGTTGGTGGTGGTGGTGGTGGTGGTGGTGGTGGTGTTCCTCCTGTTCGCCATCTGAACAATACGGTTGTTGTATGTGTTAAGCCTTGAGTAAAGGTTACCAGTAGGGTGATGATAGGATGGCTCTAGAGAAGCAAGGTTAGCAAGGCTAGAAAGACAAGGATAGAGACATAGATAGAAAAAGAACTTAGTTGAAACAAGAAGGCTAAAAGAGAGGTAACCCGTATTATACTAACTATATTATATTAAGATAGAGATGTGTTTACAAAGACGCGCTTCTCCACACATCGACACACAAGCAAAAATCCAACTCAAACATTGCACACCCAAACACACTACTAAGAAACGGAACTAGACTCGTTCTTGACACTTAACCCATTACAACTTAGCGAGCTAAAGACTCCTAACACTAGTATGGTACTTCCCTCCTAATCTTTATTGGGATTTGGTATGTAGGCAGGGGGTGCACGGGTAGCATTATTGCGAGAAGGTGAGTATGGAGTGTCTTCTTCCGTCTCTTCATCATCAGAAGGCTCCCACTCTGGAGGAAAGTGTCGCTTCATTCCACGCATGGTCTTCATGGCATCCTCGTACTTCTCCATCCAGAACTCAACTTCTTCAATAGTAGCATCCAAGTCCTTGGTCAAAGCAGTAGTGAGCTCCACTTGGCGTTCAAGCTTGTCATTCCCTGACACAACCACTGGCTCCACATGAATGTAAGTAGATCCACTTGCTCGCTGAGGGAAATGAGCATACTCCGTGTGATCCAAATCATCACGAAAACGGGAGCGAGTGACAAGATAGGCTTGGCGTGCAGCATCACGAATCCCACTATCGAAGCTCTTTCTTGCAGTGATGGCTTGATGTATCTTCTCCACCTTGTAGACTCCATCAATAGGGCGCGGGGCAAAGAGACGAACTTCGACATACCACTTCGATGTGTTGTCTTCAATCACCTCCGTGCCAAGGTACTCAGGTTGCTTCTCATATCCCAATTCTTGAAGCATCTCCCAAAGCATGGTTGGAATTCCTTGTACATGACCACCATTGGTTATGCGTATATTGACCTCACGATAATGTGGAAGGTGTGGTTGCTCTTGTGGTCCTTGTGCCTCTTGGTCGTCCTCACCGTCATCATCCTCATGAATGAACTCCTCTTGCTGTTCTTCCTCTCCCACATCTTCGATGTATTCCTCTTGCGGTTCTTCTTCTTCCTCAACGAGAAAAGGATCTTCCTCTTGTGCGGGCATCTCTTCAACTACCACCTTCTTGATCACTTCACGTTCTGGCGAGGGTGTCGGTGTAGGCAATTCGGCTAAATGGCTACCACTGCTGCACTTACGAGCGGTCTTCTTGGTACGAGACATCTAAAAGAGTTGATCAAATAGTTTAGCAAAACCTTGGAAGACAAAAACTCAAAATGAATTACTTCAAAAAGGAGAAAGAGAAGAGAAGAGAAGAGATCAAAAATAGAATTAGAGAAGAAATATAGAAGTTTCAAATAAAGTGGCAAATAAGTTTTAAATTTGAAAAGCAAGTTAAACCTTAAAGGCGACCATGCTATCTAGGCTTGCGTCCTACGGTCAACACGGCTCTGATTACCACTTTGTCACACCCGATTTTTATTTAAAACCGCACATGTATTCCAGGATCAAGTCTCATACATGTAGTGACATAAGTGAATAATAGAAACAGTGTATAAAGTTTATTACACCCTTATTTAAGCAAATGACTCAAAGTTCTCAAACGACTCGAAGACTCGAAACGCTAGCGGAAGACTTCAAAGCTCCAAAACTCCACAGGGACGTCGACCGGGGCCCCACAAACTAGATGTAGTCGCCATAACCATCAAAGAAATAATCACCACCATCCTCTGAGCAGCATGACAAAACATTGTGGGGAAATAGCAAGAGTGAGTACATGTCGTACTCCGCAAGTGTGGGAAAGTTATGTTATGCAAGCTTATAACAAGAAAGGCTAAACATGGGCTCAATTGCACAAATGCCATATTATTTCTTTGAACACTTTTTGAAAGCAACCTATATTACTAGGTGATATGACTTAACAGGTATTCATGATAGAGCATCACCAAGATAATATTCACCAAGAATAAACATTAACATAACAAGTGCTTCACCTAGAAGTTCACATGCAAACAGAGGGTGCATCACCTAGAATATCACCACAAAAACAAGTACGGTGCTTCACCTAGAACATCACCGTAAGCACAAACATGGCGCATCACCTAGAACGACACCATGCAAACAACCTTGGTGCTTCACCTAGAACATCACCAAGAAAACAAATAGCGGTGCTTCACCTAGAACATCACCGTAAAACATGGGTGCGTCACCTAGAACGACACCACCACTAGTGCTTCACCAAGAACGCCACTAGTCCAAAGTAATCAAGAAAAGGGGTGAACACCTAATTTCCATGTTGCTAAAAATTACCCGCAAGTTATTAGGTTGAAGTGAACCATTAGTCAATTTTAACTTCATTGAGTGATTCCCAAAAGCATGGCTAAGCATTCACTACCAACCCATAAACCAAGACACGCTAACAGGGCGACAAGGAATGATATGGAAAAGGTATAGACTCATGGGATTCAATATTAAACAAGCATGCATGTTTGCAAACAAAACATTTCAAACATAGGATCAATATGGTCAAGGACACTTGCCTTCTTCTTGCTGCTCAGTGGTGACCTCAAACACTTGGTCTTGGAAGTTCACGTACTCGTCTCCTATTTATCGCATCCAATAAAGCACACAAACAAACAAAATAAGAAACAGTACACCAAACAGTACTAACATACTACAAAAACAGTACCAAAAGATAGAGCTCGAGCCTACGATCACGTGAGCGCAAGAATCGCTTAAAACGGAGCTACGAGTAAAAAGTTATAAGCATTTGAAATTAAAAGGTTTATTTGAACTAAAACAGGGTCGTACAGGGACCTAATTGTAATTTTAGAAAAGTTATGAGGGCTGAAATGTAATTATAGAAAATATTAGGGCTAAAGTGTAAAAAGTTAGGACTAAAATATAATTTAGGAAAAGTTCAGGGGGTTTTTTGTAAAAATACAGGACCTAAACAATATTAAATAAAAGGTTAAGGGCTTAAGTGCAAAAGATACATTTTAAAGAATTTTAGGAATTATTCTTTTACTAGAAATACTAATTATTGCGCAACGCTGGCGTCATAAATTAAAGGAATTAAATTAAATCGTTTATTCCCGTGGACTCGGTCCACGCGGCGGTGCACCAGGGGAAACCGCCGGTCCACGGGTCCACGGTGGACCGGGGTCACCGGCGACGTCGGGGCACGGCGGCGCATCGCCGGAGCGCGGCCAAATCGCGCTCCCGGCCGCGATTCGGGATGGCGAGGGCACGGGGAGAGAGAGGGGAGTGAGGGGGTCCTCACCGTGGGGTCGCGGCGGTGAGAGATTGGACAGAGGCGGCGATTCGGCGGAGGGGAACGGCGGCGGTTGTTCGGCGGCGTCGTGGAGGGCGTCGGGGCGTCGGTTCGTCGCGGGGAGGAGCGGGGAAGGGGCGACGCGTCTCGGAGATTCTCGGCAAGTCGTCGGCGTCGTCCGGAGCGGCGGCGTCGCGCGGCTTCGCGAGCTCGGGGCGGCGTCAATGGCGGCGGCGGCTAGGGCTTGGCGGAGGCGGCGCGAGGCGGCGGAATGGGTGAAGGGGGTCGCGGAGGGGTCCACGGCTCCTTTTATACGCGGAGACCCAGGGTGGGTCCGGCTCGGACGCCGAGAGAGGCGGGCGCGCACGCCGAGACGGCGGCGGCGATGCTGCGGCTGCGGCGGGCCTGCGGGGGCTGCGACTGGGTGCGAGCGGGCTGTGGCGAGCTGGGCCGAGGCGGCAGGTCAGCTGGGCCGCGGGAAAAGGAAGGATGCCGGCCCGATAGCGAAAAGAAAAGAAAGGAAAAAGGAAAGGAAAAAGAAAAGAGGAGTTGGGCGTCAGAGATTCGGTCCAGAAACAGTTTTCAAATATTTTCTTCTTTTCTTTTTCGTTTCTTCTACTTAAAATTCATAAACTAAACGAATTCGAATTCTATTCGAATTTTAAATACATTTTTCACTCAATAAAATCCCTACTGCAAACTAAACAGCATGAATGCAACAAACACCTTATTAAACCTTATATTTATTTATTTGCATTTAGAAAAATAGAGTTTTTTTTTACATAAGAAAATGTTAACACCCTAATTAATTCTAACAAAATTTTAAATTATTCAAAAGTTCAAAAATTAGGGTGTTACAAGACTACCCCCCTTAAAAGGAATCTCGCCCCGAGATTCTATAAGAAAAAGAGAAAAACAAGGTAAGGAAAAACTAAGGTCTCACTTGATTACTCTTCTCATGGTCCAAAGGCAGGGCTTCCGCAACATACTCCAATTCTACCCCATTCTCGTATGTGAGCTTAACAACCTTTCTAGCACAATCTATCAGTCCCTTGTGTTTTGTTAACCAATCCATGCCAAGTATCACATCGATCCCTTTAGACTCCAACACTATAAGGTGTGCAGTAAAATCTACCCCCCTTAGGTTTATCCTTATGTTTTTGCATCCAAAATCTGCCCTCGTTTCTCCTCCCGGGGAACTTACTATCATCTTATTCCTCAAAAAGGTGATGGGTAGACTATACTTTGCTACGTACTTAGATGATATGAAAGAATGTGATGCTCCAGAATCAAACAATACTATAGCAGGATTAGAGTTGACAAGGAACATACCCATGACCACATCTGTTGCATCTTGAGCTTCCTCAATAGCCACATGATTGACACGTCCTTGAACATGGCTTTGCTTGGCTGGAGTAGCAGTGTTGTTCCCATTCTTGTTGGACGGTGGAGCTGTGCCTTGGGTGGGAGTAACATCTTGACGCTTCTGAGTACATTCATTAGCATAATGGCCTTTCTCTCCACAGACATAGCAAGTTCTGTTGGGTGGCTTGTAGTTTGACCTCTGCGCATTCTGAGTAGTAGGTGATTGAAAATTCTGCGGCGAGTTCTGTCTCTGTGGCGTAGAAAAACCCTGACCTGCGGACTGAAACCTCTGTTGATTCTCTTGTGACCCAGGGCGAAACATTGATCCTGACGGAGATGACGTGTAGCGAGGTCTAATATTACCACTCCCTTGATTACCTTGGTTCATCTTGCGCTTGCGGTCCATTTGACTCGTCCTATTCTCCAAAAGAAGAGCCTTATCCACCATGGCTTGGAAATTCTGGAAGTCGCGGGATTCAAGAGAATAGGCAAGACCATCATTCAACCCACTCAAGAAACACTCCTGCTTCTTCTCATCAGTATCCACCTCACCAGGGGCATACCTTGACAACTGAGTGAAGCGGTTGACATACTCACTAACAGACATAGCACCTTGCTTCAACTCTTGGAACTCCTTCCTCTTCAGCTTCATGACCCCATGTGGCACGTGATGAGCGCGGAAACTATCCTTGAACTCCTGCCAATTGATGCTCTCGGCTTGCTCATGAGCATTGACATAAGATTCCCACCAATCAGCTACAGGTCCAACTAGTTGATGTGCTGCAAACAAAACCTTCTCCCTATTGTTGCATTGAGCCACTTGCAGCTTCCTCTCAACAGACTTCAACCAATCATCAGCATCCAAAGGCTCCACAGAGTGAGAAAAAGTGGGTGGCTTGGTCCTCTAAAACTCTCCAAGCTTGCTAGGTTGATGTTGCGGGGCTTGCACAAGACCTTGTTGCAGTTGAGCTAAGTTCTGAGCCATAGTCTGGAGAACTTGAGTTTGTGTGGCGATAAACTGCTCAAGGTTGGAAGGTTGGGACGCCTGCTGCTGCTGGTGGTCATCGTTGTTGTTGTTGTTGGTGGTGGTGGTGGTGGTGGTGGTGGTGGTGTTCCTCCTGTTCGCCATCTGAACAATACGGTTGTTGTATGTGTTAAGCCTTGAGTAAAGGTTACCAGTAGGGTGATGATAGGATGGCTCTAGAGAAGCAAGGTTAGCAAGGCTAGAAAGACAAGGATAGAGACATAGATAGAAAAAGAACTTAGTTGAAACAAGAAGGCTAAAAGAGAGGTAACCCGTATTATACTAACTATATTATATTAAGATAGAGATGTGTTTACAAAGACGCGCTTCTCCACACATCGACACACAAGCAAAAATCCAACTCAAACATTGCACACCCAAACACACTACTAAGAAACGGAACTAGACTCGTTCTTGACACTTAACCCATTACAACTTAGCGAGCTAAAGACTCCTAACACTAGTATGGTACTTCCCTCCTAATCTTTATTGGGATTTGGTATGTAGGCAGGGGGTGCACGGGTAGCATTATTGCGAGAAGGTGAGTATGGAGTGTCTTCTTCCGTCTCTTCATCATCAGAAGGCTCCCACTCTGGAGGAAAGTGTCGCTTCATTCCACGCATGGTCTTCATGGCATCCTCGTACTTCTCCATCCAGAACTCAACTTCTTCAATAGTAGCATCCAAGTCCTTGGTCAAAGCAGTAGTGAGCTCCACTTGGCGTTCAAGCTTGTCATTCCCTGACACAACCACTGGCTCCACATGAATGTAAGTAGATCCACTTGCTCGCTGAGGGAAATGAGCATACTCCGTGTGATCCAAATCATCACGAAAACGGGAGCGAGTGACAAGATAGGCTTGGCGTGCAGCATCACGAATCCCACTATCGAAGCTCTTTCTTGCAGTGATGGCTTGATGTATCTTCTCCACCTTGTAGACTCCATCAATAGGGCGCGGGGCAAAGAGACGAACTTCGACATACCACTTCGATGTGTTGTCTTCAATCACCTCCGTGCCAAGGTACTCAGGTTGCTTCTCATATCCCAATTCTTGAAGCATCTCCCAAAGCATGGTTGGAATTCCTTGTACATGACCACCATTGGTTATGCGTATATTGACCTCACGATAATGTGGAAGGTGTGGTTGCTCTTGTGGTCCTTGTGCCTCTTGGTCGTCCTCACCGTCATCATCCTCATGAATGAACTCCTCTTGCTGTTCTTCCTCTCCCACATCTTCGATGTATTCCTCTTGCGGTTCTTCTTCTTCCTCAACGAGAAAAGGATCTTCCTCTTGTGCGGGCATCTCTTCAACTACCACCTTCTTGATCACTTCACGTTCTGGCGAGGGTGTCGGTGTAGGCAATTCGGCTAAATGGCTGCCACTGCTGCACTTACGAGCGGTCTTCTTGGTACGAGACATCTAAAAGAGTTGATCAAATAGTTTAGCAAAACCTTGGAAGACAAAAACTCAAAATGAATTACTTCAAAAAGGAGAAAGAGAAGAGAAGAGAAGAGATCAAAAATAGAATTAGAGAAGAAATATAGAAGTTTCAAATAAAGTGGCAAATAAGTTTTAAATTTGAAAAGCAAGTTAAACCTTAAAGGCGACCATGCTATCTAGGCTTGCGTCCTACGGTCAACACGGCTCTGATTACCACTCTGTCACACCCGATTTTTATTTAAAACCGCACATGTATTCCAGGATCAAGTCTCATACATGTAGTGACATAAGTGAATAATAGAAACAGTGTATAAAGTTTATTACACCCTTATTTAAGCAAATGACTCAAAGTTCTCAAACGACTCGAAGACTCGAAACGCTAGCGGAAGACTTCAAAGCTCCAAAACTCCACAGGGACGTCGACCGGGGCCCCACAAACTAGATGTAGTCGCCATAACCATCAAAGAAATAATCACCACCATCCTCTGAGCAGCATGACAAAACATTGTGGGGAAATAGCAAGAGTGAGTACATGTCGTACTCCGCAAGTGTGGGAAAGTTATGTTATGCAAGCTTATAACAAGAAAGGCTAAACATGGGCTCAATTGCACAAATGCCATATTATTTCTTTAAACACTTTTGAAAGCAACCTATATTACTAGGTGATATGACTTAACAGGTATTCATGATAGAGCATCACCAAGATAATATTCACCAAGAATAAACATTAACATAACAAGTGCTTCACCTAGAAGTTCACATGCAAACAGAGGGTGCATCACCTAGAATATCACCACAAAAACAAGTACGGTGCTTCACCTAGAACATCACCGTAAGCACAAACATGGCGCATCACCTAGAACGACACCATGCAAACAACCTTGGTGCTTCACCTAGAACATCACCAAGAAAACAAATAGCGGTGCTTCACCTAGAACATCACCGTAAAACATGGGTGCATCACCTAGAACGACACCACCACTAGTGCTTCACCAAGAACGCCACTAGTCCAAAGTAATCAAGAAAAGGGGTGAACACCTAATTTCCATGTTGCTAAAAATTACCCGCAAGTTATTAGGTTGAAGTGAACCATTAGTCAATTTTAACTTCATTGAGTGATTCCCAAAAGCATGGCTAAGCATTCACTACCAACCCATAAACCAAGACACGCTAACAGGGCGACAAGGAATGATATGGAAAAGGTATAGACTCATGGGATTCAATATTAAACAAGCATGCATGTTTGCAAACAAAACATTTCAAACATAGGATCAATATGGTCAAGGACACTTGCCTTCTTCTTGCTGCTCAGTGGTGACCTCAAACACTTGGTCTTGGAAGTTCACGTACTCGTCTCCTATTTATCGCATCCAATAAAGCACACAAACAAACAAAATAAGAAACAGTACACCAAACAGTACTAACATACTACAAAAACAGTACCAAAAGATAGAGCTCGAGCCTACGATCACGTGAGCGCAAGAATCGCTTAAAACGGAGCTACGAGTAAAAAGTTATAAGCATTTGAAATTAAAAGGTTTATTTGAACTAAAACAGGGTCGTACAGGGACCTAATTGTAATTTTAGAAAAGTTATGAGGGCTGAAATGTAATTATAGAAAATATTAGGGCTAAAGTGTAAAAAGTTAGGACTAAAATATAATTTAGGAAAAGTTCAGGGGGGTTTTTGTAAAAATACAGGACCTAAACAATATTAAATAAAAGGTTAAGGGCTTAAGTGCAAAAGATACATTTTAAAGAATTTTAGGAATTATTCTTTTACTAGAAATACTAATTATTGCGCAACGCTGACGTCATAAATTAAAGGAATTAAATTAAATCGTTTATTCCCGTGGACTCGGTCCACGCGGCGGTGCACCAGGGGAAACCGCCGGTCCACGGGTCCACGGTGGACCGGGGTCACCGGCGACGTCGGGGCACGGCGGCGCATCGCCGGAGCGCGGCCAAATCGCGCTCCCGGCCGCGATTCGGGATGGCGAGGGCACGGGGAGAGAGAGGGGAGTGAGGGGGTCCTCACCGTGGGGTCGCGGCGGTGAGAGATTGGACAGAGGCGGCGATTCGGCGGAGGGGAACGGCGGCGGTTGTTCGGCGGCGTCGTGGAGGGCGTCGGGGCGTCGGTTCGTCGCGGGGAGGAGCGGGGAAGGGGCGACACGTCTCGGAGATTCTCGGCAAGTCGTCGGCGTCGTCCGGGGCGGCGGCGTCGCGCGGCTTCGCGAGCTCGGGGCGGCGTCAATGGAGGCGGCGGCTAGGGCTTGGCGGAGGCGGCGCGAGGCGGCGGAACGGGTGAAAGGGGTCGCGGAGGGGTCCACGGCTCCTTTTATACGCGGAGACCCAGGGTGGGTCCGGCTCGGACGCCGAGAGAGGCGGGCGCGCACACCGAGACGGCGGCGGCGATGCTGCGGCTGCGGGCCTGCGGGGGCTGCGGCTGGGACCGCTGGGTGCGAGCGGGCTGCGGCGAGCTGGGCCGAGGCGGCAGGTCAGCTGGGCCGCGGGAAAAGGAAGGATGCCGGCCCGATAGCGAAAAGAAAAGAAAGGAAAAAGGAAAGGAAAAAGAAAAGAGGAGTTGGGCCTCAGAGATTCGGCCCAGAAACAGTTTTCAAATCTTTTCTTCTTTTCTTTTTCGTTTCTTCTATTTAAAATTCATAAACTAAACGAATTCGAATTCTATTCGAATTTTAAATACATTTTTCACTCAATAAAATTCCTACTGCAAACTAAACAGCATGAATGCAACAAACACCTTATTAAACCTTATATTTATTTATTTGGATTTAGAAAAATAGAGTTTTTTTTACATAAGAAAATGTTAACACCCTAATTAATTCTAACAAAATTTTAAATTATTCAAAAGTTCAAAAATTAAGGTGTTACAAGTCTGCTCTATCCAGTAGTATACTAACACGTGTCGGGGCAGATGCCTTCCCCCATCCCGCGCGCGTGCACCTGAGCCAATGACCCTCATCCCGCGCAGTCTGCACGTGAACCACCTGAGCCGTTGGTTACCATGCTGCACAAATCTTAAAGTGTGCTAGGCCGAAGCTCGACTTAGCGCGCGTTTACGTATAGGATTTCCGGTGGAAGCCAGCTCCCACTGCTAGATATTCTTTTTTCAATTGGGAACCAATCTTTTTGTCACAGGCCCATCATGTGCTTCGGGCTGCCCCGCTCCTTTCGTGCCGCAGCACCCAGTGCAAGATTCAGCACTACTATCGACGAAGAGAAATCGATATATATGCCAGATTATTGACCATACTTGGACCTTTTCGAAATGGGAAATGGTGACACGGACAGATTCTAACTTAGAAATTGACGTCCGAATAACCCGGACATATATGTACCATCGATCTTTCGTCCCTTTTGATCATAAAAATCCAATCGGTCCCATGTGCCTAACTAACTTGTGGTAATTTCATGGGCTTCACAACGAACGTTAATTTCACTACTACAACAGACAGGTCATGAGTTGTTGCAAAAGATGCATGTTTACAAACACCTTTTCCACCCATCTTTAGTTTACCCTCGATTTTAATCTCTCGTCACCTACCTCCTACTGCAACGTCAATTGCCGAGCCACAAAACCAGATTATTACAGCTAATAAGCAGGGTCTCTAGCTTCTTTCTTCAGTTTGACGTCTAAAGACTCTAAACACAGACCAGAGAACAACACCGTGCCCTCTCCACGAACAGAAACTACGTGTGTGTAATACCAGGAATATCGATCGATCATTCTATCTGGCTTGCCGACGAGGCGATGAACTTGATGCAAGCACTCCGTAGCGTGGTCAAATGGAGCTGTTCTGCAACGGCCAACGTAGCCACCACCGTTCTGGCGTCGAGGCTCGCGCAGAGCGCGCTTTCGCAAACCAGCTTGAGCCTATCCATTTTGTACCGGACCGCAGCCGTGAGAAGAGCCCTGAGCTTCTCGATCGTCTGTGCGGTGCCGAGGCCGTCCATGTCGGGCAACGCTTCGGTGTAGATGTAACGGAGCAGGTCTCTGAAAACGGCAGGCTGCACGTCGGACTCGGCGATGGTCACGCACGACGATGAGGCGGCCGTGGCCATGTCGTAGAGCTCCCGGCACCGCATCCAGAGCACGAGGCTGTGCGCGGCGAATGACTCGCCTCCGACGAGGATGAGGACGTCCGGCGCTGGTGCGCCGCCAGAGTCCGTCGTCATCAGCTTTCCGAGGTCGGCCGGGAGCTCCGAGGGCGGCGCGCTTGGAACGGCGGTGACAGCAGCTGGTTTCCTCTTGACGAAGACGGTGATGTCGCACTCGATGCGGACGGTGTCGTCGAGGAGGAACGCCGGCGACTCGAGCTTGGTCGTCTTCACGAAGGACCACCTCCCCCACGCGGTATAGCCTCCGACGCCGCCGAACTTGCGCGGACACAGCTTGATAGCTTGCCCCCGCCGCGAGCCGGACGACGACCACGGAAGTAACGTCAGCTTGAACGACGCCCGCGCCGTCGCGCCGGGGGTGAGGAGCTTGACGAAGGCGGAGGCGTAGCCTGGCTCGGCGTTCTGTACCCCGTGAGGGTAGAAGCGGACGGCCCAGTCGTAGCCGCCGACGGAGAACGGGGCGGAGGAGACGCACTCGTTGGCTCCGACGCTGGTGACCACGCGGCCGTAGTCGCGGATCTCGTACACGTGCTTGCGCCGCACGGCCTCCTCTGACGTGCACCAAGGGAAACAGCAGGCCATGGCGGACGGGACTCGTTGGACCTCACTCACCTCTTGATGTACGTTGTTGCCAACTCGATCTTTCCGCGTGAGTCTGCGTTGATTTATATATATATATATATAGATCGTTCGACTGAGCGGGGTCCTCCAGGTCGACTTCAGCATCGAATCCTACGTACGGTCCGGGTCGGATTCTGTGTCCTCAAGTCAGTTCGGTTCCTGATTTTGTATCGGTGTAGGACAGAAAAAAAAAAAGCGGGGGCAGGGGCACCAACCAAGGAGAATCAAATGCACTCATCTGAGAACCAGCTGTAGATTGGAGAAAGTAAAAATTACCTTCTGCACTAATTTGAAAAATTACAAACAAACTGGCTCTGCAACTGCAAGCATTCGATCGCGAACATACGTCGGACGTGGATTTTTTCCCCCATTCCAGTCGACACCCCATGCAACATGCTACCATTCCGATAATATAAAACACACCAAACTTCAAATAAATAGAAAAATGATGTTTTTTTTTTGTATTTTGGATGAAGCTTAATTCTACGTACGTCCGACAAATGATTCAAGTATAGTATTGATGCAGTTATGTTCAATTTTTGAAAATCCAGTTTATTCACATTTACTGTCCACTATTCTTGATAACTTTTCCAACTTTTTATGCACTACATATTATCATTATTTTTATTTTATCAGTGTGCTTAAATCAATAATATTATGGTCGTCGAAACTTAAATATGCTTGGATTGCGAGCCTACCAAAGGAACTGAATGGTCAAAAAAATTGACTGGTTTCAAAATCAACTAATACTGGAGCTTTCTCTGCACAACAAAGTGAGGTTCCTTTTATGCTGTTTGGTCTTGAAGAGCCAAGCCGAACGAGTTCGTTATCGGAGGGACCCTAAATCAGCAGAGCGGCCTAAGCCTTAATGAGCCGAGCTAGCAGCTGGTAACTACCTCACTATCAGAATGTTGAATATTACCAACTGTCAAATGTACTTGAGAGGGTTTCACTATTTAACGGTGACCATAAATTTTATTTGTTGCGGTGGTTGCTATTTTTGGAAATAGACAGGCTGTCGGGGGAAGAAACGAGTAAGCGCATACGTACGGGGCGGAGTTGGTTTGGTAATGGAGTCCACGCTGACATCATCTATGTTTCCAACTAAAAAAATTCGTAGACTACAAACCGTGCATCAAAATGAAACTCTGATTCCACCACCGTGTTTCTCGTGACGAGATCTTCAAAACTAGGCCTCACTTGCCTATATTTTAACAAAAACAATTCAACATTAAAAAAAGCTATGAAACAATGAAACTTGTTTGGGACTCGCTGGGCCCACAGCTGCCGCCACGCGCTAGCGCTGGTTGATTAGTGGAAAGTGCAGCTGGGTTCATTAGTCTAAGATAGTTTCTATCGACTGCAAGAAGCACTTGTTGCGGTTGACCGCAATGCAGGTGTCCCCTGCCTCTTAGCCTTAGAAAAGAACACCTAGCGGAAACACAACCATCCCTGTGAGCACAGCCTTTCAAAGGAACAACTCAAATTACCATGTTGAACAAACACTCAAGAAGATATACCTCCAATTACTTGTCTGGAACAGCCTCGTCGCACGAAATGACACCTATATCATTATTTCCCATAGTGAACAGCCACTTAGGAAACTTATATATCCACTTCATTGTTTTCCTTTCCCTTCCAAATATATTAGTCACATGTGGCAGAAACACCCAAATCAAACCAGCTTAACTGTGTTTTGCCGTCATTCCAGTTCGTCGGAGACTCTCAGAACATTTGAACTAGCTAGCTATGTCCGAGAGTCTATCCGGTTGTCATCGGAGACCCAAAATAATACTTCCCAACACCAGATTGAAAATCAATGAAAAGACTTAGGGTATGTTTGGTTAGGCTTTTTGGTGCTTTTACTTCTAAAAAAATCATATGTCCAATCAAAGAGACCGGCTTTCAACTGGGTGCTACCGAAGAAAGCAGCTTTCTCCCAAGCCATTTTTCATATCACCTCGCACCCTGCTTATTTTGGTTGAGAGATGGATGCTTCCATGAAAATTACCCGCATTGCCACTGGTTATGTGCATCTCACCGCTTCATTCTTTTCTTTCCCTCTCGATTCCCCTCCCCATCTTCACAAGCAGGCAAGTGGAATTGGCGGTGATAACTTCTTTTTTCCTCCTTTCTCCCCACCCACAGTTGAGAGAGGCGACCGGGAGCGAGCATGTCTCCGCTGGCGGATCCGGTGGTCTCCTCCGCCTCCGATGCCCTCTAGGGCGTCGCGAGGTGGCGGAGACCGCTGGCCCCCCGCCGGCTGGTGGTAGT
Organism: Eragrostis curvula; assembly: GCA_007726485.1. NCBI lineage: Eukaryota > Viridiplantae > Streptophyta > Magnoliopsida > Poales > Poaceae > Eragrostis > Eragrostis curvula. The sequence goes on from RWGY01000005.1 coordinate 7,481,731, forward strand.
TTAGGGTCCTGGTTTAGGTTTTTCTAGATCTAGGGTTAGGTCTTTGGCAGTCGTCGACGAGGTCGCGGCGGCGACGGCCTCGCGTCCGAAGTGGTCCCTCCGAGCTCGGCCGCGCCCCGCTGGTGCTTCACTCCGGTGCCGGCGGCGAGGTTGTGGGGGCGGGGTCCCCGTCGAGGGGCTCCTTTTTAGGAATCTGCCGACGGATCTTTGCCTTTGTCGACAAGGCGGGGACGAAGCCGGCTTTTTTGCTTCAAGGAGGCGGAGGAAACTGCGGTTTCAAGGAAGATTGGTGGATGGCCCGTGCTCAGGGTGTCTCGCGGCGACAGTCGTCGTCGCCGGCGAGCGGCGGGCCAGGCGGGATGGTGCTCGGGGCATGGCCCTAGCCGGACGGGCGGTCAGCTCTTGCTCATCTCGCGTAGCGAGTGTCTTTCCCTGCTCGATTCAAAGCCTTGGTGCGATGGAGCCCTTCCCGGCGATGGGTTCGCGGAGGCGGCGGGAGATGCAGACGCCAGCTGTGGCTGGCGAAGGTGGATCTCGTCAGCGTCGGTGTGCTGGAGGCCTAGGGACGTCTTTGTAATTTCTAGTTTTCTTAAGGGCCTCTGTGCACTTTGGGTGGTACAGCTGTACTCCGTATTCTTGTATGAAGTACCTGTGTAAGTTAGTATGTTTGTACTCTTTCCTTAACTTTAATACAGGTATGTTTGATAAATAAAAGCAGGCAAGTGGAAACGGCAGCGCTAGGGTTAGAGCTTGCCCGCCGGCATGGCTCGCCCTTCAGCCCGGCGCCATGCTCGACGCAGGTCGCCCCTCAGCCTGGCGCCCCTGCTCGCCTTTCAGCTAGACGCGCGACAGGCTCGCCCATCAGCCCGGCGCCCCTGCTCGTCCATCAGCCCGGCGCAGCTCGCCCTCCAGCCCGGCGCCCCTGCTCCACGCGCGTCTCGGCTGAGTCCCCACCGGAGAGAGAGAGAGAGAGATTATTTGACAGGAACTGATGTAAATGAATGGATCGATAAACCATCAAGCCTCCCCAAAATCAGCCTCCATCTCCATAGCTTTGACCCGAAATCTGGATCAAATGGTTGCGCCATAGCCTGGGGATTCGATTCCCCTCACTTCCCATCACTATCTCCCCTCCTCCCCGTTCTAATTTGAGCTTCAAGAGTTCATCCATGGTGGTCTGTACATGAAGAAGACGATTGAGAAACGCTTTTGCAATAAGGCCCTCAGAAAAAATGCAATTAACCATAGTATTTTTGTGTCTTGATGTTTTGACAGAAAACTCCAAAAATTAAGAAAATATCTAAAAAGCTTATTAAAATTTAGAGCATAAGTTAATGGTTGATGTAACAAATTAAGTTTCTTTTTCTAAAATGGTAGTTTACATATTGATCTCTAAACATGACTAAAATGGTCATTTACATATTGATCTCTAAACATGACACTGGTTTACGATTAATTTTTCATACACATAGTTTCACAGACTATTTAGGGGCATTATAGACATTTCCACAGATTTTTCACAGTCACAGCAGTTTCACCAAACGGCTTTCAGCTTTTCTCACAGCTCACAACCTACAGCAGCTTTTTTCACAGTCACAGCCCACAACAGCTTTTTCTCACAGCCACAATACAATCAAACACACCCTTAAGCAAGTACAAATACTTCACAACACATGCACATATAGAATAGATTATATCTAAGTGTCTTTTACATTAATGTTCAAAAGACCTAAAACAATAAGTTTTACAATCCCGTTTAGTCGCGTTTAGATAGACGTCTAATCCCGTTTAGGAAAACATGGATTAAGCGGAATGCTCAACATTGGAAGCATACAAAACGATGGTGACAATCGGATTGAGGATGACATATCGTGCTTACTGATGTGAAACCGATAGAGGTCAGCCCTCACTGGGACTAAAGCACCCACTTGACGGTCGAGAGCTCCTGTGGTTTTGTCCCTCCGCTCGAAAGTACCACAATAGTCAAATTACTGTGGATACAGATAACCTGCATCAAAATTTGGCACAATAAATTATAGGTAACTAATACTTAGTAAGCAGACTTACCCATAAAAAATGCCATCTACAACCAACTTCTATCATGCACAGGCTTTGTCGGTAAGCTGACTCAAGTTGCAATAATGATAGCGCTAATAAAGTGAATGCTTATTGTTAAATTTTAGCGACGTAAAACTAGCGACACGATCGTTTTCCGTAGCTGAAGAGAAAAACAAGAACTGTCATTAAAGCTCATTTCTGTTGTATAGTGTGTCTCCTACCAAGAAAAAAGATGCTGTAAAAAAATCATATGCATTTCACATGAAAAAAGACCATGTTGCTACAGGGACGCTGTTTATCACCATCGATGCGAGTAACAGCCCTCCAGCGGCATCGATGTATTCAAGTTCATGGGAGACAACAATCTGAAATAGTCTGGGCACCTGCACGGCGACCGCCTGCCTAAAGATTGAGTGTGATGTTAATGTCATTAAGGAACCACAAGTAACAGTGGCCTCTGAAGTCCATGTGTCTCCATCAGACTTGTCATTTCAGGGAATTGTTGGAGTCAGAGGGGCGAGCAGATGTGACTTTCAGTAGTGTCTATGGGGAGGATTTCCCTGCACACAAGTTTGTTCTCATAGCCCGGACTTCAAAGGCGGAGCTATATCCACCGGTAGGAGAGGGGAACATGGAGCACATAACAATTGAAGACATGCAGCTTCCGTGTCAAAGGCACTTCTTCACTTCGTCCACACGGATTCAATGCCCGCGACGGACGATCTTGGTAGTGATGGCAAGAATGAAATGGTTATGCACTTGCTCGTGGCAGTAGATAGACATTCAATGGAGAGGCTGAAGCTGATTTGTGAGGGCATCCCTTTGCAGTAGATGTTGAAAATGTTGCCACCACTGTATGTCTAGCAGACCAGCATAACTGTGCAACACTTAAAGATGCCTGCATTGAGTATATCAACTCTTCAGACAGAGTAAATGGTGATGACAAGCCAATGTTATCTTCACCTCAAGAGCATGTCCTTCTGTATTTGTAGATATGTGGGAGAAGGAGAAACTGACCAAATCTCGCAAAATTTAGTAGTATCACCATTGGTTCGACTTCTCATATCCACCAGAGATGACCAAATCCTCTTGTTTGCAGAAGATATTGTTGAGATCACTAGGTTATTTGAAATGTACCTCTGGTAATTAATGCAACCATTGCTCAGAGAGAAAAATATGGATAAGGCACACATTAAAGGTGTTTTATGTGCTGCTCGATCTAGAACTTTTCATGTGCCCTGTTTCATTTGTCAAACAAGCGAGATGTCAGGTAGCCTCACACACGCGCGCGCACACACACACGAGCGTGAATGCAGGCGTCTCACACACACGCGCGCGCGCGCGCACACACACACACACACACACACACACAAGCGCACTCACGCACATGCACAGGGTCCATGTATTTTTTGTTTCCACCGGGCCTTGCGTATGGCTTGGAGGCCCCTGGGTTTCAGTTGCCTCACAGCCATGCTTTTTGGGTAAGTGACTCTATAATTTATTTCATCACTTGAGGGTCCTATGCTGTGTAGTGTAGGTATATGCATGTAGAACTGCATATATGCATTACGATTGGTGGCTACGACTGGGCACTTTGTGTATATCTTGCAACCAAACTTTGATGTTGCAAGAACTGATATGTAGGTTAGTAGGTATAGGCATGTCGAACCGAATCACTAATTACAGCCTCCATGGGGACTTGGCATGAGTCGCCCAATAAGATCTGCAATATTCAAAGTTGGTGGCTACAACTGGGCACTTTGCTACCCCAAGGTTATGTAGGGGTTGCCCTCGAGCTTATTACTCCTAATTCTGAAGTAAGGGCAACCTTCAGTGTTTGTTTCGTCAATCGTCAAACTAGATTATCACAAGTTAAAGTAGGAGAACCACAACTATGCAACAATACACAGTTAGGTAGATCATTCCATGGGGTTTATCCAATGATGAAAAGAAGCGACCTGGAAGTTTCAGAACTCCTGCAAGATGATGGTATTATTATACAATGCAAGCTAAAGTTATCGGCATGCCACAGATAGACATGGGTACACTTTCAAGTATTCAGGTGCCTCCTCCAGACATTATTGATAATCTTCAAATGTTGTTGGAACATAAGGTGGGACCATATGTGTATTTTGATAATCAGTGTGTCATGTTTGATGCCCATAAGATTATACTTGCTATGAGGACGCCTATCTTCAAGGCTGAACTATATGGCTCGATGATGGAGACTAGAAGCCAGTCGTATTCAAGGCATTGTTTCATTTCATTTATAATAGTTCGTTAAATACCATGGATGATCTTGAAGGGGAGGATATAAGTGAGATGGTTAAGAACTTACTAGTTGCTGCGTATAGGTACGCCATGGAAACGCTAAAGTTGATATGTGAGCAGATCCTGTCTAAGAGGCTTTCTACGGACACACACGCACGCACGCGCGCATACACACACGAGCGTGCATGCAGGCCTCCTCGCACATACCCACACCCACACACACACACACACACACACACACACACACACACACACACACACACACACACACACACACACACACACACACATCAACACAAATGCAAACACACTCGCACTCGCGCACACACAGGGTCCATATATTTTTTTGTTTCCACCGGGCCTTGCTTATGGCTTGGAGGCCCCTGGATTTCAGTTGCCTCACAGCCATGCTTTTCAGGTAAGTAACTCTACAATTTATTTGATCCCTTGAGGGTCATATGCTGTGTAAGTATATGCATGTAGAACTGAATATGCATTACGTTTTTTTCCATCCATTAACAAAACCTTCAGTCATTCTTGTGATTTGATCAGTTTGTATTCTTCTATTGATCCATTTTCTGATATACTTTTTTATTTTTGTCGAAACTTTTAAGATGTGGTGTTGGAGAGCTCTTTGTAACAGAGGAGATATTATTGGCATGCCAGAAAACTTAAATTGTACAACTGAAGAAGACATAAAGCAAGAAAGCTGGCCGCTGGTCAGTACACAAGATGCTACTTTGAACTAGCAGAGTATTTTCTTTTCATCTTTAAAATTTCCTCAGATTTTTGTTTCAATAGGAGCATCATAAACTGTTTACTTCGATGATTCGTCAATATATTTTCAAGGCAGAACCAATTGTCTTACAAGCAGCTCTCCTTTTTAGTATCTGTCAGCTAAATATGTCAACAATGACTATTTTCCACATGTGTTGCAGCAACAAGGCAGGACACACACATATTCTGAGTCACTGATTACAGCCTCCATACAGGCCTTGGTATAAGTCACCCAATTAGATCTTGCCATATTCTCCGTTCAAAAAGATTTGCCACATTCAACATTGGCGGCTACGACTGGACAGTTTGCTACTACCAGAAGGTACTATAGCCATGCTACCGAAGGTTATGTTGGGGTATCCCTCTAGCTTATTACTCCTAGTCCTGAAGTGGGGCCAACATTCAGTTTTGTTTTAGTCAACCTCAAACTGCGCTATCACAAGTAAAAGTAGAAAAATCACAACTATGAAACAATATACTTCGCGGTAGATCATTGCTTGGAGTCTATTCATTGATGAAAAGAAGTGAGCTAGAAGTTTCAGAATTCCTGCAAGATGATTGTATTATTATAAAATGCAAGCTACGAGTTATCGGCATGCCACAGATAGGCATGGGTGCACTTTCAAGTATTCGTGTGCCTCCTTCAGATATTATTGATAATCTTCCAATGTTGTTGGAACATAAGGTGGGAACATATGTGTCTTTTGATAATCAGGGTGTCACGTTTGATGCCCATAAGATTATATTGCTATGAGGTCGCCTGTCTTCAAGGCTGAACTATATGGCTTGATGATGCAGACTAGAAGCCAGTCGCGTCTTCAAGGCATTGCTTCATTTCATTTATAATAATTCTTTAAATATCATGGATGATATTGAAGGGGAGGATATAAGAGAGATTGTTAAGCACTTACTAGTTGCTGCATATAGGTACGCCATGGAAAGGCTAAAGTTGATATGTGAGCAGACCCTGTCTAAGAGGCTTTCTGCAGAAAATGTGGCTTTTGTATTTCATTTTTGCAGATCAAAATAACTGCAACAAAGTTAAGGATTCCTGCATAGAATTTATGAACCCTTCCAACCGAATATTTGATGTTCCACTTAGCCAAGGTTATTTTGAGCCTCAAAAGACACTACCCTTCTGTTTTAGTTGATTTTAGTTGAGATTCTAGAGATGCACGGTCGTCGTCATGCACGTCGACGTCGTCATCTCCTGCTCCGTCGTGCCACGCAGCGGCGGGGTTGCAGTGGCCCAGGAAACAGGCAATCACGAGGTACGGATCAATTTTCGATGCTACGCCGACCTTGGCTGTTATGATGTTGTCTGTTTGTTTGGTTATATGGATTCGGTGCTGTCTCCGACTTGAGCTCCAACGAGTTCGATTCCTGATTCCTGGACGGTATTGGCCCCAAAGAAAATAAAATATATTAGTCCTAAAAAAGAGAATTTGATTTGATCCTTCACAAAGAAAAGCCAACTACTCGGGACTTGTTGACAAATTGGTTGAGTAATATATTGATAGATCTTTGTTTTAAGTTCTTTCTTTGGACCGATGGCATTATACCATGTAAATAGACCATTTATAAAATTTATAAAAATTAATTAGGCAGCTCTCCTGCTGTTTTGGCTAAAAAAAAGAGTACATTTGATAGAACTGTTTTTGATTGTCATACATCCAATTCTACATACTCTATTACTGAAACAAATAAAGCAAGAGCTCTTACAAGTTGTCTGTCTGGCAACCTTTCCCGGCTTCCCACATTCGTCCTGACTGTTTTCGGATATCTGGGATCTAAACAGGAACGGGAAAACAAAAAAGAAGACTAAGAACAAAAATGGTTAGACGTGTTAATTTCCTGCCCATTTTTGCGGTTTTCCTTTTTTACCGGAAATATAATTCCATTACTCAGGGGCTACCAGATCAGCAGCAACAAAATTCAGAATACACGATGCGAGAGGCACCACAAAAGGGTCCTCCTCCTCAACACAACTAATTATGCCCCAAACTGCTAAGGCATGGGCTACTCTATTACACTCACCTGGGACATTTGTGATCCTACCATTTATGAAGTTTAAGTGCAATAAATCCTTTATCTCGTTGATCAACGTGCTTACGACCAAGGAATTATAGGCGTTAGTCGTGGGGGCTTGTGTTCCGGTACCCAAATCGATCACTGCTTGCAGTCCTTGTAGGCATGCCACAGTTTCTGCATGAAAAGCACACTGAGCAAATGATCAACCCTCCCACAACCAGCAGTCTGAGTAATCGCAATAAATCTCCAGAATTTCATCAACTGTCGCAACCGCAGCGGCACACCGGCACAAAGGGCATCTCAGCTTCACCGTCAGCCATGTCTCGACGTACGCGCGCGCCGTGGAACCGGTGCCAGTTCCTCCTCGCTGAAAATTCATCCACAAAAACTCGACTCAGGAATTTTATATCAAATTTTAACAAGAAATATTACATTACTGTCTGTGCTATCTATAAGGTAATTATGTTAAATAACGGTTTTTCCAAAGATGCAACAAATTGTATCATACCTCTGAGTTCTATTGAATGTGTGTGTATATATTGATGGGAGGATGGCAAGACTATTTCAATTCGGGAATATTATTGTTACAAATTTCGAGATCGTCCGGGAATATTTAATCCAATATTACATGGGAAGCGTATGTTCGAACAGTTTGCTGTGGATTCATACATAAAACTCAAAAGCAGCAGATTGGATTACATACGGACCCATCAAGATGAGTTACAAGCACATTTGTACCAGGGACTGTTTGACTCTTTAGACAGGTTCAGGGGACCCCCTATGTGCACCGTGCGCTACGCCGAGCTGCGGTGTAGCGCGGCCCGCGGCCTGCCAGCGTTGGGACGAGCGCGCGGCCCACAATCGTTTCCTGCGTGCGCGAGCGACTTTTCTACTACACGAGAGCAAGGAACGCTTGCATTCATTCGGGATGTTTTATTTTTTTTTCCATGAAACGTGTAAGTTTACGGATTTTTTTTTATAGGACAACTGATTCAGCATCTCTTGCAAATAAAACATTTTGTAATAACTATTTCAGTTGTTGTGATTTTTCTATCGCATAGAAACAACTGTTACAATAGATGAAAACAATTTGTTCCATCATTTGGAGCATTTGTTCCAGCAATGAGGACCAATTGTTCCATTATCTGGGAACATTTGTTCTAGCAATGGGGAACAATTGTTTCAAAAGAGGGAAACAATTGTTCTAATAATGAGGAATAATTGTTCCAAGAGAAGGAAACAAGAACAATTGTTCCAAGAGGTAGGAACATTTGTTCCAACAATTGAAAACAATTGTTCCATCATATGAGAATAATTATTAATTTTTCAAAATTCAAAAGAATATATTCATGTAGGATCTTGTTTTGTTGTATTAATTGCAAAGATCATCATGGTTCAAACGGATTCGAAAACGGAGTTACGGTTGAAGAGAAAAGTCCATTTGAAATTTGTTTCTTGAAAAGATTTCTTCCCACCTCTTCCAACCGGACAGCGACACGTGTCAATGGAGGCCCCAGCTCTTCACGTGAGGCAGCCAGGGGCACCGCGCGTGGACTTCGGTGGGTTGAATAATGTCTGTTGGATGTTTGCTGGCGTGAATCTTGAAGCACGCTACAACAAAGCTAAAAATAGAGCGCGCTATATATAGGGAATGCGCAGGTTCAGGGCTGCTCCGAGGCCTGTCCTTTTAGCCCGGCCCATGCCCAAACCAGCATGGAGGTCAACGAGCCGTGCTGGCACGAAGCCCATGGCAGGCCGTGCTTGGGCATGCCCTTGGACCGTCATACTAGTCTGACCACGGCCCATTAAAAGCATCACGATAGAGATCGACCTCGCCTATATAAGGCAGCCCTGATCCTCGCAGAACCCTAGCTCCACACGTACCCCCTCCACTCCGTGTTGCGCCGCAATCCACTCGGCCCGCTGTTGCTCCACCTCCAGATCTCACCGTCATTCGTTGCCAATCACCAGAGTCATCTGTCCCTCCCCTCTAATCGCCGGGCTCACGCTCCGCCCTCTTGCACCCTCCTACGTGAGCTCAAATGTGGTCCATGTGCCTGACCTAAACTGGGCAAGAAAAAAATGCAAAATCAGTCCCTTTCAACAATGCCATCGTGGTTCAGTGTCGACTGTCGAGCAGCGGGTGATGGTGTAGGCGAGTGAAAGGGCAGCGATTACGACCGGCGAGCGAGCACTCGGCACCGGCGCACTTCAGAGTGGCAAGGACGCACCGGGCGGGTACAGGGTTGATCCCTGTCTCGGTGAGCAACCAAACCCAAATCCTTCGTAGATGATCTGGTATCCCCATTTCCTTCACACCGGCCTTTTTGATTGCAGATTTTGTGTCTGCGGCGGCGTACGTAGCTGACCGGAATTATCCTGGTACATACCCCGTGGTTCCATCAGGTTCTTGTACTCCTCCGGCACGCGCACGCAAGGGAGCGATGGACTATAGCAATGCCATCCACTTCATCCTGGACGCATGGGACAATGAGGGGGCTCTTCGGGCGGCGGCAGGGGCAGCATGAGCAAGTCGCATGCCATTTGGTGAGATTTTCTTCGAGCCAGATGCCCATCATGACCTCCGCCAGCGTCGTGGCCGGGGATGGCGGTGGCAGCTCACAGGGCAGGAGTTCGTACAAAGGCCGCCACTGCAAGTTCTACACCGAATCGAGGAAGGGTGCCCCTACGGCGACGCCACTCGCCGTCGGTGCACTTTCTGCATGATGAGCAGTCCAAGGCGCGGGAGAGCGTGGCGATCAGCCACTCGCCGTCGGTTGGTGGTGGAGGACGGATACAATGTTGCCTCTGCCAATGGAATGTAGGTGCTGAAGCCATCCAACTGGAAGACTAGGATTTGCAACAAGTGGGAGATGACTGGACACTGCCCGTTTGGAGCAACAAGTGGAAGACTAGGATTTGCAACAAGTGACTTTTTGCTCATGGAGCGGCAGGTGAGTTTCGTGCTAGTATTGGCCCGTAATCTCTGACTGCATACATTTCTTGCATTTAGAACTGCCCAAGAATCATTATTTGCTTAAAGCACGCGTTTCTTAAGTAAGTTTATGTATGATACATGGTTCACTTGTTAGTTTTTTGTTAAATTGGATGCAATAGTGTTATGTCATTACCATTTGATTTGTGACCCTGTTTTACTTGCATATCTAGTGATATGATGGAGGATATTTGAAGTGCTCTCTTATTTATGCAATTATAAGTCGGCAGCCTAATTTTGAGCCATGCATCACCATTTCATGAGTAGTATGTGTCTGATACATAGTTCACTTGGTCATTTCTGATGAATTGGGGGCAATAGTGTTATGTCATTGCCATCTGATTTGTGATCCTGTTTTACTTGCATATCTTGTCATCTGATGGATACGATTCTGAGTGCTCTTTTATTGATTGCAGCAGTGTAGCCCTAATTTTGAATCATGTTTCATCATTTTGTTCATCAGTTGGTCCTTTAAGGGACATGTCCTGCGGCGCCACTAGTACTACTAGAAATCTGTTGGGTATGAGTTGCCCATCATGTATGAATATGGTGCTGGGTGTTATTTTTCTGAACCATTTCCTTCAAGCACTGTTATTCCGCATAGAGGCCTTGTGGTTGTCAAAAGTAGCTCTGTTTCCCCTTTTTTCTCTTTACACATGAGCACATTACTTTGACGTGGATGATTCACATCATAGGTTCTCCAATGAAACTTCTAATTTATTACCAGGATGTCCATAAGATGTAACAACAATCACAACCATATGATAAGTTTGGTCCTTAGTCCACATTAAATTTCGGTCTTAAGTTCCAGTTTAAGCCAACTCATATGGGCTTACATTACCGAAGGGACAGGGTGGTATGGGCTTTCGTGATCTTCAGCTTTTTAACAAAGCCATGTTAGGCAAGCAGGGTTGGAGGTAGATGACTAGACCCGAAGCCCTCTGCTCCAAGGTAATTAAGGGCAAATATTTCCCTCATGGAGATTTTCTGTCGGCGACTAGGAAAAGGAAGAGCTCCGAGACATGGAAAGCTATGCAACATGGCAGAGATATCCTGAAATGTGGTATTATCAAAAGGGTAGGACCGGGCTCATCCATTCATATTTGGGAGAATAACTGGATCCCGGGTATCGACTCACTGAAACCACGAGTAAGGCTGGAGGAAGCTCAGGTTGGCATGGTAAATGAGTTGTTCATACCAGGAACACGTGTTTGGAATGAAGTGCTAGTAAAGGAAAATTTTATTGCTATGGATGCCGAGGAGATTCTGAAGGTGAAACCAACCATACATGCGGAGGAGGACTTTTATGCATGGGCCTTTGAAAAGAGTGGTTATTATTCAGTTCGCTCGGCGTACAGAGTACTGAATGAAGAAGCAGAGCAGCGATATATCCTGAGGGAGAATGCCGGTGCCACTTATGATGATAGCCACTGGTGGAAAGTTTTGTGGAAGATGAAAATACCTCCAAAAGTACGAATCTTCTTGTGGCGGGTGATTAATAATTTCTTACCGAGAAAGGCAGAATTGAGCAGGCGACATGTAGCCATGAAAAGCCATTGTGAGGCGTGTGGTGATCCATCGGAGAGTTTATACCATGTGGTGATGGAGTGCACTTATGCTCGGAGATTTTGGGTGGCGGTGAAGGTGACGACTGGTGTCAAAATCCCCAAGCTGCATCCTCAAACAAGGGCAAAAGATATTCTAGCAGGTCAGTTGTGCTCGGAAGATGAAGCCAATGTGTTGGTTTGTGGGGCATGGTCTCTTTGGATAGGTCGAAATGCTAGAAATCATGGGGCAAAACAGTGGAGCCCAAACGCTGCGGCCAGACACATAGCAAAAATGCTGGAGGACCTAGTGTGCTTGAAGAGTGGTGAAAAACAAAATCAAGTTAGAGTGTTTGAGCGATGGAAGCCTCCAGATACTCTGATGGAGCATTTCTAATGGCATCCAGTACTTGAGCGTCAGGTGTGATTATTCGGAATGAGAACGGGGACACTCTTGCTGTGGAAGGTCGTTGGTTGGAGCATTTGCCTGATGCTATAACAGCAGAAGCATGGGCGGCAAGGAATGGCTTAGCGTTAGCCGTGGCAATGGGCTTCGACAAGGTCATTCTAGAGGTAGACAACAGCCAGCTAGCAAGTTCTTTACGAGCTGCTGTACCTCTTCTTTCGATGATTTCTGGTTTGTGTCAGGAGATCCAAGAGCTTGGTAGATCCTTTATTTCTTTCGAAGTGTCTTTGGTAGGACGGGAAGCAAATTCGGCAGCTCACTGTTGCGCGAAAATGCCTACTGCGTCTAATAGGGTGTGTTCTTGTGTGGGTTACACTCCGGACTGGCTCCTTGGAGTTGTAACGAAAGATTGTAATTCTGTTGGAAGTTAATACAAGCTCTTGTGATTTGCCCTCAAAAAAAAAAAAAATGCCATGGCACATTTGTATGGCAGCTTGTGGATTGTATGTTACAATATTTTTTTTTGTGCGTTGACCAGATCACTTGCACTCGTCTATACTTCATAGAGTGTAAAACTTTTTATGTTTGAAATATTTGCTGTTTCTCTCGTGCATTGAGGCCCCTTGCTATTTTGGATTCGTGACAAAAGATTTCACTGCACATTTGAATGGCAGCTTTGTGGAATGTACGGTACAATTTTTGTTTTAAATTTATTTGATTTATTTGCTTTTGTATTTTCAGTTCTTGGAATGTCCCAATATGACTATATATACCTTTATTTTTGAAATCCTCAAGTTGGTTGTTGTCTTTCTCTTTTCACATATTGACCTTTGCTTAGAAAGGAAAACTACTCTATTTATTAATAAAACATCATTTTCATCTCATCTCATTGTATTCCAGCTCGTAGCCTAACTATCAGAAAGTTGAATATTACCAAGTGTCACTAATGCACTTGAGGAAGCACCCACTTGACGGTCGAGCCCTCATGTGGTTTTTTGTCCCTCCCCTGGAAAGTACCACAATAGTCAAATTATTGAGGATAGGGATGACATGCATCAAAATTTGGCACAAAAAATTATAGGTAATTACTCCATCCGGTTTTTATTCAAATTGTTGTCTGAAACGTCAACAATTGGCAACCGGAGAGAGTAATACTTAGTAAGCAGACTTATCAATAAAAAATGCCATCTACAACCATCTTCTATCACTCACAACTTGGTGGGTAAGCTGACTCAAATTGCAAATGATATAGCGCTTAATAAGTGAAGGCTTACTGTTAAGTTTTAGCAACGTAAAAAAAACAACCGTCGTTAAAGCCCCTTTTTTTTGTTGTGTAGTGTATGTCTTCTACCAAGAATAATCTGTAAAAAAATCATATACATTTCTCATGAAAATAAAAAGACCATGTTTCACATGAACACGTCAAAATCAAGTTTGTGATTGTTTTTGGTTCACGTAAAATAAAATTTATCCATTGCAAAATCCTAACAGGTTTGGAAACAAATATTCCTACAATAATTATGGAGGGCCTATTATTACATCTTTGGAAGGTAAAACTTGCATCAAACTAGTAGAAATGGACGTAAAACTTGCATCAACTAGTAGAAATTAATTCATTTGGTCTGGTAAAATGAACTAGTTCTCTGCTACGGCGAGCCTCACGGACGCCCCAGGGGTCTTTTGTCCGATATAGTCGGCAGGCTGCACCAACGAACAGCTTCCGGTGACGGACCGTTGTCTCCGACCCGAATTCGGAAACAACTTCCGGCCGTCAGCGGCGCCCCCTCCTCCTCCTCAGGTGTAGCAGCTTCGCAAAGTAGTCGGACAGCTTGTCGCGCCGCCAAACGACGTTGTTGTTCCGCGGCGGCGCCAGTCTCCGGGTCCCCGAAATCCACGGCTGTTTGAAGACGGTGACGACGCACTCGATGCTGAGGCAGTCGTCGCGGATGTACACCGGCGCCTCCACCTTCTTCCTCTCCGCGAGCGATGCCCACCCCCACGCGAAACCGTCGTCGGTGTCACGGAACAGCACCCGACCGGTCTGCCACGACGGCAGCCTTCGCGGCATGTAACAAGTCGACACCGACGACGATGACGGCAGCAAGTTCAGCACGCACGACGCCTTCACTTCGGCTCCTCGGGTCACGAGCTCGATGTAGGCGGACACGTGGCCTGTCCTTGCCGTGCTGTCGCCGGCGGGGTAGAAGCGGACGGCCCAGTGGAAACTGCCGGCCTCGAAGGCGTCCGACCGGACGGAGTGGTTGGCGCCGACGAGGTTCAGCAGGCTGCTGTAACCCTTGATAACGAACACGTGCCGGCGACGCACGGCCTCCGCGGTGGAGGACGCCGTCGTCTCCAGCTCCGTCACGCGCGGCCGCGATGACGAAGCCCAGCCAAAGCAGCAAGCCATGGCCGGCGCGGCGATATATGTTCTGATCAGTGATCACTGATACTAATAACTCGGAGAAACTAAGTTGACTGTCTGGATGCGACGGACAACTCAGTCGATCTTGGCAGGTTGGTGCGTTCCAGTGGGTTTATACTCGCACGCCATGTCATCACAGCTGGCAAATACTGCTGAACGGAACGGAGCATAACTCGTCCCCGACATGAATTTAAAACAGAGTTGGGCTCAATCAAATTAAAGTCTCAAACATGAACTTCAACATCATCGTCCGACCCCTCTACTTCTTCCCACCCTATATGATTCGGGATTTGCAGGATGGCATTTTGTGTTGCATTAGGAGGTGGATGACAGTGGCGGACCCAGGATTTTACTAAGAGTATGCGGCGACGGCGCCGGGGACGGCGACGGAGGCCGCGGGGGCCGCGGCGCGACGGGGCGGGGGCGGCGGTCGGCAACGAGCTCCTCCCCTGTTGGACACGTGGCGGGCGCCGGCAGCGGACACGCGCTCGCTTATCCCGTGTCCGTACGCGCAATAACCGCCCCCTAGTCCAAACCATCGCCGCCGGCCGCCCACCCGCCGCGGTGCTGACCGCCGATCCCTTTGCCGTGCTGCAGTACTCCCTCTCCGGGACCCAAAAATGGCGGTGGCGTCCCAGCGTCCAAGATCGAGGACCGCGTCGCGGTCCACGGCGGAGACGGCAGAGGCCACGCACACGTTCGAGATCGACGAGTTCAGCCTGCACAAGGGCATTGGGGCCGGCCGCTTCATCAGATCCGCCGCGTTCGCCGCCGGCGGCCTCGACTGGTGTGTCCGCTTCTACCCCGACGGGTTGCGTCCGGCGGACGGCAAGGATTCCTGCACAATATTGTTGGAGCTTCTGAGCGAGAGATCGCAGGCGAGGGCGCTCTACGACGGAACATCGATGCCAATGTTTTGGCGGACAGCGCTGACGTTGTTCAGCACTATGGACGCGAGTAAGGGCGCCCACAGTGGTACAGACAGTTTGTATGTATCTTGAATATCACACACAAACTGCAGAATAGACAACTTACACAGTGCATTATTGTCTGTTGGTATGTCTGTATACTAGTTAACTTATGCATGGAACCATAAATTAAGTTGATCAAGTGTGAATTTGATTGTACTGATTATTTTGTTTCTTGTGTTAGAATGCATTGTGGATTAAAACATAAGTGCAAATAAATGTAACGTATTTGTATGGTCCTTTTTGCTAGGAAATCATTTTTGATATAAATTAGTTTTTGTTTAGCCCATTTGCGAACTCAGGTTTATTTAAAAGAATTTGTGGAGACGTGGCAGCAGGAACTCCACATCTTATCACATGGTTCTCGTCGCTCATGGAGATAGTTTCCCTGCTGCGCTTCTGCTACATCTTGACTCTTCCACTCGGAGAAAAGGAAAGAAAAAAAGAAAAGCAGCTAGCGGCGGAGACTGTAGAGTAGAGCTCACCCGCGGCGAGGTTCTGGTGCCGCCCAGCACAATCCAAACTACAAAGCCTCTGCTCCAGCGGGGAGCGACCGAGAGGGGGCACTGCCGCATCCGGGGACGCCCGTCCCCAAGCTCCATGGCATGTGCGCGCCTGCGAGGCTGCATCCAGATCCTGGCACAAGATGGCGGCGGCCAGCAAGAGTCGCGGTGCAGCAGAGAGGCGGAGCAGGGAAGTCCGCGACGGCCACGGCAGCAGGAGAGCGCGGCTGGAGATTTCGCAGCAAATCCCGTCGATCCGTCGTCTCCTTGCGACCATGCGGGCAACGCGCTTCGGGTCGACGATTCGCTCTCGGAGCACGAGCCCATGCCGTCGCCTCGGAAGGCAACGACGCAGCCGTCTCTTCCCCACACAGAGGGGTTTTTTGCAAAAAAGCGCAGCATATAGACGGCACACACAGCCGCGTTGTGGGTGCCCTAAGAGCACTTCCAGTGGCATCGACGTGTACAAGTTCTCGGGGGACAACAATCTGAAACACACACACACACACGAGGGCGCTGGCTCGGATTGAATTCAGTTACATCCCAGTAATCTGCATTCCGATTGATTCTTGTTCATTTCGCTTTCTATAAACACTACGGAAACCCCATATTTGCCGAGTGCCAGAGGCACTCGGCAAAGCCAGTATTACACTCGGCAAAAAGTTTGCCGAGTGTCACTCGGCAAACACCGGACGGCAAACAGCTCTCGGCAAAGCCGGGTTTGCCGAGTGCTTTTTGTCGGGCATTCGGCAAAGATTTTGCCGAGTGTCGAAAAGGCACTCGGCAAAATAAAGTAACGAGACAGAGGGAAACGGCCGTCAAGAGGGTTTGCCGAGTGCCCTGACGGCAGGCACTCGGCAAACAAAAAAAATTTGCCGAGTGCCAGAGGCCTGGCACTCGGCAAATTTTTTCATTTGCCGAGTGCCTGGCCTCAGGCACTCGGCAAATTTTTTTGTTTGCCGAGTGCCTGGCCTCTGGCACTCGGCAAACAATGGTAAGTTTGCCGAGTGCCAGGCACATGCACTCGGCAAACAATGGCACATGTGCCGAGTGCCTCAGTTTTGGCACTCGGCAAAAAACTGAGGCACTCGGCAAAAAAAATCGATAGATTGCAATAAAATGTTTAAAATCACTGCAACCTGGACCAAAATCACACCAAATCATACATATATGCTCACCATCATCACATACACATATATATCATCACAAACACATAGAAATCACCATAAACACATAGAAACCACCACAAACACATAGAAATCCATCACAAACACATATTTGTCTCCAAGTACACATAGAAATGTTTCAACTTGACATCCCCAAACACAACTAGTCGGTTCATGCAATTGAAGTACAAATACAACTATAACCTACATCGGAGGAGGGCGAGAATAAGGAGGGAACGGTGACCAAGCATTGGGAGGGGAAACCGGCTGATTGTTGGATCCAGCGGATATATTCTGCAAGAAGAAGATATTACATGATTAACACAACTTACACCAGATTAGCTCAAAGTAGCCATCACGGACAACACCATAGTTAATTCCACGCGAAAGGGAGAGAAGGGAGAATGAGCGCCAGGAACTCGATGGCCTTGAAGCAAGAACATGAACATTTCAATCCATTTAACAAAAACAGAAAAAGAAAAAAAAATGGAGAAGAAGCTCACCTTGATGCCGGTGTGGAGGTCGTCGGGGAAGGGGAGAGGGGGGGGGGGGGGGGGGCAGGGGCCGGGGGAGCGGGTGGCGGCGTCGGGGCCGGGGAGCGGTGAGGTGGCGGCGTCGGGGAGGGCGTCGCGGCGGAGGAGGACGCGGTGCGGCGGCCGGGGACGAAGCCGCGGCGGGGGAGGATGCGGCGCGGCGGCGGGGGACGGCGCCGCGGTGGGGGAGGGCGCTGCGGCGGGGGAGGATGCGGCTCGGCGGCGGGGAACGGCGCCGCGGTGGGGGAGGGTGCCGCGGCGGGGGAGGATGCTGCTGCTGCGGCGGGGGAGGATGCGGCGCCGCGGCGGGGGAGGGCGCCGTGGTGGGGGAGGATGCGGCGCGGCGGCCCGGGAGGATGCGGCGCGGCGGCGGGGGACGGCGCGGTCCGGCGCGGCGGCGAAGGTGGCCGACGTGCGCGCGGGTGATGGGCGAGGTGCGCGGGTGCCGAAAGGACAAGGAAGAGAGAGAGGGGCGCGCCCCGTGTGGGGAAATTAGAAAAGTTTGCCGAGTGCCGGATCTGGGGCACTCGGCAAACAGGTAGGCACACGGCAAACAATGTTTGCCGAGTGCTGCCAAAGTGGCACTCAGCAAACATTTTCAGTCGACCGATAAAAAAAAATTAAAAAATACAAAACAAATTCAAAAAATTTCCAAATTTTGTGTACATACACTTCTTATGCTATATTAACTACAAAAAAATGTTTTGAAGTGAAACGATAATGTGACTTCCGTTTTGGTTCGAAATCTAAACGATCACTTTATAACTCTATGGATCTTCTTCGCGTAAGCTTTGGTTTCTAAACAACGTACGTGACAACTATAGCGAAACTTTTTCTACAATTTATCATGGCCTCCACGTATGATTTCATGATACCTACGCGAGTCTCGTAATTTTCGGACTTTGTTTGAATTTTATAAAATTAAAATACTATTGCAACCCATCTTTGCGCTTATATTTTATGTACAAGATGAACGAATTTTCAGTTCATTTCATGGTTAAGACCTTACATTGGACTCAAGAACATGAATATCAACTTTTGCGTGCATAAACTTTATTATTTGAATCACCTAAAGTTCAAATTTGAATTATCTTAAAAATATACTTTATAAGTCATAAACACCTTAAATATACCAAACGGATGGAAAAAATCACCAAACTTTCGCATGAGGCAACATTCATACATATATCCACCACATAAATAGAAATTGTGGGGAAAAATGAAAAAAAAAAATTGCCGAGGGCCAACGTTAGGCACTCGGCAAACAAATAGTTTGCCGAGTGCCACTAACGGAGGCACTCGGCAAACAATTTGAGCACCGTGTGTTACTTGTTTGCCGAGTGCCTCTGGAGTTGGCACTCGGCAAACTATTTGTTTGCCGAGTGCCGGTGGCGTGGCACTCGGCAAACAGTTAAAGTGCCGTGTGCTTGATGTTTGCCGAGCGCAGAGTCCTCGGCACTCGGCAAAGACATTGTTTGCCGAGTGCCCGACAAAAGGCGCTCGGCAAACATCGAAACACTCGGCATATAGCCGGTTTCCCGTAGTTGTAACACCCTGCGTCCAAAACCGCTTACCGCCCAGCCCCCACGTGGGGCGAGCACGCGCATGCACATAGCACCCCTCTTACGCTTTCGTCCTCGCTTCGTGTAAAAGGGTTAACCCGGAAGTGCTATGCTTGAAACCAACAAGGGTTATATGTTGACCCTCACCCACCTAAACAACCAATGTGGGACTATTCCCACAACTTCACTTCACTTCTGGGCCACTTGGGCCGAAACCACTACTAACAGGCTACAAACGGGCTGGGGTGTTACAGTCACCCCCCCCCCCCCTTTAAGGGCTGACGCCCCGGCAGCACACCGCATACACGGCATCTGGATACCCAAGATCTTCTCTCGGTGCAACGGCCATGCATGCCCCCTCCACGGGCAACGACACACATGCGCACGTGCAGCGAGAGTCGGCTCTGATACCAAATGTAACACCCTGCGTCCAAAACCGCTTACCGCCCAGCCCCCACGTGGGGCGAGCACGCGCATGCACATAGCACCCCTCTTACGCTTTCGTCCTCGCTTCATGTAAAAGGGTTAACCCGGAAGTGCTATGCTTGAAACCAACAAGGGTTATATGTTGACCCTCACCCACCTAAACAACCAATGTGGGACTATTCCCACAACTTCACTTCACTTCTGGGCCACTTGGGCCGAAACCACTACTAACAGGCTACAAACGGGCTGGGGTGTTACAGTAGTGAAAGTCGTGTTTCTGATGGCTATAAGTGGACACTTCGATACTTTCCAGACGGTGTTACTGATGAAATCAAGGGCCATGTGTCTGTTGCACTTGAGCTGATGACTGAAAATGAACCCGCAAGGGCTCTAATCAGCATAACTTTTGCCGGTGAGGCAGATAGGTCAGCATGGGCAGGACGGACAACTGCTGTACAAATTCAACAATAATGAGAACCGATTTCTGTATCACTGGACAGAAATATGAAGTGATATCCAACACCAAAAAATCCTCGTGCAAAATGATTGGGATTGGCTTGTGATCCAGTGCCGCATTTCTGTTGTTAGATCAAATCAGTTGTTTAAGACTGTACAGCTTCAAGTAGTCGAGCTAGGTTCAAGCATCAGATATTTTGCAAAATCTTGGCATGTTGCTGGAGGATCATGTTACAGCTGAAGTGATATTTAAGGTGGAACAAGAAACTTTCCCTGGTTATAGGATCATGATGGCTGCACGTTCACCTGCGTTTGATAGGCAATTCTTTGGGCAATTGAGGGAAAAGGACATGGGCTGTGTAATAGGGCACGACATTCAACCTTCTGTCTTCAGTCCCTTTTGGATTTTATATATACTGATTCACTTCCAGAGTTAAGTGATAATGGATGGGAATGACCAGAAAGAGCTTGTCCTACATTGGCTGGTAGCTGCCGATTGTATTGGAACGCTTATGGACGTATGTGAATGTGAAAGCATCCTGTGCAAGTCGTGGACATGGAAAGCTTGCTAAGTACAATAGAGTTGGCAGAACACAAAGCTTCTAAAGTCATGCATTGAGTTTCTAAAACACTCAGAAACAAATAATATGATTGCAGGTCAGTGCCTCAGTGGTAAAAGGATGTGGCGGGAGAAATTCGCCATCAGCTTGAGGCGCTGCAGAAACAGAACTGACTTCATACAATCAATGTCCAGCTCTATAGTTCTCATCTTGTAGATTGGGAAAACGATGATGCGGATGCATGCCCTGAAATTAATCTGGAACACGGTGTTTTCAAGTTTCCAATTACTCAATAATAAGCATGTTATTTGTGGAGTATGACTTTTTATCAATTTTCAGCAATACTTAATTGGCCACAAATGATGTATACCACATCACTGGCGGAGCCAGCTACCATACTACTCCGTTTCCTTTTTCTCTCTCCTGCTATAACCTTCTTTGGTTCTGGCTGGCAGTGAAGCTAGGTGACCGCGGTGATGTGAAGCGGTTCTGTTAAAAGCTCACTGACCTTGTAGAGGCTATGGAAGCCACTGTACTGGTCAATCTCAACGGTCATACAAAGAGTAATGAAAACATGTTTGTTCGAGGGTTGATTCAGTGGAAATGGAATCCATGCTGATGCACTTTCCAGTTAACAAGCGAAGCAGAGTTTGAGAAACTTAAACAACTTAAACAGAGGTCATGGACGTGTGGGGCTGAAGTTGAGGCCTCGCTGCCCTTGTTGTTCTTGGGGAAGATCAGTTATATATGTATCGACTGCGTCTCAAGGTTTTCCTGATGTGGTTCTGATCTACTTGGTCGAGATGGTGGCATCAAAAGATAGAGATGATGTGCAAGCTAGAATGTATTGTAGTTCTCTCTACAGACAAATCTAACCCCATATATTGCGCTCACCCCAGCATTTTGGATCACTAACTCATGAAACATTGAAGGTTTTTGACACCGAGCCCCCTAGTTGAAAGTGTATTCAGCAATTGTGAAAATATGTTGGCTACACACCATTGGGGCTGTGCAAGTTGACATAGTTGTTGGCATCTGCATGAATTGATGAAATCCAATACTTGTATATGTTTGCCAAAATGCATCATATCTGAACGGAAGCATCAATATGAAAAGAGGGGAGCATATATATTAAATAGTATATTTAGTACTCTGTAATTGTCACCTGCTTCACATGGTGAACTATTGGGGATGGATTCTGTTCTGCCACTGGCACAATTCTTAGATAGACATTTGGTTGTAGAGATATGCAGGCGTGCCTTGGTTTGCGACATATACGGAACTAGAATTATGGGAATTTGTCATTGCAACGTAAACGACAGAGATATGTCTTCACTCTTCAGGCACCTCCATTTTATCCAATCATGTCCGACTAAGTACTTAACTAAACAATTCCTACCATGACGTATGTGTATATAACATATTCAACAGATATGTATATGCATTGCATTGGCAATGTGCATCTACTAACAAGGACAGCAGACAAATATCCACACCAAAGCCATGTAACAATTGTCTCCTTATGTGTGGTACTAAATTAAACACTAATAAAGAGGTTGGAAAATGATCAACTAATATTGTTATGTTTGATAGTTTCAATTTATGATCCTTGGAAGGTTTTCACCTGGATTGGTTTCTAATGCATGGCTCAATTAGTGGACTCATCTGGTAAGATATGCATCGGTATAGGATGAAGATAAAATAAGTCTCCACGAAACTAGCCCCATTTAAAGCTAGACAACTGAAACATACGTTGCACCGATCACAAAGTGGATACTAGTAAATATGCTGGTGCCGTACCAATGATTATCTACTACGACAACCCAGCATAAATTGTTACTATATATGTATGATTGGCTACCATATATGAGATGAGGTTATCACCACTACAAGAGATCAGGTCCTTCTGCAACATAAAAAAAACTGGATTTTGTCATGATGAACAATTACGATGCTAGCGCGACGAAACTGAGTTCGTCGCCTATGCACGTTGAGAATCATGTTCTGTGGGCTAAACACTGTTGTTGGCCTTTTTTTTATTTTGCTTATCGGCCTTTTTTTAACATTTTCTTTCGTAGCAATCCTTTCTTTTTTGCCCTTTTCATGACCAAGTTACTTTTGTAACCCATAACTTCTTTATTATGGCCCACGTAGCTAGGGGCGGAGCTTCCTTGTGGCCTAGGTAGGCCATGCCCCCCCCCCCCCCCCCCCCCCTTCCTTGCCAAGTTAAAATTTACACTAAATAAACAGTATTTAGCAACTGTTCACTAGCAATTTGTGCTCAATTAGCTTGGTTGGCCTCCCTTGGTTTTGTGCTCAAGCTTCGCCACTGAGTTACGTAGCCATACAACCAGTACCATTATAGAAAATATAGTCCATTCATTACAGCCCACAAATCCAGAAAGCATGTTTTATTTTATTTTTCTTTTCCACGAAGTCTGAATAAATCAAAAACAATTTTAAATAACCGCTCAAATGAAGTAAAATAAATTCTTAAAATTCAGAAAAGTAAAAAATATCAAGTAAACAACTAAAAGGCCATTTTCATCACGATTATATGACAAGTCCCATGTAAATAAACTACACACGTAATATACTAAAATACAGCTATTATATACTTCGCAAACAGTACACTGAAATATTATGTATTGTACACATGGCTACCGCCACTACCCCCTGGCTACATGAAAATGGCCAACCTCCAGTGATGGGCGGACACCCGCCACTGCTAGCCCTCAGAAACAAATAAAGTAAAGGAATAAGTCTACATCACCCCCTCAACTAATGTCGGTTATCTACTTCACCCCTAACCTTTGAAACCAGATGTTTAACCCCCCGAAGTATTGAAAACCATTTAAATAACCCCCCCCCCCCCAACTGGTTTTGTAAGGCGGTTTTGCCACCGTGGCACGCTGATGTGGACATGTTTGTAGTGTTAGATAGGGCTGACGAGTGGAACCGGTTTGTAAGTGAGATCTCACTCATCTCTCTCTTTCCCGTCTCTCCTTTCGCTCACTCGGATTATGAACTTGACCAGGCTACACGTGACCATGCCTCCTCTGTGCTCGGAGCCGCAATTGTCGCGACCCCCTGCCATGCGGAACAGCCAAGATTCCTTCTCTGCGCTCGCCATGCGTCCCATGCTGGTGGCCACTCGAGATCCATGCGACCGTCTGCTGCACTGCAGCGCACCGCATGCTTACTGGCCACCCTTGTTAGTGGGACGAGCTCCATGGCCACGCCCGTAGCAAGACCAAGCTCCATGGATGCAGCCGCTGGGGCCTGTGGAGGGGTCGCCGTGGCTGCGCCGGCGCAGAGGAGGGACCGCGGCGAGCACGGAGTAGGGGCCGCATCAATGTTGGCGGCGCAAAGAATGGAGGGGACATAGTGACGGCGAGAGCAAATGAGTGCTCACGATGTCGAGAGCGGAACGGTGGCCATTGAGCCACCATCTCCAAGTCCAATCGTGCAACCCGACAATAATTCACCATTGATTTCTTCTTCCTTTGCGAGCTATACCGCAATTCCTGAGTGGATCCATAACCCACACCTCAAATTGGTTAGTCCTCCATCAGGCGCGCACCATGGATGAAGTGCATGCGTGCCTCCTAACTTGCGACGTGGCTCCTACTCCAGCTCTCCTCTAAGCGAACTTGGGCGTTGAACATGAAGTGAGTCCCTTTTTTACCGAGCTCTGCCGCATCTGAGCAGCCAGGGATCCATGCTTGACAGCCTCGCCATGTTTGATGCAGCCGTGGTGTGTGAGGAAGAGGGAAAAGAAGAAAAATAATAGAGATATAGAACTGACATGTGGGTCAGGTGTCATGTCAACGACCACATAACATGTCACGTCAGCAAAACCGCCTTCAAAACCACCTTTAGAGCAACTCCAAGAGCTCCCAAATTAAAAAAATTCCTCCCAGAAAACTGGTATTGGGAGCTCCCAAAAACTAATGGGAGCAAAGAAAAAACCTCTCCTCAAACAGTTCCCAAAATCTGGTTCCAAAATAAAATTAAAAATCGCGATTTGGGCCTCAGCATCAGTTTTGGCCCACTTGCACATCGTGTCCAACTAATTTGCATGGCCTTTATTCATTGCCGCACGCTGTTATGATTTGGCCAGGTTCATTTCAATCGAATTCTCTCCTGATCTCTCTCCCGATCAAATGGCAGATCGAAGTTCCAATATATTTTAGCTCACATGTATTTCTGCTCAATAATTGAGCTAAAAAGAGGTTCAGAGACCTTCAATGTACACAAGTGGATGTCATGGCTGTGACAAGAATAAGATAATCTGCCGGCAATACTAGTTTCAGAAAATATGCAGATAGCATGGCCTCAAATAGTTTATAAACGATTTTCTACCAGAAAATTATTTGGACCCAACTTTATGGCCACCAGTTGACAATGGTGAAAGCATTAGGAAAAAATGCTTGTGGCATATATCTTAGACTGAGATACTGTTGCTCAAATACAAGGATCACAAATTCACAATTTATATCTACTGGCTGCTTAATTCAGAAAACTAGTATCAGAAAAAATTCAGAGGATAGCGTGAATAGAGGCAAGATAACCAGGCGCTCCTGCTACAAAGACAAGAAATTCGCATCATGTAACACCGGATCAGACCATGGTGGAGGTCACGTACAGCATTTTCACAAGCACTTGATGAACAGGTACGGAGAGCAGAATTTTTACAAGGGCTCGATGAGCAATACCAAATGAGCAAACCAGATCGTGCAATTACCAGAATGCACGCTGTTTCCTGGACTCAATCGACGGAGGTGGCAAACTGGACTGCACAGGGCAGCCGCCGCCGCCTGGCGAACTGGTCAGGTGATCTTCGTCAGGGTGCCGCGGCAGCGTGGTTTCGTCAGGCGCGGCGGCGACGAGCTCTTTGGCAAAGCACGTCGCTATTGCGAAACTGCAAGGACGGGAGGAGAGGGGAGAGGGAATAAATAGTGCACGGGAGGAACGAAATTGGAGATTGGGAGCGCGAGGAGGAGAAAAGAAGGCAAGCGAAGCCATCCGGATCGGGAGCGGCGAAAAAATTGGGAACGAAAACAGGAGCTGTGTTGGAGAACCAGATTTTTGTGTTCGTTTCCAAAATCGGATTTTGGGAAACTTTTCTGGAAGCTCTTGGAGTTGCTCTTAGGGGGTTATTTAGATGGTTTCTAGTACTTCAGGGGATTAAGTACTCGGTTTCAAAGGTTAGGAGGTGAAGTAGTGTCACACCCGGTTTTAAGGCCAAAACCGAATGCTCATCTATATGTGTGCCCAGGATCAAGATTCACACATATAGGACAAAATGAAGTAACAGTACAACCAATGTCACAAGTAAATCGTATAATTATTACAATGTCTCAAAGGACTAAACAAATACAAACGCTAGCGGAAGACTCCATAACGCCACAGGCAGTCGACCGGGGGCTCCACAAGCTTAGTCTTCACCAATCTTCTTCAAAGTAGTCCATCTTCACTCTCTGAGCAGCATATCATGATAGTAGAGGAAATAGCAAGCGTGAGTACATGTCGTACTCCGCAAGTGTGGGAGAATATGCAATATGCAAGCTTATAACAAGAAAGGCCAACATATGGTTCATAGCAGAAAAGCAACTTAACTTAAGACATTATTAAAGCACCTATATTACTAAGTGAAATAAACCCCCCAAAGGTCATTAACATAAGGTCAACTATACAGGTTACTCCACCTGTAAAGCCAAGGGTTACTCCACCCTAACCAACCTACAGGTTACCCCACCTGTAGAACAAACGGGTTACTCCACCCAAATCTGGTTACCCCACCAGATCCACCCAACCATTCCCACTAATCATGTGAGGATCCAGGCCGCTCCTGACCGTGAGCACGGCTGTCATGACAGTTTTACTTCTCTGCAGAGGTGCACAACTTTACCCACAAGGTGGTGATTTCATCATCCGTCGATGACTAAAGTCTCCATGTTGCCACTTCACACTACCGAAGGTGTGAGGCCAAGAGATCACCACATGGTCTTTCAAAGTGCTTCCCAGCCGGCAAACATCCCATGCTAAGGTTCCACCGCTGTGGGATTACGCCATCCAGACAGAAGCCCCCTCTTGCACCGTGGCTAGGATTACTCCATCCATCACCTAGGAATGAGATTACTCCATCCCACTCCTCTTCCTTGAATGCCGCCAAACTGGGAAGACAACATAATACTTGACCAAGTCTACCATAATCAACCTTGTGCTTTGTGCTGTTGTCCTGGGTTGCCGCTCCACGAACCGGTCCTTATGATCACAAGCAGGTACTACCCACAACCAACAGTACCATGACAGGCACATGTGCATACCCGCACTATCATCAACATCCTCCTGCTTGGATCACCTAAGTTCCATGTTGCTAAAAAGATTAACCGGTCCATGAAGATTATGTTCAAGTGAACCATTAGTCAAGATTATTAGTCAAATTATTATCCATCCCAAGACAGCAAGCTAAGCATGACATACCCATCCATATTATTATCAACCATACCCGGGCGACAAGGGGAAAGTAAGGAACAGGATATGACACATGGGATTCAAATTAAACGCAATGCATAACTAAACTAGAGGGAGAAAGAAATAGGTTCAGAATGCGTCAAGGGCACTTGCCTCAAAAGAAGTGCTGCTGCTCAGAGTCTTCATGTTCTTTGTCTTCATCTTGTTAGCTCTCGAACACGCGTTTCTAAATAACGGTAATATGCAAAGCACACAAAGCACAAACAATAAGAAACAGTACACCAAACAGTACCAAATTACTCTAATAACAGTACTAAATGATAGATCTCAAGCCTACGATCACGTGAGCGCAAGAATCACTTAAAACGGAGTTACGAGCAAAAAGTTATGATGTTTGAAAGACTAAACACTAAATCTGGAAAAACAGAAACAGTCACGAAATGAAATGTGCGTGTTCCCGTTGATTGGATATATATTTTGGAACAAGGTTTCAACAAGAATATGAGCAATGTTGTGGAACATGTTGGACACAAGGTGATTGGGGCACTGGTTTACCTGAAAAAGAGATCAAATGGTTGGATCTAGATGGGGTTGTTCTGGAACAGTTAACGGTGGCATTGCGTTCCTAGTCGATTCATAAATTATCTCGGCGAATCCTTTGGGGAACGTGTAGTAGACTTTCTGGAACACAACATGGTCTTTAGTTTAGGTCAGAAAAGTAGAGGGATTGGTTGGAACACGAAAAACAATTACCATCAGACGCGCTGTACAGATCCAGAACAGGAGCAGTAGTCATTGCGAATTAGATCCCCGTCGAACCAGGTCAGATCTTGGGATGAATTTTGGATATGTTGTAGAGGACTCTATTTCACACCTGCTGGCAAAATTTGGTTGCATTTGGATGGACGGATCGCCGGGAACGTTGATGCCAATATGTGACTGTGCTGCTGGACGCGAGGGTGGCGACGCGTGGCGGCAGCCTGACGGCGTGGGAGGGGTTTGGAGGGCAAGGAGGACGTGGGGAAGGCTCCCATATATGTAGAGGGGGTGGCCTAGGGTTTGGGCTTGGCCCATAGGTGGGGAGAGGTGAGGAAAGGTGGGCCTCGGCCCAAACGCAAGGAAATCGATGGGGGAGTTGAGATATGGTGGTGGGCTGCCTTAGCATTTGGCCCAAGAGGGCTTGGGGCCATGGGGAGGACGTGGAGAGGAGTCCAGGTATTCCTAGGCGATGTCGAGATGGTGTCCTAATGAAAAGAAAATGTGGACTAGGAAGAAAAGTGCATTATCAAGCGTTAAATAATGTTTTTCTTTCCTTTTGTGAGAAAACGGTAAGTGGTATGAATGTGGATGGAATCATATCTTGGGTGTAGAATGTGAAGAACATCATGTCGACATGAATGAATGTATAGATGATGAGAGGTGATTGTATAAAAGAAAATAGCACAAGCCATGGGGTCAGAACAAACATGCACAAGCCTGAACTTACATTGATGCAGAAAGGAATAAAGAAAACAAGAAAACCTCTGAACTCGATCTACGGAGTCGTAGACGGAATTGAAGATCATGGTTGAATAGATCAAGGTATGAATATATAAATGCATTATGAGAGAAACATTGATTCGGCTCAACGAAGATCAAAATGACAAGGGATACAAGAAATTTATATTAAATGATATAAAAGATTGACTAGGTAAGACATATGACACATAAGTGATATCCATTATTTTAACATCCAACCTTATGTTATGCATCAATGACATGTGCACCTGCCATTGCATCGACATAAATTTGGTAATTAAAATAATATAATACCATTGTATGGTTATGCCAATACAGAGGCCACGAGGTACCATGACTGGTAAAGAGTTTATAGAATGGATAAACCGATTTGTTGGTGGTATATATATGGCTGGAAGTAGATAAATAAGAACACATGATGCTTTGATTGAATGGGTGAATATAGTTGAATTTGAATGCTATTAGGTTATAGCGATAGAAGGGATAACAAGAGAAGTGCAGAGGATTTGTAGGATCCTATCGTAACAGTGTGTTCTCCAAAGCAACGATGCATGGAGAGATGCACACATCGGTGGGACGGAGTCGAAAGACAATGTTGAGGAGCTTGGAGGGATAGAGACAGATGACAGGGAGACCCGATTTCCATAAGAGAGGCGAGATAGGAATCTGAACACTGATTTTTCTTGATGGACAAGGGTGAACACCAACTGTGGTGCAACATTGGGTTCTAATATGGCTACGTATGTAGGTTACAAAGTAAGTCACGATAGATAGAAAATAAACAAATGAATGAAACGGTTGGGTGCAAACCGATGGAGAGAAAAAGAAATAAGGAATGATCAAAATAATAAGATCATGTTGATGAGATACAAGATATGTGGGATTTGGCAAGAACCATGTTGACATGCTTCCCTAACATCACCATGAGTTGCTTGAAAGATTAATTGATGATCAAGACACGACAGAAGGCCAAGGCATTTGAGCTATAGCTGGAGGTTGAAGCTAAATTGAAGAGGTTGTAGCTAGTTTTCAAGCAAAGTGCGGCAAAAAGAAGAGAACGTCTAGACAATGACAATGATTTGCCATGGCTTCTTTGTAACTAGCTTGCAGGTAAAGAGAGGGCCAAGAGGGAAGGGTAAAATATAATAGCAAGTCTAGACAATAGTTGGATACACAAGTTGCAACATTCAGTGCAGATGGACTTGGTGTGTAGATTACATGTAAGTCACGGTAAGAAGAAGTAACAAAAGATTGGAGTTCACTTGTAGAGGACTGAAAGAGGGCATGTGACGGCAATGCGCGGTGGCGACTCATTGAGGTGCAGGTGTGGGTGGTCGGATCTCGTCGAGGAAGAAAGAAAAAGAGACAAATATATAGATTATGGGCCTCAAGAAAAGATCAGCTGCATGATATATGGTAGAAAGAGAAAGAAAAGAGGATTGAAAAATGAAATCGAGTCGCATGCAGGCATCTTGTTTGCATAGAAACAAATGAGAGAAAATGAGCAGGTAACAAAACGGCAAGGAAGAAGCACAATGCTTTCATGGCTTGGTTGTACAATACTTTAGGCCACGATATGATAAAAAGAAATTAAGAAAGCTATAGGAGAGAAAAGAAAAGGGAACAACGAGATAAGATAAAGGGTGGAGATATTTTGATTGCATAGTATTGTTGCATGCAGATAGAGAAAATGTAAGAAAAGAATAAGTTAACAACTCGGCCGAGATTAGGCCTAAGTTAGGAATAGGATTATTATCCTCGTTATTCTAAAACTAAACCGAACTACAAGATCTCTAACGAGTTTTGAAATTCAGTTCTCACACAATAAAAACCTAATGCATACTAACCAGCATGAATGCAACAAAGAAATATATATAACCTATATTATTTAATTATACTTAGAAAATAATTTCCTTTGCCTAATAAATGATAACAACCAAAATAAATCTAGGAAAATTTTAATATATTCCAAAAAGTTTTAAAATTTAGTGAAATTTAAGTCACATTACAAAATTTGAAATTTTGGGGTGTGACAAGACTACCCCTCTTAACAGGAATCTCGCCCCGAGATTCGGTGAGGCTAGCAAGAAAGGAGGATAAAGGAATCACTCGGTTTGTCAATCCTCAACGTGATGACCTTTCTTGAGCTTTCATAACCATTCCATAACAAGACTAAACACTCATTCCTTCGTCGTCCATTCGTTGATGTCGAAGGTGAACTCTACCCCCCTTAGGTTAGCACTTGGATCTCATCGAGCTATCTTGTCTTTTATCAAAACATCTTCATCCTTTTCTTGTTGGCGCATTCGTGAAGCTTTACTTTGAAAACTTGAATCATTCCGGTGGGAAAAGAAGAGAAGATCGAGAAGGATAGAAAAGATAACCCAACTAAACTTAATATAACTATATTATATCAAGATGTGCTTACAAAGATAAGCTTCTCCACACATCGACACTCAGTCAAAGATCCAAATCAATGCAATGGCACACCACACTCAAACAACAACGCACTACTTCGTCATTAAGACTATATCGGGACATATACTATGGTCAAAGTAAAGATGCTCGCTCAAGAGAGGAAAGGATAAAAATCATTTTACTAAATAGATCAAGAGTAGACAAGTTGAGAAGAGAAAATAGAAAGATCAGAAGAGTACATAGATCGGATTTTTTTCAAAATAGCTTTGAAAATAGGACTTTGTGGCAACCATTCTACCTAAGCTTGCGTCCTACGGTCGACACGGCTCTGATACCACTTTGTCACACCCGGTTTTAAGGCCAAAACCGAATGCTCATCTATATGTGTGCCCAGGATCAAGATTCACACATATAGGACAAAATGAAGTAACAGTACAACCAATGTCACAAGTAAATCGTATAATTATTACAATGTCTCAAAGGACTAAACAAATACAAACGCTAGCGGAAGACTCCATAACGCCACAGGCAGTCGACCGGGGGCTCCACAAGCTTAGTCTTCACCAATCTTCTTCAAAGTAGTCCATCTTCACTCTCTGAGCAGCATATCATGATAGTAGAGGAAATAGCAAGCGTGAGTACATGTCGTACTCCGCAAGTGTGGGAGAATATGCAATATGCAAGCTTATAACAAGAAAGGCCAACATATGGTTCATAGCAGAAAAGCAACTTAACTTAAGACATTATTAAAGCACCTATATTACTAAGTGAAATAAACCCCCCAAAGGTCATTAACATAAGGTCAACTATACAGGTTACTCCACCTGTAAAGCCAAGGGTTACTCCACCCTAACCAACCTACAGGTTACCCCACCTGTAGAACAAACGGGTTACTCCACCCAAATCTGGTTACCCCACCAGATCCACCCAACCATTCCCACTAATCATGTGAGGATCCAGGCCGCTCCTGACCGTGAGCACGGCTGTCATGACAGTTTTACTTCTCTGCAGAGGTGCACAACTTTACCCACAAGGTGGTGATTTCATCATCCGTCGATGACTAAAGTCTCCATGTTGCCACTTCACACTACCGAAGGTGTGAGGCCAAGAGATCACCACATGGTCTTTCAAAGTGCTTCCCAGCCGGCAAACATCCCATGCTAAGGTTCCACCGCTGTGGGATTACGCCATCCAGACAGAAGCCCCCTCTTGCACCGTGGCTAGGATTACTCCATCCATCACCTAGGAATGAGATTACTCCATCCCACTCCTCTTCCTTGAATGCCGCCAAACTGGGAAGACAACATAATACTTGACCAAGTCTACCATAATCAACCTTGTGCTTTGTGCTGTTGTCCTGGGTTGCCGCTCCACGAACCGGTCCTTATGATCACAAGCAGGTACTACCCACAACCAACAGTACCATGACAGGCACATGTGCATACCCGCACCATCATCAACATCCTCCTGCTTGGATCACCTAAGTTCCATGTTGCTAAAAAGATTAACCGGTCCATGAAGATTATGTTCAAGTGAACCATTAGTCAAGATTATTAGTCAAATTATTATCCATCCCAAGACAGCAAGCTAAGCATGACATACCCATCCATATTATTATCAACCATACCCGGGCGACAAGGGGAAAGTAAGGAACAGGATATGACACATGGGATTCAAATTAAACGCAATGCATAACTAAACTAGAGGGAGAAAGAAATAGGTTCAGAATGCGTCAAGGGCACTTGCCTCAAAAGAAGTGCTGCTGCTCAGAGTCTTCATGTTCTTTGTCTTCATCTTGTTAGCTCTCGAACACGCGTTTCTAAATAACGGTAATATGCAAAGCACACAAAGCACAAACAATAAGAAACAGTACACCAAACAGTACCAAATTACTCTAATAACAGTACTAAATGATAGATCTCAAGCCTACGATCACGTGAGCGCAAGAATCACTTAAAACGGAGTTACGAGCAAAAAGTTATGATGTTTGAAAGACTAAACACTAAATCTGGAAAAACAGAAACAGTCACGAAATGAAATGTGCGTGTTCCCGTTGATTGGATACATATTTTGGAACAAGGTTTCCACAAGAATATGAGCAATGTTGTGGAACATGTTGGACACAAGGTGATTGGGGCACTGGTTTACCTGAAAAAGAGATCAAATGGTTGGATCTAGATGGGGTTGTTCTGGAACAGTTAACGGTGGCATTGCGTTCCTGGTCGATTCATAAATTATCTCGGCGAATCCTTTGGGGAACGTGTAGTAGACTTTCTGGAACACAACATGGTCTTTAGTTTAGGTCAGAAAAGTAGAGGGATTGGTTGGAACACGAAAAACAATTACCATCAGACGCGCTGTACAGATCCAGAACAGGAGCAGTAGTCATTGCGAATTAGATCCCCGTCGAACCAGGTCAGATCTTGGGCTGAATTTTGGATATGTTGTATAGGACTCTATTTCACACCTGCTGGCAAAATTTGGTTGCATTTGGATGGACGGATCGCCGGGAACGTTGATGCCAATATATGACTGTGCTGCTGGACGCGAGGGTGGCGACGCGTGGCGGCAGCCTGACGGCGTGGGAGGGGTTTGGAGGGCAAGGAGGACGTGGGGAAGGCTCCCATATATGTAGAGGGGGTGGCCTAGGGTTTGGGAGAGGGTTTGGGCTTGGCCCATAGGTGGGGAGAGGTGAGGAAAGGTGGGCCTCGGCCCAAACGCAAGGAAATCGATGGGGGAGTTGAGATATGGTGGTGGGCTGCCTTAGCATTTGGCCCAAGAGGGCTTGGGGCCATGGGGAGGACGTGGAGAGGAGTCCAGGTATTCCTAGGCGATGTCGAGATGGTGTCCTAATGAAAAGAAAATGTGGACTAGGAAGAAAAGTGCATTATCAAGCGTTAAATAATGTTTTTCTTTCCTTTTGTGAGAAAACGGTAAGTGGTATGAATGTGGATGGAATCATATCTTGGGTGTAGAATGTGAAGAACATCATGTCGACATGAATGAATGTATAGATGATGAGAGGTGATTGTATAAAAGAAAATAGCACAAGCCATGGGGTCAGAACAAACATGCACAAGCCTGAACTTACATTGATGCAGAAAGGAATAAAGAAAACAAGAAAACCTCTGAACTCGATCTACGGAGTCGTAGACGGAATTGAAGATCATGGTTGAATAGATCAAGGTATGAATATATAAATGCATTATGAGAGAAACATTGATTCGGCTCAACGAAGATCAAAATGACAAGGGATACAAGAAATTTATATTAAATGATATAAAAGATTGACTAGGTAAGACATATGACACATAAGTGATATCCATTATTTTAACATCCAACCTTATGTTATGCATCAATGACATGTGCACCTGCCATTGCATCGACATAAATTTGGTAATTAAAATAATATAATACCATTGTATGGTTATGCCAATACAGAGGCCACGAGGTACCATGACTGGTAAAGAGTTTATAGAATGGATAAACCGATTTGTTGGTGGTATATATATGGCTGGAAGTAGATAAATAAGAACACATGATGCTTTGATTGAATGGGTGAATATAGTTGAATTTGAATGCTATTAGGTTATAGCGATAGAAGGGATAACAAGAGAAGTGCAGAGGATTTGTAGGATCCTATCGTAACAGTGTGTTCTCCAAAGCAACGATGCATGGAGAGATGCACACATCGGTGGGACGGAGTCGAAAGACAATGTTGAGGAGCTTGGAGGGATAGAGACAGATGACAGGGAGACCCGATTTCCATAAGAGAGGCGAGATAGGAATCTGAACACTGATTTTTCTTGATGGACAAGGGTGAACACCAACTGTGGTGCAACATTGGGTTCTAATATGGCTACGTATGTAGGTTACAAAGTAAGTCACGATAGATAGAAAATAAACAAATGAATGAAACGGTTGGGTGCAAACCGATGGAGAGAAAAAGAAATAAGGAATGATCAAAATAATAAGATCATGTTGATGAGATACAAGATATGTGGGATTTGGCAAGAACCATGTTGACATGCTTCCCTAACATCACCATGAGTTGCTTGAAAGATTAATTGATGATCAAGACACGACAGAAGGCCAAGGCATTTGAGCTATAGCTGGAGGTTGAAGCTAAATTGAAGAGGTTGTAGCTAGTTTTCAAGCAAAGTGCGGCAAAAAGAAGAGAACGTCTAGACAATGACAATGATTTGCCATGGCTTCTTTGTAACTAGCTTGCAGGTAAAGAGAGGGCCAAGAGGGAAGGGTAAAATATAATAGCAAGTCTAGACAATAGTTGGATACACAAGTTGCAACATTCAGTGCAGATGGACTTGGTGTGTAGATTACATGTAAGTCACGGTAAGAAGAAGTAACAAAAGATTGGAGTTCACTTGTAGAGGACTGAAAGAGGGCATGTGACGGCAATGCGCGGTGGCGACTCATTGAGGTGCAGGTGTGGGTGGTCGGATCTCGTCGAGGAAGAAAGAAAAAGAGACAAATATATAGATTATGGGCCTCAAGAAAAGATCAGCTGCATGATATATGGTAGAAAGAGAAAGAAAAGAGGATTGAAAAATGAAATCGAGTCGCATGCAGGCATCTTGTTTGCATAGAAACAAATGAGAGAAAATGAGCAGGTAACAAAACGGCAAGGAAGAAGCACAATGCTTTCATGGCTTGGTTGTACAATACTTTAGGCCACGATATGATAAAAAGAAATTAAGAAAGCTATAGGAGAGAAAAGAAAAGGGAACAACGAGATAAGATAAAGGGTGGAGATATTTTGATTGCATAGTATTGTTGCATGCAGATAGAGAAAATGTAAGAAAAGAATAAGTTAACAACTCGGCCGAGATTAGGCCTAAGTTAGGAATAGGATTATTATCCTCGTTATTCTAAAACTAAACCGAACTACAAGATCTCTAACGAGTTTTGAAATTCAGTTCTCACACAATAAAAACCTAATGCATACTAACCAGCATGAATGCAACAAAGAAATATATATAACCTATATTATTTAATTATACTTAGAAAATAATTTCCTTTGCCTAA
Organism: Eragrostis curvula; assembly: GCA_007726485.1. Lineage (NCBI taxonomy): Eukaryota > Viridiplantae > Streptophyta > Magnoliopsida > Poales > Poaceae > Eragrostis > Eragrostis curvula. Next base: position 7,517,874 of record RWGY01000005.1, read on the forward strand.
TAAATGATAACAACCAAAATAAATCTAGGAAAATTTTAATATATTCCAAAAAGTTTTAAAATTTAGTGAAATTTAAGTCACATTACAAAATTTGAAATTTTGGGGTGTGACAAATAGACAACCTACGATAGTTGAGGGAGTGATGTAGACTTATTCCTAAAGTAGAACAGAAAAAAAAAAGGGCCATAGTCTCACCAGCAGCTTCCGCCCATCTCTAGTGGCTGTTGCCATGTCGAGCCCCACCATCAACTCTCGCCGTGTTCCACGAGGAGACGACCGTCGTCCCTTGAGCAGGTATCCGATCTAAGTTGTAACGACAAACTAGGAGCAGCGACTATTGAAGCCTACAAGCACATGAAGCGATTAGGGAATGGAGATTTGCAGAGGGCACCAGATAAAGAATTACGGAGCAGACGAGATGGGATAAAGAATCAGATCTGCTCATATAATTAAGATCTCTATACAGCATACCTGTTGGGCTTGCACCAGCACCCTTGCGCTGTGCCGTGGCTGTGTTCGCAGTCAGCATGAAGAGACAACCCGCATTCGAGAAGCAGGCCCCAGATCAGGAGCGGGGACTTCAATGTAGCCCCAGATCGCCTACTGTGACTGTGAGGTATGGATACATAACATATTCAACAGATATGTATATACATTGGCAAAACGCATCAACTAACATGAACCGCAGGAAAATGTCGGCACCAAAGCCATGTAAACATCATCTCCAATTCTCCATTAAACTAGCTCCATGTCGAGCTAGATGCCAACAGTGAAACAATGTTTCACCATACTAGCACATACTCCTATGCTGATGCTGTACGAATGAGATTATCCACTGCGACAAGTCAGCTTGCTGCTATGTATGATTGGCTACTATGATATGAGGTTATATTTGGGGGCCGGCCCCACAGGAAAATAATTATTCACCAACCAATACACCTAAATAGGGAAAGGTTTGCTCCAATTTAGTTCCCCAAGAGGGATGGATTGCAACAATACCCGCTCTAAGCACTATAAGACCCCTCCTTTGTTGAGTGCCCCTTTTGCACTTGGCAAAGGAGCCCACGGCTCACTTCTATCGGCAAAGGACTATTTGCTGAGAGCTTTTTGTGGGGCACTCGATAAAGTGTTTGCCGAGTGCCACGACGGCTCTCGGCAAAATAAAGGCACATCTTTGCCGAGTGCATAGTGAAAGGCACTCGGCAAAGATGGTAACCTTTGCCGAGTGCCTTCGCGTGACACTCGGCAAAGATGGTTTCCTTTGCTGAGTGCCTTGCCCTATGCACTCGGCAAAGGTGGTAATCTTTGCCGAGTGCCTACATATGGCACTCGGCAAAGATCTAGGCACTCAGCAAATAAAAAAAACTGACACGTTGCAATAAAATTTCAAAATCCACTACAACTTGGATCAAAATAACAAGAAATCACCATCATCAGAGACACATATATATCATCATCACAGGCATATAAATCATCACCAACACGTATATCACATGACCACAAACTCAAGTTCAAATAGAAAGTGTCCAAATAGTTCAAATAAAAGTCGTCGACAACCATAACTACAAGTTCATCAAATGTATGCTCAACTAGTTGGTTCATGAAATAGAAGTTCAGATGCAACATGAAATGAAAGGGACATTAATTAATGAGGTGGCCTCGGCGACCAAGCATCAGGATGTGGAGATGGGGAAATCGGATTATTGGATCCCGCCGATTGATTCTTCATAAACAAGATATTGCATGTGTAAGACAAGATTGAAGATAGAAGCAGGTAGTCACAGGATAACCTTTCCGAGTTCTAACTTCCAAACCTATAACAAGCTAAAACATTCGATTACTTCATTGTATCATACTTAAAAGTAAGAAATGAAACTACAAGGATGTCATGTGACTCATAGGAGTGCCTGTAGGAGGGGGAGTGCCGATAGGAGGAACGCCGATAGGAGGTAGTCGAGGGAACGGGTATGGGAATGGCCCTGGAGGCGGCGGCGGCGGTAACGGAGTCTCATCACTTTAGATGTACTGCAACATCGCACCCATTTGTTGCTGCATTTGCTGCTGCACCATCTCCTGCATCCTTGCCGCTCTTCCTGCAACTTTGCCTCCATCTCCTCCCATAGTTGGGCCTACAATATTTCATCCCAATGTTACAATGCAAAGCATAACATATGTCCAAATCAATGAACGACAAATAAAATGAAAATAACCTTGAGTTGCTCAGTCTGGATCTGGGAAGCACTCGGCCGTGGGCGTCTGGGCGGGGCTGAGCTCGAGCTCTTAGCTCAGATATTGGAGAGGGTGGGAGTAGAGGCCGTGTCCAGTGTGCTGTCACCAATCCTGTACCGGCATGCTTCTTGCCTCCATGTACCCTCATGACGATCTCTTCATCAAGATCTTCGGTGCTTGGGTCCCACTCTGGCTTGTGAATCTCCCTAGCCATTGATGTGTACTCACTGAGATGACTGTGGATGGTGGCATTGCTGTACACCTCAGGTGGGTCCTCCAGGTTGTAGTCGATGTCAGACTTCACCTTGCCCTTGTGGGCCAAAGCAAAAGCCTTCAACGGGCCGCAAGGCTGGCCACTATGTGATGTCGTCTGGAAACAAAACAAAAAGATGATTAGAAATTATGCCGCAGTGGTGGGGCGGCAGGTAACGGTGGCGGCGTTGGCTTTGATTTGAATCGGGCAGCGGCTTTTCTTTGCGTCGACTCGGGAAAGAAGGACCCCGACCCTGTCCTAATGTCAATACTTTGCCGAGTGCCCGGTCTGGCGCACTCGGCAAAGTTTGGGGCACTCGGCAAGATAGTTGTTTGCCAAGTGCCTTGGCCCCGCACTCGACAAACTTTTGTTTGCCGTGTCCTGCGCCGACAGCACTCGGCAAACATTTTCCACAAGAAGCACAAAAAAAATACAAACAAATTCAAAAAATAACCAAAATTTACCATGATACATTTTATATGTTCTGATACCTATAAAAACGATTTAAAGTGAAACCTCATTTGACTGTCATTTTGATTCGAAATCTAAACGAACCCTTCTTGACTCTATGGATCTTCTATGTATAAGCTTCAATTTGTAAGCAACGAACGTGACAACTTGTGTGAAATTTTTTCTACGATTTACCACGACCTCCACATATCATATCATGATATCAGGGCAAGTCTCATAATTTTCTGACTTCGTTTGCATTTTATAAAATTAAAATACAATTCGACCCCACGTTCGTGGTCATATTTCGTGTAGGAGATGTGCTATTTTTCTTTCATTTCATGATTACGGCCTCACATAGGACTCAGAAACATGAATATCATTTTCCGATTTACTATATTCCATTATTCGAATCACTTGCAGTTCAAATTTGACTTATCATCAATAAATACATTAAATGAAATAAATTATTTAAATATAGAAAATCTTTTGAGAAAAATGCAAAATTTTGAAATAACGTACCACGTATACATACATGGACTACAGGAAAATATTGTGACCAAAAAACAAAACAAAAAAGAAACTTTGCCGAGTGTCCTTGTCCGACACTCGGCAAACATTGAATATTTGTTGAGTGCTATGCTCTACACTCGGCAAATATTGTGTTTGCATTGCTGAGTGTCAGTTAGGTACACTCGGCAAACAGCTGTTGGACCGAAGACGTCGGTTACACGTGCTCACATTTGCCGAGTGTCTGCGATGCAGCCGAGTGCTTGACTTTTGCCAAGAGCCTCTTTTTGGGCCCGATAAAAGGCTCTCGGCAAAGAGCCCTACACTCACCATATAACCGGTTTCCCGTAGTGTAGGGTCTCAGCCCCCTTGACATACTAACTCAAGAACAGCCACTCGCCAAATAGGACTCTTTGAATGGCCCAAAATTCACAGGAGAAGAACACCCCTAAATCTTCCAACACGGGAAACCCGACCTTTGCCAAGTGTTCCGGAATTTGCCGAGAGCATTTCCTCAGGCACTCGGCAAACATCACATTTGCCTAGTGCCGCACCTGGGAAACAAAAAACTCTCAGCAATACTAGCTTTGCCGAGTGCTAGGACCAAGGCACTCGGCAAAAGTTTATTTTTGTCGAGTGTCCCGCCGTCACCACTCGGCAAAGAGACAAACAACACTGGGCAAAGATTGTACACTTGGCAAAATTTGACGCCCGTCTGAAGTTTGCAATGACCGTTAGAAAATGTGGGTCTCGGCTCTCGGCAAACAGGGGACACTCGGCAAAGATTAAAAAATTTGCCGAGTGTCCCAGAACGACACTCGACAAAATTGCCTCTTTGCCGAGTGCTTCTTGCAACCTGGAACAATTATTTGCTGAGTGCCGAGTGCGTGACGTCAGGGCACTCGACAAACAGGCCTAACGGTCGTTTTGAGCCGTCAGGCTTCTTTATTTTGCCGAGTGCCACGTGGGCACTCGACAATTCTTTGTCGAGTGCTCGACAATTCTTTGTCGAGTGCTCGACATTTGGCTCTTGGCAAAGATCCCTTTGCCGACCAAATTAAGCCGTGCGCTCAGTTTGACGAGTGCTAGAGGGCCTTTGCCGAGTGCCTCTAGCACTCGGCAAACTTGTAGTCTCCCGTAGTATTCATAATATTGGACTATATATATGAATACTTTTAGCAAGATGAAGTGGCACCTAAAAATGTGTACCCATTTCCCCTACTCCTTCCTCTTATCCTCCACTCCTTTTTCTTTTCTTTCTCCTGCTATATCCTTCTTTGGTTCTAGCTGACAGCGAAGGTGAAGGCGGCCGTGGTGCTGCAAAACAACTCTGGCAGAAGTGCACTTGCCTTGTGGAGGCTGTGGAAGCCACTGTACGGGTCGACCTCACGGATATAGAAAGAGTATCTCTCCAGGGTTGTTCATACAGTGCAAAAGGACCCCAAGCTGATGCACTTTCCGGTTAACAAGTGAGGCAGAGTTTGGAAAACTTAAACAAATTACGTTGTTGTGTTCTTGTTCTTAAGACCCTGGACGTGCGGGGCTGTAGCGAGGCCGCGCTTTTCTTGGTATTGTTGTGTGAAGAGACTGAAGACCAATGGTGTATCACCCGCGTCTGAAGGTTTTCCTCATGTGCGTCTCATATATCTGCTTTATCGACATGGTGGCATCAAAAGTAGAGATCGATGATGCTGTGCAGTCAAGGATGAGTTGTAATTCTATGAACAGGGCCAATTCAAAGTGCTATGTACTCCTAAGATCTGAAATATGATTGCCAGTCTCGTAATGATTACTCGATTAAATTGTCTATTACCTCTTATTGTTCAGCCTGTTTAAAGCTGTTGATTTCACTCGATTTTATTATCCTAGCCATATATGGTTGCCAAGTTGCCAGCCTGAACATTTCTGATTGTTCCTGCTTCGTACTGAATTTTGGAAATAGGAGCAAAAGAGATAGGGACTACTCTAGCTTGGCACGTCCGAGTGAATCTCGTGCTCCATGATGGCGATGGGTTGCTGGGGCGATGCCTATGTCGCCACGTTCCTTGCTCCATATATAATGGCGCTGACAGGACCCTGCTCATGTGGTTTAAGAACGCGGTGAATGCGAACCCGTTGGGCGCACCGGCTGTGTGGATGGATATACAGCCATGCGGACGTAACATCGGTCGGGCGGGTGAGACGCCTCGACGCGTCGCCAGTGGCGGCGACAGTGTCGCAGGTAATTGGAGTAGCCTGGTGTGCCATCCAATTTTGCGCAGCTGTCTGGGGCGCTGCCAACCATCATTGGCCTAATTAAGTTTATCTTCCTCCTGTCCAATAAAAGTTTGTAATGAATGTGTTTGTCAGCCCTTAACTGATCGTCCTGCCTGTCTGTCCGTCGGCGCGTGCGTTCGCTCATCTGCCACAAAGGACATGCCACTCACCGTCAAGAAACATCGTGATTTACATCTCTACTACTTAATAAGTCTAAAGTGAGTCGTCAGCCTAAGATTTCATATTCAGACCTCTGCCATCCGAATTTAATTCGAGTTGAATTTGAGTTCAACTCCAATATCCGTGTTTCCATGTATAAAACAGCGGCCGAATTGTACAGACAAACATGCGTTTGCACCAGCAGTCTTGGGTTTGTTCCCGCACCCCCCCCCCTCCCCCCCCCCCCCCCCCCCAATCGCATGTTTTTGGTTTCCTTTTTGTTTTGTTTTTTTTGTCTCCGATTGCTTAATGCCTATCACTCTTCATTGGTCCTAAAAAAATTATGTTTTGATGTTCATGTTAGGGGGACCGTCGCCGTTTACGTAAAGGCGGCAACCTTGAAACTACCTCTTTTCCCCCTCCTGCGTAAGAGCCGAGCTGCAGGACGACAATAGCGGCGCACTGGACCCTTTCGAAGATAAGAAGACAAACCGGTGGGAACCAGTCAACGACTAGGGTTTCTGTCCCCATGAAACACCCAACGAATGACGGAAGTACCCTTAGGACATTTTTGTACAAGTAGCTTAGTGTAACTGTAATGGCGGTTCAGGGGTATTTTGGGCATGTCCAGATTGCCTCTGTAACCCCCCTATAAATACCCATCCACGGGCACTATGTGATGGGACGGTTCATGATGTACTGTTCCCCTTGATAATTCGTCATGATCCAGAGTCGTTCTTACCAGCCAAATACATCGCTTATGTTGTGGAGGATTCGGGCTACCTCAATGACAACTTGAATCCCCAACAGTTCACAATTCACCAAATTTGTGTAGTTGTAGTTTGACATGTATAGAATATGATGGTTGAAATTATAATGAAAAATTATACCAATAATTGTGAACTAAAATTAAGTTAAAATGTGGAGTTGTTAAGCATTGTTTGGATTACTTAACAATTAAAGATTTGATAGATCCTTGGGATATTTACAACAACACTATTTTATTTCTAGAACAAATTAAAAATATTTTATTCATGAGACAAACATTTTAGGTACCAAGAATAAAGAGGTTTCCATATATACTCCCGTAGCAACGCGCGGAAAAAGTGCTAGTAAAAAGAAAAGGAAAAAAAACATCGCAACTCCTCCAGCCACGGCGCGTTCCTCCTCCGGCCGCCGCGACCACCGCTCGTGTCTCCTCTGGCCACCGCATCCTCAGCGGCGTGGATCTCCTCGGCCACATCTGCCTCGGTACGTTCTTGTCTGCCTCTTTTCCCGATCTCTTCCACCGCCGCCTCCAGCCTCTGAATCTCTACTAGGCCTTTGGCCGCCGCATCTACTGCCTCTGGTGTTGCCCGTCGCTACCACCTGCTGCTCCAACCGATACTAACCCCACACCCACAAGACAACCCACCCCCGGAAGGATTAGCCTAGATTTCTACTCCGAAAACCCTAGGGCCTAGGCGCAAATCCCTCACAAGGTCAGCCCCAGTCCCAACTTATTTCTCTCTACTTCGTTTCCACTTATCTGTGCATTATTTGACACAGGTTTAGGATTTGTTATAATAAAATTTCGTGTGGGTGTTTAGTTAAACAGTTTAAGGTTTCCTGTTTCCCAAAACTTAGCAGCAACTTCAAACTTGAGAGTAAATTACAACCGAGATGTTTGTTCTTAGGACGTGGCTGTGTTTTTTTTTTGACGAAAAACTGTAGGGGAGTTCCCCACAGCACCTGCCTTTTATATTTATCACATCAATGTACAAGAAGCAAAGAAAACAGGAAGGGGCAGAGGGGAAGATCTAACTATCTAACTATGGTACACGACTGAAATAGAAAGAATTACAGAGACATAACAGAGCCATACGGCTGACTCAGTTAAAACAACTATGTTAGATCGAGTCTAACCATGCTCTGATAGCTTGGTGATGTTCTTCTTTGATTCTGTACAGATGAAGAACGACTTCTTCTCAAAACATTCTTTTCCAACTTGCAACACTTGGCTGTTTGTTGTCAAAGATTTTATCATTTGTCTGCTTCCATAAAGTCTATGCTACTACCGAAAAAAATTTAATGAAGAACTGGTACTACAAATTTTGTTTGGCCATTGTAATATTTTCATAGACATCTTTCTCTTCATCCCATATAAATCCAAGACTGAACCAGCAATTCACAGTGAACGTGCATTCAAAGAACAGATGAAAAAGGGTCTCTTCTGTGCCTCTATTGCACAGAGCACAATTATAACCCGATTCTAGAAACTGATTTCTTCTTCTAATCATATTTCTTGTGTTAACCCTGTCCTTGAGAATTAGCCATACAAAAAAATTAATCTTTGGTATACACTTACTTTCCAGTTCCACAGGAACAGAGGAGAGCAGGTCATACCATTGAAGTGATGATTACATAATCTGTTGGCTCTGTAAACAGTTCCCCAAGTGTAGCTCCATACATTAATATTCTCTTGATTTATATCCATCACTGTAATATATTCCTGTAAAGCAAGGAGTTCTTCATATGCTTGTTGGGATAGTGGCAAGTGAAACAATTCTTCAAAAACATTCTGCCTCCATTACTTTTGAGAATGAGGTATACTTATCTACTGAAAAGGAGTATAGCCTGGGATATTTGACTGCTGAGAAAACCTCTTCACTGATGAGGTCGTGCCAAAGAGATATTGTGTCTCCCTTTCCAATATTGCATTTCGCAATTTCTCTGTAGGTTGTCTTCAGCCTTAGATTATCCTTCCACCAGAATGAACCAACTTCATTTGTGTGATGTGGCACTTTGTCTGTATAGTACTTCAATCAAATTAGCTTTACCCAGGGGATTTCCTTTTTATTTTAGAATGAATTTATCTTAATGCTTCGTGAGCAGAGCTTTATTATGTACTCTGAGATCTTTGACCCCACATCCACCTTTATCCTTTGGCAATATGACTTGCTCCCAAGCTACAAGATTTTCACTATTCTTTCTCTGTTGTTACCTCCCCACAAACACTGTTTTAGTATTTGCTCAATATTGTCTATAACTTATTCTGGGAATTTGAGAGTACACATGCCATAAACTGGAATGGTGTTAAAACAGATTTAATCAACTGCAATATTCCAGAGTAATATAAGAATCTTGAGCTAGCAGTTAGCACTTTTTGAATCCTGCTAATTATTGGCTCATAAAGCCTGACCAGTGGCTTAGTTGTACCCAATGGCAAACCAAGATGAGTAAATGATAGGGAACCCACTTGGCAACCAAAGGTTGTAGCTAAATGGTTGATCTTCTCTCCTGCTACATTGATTGGGATCATGCAAGATTTGCTATAATTGACTTTCAAACCTGTAGCTTCAGCAAGAGAATTCAAGATGCTGTTGAGAAAAATTAATTGTCTTGAGCTTGCTTGGATCACAAAGAATGTGTCGTCTGCATATCGTATAATGGGGAAGCCCACCTCTAAATCTTGTGGAATGGGGGTACCAAGTAAGACCTGTCTATATGCTTTATTACTAATGCTCTGCAATAAATCAGCTGCTAGTACTAATAACAATGGAGAGTGTGCCCCCCCCCCCCTCTCCCCCTGCATCACACCTCTTTTGCAATGGAACTTCAGTGTGCCCCCCCCCCCCCCCCCCCTCTCCCCCTGCATCACACCTCTTTTGCAATGGAACTTCTTCCAGGCACACCATTTAGTAAAACAGATGAGGATCCAAAAGATAAAATTTCAAGTATCCATTTCTTCCATTTTTTTTGAAAGCCTTTAGCTTGTAAGAGCTGAATAATTGCTTGATGCTCCACTGTATCAAATGCCTTTTCGAAATCCAATTTTCGTAGCAGAATTTGCCTCTTAGAATGGTGGGACTGATGTAGGTATATATTCAAACGACCATGTCAAACAATCTTGTATGGTCCTTGATTTAATAAAACCGTACTGATTTATATGGATTACATTCATAATTACCCTCTGAAGTCAATTAGCTGGCAACGTGGTAATGAGCTTCAAAGATATATTTATTAGGGAAATGGGCCTGAAGTCATTACAAGTTTTCAGGATTGTCTTTTTTCGGTATCAGGGTAACATAGGAAGAATTGATGCTTTCTAAACCAACTTCATGCCTGTAAAACTACACAATCAGCTTGTAAAAATCTTTCTTGATTTTCTGCCAACACTGCTTCATGATTTTCCCATTAAAGACATCTGGCCTGGAGATTTATCATTGGGCATATGCTTGATCACTTCATCTATTTCGTCTCTACTGAAAGGTGCATACAACTCATCCAAGTCTTCATGTCTGTCCATTATCTCCTCCAAGTTAAAAAGCATTGTTGTTTGCTGAGATATGCTCATTCTATTCTTGAATGCAGCCTTTTTCCTCATGGTCAGTCACCATTCTACCATCTGCAGTTTGTATTTGTGCCATTGCATTTCTTCTATAGGATTATGTTGCCATAGAATGGAAAATTCAGTGTTTTCATCTCCCAACTTAACACATCTCATGGTGAACCTCTTTTTCCAAGAGCATATTCTGTTGTTACATTCAACCTTATAAGTTAAAACTTACCCCGGAATGAATGCATTATATTGCTTAACTAACTCAACTAATTTGAGAGTAACGTAGATTCGATAGCAAGGTAGCAACAATTGTATCTCGTAGCATTTATTTTTCATATGTGTGTTGGTGCTGAGTGCAAGAGTGTCGTAGTAGCAGTTGAGATCTTCACATAATACATTTGTTTCACTTGTAATGCCAGAGTTCTAGATAAAGGACTTGTGATACTTCAATCAGACAGACATGCCGAGATATGACCTCACCAAGAGCTAGATAGTCACCATGTTGTGCATCTCACCACGTTTAAATCCAGCACCTCACCAGGAGTTTACCATCACTGCATTTAAAATCATGTAGCTCTCCTGTTATAAAAACTGCAAGTACTAATGTCAACAGCGTGTAGTTGCATATTTTCAATCTGAAATCATATGCTTTCAGGAGAACATATTCAAATAAATCTTGCTGAAGCAGTGTCAATGCACATGTAACTTTATTCGGGAGTGCTAGGGATGTATCTTTACCTCATACCAAAGTTTCTGACGGGCAAAAATAATAATTCTTACAAATATGTCTTCAGTTTCCATTTGAAGATTATTCCTTTTGGACAGCTAGCTGCATTGACTATCGTTTCTGAGAAGTGAAGTGTAGTATATTACAGATGTGATGTTGTTACATACCCAGTATAAATAAAGGTGGTCATGAAATCTTTCAAAGCTTTTATTCTTATAAAACCAGGCGACAAAACCCCTTCTCCTGTTAAAAGAGGCCATGGGAAGGAGGGCGCTTACCCCACCACAGTTATCCGATGTCAAGGCATTGTTTCACATCCAGATCCGTGATGCGGCTGCAGCGCTTGGCATCAGCGTACCTTCTCTCAGGAGCTTCTGCCGCAAGAACGGTATTCCCCACTGGCCTGGGAAAAAGGTACATCAACGCTTTGCCTTCCTAGTTAACACGAGAGAACTTTTACTGTCCCTCATACTAGCTAGTATTATTTATTAATACTAGCTAGTATTATGATCTGACGGTCTATATTGATTGACTCTCTCTCATCAGTATGAGCTAGTATTCATGGCAGACTAGTAATTATTTTATTACGATGAGGTCGCCCATCGGTTCAAATTTGAGCCGTCGCCGACGGCGCCCCTCCTCGCCGTGATGGACGAGATCCCAAATTTGGAGCTTCACGCACTCACCTAGCACCTCAAGTCCTTGGTGGTTTCTGCGTCGCCATGTTCAAGTCCTCGACGGGTCCGCCTCAGCCGGTGCAATTCAAGACTCTCCTCTGCAACCAGATAACACTACGGGCGAGCTCCCTGACTGCGCGGGGTTGAGAGCTCCATTGGCGACACGGGCGGGGACTGCAGCACGAGCCCTCTGCCACCGCGTGTGGCCACGAAGAGGTCAGCAGCCGGCGCGACGAGGCCTCGCCGCAGAGCGCTGGCAGCAGCAGCGGAGGCTGGTCGGCGGCACGCACCGTGTCCTTCGACCGCACAGACTGCGAGTGCTGATGGACTCCCAGAAGCAGCGGCGCTCGCAGCTCCAGCAGCAGCTCGCGTTCTTCCTGAGCGTACATCTCACGCAGCCGCACGCTCACCGCTGCGCCGTTCCCGGTCGAGTACACGGCCTGCTGCCCGGTCGAGTGGATGGCCGTGATCTCCCCAGTGGGGAAAAACAGCTCCAGATGCACCTCCTGTGTCACCACGCTCACGAAGTCACGAGCTAACGCTCCACCGGCGGCTTCTCCTCTCCATGTTTCAAGATTTCCCTGGTTAACCAAACAAGCGAATTGAATTGGAACACCATTTCCATTTCGATCTGGTATTGGATTTATGCCCCAATTCAATTCATCATTGCCAATTCCACAAACCAAACGGAACCCAGGGGCATTCAACTTTAATTAATCGCCCCAAGGGCATTCAACGTTAATTAATCTAACAAACTACAATTCCAAAACTACCCTCAACAATACTAGCTAGTATTTTTCAATAATACTAGCTAGTATGGGGGACTGTAAAAGTCCTCTAACACGAGCAGGAATACAATTCTACCGATCACCATGTTCCTGGTTCTGATTGAGATTTTTTGTTTGCCGACTTGCAGTTCAGGTCACTGAAAGATAAGATCAGAAAGCTGGCAATGGAGGCAAAGGCACGGCAGGCTGCACTGCCAGGGGAAGCTGGACATCGTCCTCGAGTCAAGATCGTGGAGGACATCAGTAAGGTGCTTGAAGACATGGTCAGGATTTTACAAATCCAAATTTCTCCTCCAGTGCTGCAGGAAAATGGCAGCAATGGCACAGCGGAAGTCTCTAAAGGCAATAGTGGATTGCCTGCCGGTAGCAGCGCAGATGCCTCTCGTCCTAGTTGTATCTGTGGACACCATCTTTGATTGGTTGCGACCGCAACTATCTTTCGAATAATTTACTGTCCTGGGATAGGAACTCATCAAATTGAGAACAAGAAATGGTAGAACGATTGGTTTTTATTATGCTATCACAAGCTGAGAACATTAATAATGCTTCTGTTGCGTTCTGACATTTATGCCAGAGACTGTTACCGTGCTGTCATTTTTTCATGGTGTGCAGAGAGTGGTGGCTACGGAATACAATGTTGCATATCATGTTATGTTTTAACTGACGATGGTTAAAGCAATGTGTCGCGGATAAACTCAAAACACTTCTGATCATCTGCATTATGCTCTTTCCAAGTAGCCTAGCAGACCTAATAGAAAATCATTGAATACCTATTTTTTGTCACACCCCAAATAGGGCCTAGCTTTTTTAGAGGCCAAATATCTCAAAGGTGTGACCCCGTAATGAAATTTGATATAGAAACAACTTTATAGAAATGGATTACAAAATATGGAGAAAATAAATATAAAATTCACATATGCATGCCTCCTTAAGATTTATGTAAACACAATAAAATTCTTCCAATCCTGCTGTCTTCATTAAGATGCAATCTCTATATGCATGCCAACTTCTAACTGGTTACACCACCATGCAAACTAGACTATGATTATAAAACTCAGCAACGGTGCACCTATGGGAGGTTTTCTTTATTAAAAAACTTGTGCAAGTTTTTCATAAGTAATGCATCGTTCTGTGTCTAAATCTTCAATACCCCCAATCCTCCTCCTTTCGTTGATCTTGTAATCCTTGGCGGCGGCTACGAGTGGTAGGGCTAATACTCGTTCGTACATTCGTACTAGGGCATGATGGGTGAGACGGGATTGTGGTCTCATGAGGAGGGTACCAAGGGTTAGAATTCTTTTAGAGATTACACAAAGAGATGATTAAGGGCTAGATGTTTCTCTTTTTTCTGAGAATTTTTAAAATTGTTTTCTTTCTAATTTTAAGCCTTCATGCTGAGAGGGTCATCTCCTTTTAGTATTAAATAGATAGATAAATGGATGGTATACAATCATCAGCTATCATGCTTTTGTGACTAGTATATATTGCGATACATCCAACTGGTTTTACGACTGGGTTGTATGACCAGAGATCCAAAGGCTTGAATGAGAATGCAGTCTATGTGGAGCATTTTCCTTTTGTGAATCGGCATGTAAGATTCTTTGATGTGTATGTAACGGAAATGAGTACATATAAAGTTAACGCATCATATTATATACGAATTCATTGAGCCATGTGATCCTAAGGCCAGTCTCAATGGGTCTTTCATCAACATTAAATAAGGTGCCACATCAACAAAATAGATGACATGGCACATCAATTAAGATGAAAGAGGAGAAGTTCCTTTCATCCTAATGAAAGGAAGGTGGCACGGTTTCATATATACGAAAGCTTATTGAAAGACCTATTGAGAGCAAAAGCTTTCATCCTAACATGTTTTGACCAATCTCAATACAAGAATTTAATATTATGCTTTGCTTATGAAACCGTGAGATGAAATTGTGCATTGAGAGAGACCATTTCATTTATCATGTGAAAACTCTAAATCTGATGTGGCACCTTTGAAAAGTGTAAAATGAAAGTATCCACTGAGACTGGCCTAATAAGAGCACAAGGAGACAGTTACAAATAAGAAGCAAGTAGCGCTAGCTACATTTATTGACAAACGATCAATGAATTCTGGTTACTCAGTTTCTTGAATCCTTGATCACTGTGCTCTTATCCTGAATATCATTATTTGTTAATGTTCCTTTTCTCAAAATATAGTTACTATTTGGATGTGCATCTGCTTCATTCCTTATGGCATCTACTGTTCTCTTGATGTGGACCCTCTGTTGCCAATAGTAATTTTTGCATATTTCAGACAAGGGAGGTGCTCAATGCCCAAGTAGAAGTCGCAGCCTTTTGCCATTGAGACAGAAAATGGAACCTCAAGCCTCTCGAGATGTTTTAATGCCCCAGTCTCAAACACTAGGTATCCCTTGCCCCTAAATTGTGCAGGACGACGAATAAAGACGAACTCCTTCAAACATAGAAATCCCCTGCGACTGATAGCTAGCGTTTCTTTTGGGTCTGTTTTGAACCACAGTTCTAGAGAAAGTAAGGCTTGCAGCTCTCCAAGTATGTGTAGATCCTCCTTTGTTACTTCGAGCAAATTTAGGTTTAGGTATGCAAAACATGTGAGTGCTGGTGCATCCGAAACCTTTGGAGGGAATATGGCAGGGGGTTGAAAGAATCTAAGAACTCCATCTGTTGACTAATCGATTTCTTTCTATATTATAATCTTCTAGAAACAAACTCAAATATAGCAAACAAGTCTTCAGATGATGTGGAAGATCATTGTAGCTCACGATTAATATATCTTTGATTCCATCTAGATTTCTGTCCCTCTCTAGTACGGAGCCAAATGAATTTCTTACCATCACCCACTCTTTCTTCAAAACAGGTTTATTCGCTAGCAAACCAGATATACTGATGAATGCCAATGGAAGACCTCCACACTTCCTTAGGATATCATTTGAAACTTGTTGAAATTGATTACTGTTAGCAAATAATGCGTATACAAGATCGAAACGAGACACAGATTTTTACATCAAAAGCTTGCGGGAAAAAACCACGGGAGCCGACCGGCGATCTTCACTATATGAGGAGAGTTTGCAAATGCAGAGAAATAACAATGAGTCATTTTTTTAGTGCCTAAATAACAATAAGTCGTTAACTCTCCCCGTGCGGCATACAAGATGTGTATATATGTGGTGGCTAACAATACAACCCGTAACGTAGGATGACTCCACCTCTCACACCTCCTAGGCGTCACCAGCAAGGCCCAATAATTCGGATCATATTTCAACAAATTACAACACTCTTCAGCACCAAATATTCTTTTCAGAAAAAATCTTTTCGAGTCATGGTCGTCTAGCGGTTCAATTTCATAGACCCGACCATCCATACATGAACAACATGAGCGTGCAACATAAAAAATGCGTGTAGTAGTCATCATTCTATGCGGAAATGCGCATTTGATAGCATCCCATGCGGATGTGCTCTAAACATCATCTATGACAATCAGGTACATAGCAAAATTCATACATGTTAAAACATAATCAGATAAAATGACATTGCCACTACAAGAAATCTGATGATCAATGACATTTGCAATTCGTCATAGATTGAAGAAAAAACGTCATAAAATGGTATCTGTGACGAAAATATGTTTCGTCATGTATCTCGCGTCATAGATTAACCAGGTGACGTTTCTTAATTTTCGTCATAGATCACTGCCCATCCGTGACGTTTCTTTCTCGTCACAAAACCAAAGCCCAGGGCCGGCCCAAACCTCGCGACGAATCGTGTTCTAGTTCTACACAACTGAATCGTCACAAACAACAAACAAGCAGTGTTCTTTCTATCATCAGTTATGCCAAGCTCACACAGAACACGTATACAATGTCATTGAATATTTTCATTCACAAGAATGTCAATACAGAGAAAGCAAAGTATTTTACACATTCATTCACATCGTAAGTAACTAGAGTCTCATCCACCTAATGTCTTCAGTTTCCTGACATGTGAATTCCTACTCAGAAGATCAAAAAAAAAAATCCTATCCGAATCTAAGAAACAGATCAAGCCAGACACATTTGAACTTCCAACTGCCCTTGCTTTTCTTATTTCGATTCCATACCTGCAGAACAATAGGAAGATAGATCAAAATCATGGGTCAAGGAAGCAGCAGCATCTTAGAACTCATTTCATATAGACAGAACCATCATCTTTCATGAACTAAGGCGTGCAAAGCTGCATAAAAAAAAAAAAACTGCGCAACGCAGAGAGTAACCATCGAAGAGCTCAAATCACTGACCAATGCCACCGCAGCCGCACCTTTGAGCCGCCGTGCCTGAGCGCCGCCCGCCGTCGCGCCTGAGAGCTGCCCGCCGCCACGCCGTAGATCCACCTGCAGCCGCGCCTCGGAGCTCACCGCCGTCGCTGGCCGCAGGGCTCGACGGAATGGCTCGCCGCACGCTTGCCTCACTCCTCCCTGGGAGCTCCCTGCACACACTCACTGTAGAGGCTCACCGCGACCTCTTAACTCGCGCTCGCCGCAGCCATCGTCGCGGATCCAAATCACAGCCCGCGTTGGGGAGAGCGTGGCAGGGGCACCGTAGATCTATCAATTGCACGGCACGGAGGGCATCGGCCATGGAGGCGTGCATATGGGGAGGGCGCGGCACGGAGGGCATCGTCCATGGAGGCGTGAGGAGAGAAGAGGGGCGGCGGCGGCTGAGGACTTTGTGGAGACGGAGAAGAAAGCTAGGGTTACTTGGATATATAGGCTTTGGGCCTAATTTGGCTGGCCCGTTTATTGCTCCTGGCCAGCGAATGCACAGGTTCATGACGAAACCGAAAGAATCGTCATAGAGTTTGTTTATCTGTGACGTTGCTGAGGAATGTCACTCCTGATTCGTCATAGATCATCAGATTTGTTGTAGTGTGCCATGAGACCCATATCAAAAGCATTAGTTTCATGATAACCTTGTTAACCATGATGTGCGCGTGTATATGTATGTGTATCAGAAAACTTTAATATACCAGTCCACTCTATTAACGACAACCCTTCTTTCTTGTGCTCCTTATTCCTTTATAACTTTCTTGCTTACACTAGTTCTCTACTCTAAAAATTGTTCAATGAAGTGAAATATGAGTTTCTTTGTTTCTATGTAGTCTATTCTTAGTTATTATATAGTTGAAAATTTGACATATGCATGATTAGTTATCTCCCCAGAAGTTTATTTTTCGTTAACTTGAGTAAGTTTTGTGAACTCTATAGTTTTTCCTCTAAAGTTTTTATTGATGTATTTTGGTCAAAAAAATATTTTACTGATGTCCTTAAGTAAGTTACCATTAACACTGCTAACATTTTGTAGGTGGTTAAGATCATAGGCTTATAATTCTAAAAGTTGAACTGTCAACTGATACTATCTTGGTTAGAGTCTTTATTTTAGCATTAGACTATATGTTCCATATACAATAGTCTTTCACAACGTAACCTTGTATCAACTTAAGTTGAAATTTCTTTTGGAGTGATTTAGACATGGAGCATCATTAGTCTCATTTCAACTAAGAGATCTAAGAAAAGCTTGCGCTAGAAAAAGAAATTAGATATATGATAAAGTCCATTTTACTCCCTTCAAGTTTGGCCTTAATCCAGATAACCCCCTAAACTAAAATTCAGTTTACTTTACCCTTAACATTTGTCAAATCATCGAGCACACCTGTAGCACCCAAGTTTTTCAAATAACTCAAATTAATTCAAATATAATACAGCTCTATTTTTCTAACTAAAATTGTACTAAGTTCACTAGAACAGATATGCTGATTAGTGACGTTTTAAACGCGTCACCGACTGCTTGTAGTGACGAATTTTTCGTCATAAATCGTGATTTATGATCTTTTAGGGACCGTCAGCAGTCGAGCGTGGTCAGTCGTGATTTACGACGTTTTCACTATTCGGGCAGCCAGCCCGGGCAGCAAGGGTATGATACGGTACCTTGTATACGTATATTGCCACGATGGCACGATGACATGGCGCCCAACGTGGCAGCGTTGCCACATAAGCATGATGACGTGTCCATACATGTGTCAACTTTCTGTTGGTCCACATGTCGTTTTTTTACTGGTTCACATGTCATGTTTTCAAGAGTCCACGTGTCACTACTCTATTGGTCCATGCGGCGTTTTTTTACTGGTTCACGTGTCATGTTTTCAAGAGTCCACGTGTCACTACTCTATTGGTTCACGTGTCGTTTTTTAATTGGTTCACGTGTCTTAATTCTAAGAGTACACGTGTCGCGCTTTTATTGGTCCACGTGTCACTTCGCGGTTGGTCCTCGTGCTTTTCCTGATTGTTCCACATGTCAATTGCCCAGATCGTCACCCAGCACATAAATGGCCTTATGCGGGCCCATTTGAGGTCCAACTATTTCGTCACAAATTATATCACGTTGGATCGTCACAAGCTAATGCCAAATTTATCTTGTTAAATACATAGAAGAGTCATGTATACATGACAAACCAAAATGATGTCGGAGTTCACATTCCATACAGTGCCAGATTACAAAATGATGACCCACGAACGGAGAGTTCAGTAATCACTCCAAAACTAATCAGACTAGAAAATCATTCAAATGTCAGAAATGAAGGATGCACCTGACCACCCTCAAAATTAGACATGAGGCAAGCGATCATGCTTGCCTTTCGTGCTGATTCCTTCCTCAAGTGCTCTAACTGCGCTTCCACAGTGCGGTTTGAGTCTCTCGCTTCTTGCACTTGCTTCCGCAAGGCATCGATCTCCCTCCTCTGTTGTTCAACTATTTGTTCAACTTGTCGACTTTCAGCTTTCTCGCGCTCAAGTTCAGCGATCAGTGCTTCTAACCAGGAACAAACGGGAACTCTGAGTTTTTTCTTTGATTGTAGGCCCACAACTTCAAGAAAGGTACTTGCACAAATAACTTCACGAACAGCACGACCAGGAGACATCGGTTCCTCTCCCTCTCGTACAGGTTCTTCCATCATCGCTTCCATATCATCCTAGCAAAACAAGGATGACAGGTCAAAGTTCTATCTTGTTCACAGATTTTTACAGTGCGGGACAGGCATAAGAGGACATGAAAAGAAAACAAGCACTTACAAGAGCTTTCTGAACTGTCTCACTAACAGAACCAGTTTTCCGTGATGAATGAAACTCCCTGAACAGGTCCACCGCAGTACGGGTACAACATAGTAATTGTATGTCTACTCTAAAATCTGATGGCATCTTGAATTAACTGTTTAACATTAAGTTGACTGACAAGGAACGAGGCGCTTTCAAGTTCTGCCATACCATGTGTTGTGGGCTTGACCACAACTTCAGGAGTTCTGCCCATTGGTTGTCATCCATCGATGACACAGGTGATTTGGTAATCCGTTGACTCTCCGGTACATTATTGAAGTACTTCTTCTTCAGCTTATATCTCATTTGACGCTGGCCGGATTTCAGCATGTCAGCACAAGCTGAAATCACTGGTTTGCTGGTGGTGTCCATGGAAAATTGCACCAGTATAGAGGAAATCAAAGTTATTCTCAAAATGGAATGAAAGGATCGAGCACCCGTGAGCTTATCAGGTTTGGTACAGCAAATCAAATAGAATTTCCCTCTAGTGTTGACCATGAGTTGATATACTTACGAAAACTATTTTGATGTAGTTAGAAAGATGATCCTGCTCATGCTGCAACCTGTTCCAGCGAGGAAGGACTGGTAGGTGCCTTCGCAGTACGATGCCGACCTCAGTTGCAAGCTTTGCAGCTTGCCTTGGTACTTCAGGACGTTTCTTGCCTTCGGAAATGTGGATTGGCAACTTCATGTGCATTCCTTTGTTGATCCTTTCCAGATCTTTCCCGGCTCTTCCTGGGCCCTTTGGAGTAGTTCTGATTTCTTCCTCTAACAAATTGCACGTGTTAGTCATTAAGTGGCTATCAGCAATAGAGAAAATAATATCTAGCAACAACAAAGGAGATCCTTGCCGTCATCATGCACTTGGCTCCTGTCCTCTTATGTTTCTTCGACAGGGTTTGCAGCGGACAATGCTCTTGCCCGCTGCCTAGTTATTCTTGTGACTTCTTAAGGAGGTGGCAACACTCTCTTGGAACCTCTTCCGCCTGTAACAAGACTGGTTGCATCCTGCGTTGACCTCTTTTGCCCTTTCCCCTTAGGAACTTGTAAGGCCTCGACACGAAAAATGGAAGAAAAATTAGCTATGCAATGACTACAGTACTAACAAGTAATTAACACTGTAACAATGACCGCAGAAACTTGTGAAAAAATAAAAACTTATTACTACTATCTCCGTTTAGGGTCCCCGGCAGACCAAGGCTTCTGAAGATTTGTTGATTTGCAGCAATTATTTTCAGTCGTTGAAGCTCGTATTCGTTGGTCTCTTCCTCTTCATGGTGAACCACATCCGCTACACATTCGTAAAACATATTGTGAGAGATTGATGTTTCAAATACAAATCGAGACAAATATCAGTTGTATATGCCCAAAACGACAAACAAAAACAAATCAACATCCCCTACAAAGATGGAAGCAATATACCTGCCATCGCCGGATTCCGTCCTGGTGCCATCAAAGTCTTGGAGACGGACAGAGCGTAGTTGCATACAACAAAGAGTGGTGTGTGTGTTTGTGTTTGTGGGCTGATCATGAGGCAGGGAAATTCGGTCTGCATCGTGTTGGGTATAGGGTGACTGCTGGACATGCTGGATGCGCTTGGGCCCGTTATGATCCTGAAAGGCGGTTCCAGTGCCAGTCAGATGAACTAAAAGGGCAGAGCTGGTTAGGAGGCAAAGATGACTCGCTTGTTACTAGCGATGAGGAGTATAATCTGAAGCTCGTCAATCCAGTTACTGGTGGAACTCGCGGCCTGCCTACATTATCCGAGATGCAGGGTACAGATATGGATGTTGCCTTGGTGTTGAGGCAGCGGGGATATTGGGGATGCAAACCGTATGTGCAGCGTGTTGTACTTTGCCGCACGCCGAGGCAGGCAGGGGATTATATGGTCGTCGTCATCTTCTCCTGGGGGCTCATGGCCTTCGTTCAGGAAGGCGAACCGAGTTGGACAGCTTTGACACGGCAAGCAGGACATGACAATGTATTTTCCAGCAGTTACCTTGGCGGGGATAGACATTACTTTGATGCCATCTTGGTTGACAGAAATGTTGTGGCAGTCGCCAAGGCTGGAAGTGTACTAACATGGGACATTGATAAGAGGCCATGCAACAATCCTAAACTCATGATACATGGGACGGCATACATGGAGGGACGGCTGGATTATTGGCCGGTGGAAAGAGTGATTTACATTGCCAAGTCCCCTGAAGGCAACATCATTTTGATCTGCATGTTTGGTTATCATGATGTTAATCAGCGCGGCGGCATGGGCTATGGTGTCAGGACGTATCGTAATGATCTAACATTCTGCGTGATGAAAGGCTTGCTGGTCTATGAGCTGCTTGTTGATCCAAACAACGAGGAGAAATATTAGAGGCTCAAGTCTGACGACTTTGGAGGTCACTATTCTCTCTTCCTAGGGGCAAACTACCCCTTCTTCTACGATGTGCCGTATGGCTCGTCGTCGCTCCAAGGTGGCCGTGTTTATGTATCTGACTTGGGTTTCGAAGGTGGCCATGTCGGCGTATTTCGCCTCGATAAGCCAGATCGTCCCTTCGACTACAAGAGCATATACTTCCCGGTTGTTGGTGAGCCCAAGCAGGTCTCTATGTTCTTCAGGCCTACATCACATGTTTAGGTGTTTTATATTCATTCTACTTTGTATTTTTTTACAAACTATATATGATGTTTAAGTGTGTGCAGTTGTAAGTGATCTAATGGGAGACTCCTAATTTATGGATCGGATGTACTGTTAGTCAAACACTAGTTAATTTTGTGAGTTTATTTAAATATATGCACACAATCACGGAGCAGCTAGCTACAGATGCATGCTTGCAGAGGAACTCCCTCCGTTGCAGAGGCATACTTCCATGCACGCGCATCCACTAGCCAATCACGGAGCATGCACTCCGATCGGTTGGCATTCAGCCAACTACCTTGTTTCAACGACTGGTGGGCCCAACTCAGTAGGTGGTCCCACTGGCCAGTGAGCTTAGGATTTCGGAAGGCGTGTACATCTTCGTCGATCCGGATATCTCTCGATCTGGGCAGTTCCACCGCCTTCATGGCCGCTTTCATGGATCTAGTGGGCCTACACCGCCGCTTTCATGTTGTCATTCCTCCCCTAGTGGGCCGCTCAGCGACAATGTGTCTCAGGCTGGTTGCAATGGGCTCTCCAGGTCCAGCTTGACGGTATGGTCTACAGTACAGGCTCTCAAATTTCTTCGAAAAAAGATACTAGTCCAGCCCACGGAGCGACGTGAAGGACGCCACGTGGCCTTACTCGCGGGCACAAGAAGGTACCCGACATGTGGGATCGAAGACATGGGCCCCGCGTTGGTATTGTGCCTTTAGCCGCAGGCAACTAAAATAAGTGACGAAAATAATATTAATAATACTTTAATTTGATAGTGGGCCCCGGGAGCTTGACATGTCAGCCCCAGGGACGTTTTACTGTGCGCAACGTGGCATTGTTCGGTCGCGGGCCCCACGGTGGATGACATGTGAGCCCACGTGTTTCTTCATGTGTTTCCCCCACGTAGCTGACACGCAGGCCCGGCGAGTGGTTCCTTGTGGGACGCGTTCAGACTAGTGTGCAAACCATAGCTGCGACGAAAATTACTTTACCGTGGGTCCCACGTTGATGACATGTGGGCCAGCGTGGTGGTGCATCGTGCGCACGTTGCATGAACACGCTGGCAAATGAAATTAGTGGCGAAAAATACCTGGGTCTTGGGACCCTATCTCCTGATACGTGGGCCCCAGTTTCCTTTTGCTGTGCGTCTTGTGCCATTTTACGCGGTCAAACGAAATTTTAGTGACGAAAATAGTTTGACCGTGGGCCCGTGGAGCCTGACTCATAGGCCCCATCTTGCTGACAAGGATGCCACGTAGGCCAGAAACGCCCTGGGACGGGTTTATGACGAAAGCTGTGGGTCCCACGTTGACTGACATGTAGGCCCGCGTAGTGTTGCATCCTGCGCACGTGGCATTACCACGCTGGGAAATAAAATCAGCGTTGAAAAATACTTGGGTCTTGGGACCCCGTCTCCTGATACGTGGGCCCCAGTTGCCTTTGCCGTGCACCTTACGGGCCTGTGGTATTTTACGTGGTCAAACAAAATTTTAGTGATGAAAATGGTTTGACTGTGGGCCCGCGAAGCCTGACACATGGGCCCTCTTTTGCTGACTAGGACGCCACGTAGGCCAGAAACGCCCGTGGAGTTGGGTTTATGACGAAAATTGTTAGTCGCCGTACTCGAAACGGGATTTTAGTGATGAATCGGCCACCCAGAACCTGCCCAGAACGGTAAACCGGCGACACCGGACTATACTTTTCATCAATTTATACGGATTTTCGTCACAAATGAGGCTTGTTAGTGACGGACCTCGAAAACGTCATAAAGTTTGCCGAAAATGGAAAAAACACCCAAAATAGTGACGGATCTACAGTAAAATCGTCATTAATCAGCAGATCTGTACTAGTGGTTCAATGTGCATCATGTTGTTTGTTGCATCTGTGTGAAAAATGAATTTCAAACTTGATAGAATTTTGTGTGCTGTGCAAATAACAGGCAGGCCACTAGTCCAAATATAGTGTGTATCGTCTCTTTCCTTCTCTTGCATGCAGTCCGAGCCACAGTATATGAAAACGCTGTCATAATCTTCATTGCCCCTAATTAATTCTATTGATTTCCTAATTAAAGCGTGTCCTCCTTTTCTATGGAAAAAAACGCTGCTGCACCTTCCATTGTTCGGCCAGAGCATTAGGCTGCCGTGTTTCATCTTCCTCCTCTCCGTTTGCCCAGGAGAAAACTGGCCGCCACCGTCTCCCGTAATGTCGCACGTTTCATCATCGTGAGCTGCCATGGGCCTCGGCTGATCCATGCTCTCACATTGCAGGGCAACCAGAGGACCACGGAGCCAATCACCGTCACCTCGCCGCCCGGGAAATCACGTCCTCGACAAGCACCTTTGAGCAGCGCTGCCTTTCGCCGTCGCCGTCGTCATTGCCGCGCACCCATGGCCTTCTTTCTGGTAGCTGATCGCCGGTCGACACCACGGGACAGCCACGACACCTCGATGACCAGAAGAAACTCGCCTCCGATGCTAGATGAAGCCTGATCCTTGACGAACGCCGACAACCTTGGGAGCACGCCCAGAGCCGTCCCTGCCGTCACAACGTGGTGAGAACTCCAGGCCAGTCTGTTTTATTTGTGCTGCCTTTCGATCATCGAGTTTTGTAGACCGTAGGACAGGTTAATCAGTCTCATGGAGTTTGACGTCACAGCCATGACGATTCTGTGTATTATTGTTCAAGCTCGTCGGTTGATCTGCTAGTTTTTCTAGGATCCTTGCATGCCCCTCCGTTGATTGCTAATCAGATCAATCTCTGATGGCCTTTTTCCGTATAAGATACACTAGTCCCTGTTGATTCCATCAGCATGATGCCTTGGTGACGCAAATGTACCCTGTTTTCAGTTAAAAAATAATTCTTGAACTGCCGTATCTCATAGCAGGATTTTTCAGAAAAATCTTGTAACTTCAATTCCTTATATCTTTTTAATACGAACTACGTTTCAGACGATTCTTCCGCTCACGCGACCGTTGCGACGTAGGCTTTCTGGTGGTATGATTGTTTTTCTGTGTTTCTACTGTTTGGTTATGTTTTCTTAGTGTGTTTGTTGATTGCATGTCGTTATGATTGCGCGGGCAGATTCTACTCCAAAGAGCCGGCGCTACTGAACCTCCAAGATCAGAATTTCGAAGAATTTGAGCAGCAACTAGGCAAGTGCCATTGACCATACTGAACCCATCTTAGGAATGTTTGTTTTTATTAATGCATGCATGTCTTAAATTGGAATTCCATATTATGCTTTACTAGTTATTTTCTTATTATTCCTTGAAGCCGTTGATAGGTAGTACATAGGTCTCGGTAGCTTATTGCTAGTGCTATCAGGTTGGTTCATAGGGTATCTTAATTTGACTAATTGTATACTGAACCTAATTCATGGGATGGTAATGGTTTATATAGGCATAGAGATTAGGGAACCTTGGCAGGATGGGATGTTTGGTTTGGTGCCGTCGTGCACGAGAGTTCGGTTTGTGCTAGTGCCTGCCATTGGTTCTAAGGACCGGTTCATGGAACATGTAACCCGGCTTAACAACGCAACCATAAGACCTAAATAGGTACAGCCTGGCTAATTATTTGGATATCCTCTTCTTCTCTGTACACACCATCTGGCGGTCTAGTGGCGCAAGAGGGGGCTTCTGCAGCGAAGGTAAAATGGACTCCATATGCTGTTAGCGGTGGAACCTTAGCGGGTGTCTACAGGATGAGAGGAGCCTTGGAAAGGCCTTGTAGTGTGACCCTGGCTGCACACCCTGGAAGTGTGAAGCAAAACGGGAAACACGACTCATGGGGAACGTGCGCGAACTCTGCAGAGATATAAACTGTCATGATAGTCGTGCTCACTGTTAAGAGTAGCCTGGACTTATTCATGATTAGTGGGGGCTTGGGGGATTGATTTGTTGGTAGCCAGGTGGTGGGAACAACCTGGTGGGCAGTAGTCGGATTGGGAATCCGATGAGTTTTTCCTTGCTGGTTCAGTTTTGTTGGAGAGATAACATCTAGTAATTAGGATGCTTTGAGTCTAGGTTGTGAGTCTTGCATAGTGCAGTAAATCCGAGTCGAGCCTTTCTTGCTTATAGCCAACATGTCATATATTTTCCCACACTTGCTGAGTACTTTATGTACTCACGTGAGCTATTTCTCCCTTTTTGTCATATATTGCTGCTCAGACTATGGAGGAGAAGCGGCGTACAATGACGACGACTTTGATCCGGACGCTTCGTACTAGGCTGGCGCTCCCCTGGACGACGCCTATGGAGATGGAAGACACGCTTCACTTTATTGCTGCATATGTAATTTTCTTTTAGACCCACGGGTCCTTATGTATCGAATATTTAACGTTTACTTGGCTTGTAATAATGATATTTCACAATTTGTCGACTATATGTATAGTTAACTGATCCTGGCATACATGTGGAGTACATTCGGTTATTTTCTTTGAACCGGGTGTGAGAACACCTTTCACCTTTTCTCTCTCCAATCCTCAGCGGTTTTGCTAGCGTGGACTTGAGTCAAGGCATTTTTGCTGATGCAAGTCGATACATGTTTATTCATACAGAGTGCTAGCCCACTAATGCAATGACTAAGGCAAAATCTTAGGTGAAGATTGGCGAGGATGACTATGCCATCGTAGAGGGAGATGTAGAGAGATTTGGACAATACATGTTTGTCTCGGCTGGGTCTATAATTAAATTGCGTTGACATAACTTCACGTTGGTGAAACAACATTTGATTGGAGAAAAAAAGTGAAAAGTAAACTGATTTGGCAATATTGAGTGTAAAGTAAACCAAATTTTTGTTTAAGCAAGAGCCGACTTTCCACGCGTTGCCCATATATTTATATAGAGTTTTACCCTATCCAAGTATTATAAATACATGGTTGAAAGTACAGTCTTTGCTAGAAGAAAAATATTTATATTTATACATATATTTATATAGAGTTTTACCCTATCCAACTTAAATTGCAGTTCTATAGGATACCTTTTGTCTGCCAGGTATTCTCTCATCTTGGTTATGATTTTTTCCAAATTCCATCCTCCAACACCTTCTATGAAGTTTCTGTTGCCACAAAGCTGAAGCAGGCAATCTCTCATAATATTCTCCAGGTTAGGCTTATCAGACACAGACACAAACGCCTTGCAGATTTCATCTCTGAGGTTTGCTGATCCACCTTTATATAGGTTGGATTGGATTGGACAGTCGAGAGGCTAGGAAAAACTTTTGAGCGAAATTTCATCGAAATAACCGACATCTACGGTTTGGATCTGATCGACATCTACGGTTTGGGTCTACTCTAATTACATTATTATATATCTGATTTTGTATTATACTGAAAATTATTATTGCCAAACGGCATGACATAGTGGTTGCCAACCACGCTTGAGCCGTTATCATCTATGCGTGAAGACTTTACAATCTACTAAAAAATAGCGGGACTTCCAGCTGCATAGTATTGGAAGGATGAAACCAAAAGTCGTCCACTCGGTGTGTTTATTCGAAGCATCTTCTGGGGAAGTGTATGTGATTCTTCGTGCCGCTTAGTATATATAAACTAATCTTCAACAGGGAAAGCCTACCGCTCCTCTCCTAATTTTCGCGCCAGCATCATCGATCGACACGCATTTTAATCCCAAAAAAAATGCATCACGGACAAGAATTGAACCGACAACCGAGCCAATTTCTCTTTGGTTCAATAGTGTCCTATGTATATTTTTATACTCCGGAGTGCGCCACTAAGCATAGTATATATCCATAACTCAACCGTTTTACTTGTTCGTTGAATGAAAAATGCTTTTGCAAAAAAAAAAAAAAAAAAAAAATGCTTTTGCAAGTGAAAGGGGTCTTGGCCTAGCGGTTAAGGCATCCAAGTAACACCTTTGAGGTCCTGGGTTCGACTCCCGGTGGGAGCGAATTTTCTAGGATTTAACGGCATTTGTGCTTTCAGCGGTAGGCGACGTGGCCCTCGACAGCGAGGCGTCAGTGGTGACTTCGGGAATCTGGAGAATTTGCCGGCTCAGTCTTCGAAGATACTCATAAGGGTAGGGTTTACGTATGTGCGTTCATAGGGGTGGATGTGCGTGCGTTGTGAGTGTCTGAGTTGTACTGTGTAATTTCTAAAAAAAAAATGCTTTTGCAAATACTGCTATTATATAGTGTGATTATATTAAAATCATCATATTGAATCAGTTTCGAACGAACAATAGTAAAAATCATATGGTAGTTGCAGAGCTCTTATCATTTCAACATAATAAAAGGAAAATTACATGAAAAGCTCAAATGTGTACATTTTCATGCTGGCGACCAGCCTTTTGGCTGATCTCAAAAAAAAAAAAAAGGCAAGCCTTTTGGCTCAATTAGCCAAATTCCCATTTTTTCTCTCTCTCTCTCTCTTTTTTTTTCCAGCCAAACCACACCTAGTCCATAAAAGGGGCATCAATTCAGCCTAAGTCTCTTTCTTTCTCTCCCTTGAACTGAACAATCTAGCCTTGTTGCTTGAGTGGCATATGGAATTAATACGACATATGGAATTCCGACCATATGCTGTTCCAACTCAAACAGAGTTTTTCGGTGCTTTGAGCCCAACTTCTAGAACCTCTGTTTCGTCGGGCCCCTTCTTCTCCTGGCCTGCGGCGGGCTACCGCCTTCCTCAAGAACCGACGAGAGCCAGATCCCCTTCTCCATCCATCCTCAAGAACGGAAGTAAGAGATCTTAGATCAGTGTCGGCCAAGTCGTTCCCGTTAATTGCCCACAATTCGATTCGCTTCAACTCAATCCACATGGTGGTTGTGCGAGCGGAAGAGGCAGCTTCTCCGGCCGTTGACTTCGTGGAGTGGCTGGGGCCAGACACCTCCGCCGTCGTCTTCGCGCAGCTCTGCGACCCCGCTGACATCGCCCGCGCCTCCGCCGTCTCCCGGTCATGGCGCACCATCGGTATCCCCTCTTCTGCCACCCCTACTATTATATTTATTTATTTGTGTCCCCTCCCCTCTTCTCCTGGAGATGCCTGGATATAGGTGTATTCATTCTGTTCAATTCATTCTGCCGCATGTATTGCTTTTCTTGTTTCCAATCCCGTTTATTTATCTATTCTCTTGTCTTTCTTGCTCGTAATCTCTCATTACTTAATTAATTTACAATCATCCACGCCGCGAGAATTGAAATAATAATTCGATTTCCAAACTACCTGTCATTTCAGTCTTGGCGACTCACTTCAGCAAAATACAGTGTCTGCGAGTTTGTCCTGATGTCGCCAACTTCACGCGCATTGACCAAGTAACTTCCGCCAATGATAGCAGTAACAATGGCGAAGTTGCTGAATCAAGTGCTGCTACTGCTGCTGCATGGGAGATCCACGAGAGAGACCACATGGTCTACACAAACCTTGTACACACTCTTCTCTCCCCTTGCACCAGCAAGAACTGCATCGCCGGGTGTATAGGGGCATCCAGCACTGACAATTTCCCGGAAGAAAGCATAGAGAACACCCTGGATCCATGGGATTCGATGAACTTGGAGCCATCTTATTGGTCCAGCGTGGGCCATGCGGATCCTACCATCCCGGAATATCTCATATACAGGCTTCGTTCAGACCTGTGCCTCATTAATGAAATCAGGGTACAGCCATTCAGAGGTTTGTGTGTGTGTGTGTGTGTGTGTGTGTGTGTGTGTGTGATTATGTTATCTTCTTTTGTTTATAACAAAAACTTAGGTACTAACAGCTAATATTCTCTTGTGATGCAGTGTTTTTCCAGCCTGGCCACCATATATTTTCTGCACAGTATGTTCGCTTCAGATTGGGGTATCCGAAAGTGCCTCTGCAATCTGATGATCTCGTATCCGTTGAAAATGAAGGGGAGCTGACTTCTGACAGCAACTATATCTGGACATACACATCACCAGAATTCTCAATGTTGCAGGTCCTCTTAATATATCTTCCTCGTTTTGATATGCATTCTTTTTCCTCATATGCGTGAATTCATTCATGCAGTACATCTTGGAACAGACTGTATAGTTAATCTATAGCTAGAACATCTTTCAGTTTGACGTGGGAAAACTGTATTTTCAGTGGTTGGTTTTTCATGTTCTTTGATATGGCAGATAATGTTTGTTCAAGATTTGCTGCTGTGTTGTGTGAAATGTTTAAAGTGAAATGATTTGTTCTGTTCCAGGAGAATGTTTTGCAATCTTTCAAGCTACCACGCTCAGTTCTTTGCATCGGAGGAGTTGTGAAGGTTGAGCTTCTTGGTAGGGTTCAGAAACATCAGTTTGATAATCTGTACTACATATGGTGAGTGCCAGGGCCTTTTTCATTCGGTGATGAAATGTGACCCTGTCCCAACGGTTTTATGGTATTTCGGGCTCTGTTTCTGATTACTTGTGTCTTCCATTTGAACTGATGGTTCTTGTCCTTTTTTCTGCAGTGTGACACATGTCCAAGTATTGGGGAGTCCACTGTCATCAGAGTTTGGGGCAGCTGCTTCTGTTAGTGGTCTGGTTCTCAAGTACTGTCCGTCTCCTGCTCATAGCAGCTGCTCTAAACTATCAGGCAACCAATCCAAATGGCGCAATTTTGAAGCCAGACTGTGGCGTGAAGTTACTGGTCCAGGAATTGGGTTGAACCAAGAGCTATTGAGCAGGCTATTGGGCCCTTCGTTTCAATTTTTGGTGGACGATGATGAGGAGACGAAGGACGCTAGCTCCACTTAGATACCAATTGAAATGGAGTTCACACAAAAGCATGGGGCTTCCGGCTTAATCACGCATCTCTGTCATTAGATTGAGAAATCGCGTTTTTTTACGGAATAATTTTTTCTGACCGAAATAGTGTGTATTTTGTCAGATTTCATCAACATCAAAGCAAACGGTTTTTGTTGTTGTTTTTTGAGGGGATTTTGTTATTGATTTTTTTTTTTTTTTTTTGCGGGGAGTTTTGGTTTTTGTTTTTTGTTGAGGGGATTTTTGTTGTTGATGTTCAGCGTTTAATTGTGGGGACCACTCTTCCTGTGTTTCCAAGACAATTTTCGTACATTTCCCAATGTTTTCTTAATTATCGGGCCTTCAGCTGTCCTTTGAGTGCCTTTCGGCCCTTTATAAGGTCAGCGCTCCTTTGATATCTTTGATTACAGCCACAGGGGCATGGGCATCGGAGAACTCATCAGGTCCGGCATCTTTTCCCTCTTGGTGGGAATGACTGGGCCATCCGCTTCTACCCCACGGATTCGTTGAGTCTCGCAGAGCCAGAAACTACATCTCAGTTTATCTGAAGCTATTGGACAAGGAGACCAAGGTGCGGCATCTTCAACCAGATTACCGGTCTGCCCACATCTGTGATAGATATGCTCCAGCTCCAGTCTTCGTATTTCATGACCCGTAGTCAGTTTGAGGCGTCGCCATACCTTAAGCATAATCGTCTCACCATCCTTTGCACTGTCACTGTAAGGAAGAAACCACATGTATTGACAACTTAACCAGTGAACCAAATCAAGGTCCCACCATCAGACATTACCGAGCACTTTGGCAGCTTGTTGGATGCAGAGGAGGGAGCAGATGTCACTTGCAGTGTTGGAGGTGAGAATTTCAGAGCACAAAGGATCGTGCTTGCTGCCCGGTCACCTGTATTCAAAGCAGAGCTCTATGGGGCCATGCGAAAAGGCCAAGTTTGACCATATAACCACTGAGGACCTGGAGCCTGCTGTGTTTCGGGCGCTGCTGCATTTATACGGACTCGTTACCTGAAACAGATACTCAGACATGATCCAGCATTTACTCGTGGCGGTTGACAGATACTCTATGGACAGGCTCAAAATAGTACTCTCTTCGTTTCAAATTAGATGTCAATTTTGATTTTTAGACATCACCTTTGACCGCTCGTCTTATTAAAAAAATTTATTCAAATATAAAAACAAATATGTCATGATTAAAATACATTCAATAATAAAACAAGTTGTAAAAAAATAAATAACATTTGTGTAAAAAAATTGAATAAGACGAGCAGTTAAACATGATGTCTAAAAGTCAACAGTGACATCTATTTTGGAACGGAGGGAGTATGCCAAAGCATCCTTTGCAAAAGGGCAGTGCTACGGTAGTCTCATCTCTCTGCTCTTGCACCATAAGGTGCAAGACAACAAATCAATCAAAACCATTGATTTTATCTAATTAAAAGTAAATATAAAATCCTAAAATCAGAAAGGAAACCACTCCAGTGATACCCTTCCCGGCAATTCCGATCTCCTCCCTGTTTAGACGGCGTGCAATTTCGGTACCCATTCTTATCGCTAACAAAAACCAGCAACAAACTGACATGCGTTTTTTTTTATAGCACGCCTCGTAGCATGTCACGTTCTTTTTTTTTCGAACTTGTTGCATGGCATCGCACGATTAGCAAAACAGATATGTCCAAAACAAAATAAGCGAAAACAAATTATGATCCTGTTTCCAAAAAAAAAATCCAAAAAAGTGCAGCAGGGTGCAAATTTCCTAGCCTTGACGTGATCTTCTTTCCAAACCAAAAAAAACTTCCAAAAAATAATGCAGCAGGGTGCAAAATTCCTAGGCTTAACGTGTTTCTCTTTCCAAAAACAAAGTCTTACACCTTAGGGTGCAAGACTTCATCTTTTGTTTCGAGATGTACTCAAATGGACGGTCCACAGTTTTCGGGACTACCGTAGCGGGAGCCTTGCAAAATAGTATGTATCAATGACATTGGCTTAGAGCAAATATATTAGGTCTAGTCAGCAGGTTGAAGAGTTGTCCACCTAAAGGTAGGTACAAAGGTATTGTTTCATAGGTGGTCTCATGCATGACATGTAATTATAAGACGATTTATAAGACTACATATATAATAGATGATTGTTTTTAGTTGTCTCATGGTAATTGCCTCTTCCCTTAATTTATGGATGAGAAAAAGAATGTTTATTAGTTGCATGGCAACTAAAACTCGTATAATGGTGTGTAAGTCGTCTCATACTCTTAAATTTTAGCGCTTGATCGAGGTGGTTGCTTCGCGAAACAACCGTCTCTTTCTTTTACCTCCTCTCTCTTCGACCTCATCAAAAATCCTATGTAGAATTACAAGAGACGGGTTATGAGAATGCCTACGTGTAGCATTGTACATGCCCTAATAAAAATCGTGGTCCACCTGATAAAAATCCTAGCCGGAGGAGGAAGAATCGAAAGCAGAGAAGAGAGCCGGCCATTCCTCACTTGCCCAGCTGAACACAATCCACGAGAAACAGGCGCCTGCTTTTAGCCTATTGCGCCCACTCCATGTAATTAACATTCACAAATATCTCACTCGCCGGCGTCGCAATTGCTCGAGCGTTGGCATGCATGGCTCACAATCGTTTTACTCAAACAGTGGCCCAAGCCCTTCGACCGGCACCCGCAAATATTCCGTGCCTCGACCTTCTAGCGATGGCGGCGGAGGTGCAAAATGGCCACCGTATCCCCGACACCAATACCTACACCAACTCCAAGATGGCTGCCGCGACGACTACTTCGGCCGCGGATGATCGAGAGGTACATTGACTCGAAGAGAAGAAACGGGAGAGATGCATTGGTCGTACGACGTACTTCCTTTCTTGTTCGGACATTTGAGGTTTTAATTTGTGGACAGAGTATTTTTTTTCCCGGGTGCTGAAAAATTTTATTCCTAAGGTTTTAACTTGATTGGGACAAAAGACTATGTTGTTGTTGTATCTGTTATTGACGAAGTTATTGTATTTTTCTTAGAAAATTGTATTGGACAAGGTAATTGTATCTTTTTAGACAAAGTAATAATGTATTCGATTGGACTGTATTGTTAACTCTGCTCAGAGGAAAGAAAGGCCATGCGAGAATGCAGGCAACAGCGATCCTACATCATTGGATGATCGTATGAAGGAACTATCCACATTTGCTATTCTTTGCCTGTTCAACATCTTCGATCCAGGGACGATCCCCTGTTCTAAATGCTCGATCCCGGGACGATCCCCTGTTATAAATGCTCGATGAGGGGACGATCCCCTTTTCGAAAGGCTCGATCCCTAGACGTTCCCCGTTCTAAATGCTCGATCCACCTCGGTTCTAAATAATCGATCCCCGGACGATCCTGTCAACAGTTTCCAGTTTCTACTCGTGCTACCAAACCTTGAACAAGACCGTGGAAATTGTTAGCGAGTATAATCCGCTGTGGTCAATAATGACAATGTTAGATGCAAGTTATGAGTGATAAGACGAAATTCATGCATCGGATGACATTGTTTGGAAATTGTTGTATTTTTCTTAGAAAATTGTATTGCACAAGGTAATTGTATCTGTTGTTGACAAAGTTATTGTATTTTTTTTAGAAAATTGTATTGGACAAGGTAATTGTATCATTTAGACAAAGTAATGTATTCGATTGGATTGTATTGTTAACTCTGCTCAGAGGATAGAACGGCCATGCGAGAACGCAGGCAATGCCGATCCTACAGCATTGGACAATCGTATGAAGGAACTGTCCACATTTGCTAGTAGGCCGATCCTGGAAATGACAAAAAGAAGCTTAGTCCAAACACGTGTTCAACATCTTCGATCACGGGACGATCCTAGGTTCTAAATGCTCGACCATGGGACGATCCTCGACTCTAAATGCTCGATCCAGGACAATCCTCGGTTCTAAATAATCGATCACGGGACGATCTAGGCAATAGTTTCCAGTTTCTACTCGTCGTGCTACTAAACCTCGAATGAAATCGTGAAAAATTGTTAGCGAGAATAATCTGCGGAGGTCAATAATGACAACGTTAGATGCAAGTTATTAGTGATAAGACGAAATTCATGCATCAGATGACATTATTCAGAAGTTGGTATAGACGAAGCTAGTACTTATTACAAAACACACATCCTTCTGCTGATGAGTCCAGCAAATACACAACATAGAATCCTAATACAACAGTATATCCTTTTCTAATCAACCCGATAAAGTACGGATATTTATAAGTACGAGTAGCATTCCTGAAGAGCTTCTGCAGCTTCATTGTATCCAGACGCATGGATAGGCACCAGTGAGGTTCTCCAAAGCCACCAGAATACAATGCATCAAAAAAATACGGTTTCCTGAGTGATTCCATGGAAATAGAAATCAGTAACAAGATGATCATCCTCGTCATCCCCATCTTTTGGTAGCAGGTCCCTGAGTTGATCGGCCAGGTTAACGGAATTTCTCAGCACCCACCGTTCAACCCCGTTGGGATCACTTCCGCGCACAAACACTACAAGGTATGTTCCCCGTGACGCAACAATGCAAGGTTTTCCGCCCTCTACTTCTCCGAAACCATAACAAACTGGATTACGAGAGGGAGGAGCAAAAACTGCCGATTGCAGTTCGCCCGGAAGCCGAATAGTGGAGAATTCAGTGAGGCTTTATCGAGTATCAGTAAAGAGTTGCGACCAACATCACCCCAGTACAGGGACCGGTTGCCGATCGAGCCAATGTCCTTAAACTGCAGCCAACCATTCTGGGCGACTTGTTGCCAAGGTTTAACTGATGAGTTCATTTCAGTGGAGGAGAAGACCACAGTCCGTACCCTAGTCCCAGCGGGATCAACAAGAAGTACTATGACACGGAAGGAGTTTGGGTTCCCATTCGAGCGGACCAAACGAGGACTGTACTGCGTCAACTGATGTTCGACTGCAGTGTCCTCAAACTCATGAAAAAAACCAGATGACCAACTTGTCATTGGGTTGTACACCACGAGCATCCCCTCTAATGGATCCATCAGAAGTAGTAATCCGTCGATGCAGTCACAAATTTTCCAGCAGACAGATTCACTACTGGAGTTGAGCACTTTGGTGAGGAAGAAATCCCCTTTTTCAACAATGGCGTTGATCTTCGGATCACAATCCCAAGTGATGGTGAAAGAGGGAAACGTAGGGACAGTGCTCTCCTGTGGGGATTCGTTGCAGAAATAGCCGAGGAGTGGCGGCGCCGAGTGCAAGCTACAAAACTGACGGCGAAACTTCGGCGAATACAGCCTCTCTCGCAAGGCCTTTTTCGCGTACATGGCGTTGAGAAGCGTCATATGGCAGGGGACACGTGCGAGAATCAATACCTCAAGGTCGTCGCCAAGTGACCCGGAAGCAGTCGACATCACCGACGATGATCCCCGCTTGTGTTAG
This sequence comes from Eragrostis curvula, assembly GCA_007726485.1. Lineage (NCBI taxonomy): Eukaryota > Viridiplantae > Streptophyta > Magnoliopsida > Poales > Poaceae > Eragrostis > Eragrostis curvula. The sequence continues at coordinate 7,554,163 of RWGY01000005.1, forward strand.
TCCCCTCTACTTTTTGGTGGGCTCCTCTTCAGGGTCGCGACGGAAAGAAAGTCGAGTTGGAGAAAAGGGGGGGGGGGGGGGCGGAGTCTAGTGATGCAGGGAAGTAGGCGCAGTATAAAAGTGGGTGAACAGAGAGATGGCGAATCTGATATATCATATACGATGGCAAAATCGCAGCACTACACGTTGCATAAAGGTGCCACAAATCAGTAGATCGAATGGTCCGGGAGAACCTGTGCCCGGACGATCCGGGGTGTTCTAAAAGTTACATCACTAGAACGGCCACCAGTTTGAGGTTGTTTGATGCAAGTTATTTTAGATGAAATTGATACATGGGATGACATTGTTTACAAAAGCTATGGGCAATTATTACAAAACGCAGCACATCCATCTGGTCAGTCTAGCAAGTACACAACGTAGAATTCTAATAAACCAGTACAGATCCCTTTATAAGAACGCAGGCAGATGTTTAAACGCATACAACCCGGGATTGTCCCGTGCCTCCCATTCTGGCATCACTGGATTGTCCCGTGTTCTCACTATCATCCAAATCACCGGATGATCTTGCCGTGCGCTACTAAACATTGGACGAGATCGAGAAAAATTGTGAAGAGAGAGAGGGCGAATTTGGTATATATAGGCTGCCAAAATGACTTGTACTACGAATGGTGTACTGTGACCATGATCATTAAGCTTTTGTAACAACCAACCATCACACGTTAGCAAGGGCTCTGTTTCGTTCGATGCAAGTTATTTTAGATGATACGAAATTGATACATCCGTCTGCTGATGAGTCCAGCAAATACATAACGTAGGATTCTAATAAAACAGTACATCATACCCTTTTCTAGCCCACCCGGTCATCAATTTTGCTAGAAGGACACCCGATGAAGTACGGATACTTCAAACCTTGAGCAGTACTCCTGAAGAGCTTCTGCAGCTTCATTGTATCCAGGCGCATGGATAGGCACCAGTGAGGTTCTTCACGGCCATCAGAATATAATGCATCAAAAAACACGGTTTCCTGAGTGATTCCATGGAAATCGAAATCAGTAACAAGATGATCACCCTCCTCTTCATTCACGTCTTCAGGTAGCAGCTCCCTCAGTTGATCTGCCAGGGGAACCTGATTTCTCAGCACCCACCATTCAACCGCATTGGGATCACTTCCGCACACCCACACTGCAAGGAATGTTCCCAGTGAGGCAACAATGCAAGGTCTTCCACCCTCTATTTCCCCGAAACCATAACGAACTCGTCTAGGAGAGGCGGCAACCAATTCTTGGTGTCGCAGTGCGACCGGTAGCGGAATAGTTGAGAATTTCAGTGATTTTTTATCGAGTACCAGTAGATACTTGCGATGAATGTCACCCTAGTACAGGGATTGGTTGCCTATGGAGCCAAGGTCCGTAAACTGCAGTCAAACAAACGGGGAGATATCGTACCATGGATGAACTGACCACTTCATTTTAGTCGAGGAGAGGACCACAGCTCGTGCCCGACACCCATTGTCGGTAGCAAGAACTGTGACCCGGAAGGAGTTTGGGTTCCCATCCGAGCGGACCAAACGGGGAGGGTACCCTTCAGGCGTCCCAATGTGATCTTTGAACATAGTGTTCTCCTCACAAGCATCAAAAGAATCAGATAACCAACCCGTCATTGGGTTGTACGCCACGAGCTTCCCCTCTGCTGGATTCATCAGAAGTAGTAATCCGTCGATGCAGTCACAGATATCCCAGCAGACAGATTCACTACTGAGGTTGAGCACTTTGGTGAGGAAGAAATCCCCTTTTCCAACAATGGCATTGATCTTCGGATCACAATCCCTAGTGATGGTGAAAGAGGGAGAAGTGGGGACAGTTCTCACCTCGGTGGAGTCGTTGCTGAAACAGCCGAGGAGTGGCGGCGTGGAGTGCAGGCTACAAAACTGACGGCGAAACTTCGGCGAATACAGCCGCTCTCGCCAGGCTTTTTTCGCGTACATTGCGTTGAGAAACATCTTGTGGCAGGGGACTCGGGCGAGAATCGATACCTCAAGGTCGTCGCCGAGTGACCTGGAACTGGAAGCAGTCACAGATATCCCGAACAGCCAGATGAACGGCATTGGTAGAGAAGGCCCTACAAGCCTTCACCACGTAAGGAATATTGACAGAAAGCCAAGACTGACGCTGCTCAGTCGAAGCGTCCTCAGGGATCTGATCAGGAGTCGTCTCCACTGAGATAAGAGCGTCCTGAATGTGACCGCAAAGAGAAGACAGGCGAAGCTCTTCACCCTCAACAAAAGAAGCCGCCTCCTGATCCGCGGTTTCAACTTTTCCGCGAAGGACCCTGTTGGCCTCCAAAGCCTCCGCAAGGGACGAATCGAGATCCTCCAGCTGTTTCTCTAGAGAAGCCACCTTCGTCTTCAAATCCTCAGTGGACTTGACAAGGGTCTCCTTCTCAACAGAGAGATCAATCACACGTTTTTCGTTAAGAGCGAGCGCATCCTCTTTCTCCTTGATCTTCGCTTCAAGAGTCGAAAGATCCTTGCGACTGACGAAAACAAGAGCGAAGTTAGAAAGACAAGCAACTGAGTAGATACAAAAATAACAAACCACTTACTTTCATTTGCGAAGATAATAAAGACTTGTACAGGGTATCACCACCCTGAAGTACGAGTTCATTCTCCACTTGGGGAAAACGAACCCTCTCTGCAGCAGCAACAAAGGGCGCAGCGGCCCTGGCACTCATAACGAAGGTGTTCGAAGGCACCTCGTCACAAAGAGCTAAAGAACCCCCAAGCAGCTTCGACTGAATCAAAAGTCATGTCAAAAGGGTCCAAGCATTGCTTCAAACACTGAGTGTAGGAAAAGGTCACCACCTGCTGAAGGGCTAAGGGTCTCACGAAGCCCGACACCCGGTTCCGAAGGAAGTTGAACCTGGGAGCGATCTGTAAGAGGTCCCAAGTTATCAGCAATTTGACGAAGCTCAGCCATACTAAGAGATGAGAGACAACCTTGAGCAGAAGCTTCGGCTACTCCTGCACCCTGAACAGGGGCGACAGGAGGAATATCAGGACCCTTGACGCGGGTCTTGTCCTGGATCTTAGCCTTCGATCCGGATTTAGTAAGAACAGAATCAGCACCATTCGAAGCCTTGTCCTGAATCTTGGCCTTCTCAGCGGCACTGGTATCATGGACGTCAACTGTAGAAGCAGAAATATCCTTTGCAACAAAAGAAGAACTCTTCGAAATAACTTTCTTGGGGGTAGATTGAACTTTAGACCCAGAAGAATTGCTACCCCCATCCTCCGGAATGGAGAACAAATCCAATGCGGAGCGAATCACCGGAGGCTTAAAAGTAAAAGATGGTTTCGCTGAATGTGAAGTCTTCGGCTGATTTGCTGAAAGAGCAGTAGCACCCAAAGCCGTCGCATTAGCTTCGCTGACAGCTTAATCGAAGCTGTGCTTCGACGAGGTCTTGTGGGTTTTCAGCTTTTTCTTGGCTTGCTCTTCGCTAGACCTTCGATTACCAGACATCTTGAAAAAGGACGAAATGAAAGGATCTCCTATTGCGAAAGGAATTGGAATAAGCAAAGGAAAGAAGACGCGCAAGACATGCGATTGAAGAAACAGCGCGCCCACGATGAAGATATATAGAAGGAAAGCGATTATCGGGAACTGAAAAGAAGTACGGAACGAAAACGACAAGACACGTGTGTGGATCAGAAAGACACACGGTGTAATCATAAAATAATAAATAAAATTGCCTCTGGTTTTAGTTACACTAATAACACATCATCAATTGAGGGCTAATGTTGTGAACTACACCGAAGCCCTTCTGAACCACGCGAAGGTCAACAGCCACCAGCGAAGGAAGAACGAAAGAGCAGACGGCACAGGAGCCCGAACTACCAAGCTAAGAGCCATGCTAAAGTAGCCGATGGTATGTATGTAAATATGATCATCTCGCTCCTTATAAATATGGAGGGAGATGATCCTGTAAGGACATCTGGTTTTTGGGGGCCTCGAGCCAAAGACAATTATTTGCACCGCACTCGATCCTCTCAACACTCCAAACCCCTTCGCCCGGCATCGCGGGCAAAGGAGGGCTTCGCGCGCCTAACTGCAGGGAACCTGAGCGAGAACATCTTCGTCCGGCATCGCGGACAAGGAAGGAGGGCTTCGCATCATCCAACAGACGACGATATCCACCACGGAGGGCTTCGCAGGGTAATTCGAAGGCACTGGTACCCATCGAAGGCTTCGGGCGAGCAAGACTTCATCAACACTCCGTTGGAGGGCTTCGACACGTCACACACAGACCTTCGATCGCCCAACATTTGGCGCCGTCCCGCGAGGCGAACCCACGACCACGATCAACATTGTGAAAACGAAGTCAAAAACAAACGTCAGCGACACACAACGCGCAGAGATCGAAGCTGAAAGTGAAAGGCTCACGAAGGAAGCGGAAGCTAAAACAGCAAGAGAACAAGAAGAGCGGGACAAAGCCGCACGAGCAGAAGAGGTAGCAAGAGCTGAAGAAATTGCAAGAAAAGAAGAAGCCTTAAGAGCTATGCAAATAAACAACGCCGAAACATCTCAAGCAGGAAGTTTCCAGCAAGAGGACGACGAAACACGTAACATAACTGAAAGGCTTCGCATCATAGAACAAGAGAGAATCGAAAGAGAAAAGAAGTTGGCCGTCATCGAAAAGACAGCGAAGCTAAAAAAAGACATGCTCGAAAAGATAAAGCAAGCCCAACAAGAGATCAACGTAATGGACAGCAAGCTAAAAAAATACAATGAGGAAATGGAGAACCTGAAGAAACAAGAACAAGATATGCACCACAAGACTCGCAAACAAACCGAGCACAAGGTGGTGTACGAAGTAAGCAGCTCCGGCAAGGACAACCAGCCATGCATCATCTACAACGAGAACTCGCCTTTGAGCGAAGAGCTACAGAGTGAACCTTGGACGGTCAACTTCAAAATGCCGAAGATAAAGGCATACCAAGGAAAAACATGTCCGAGAGAGTTCCTCATGTCTTTCGAAGCCGCAGTAGAATCTGGCGGAGGATCAAACTCAACGTATGCGAAAGCTTTGGTGATGGCAGTCGAAGGAGTAGCAAAGACATGGTTCTCCACTCTTGAACCAGGATCAATTAATTCTTGGTCTGAATTAAGAAGAGAGTTCATAAACAATTTTCAAGGCTTCCAAGCATCAGAAATTCATCAGGGAAGACTATTTTCTTGCAAACAGAAGCCAAACGAAGGCTTAAGGGAATACATGCAGAGATTCATGGAAATAAAGTCAAGAGCAAAGAACGTAGGAGCTTCGACAGTTATCGATGCACTGATAGAAGGCTTGAGGGCTGGCCCTTTTCACTCCGCACTAACAAGGAAGAGACCCAAGACTATCTTCGCACTACTAGACACCTTCGAAAAGTACGCGAGGTCGGATGATGAGTTCCGAAGGAAGAAAGAAGACGAAAAGAAACAATCTCAGCTAATCAAAGATGAAAAGAAGTATAAAGAAGAAAAAGAAGCGAGCCGAAGCAGGAGGCACAACGATAACAGACACAGTTCAAGAGATCATAACAGTCGAAGGGTACACAACCTCGAAAACATAGAAGAAAGGGGCGACGAAAAGAGAACCAAAGATGACGAAAGAGGGAAAGAGCAAAGCAACCATGATAGAGATTGCGAAGACAAAAACAAAGAAAACAATCAGAGAAGCAGTTCTCGCACTCCATACTGTGAGTTGCATGGCGAAGGAAAAGGCCATACAACAAAGCAGTGCCGAAATTTGCAACAGTTCAAACAGGAATGGACTGCAGACAGAGAGGCGAAGAAGGCCATCAGGCATACAAGTAACTATCGCGAAAATTGGTCACAAGGTAACCTAATGTCACTATACCCTTCGCACTCTGTCAATCATATTGTCAACTACCCAAGAGAATCTTCGCATCAGGCACAGCAATATGCCTACTCCCAACCTCAAAGCCTGGCAGCATTGCCACCGCCACCAGAAATAAATCAGCAAAACAATGGAAGAAACACAGAAACAAGCTACACGTCTCAAAGACAAACCATCACCGCTATCTCCGGAGGGTCGACCCAGCAACTAGATTCAAGAAGGGCCAGAAAAGAATACATACGAAGGGTACATAACGTGTCATTAGGGCTCCGTTTGTAAAAACCAAGTGGTCCCACGTCCATATCACCTTCGGAAAAGAAGACGCAAGGAACCTGGATCAACCTCACTCAGACCCATTGGTCATCAAGGCAAATATAAAAGGTTTCGACGTACTCAGAATACTTGTCGATGGGGGAAGTTCAGCTGATATCCTCTTCGCCTCTACATATAGAAAGATGAAGCTGGAAAACGAAACGCTACAACCGGCAGGAATACCATTAATCGGCTTCACTGGAAAAGTTATCCAGGCGCTGGGAAAAATTAACCTACCAGTAACCTTCGGCGAAGGAGAGAACGCAAGAACTGAAGATGTGACCTTCGATGTGGTTGACATTGTTTATCCTTACAATGCAATCTTCGGAAGGGGGTCCATCAACAAGTTCGAAGCGGCCATACATCAGGGCTATCTATGCATGAAGATTCCGGGTCCTATCTCTGTGATCAACGTCCTCGGAGACCAACTTCAAACAAGAAATATTGAAGATGGCAAAACCCCTGGGAGGAAGAATGTCCATTTCATCCGAAAAAAGCAAAAAGCCCCATCGCTCAAGACCTTCAGACTGAAAAATTTGTCCATGATATATCAGAGATACAAGAGCCGTGTCTACCAAGAACATTTCTTCGGTAGCACGCGCGATGGCTATGTGTAAAAACACAAAACTCGCGGGGGGTGCACTCTTTTTCCTCACGAGGGTAGCCCTGCGAAGGTTGTGAGGTTTTTTAACGAGGCACCCTCCAAGACTGTAACACAGTTTTATAATTACTTTTTACCCTCAAAAAATTCCAGAGCAATTTCCTGGGGGGCGCAGAAGAGCCAAGGCTCAAGAAATGAAGCCTCGAGCTCAAAAACGATATCAGGCAAAAGCCTAGAGAATCCAAAGTTTACACCAATTAAGTACCTGGTGTAATCTTAGTTTGGATCGATGTATCACGAGGGATGATACAAAGCCTCCAGACAAGTGTCGAAGGGAAAAGATAAGCTAAGAAAGCCTAATCTACCCAAGAATCGACAAACAAAAACCTTCGCAAAAGGAAAAAAGCGCGATCCTTCGCACGAAAATGTTCAAATATCAAAGAACGAAAACACGAAAACTTGTGCTCCTTAAAGGAAACACAAGGTCATCGTGCAAGAAGCAGTAAAGGCTTCGAAAGATATTGAAGAAATCTTCTCTCTGGCAAAGACCTTCGAAAGATTACTCCAAAAGAAAAGCTTTATTAAGCAAAAATCATTGTTTAAAGGGAACCATCGTCAGGTTCCTGCTTTACAATAAGCTCTAGTTCTAACAGCATTTGATAAATAATGCTAAACTCATCAAAGTCAAACCCACTCGAAGGCGAGTAGGGCCTCTGAAAAACAGGGTCGATTACTCCAGACAAAGACATCCGCGCAACATGCGAAGCTGCATCGAATCCATAAGATGAACCTTCGCGGCCAGCCGAGCGACCGCGACGACCGCGACCTCTGCCCCTTTTCCTAGAAATCCCTCGGCTAGGAAAAGAAGAATCACGAGACTTACGACCCCTAGAAACCTCAGAATCAAGAGGACCAAGTCTGATGACACCAACAAGGCTACCAGGAGGGAAAACATAACCTTCGACCCCTTCGACAGAAGACAGAGGATCAGAGTCAGTAGACAAAACAAATTCCAAAGAAGACGAGCTCAAAATCTCGATAGCATCTTCAACACGAGCCTTCTGAGGAGAAGAAGGCCCAGCAGAAGCAAATTTGCTCAACGAAACCTCTGACGAAGGCTCCAGAGTAGCAAACTCACTCAAAGAAAGATCAGACGAAGCCCAAAGTCCAAAAATCAAGCAAAAAATAATCAAAATAGCATAAAGTTTACAACGATTACAATTCTCAACAAGATACAAGTTCGAAGGGATGATGTAATCTCTCTCTCGAAGCAAAAATAAATTGTTTATACCTCACTCTGAGGTAGACGACCGACCGACTGCACTCGGTTCCAGAAGGATTCGTCAAAATGACTGGCGACCTTCATGAGAGCTTCAACCACAGGACGGGGAGTAGAATCAACGGCAAAAAATTTAAAGTCGTCAGAAGCAACCTTCGCCAAAGCATTGCTCCCTTCGACATCGAGAGAATGGAGGAGGTCCCGAACAGCCAGATGAACGGCATTGGTAGAGAAGGCCCTACAAGCCTTCACCACGTAAGGAATATTGACAGAAAGCCAAGACTGACGCTGCTCAGTCGAAGCGTCCTTAGGGATCTGATCAGGAGTCGTCCCCACTGAGATAAGAGCGTCCTGAATGTGACCGCAAAGAGAAGACAGGCGAAGGACCCTGTTGGCCTCTTCAGCCTCAACAAAAGAAGCCGCCTCCTGATCCGCGGTTTCAACTTTTCCGCGAAGGACCCTGTTGGCCTCCAAAGCCTCCGCAAGGGACAAATCGAGATCCACCAGCTGTTTCTCTAGAGAAGCCACCTTCGTCTTCAAATCCTCAGTGGACTTGACAAGGGTCTCCTTCTCAACAGAGAGATCAATCACACATTTTTCGTTAAGAGCGAGCGCATCCTCTTTCTCCTTGATCTTTGCTTCAAGAGTCGAAAGATCCTTGTGAAGCCGGTCTCGATCATTCCTCGCCAGAGTCAGCTCGTTAAATTGGCGAAGGGAAGCTTGGGTAATAGCAAGCGACTGACGAAAACAAGAGCGAAGTTAGAAAGACAAGCAACTGAGTAGATACAAAAATAACAAACCACTTACTTTCATTTGCGAAGATAATAAAGACTTGTACAGGGTATCACCACCCTGAAGTACGAGTTCATTCTCCACTTGGGGAAAACGAACCTTCTCTGCAGCAGCAACAAAGGGCGCAGCGGCCCTGGAACTCATAACGAAGGTGTTCGAAGGCACCTCGTCACAAAGAGCTAAAGAACCCCCAGCAGCTTCGACTGAATCAAAAGTCATATCAAAAGGGAGAAACTCTCCAAGCATTGCTTCAAAGACTGAGTGTAGGAAAAGGTCACCACCTGCTGAAGGGCTAAGGGTCTCACGAAGCCCGACACCCGGTTCCGAAGGAAGTTGAATCTGGGAGCGATCTGTAAGAGGTCCCAAGTTATCAGCAATTTGACGAAGCTCAGCCATACTAAGAGATGAGAGACAACCTTGAGCAGAAGCTTCGGCTACTCCTTCACCCTGAACAGGGGCGACAGGAGGAATATCAGGACCCTTGACGCGGGTCTTGTCCTGGATCTTAGCCTTCGATCCGGATTTAGTAAGAACAGAATCAGCACCCTTCGAAGCCTTGTCCTGAATCTTGGCCTTCTCAGCGGCACTGGTATCATGGACGTCAACTGTAGAAGCAGAAATATCCTTTGCAACAAAAGAAGAACTCTTCGAAATAACTTTCTTGGGGGTAGATTGAACTTTAGACCCAGAAGAATTGCTACCCCCATCCTTCGGAATGGAGAACAAATCCAATGGGGAGCGAATCACCGGAGGCTTAAAAGCAAAAGATGGTTTCGCTGAATGTGAAGTCTTCGGCTGATTTGCTGAAAGAGCAGCAGCACCCAAAGCCGTCGCATTAGCTTCGCTGACAGCTTTATCGGAGCTGTCCTTCGACGAGGTCTTGTGGGTTTTCAGCTTTTTCTTGGCTTGCTCTTCGCTAGACCTTCGGTTACTAGACATCTTGAAAAAAGACGAAAGGAAAGGATCTCCTATTGCGAAAGGAATTGGAATAAGCAAAGGAAAGAAGACGCGCAAGACATGCGATTGAAGAAACAGCGCGCCCACGATGAAGATATATAGAAGGAAAACGATTATCAGGAACTGAAAAGAAGTACGGAACGAAAACAACAAGACACGTGTGTGGATCAGAAAGGCACACGGTGTAATCATAAAATAATAAATAAAATTGCCTCTGATTTTAGTTACACTAATAACACATCATCAATTGAGGGCTAATGTTGGGAACTACACCGAAGCCCCTCTGAACCACGCGAAGGTCAACAGCCACCAGCGAAGGAAGAACGAAAGAGCAGACGGCACAGGAGCCCGAACTACCAAGCTAAGAGCCATGCTAAAGTAGCCGATGGCATGCATGTAAATATGATCATCCCGCTCCCTATAAATATGGAGGAAGATGATCCTATAAGGACATCTGGTTTTGGGGGGCCTCGAGCCAAAGACAATCATTTGCACCGCACTCGATCCTCTCAACACTCCAAACCCCTTCGCCCGGCATCGCGGGCAAAGGAGGGCTTCGCGCGCCTAACTGCAGGGAACCTGAGCGAGAACATCTTCGTCCGGCATCGCGGACAAGGAAGGAGGGCTTCGCATCATCCAACAGACGACGATATCCACCAAGGAGGGCTTCGCAGGGTAATCCGAAGGCACTGGTACCCATCGAAGGCTTCGGGCGAGCAAGACTTCATCAACACTCCGTTGGAGGGCTTCGACACGTCACACACAGACCTTCGATCCCCCAACATTTGGCGCCGTCCCGCGAGGCGAACCCACGACCACGATCAACATGGTGAAAACGAAGTCAAAAACAAACGTCAGCGACACACAACGCGCAGAGATCGAAGCTGAAAGTGAAAGGCTCACGAAGGAAGCGGAAGCTAAAACAGCAAGAGAACAAGAAGAGCGGGACAAAGCCGCACGAGCAGAAGAGGTAGCAAGAGCTGAAGAAATTGCAAGAAAAGAAGAAGCCTTAAGAGCTATGCAAATAAACAACGCCGAAACATCTCAAGCAGGAAGTTTCCAGCAAGAGGACGACGAAACACGTAACATAACTGAAAGGCTTCGCATCATAGAACAAGAGAGAATCGAAAGAGAAAAGAAGTTGGCCGTCATCGAAAAGACAGCGAAGCTAAAAAAAGACATGCTCGAAAAGATAAAGCAAGCCCAACAAGAGATCAACGTAATGGACAGCAAGCTAAAAAAATACAATGAGGAAATGGAGAACCTGAAGAAACAAGAACAAGATATGCACCACAAGACTCGCAAACAAACCGAGCACAAGGTGGTGTACGAAGTAAGCAGCTCCGGCAAGGACAACCAGCCATGCATCATCTACAACGAGAACTCGCCTTTGAGCGAAGAGCTACAGAGTGAACCTTGGACGGTCAACTTCAAAATGCCGAAGATAAAGGCATACCAAGGAAAAACATGTCCGAGAGAGTTCCTCATGTCTTTCGAAGCCGCAGTAGAATCTGGCGGAGGATCAAACTCAACGTATGCGAAAGCTTTGGTGATGGCAGTCGAAGGAGTAGCAAAGACATGGTTCTCCACTCTTGAACCAGGATCAATTAATTCTTGGTCTGAATTAAGAAGAGAGTTCATAAACAATTTTCAAGGCTTCCAAGCATCAGAAATTCATCAGGGAAGACTATTTTCTTGCAAACAGAAGCCAAACGAAGGCTTAAGGGAATACATGCAGAGATTCATGGAAATAAAGTCAAGAGCAAAGAACGTAGGAGCTTCGACAGTTATCGATGCACTGATAGAAGGCTTGAGGGCTGGCCCTTTTCACTCCGCACTAACAAGGAAGAGACCCAAGACTATCTTCGCACTACTAGACACCTTCGAAAAGTACGCGAGGTCGGATGATGAGTTCCGAAGGAAGAAAGAAGACGAAAAGAAACAATCTCAGCTAATCAAAGATGAAAAGAAGTATAAAGAAGAAAAAGAAGCGAGCCGAAGCAGGAGGCACAACGATAACAGACACAGTTCAAGAGATCATAACAGTCGAAGGGTACACAACCTCGAAAACATAGAAGAAAGGGGCGACGAAAAGAGAACCAAAGATGACGAAAGAGGGAAAGAGCAAAGCAACCATGATAGAGATTGCGAAGACAAAAACAAAGAAAACAATCAGAGAAGCAGTTCTCGCACTCCATACTGTGAGTTGCATGGCGAAGGAAAAGGCCATACAACAAAGCAGTGCCGAAATTTGCAACAGTTCAAACAGGAATGGACTGCAGACAGAGAGGCGAAGAAGGCCATCAGGCATACAAGTAACTATCGCGAAAATTGGTCACAAGGTAACCTAATGTCACTATACCCTTCGCACTCTGTCAATCATATTGTCAACTACCCAAGAGAATCTTCGCATCAGGCACAGCAATATGCCTACTCCCAACCTCAAAGCCTGGCAGCATTGCCACCGCCACCAGAAATAAATCAGCAAAACAATGGAAGAAACACAGAAACAAGCTACACGTCTCAAAGACAAACCATCACCGCTATCTCCGGAGGGTCGACCCAGCAACTAGATTCAAGAAGGGCCAGAAAAGAATACATATGATGGGTACATAACGTGTCATTAAGGGCTCCGTTTGTAAAATCCAAGTGGTCCCACGTCCATATCACCTTCGGAAAAGAAGACGCAAGGAACCTGGATCAACCTCACTCAGACCCATTGGTCATCAAGGCAAATATAAAAGGCTTCGACGTACTCAGAATACTTGTCGATGGGGGAAGTTCAGCTGATATCCTCTTCGCCTCTACATATAGAAAGATGAAGCTGGAAAACGAAACGCTACAACCGGCAGGAATACCATTAATTGGCTTCACTGAAAAAGTTATCCAGGCGCTGGGAAAAATTAACCTACCAGTAACCTTCGGCGAAGGAGAGAACGCAAGAACTGAAGATGTGACCTTCGATGTGGTTGACATTGTTTATCCTTACAATGCAATCTTCGGAAGGGGGTCCATCAACAAGTTCGAAGCGGCCATACATCAGGGCTATCTATGCATGAAGATTCCGGGTGCTATCTCTGTGATCAACGTCCTCGGAGACCAACTTCAAGCAAGAAATATTGAAGATGGCAAAACCCCTGGGAGGAAGAATGTCCATTTCATCCGAAAAAAGCAAAAAGCCCCATCGCTCAAGACCTTCGGACTGAAAAATTTGTCCATGATATATCAGAGATACAAGAGCCGTGTCTACCAAGAACATTTCTTCGATAGCACGCGCGATGGCTATGTGTAAAAACACAAAACTCACGGGGGGTGCACTCTTTTTTCTCACGAGGGTAGCCCTGCGAAGGGTGTGAGGTTTTTTAACGAGGCACCCTCCAAGACTGTAACACAGTTTTATAATTACTTTTTACCCTCAAAAAAATCCAGAGCAATTTCCTGGGGGGCGCAGAAGAGCCAAGGCTCAAGAAATGAAGCCTCGAGCTCAAAAACGATATCAGGCAAAAGCCTAGAGAATCCAAAGTTTACACCAATTAAGTACCTGGTGTAATCTTAGTTTGGATCGATGTATCATGAGGGATGATACAAAGCCTCCAGACAAGTGTCGAAGGGAAAAGATAAGCTAAGAAAGCCTAATCTACCCAAGAATCGACAAACAAAAACCTTCGCAAAAGGAAAAAAGCGCGATCCTTCGCACGAAAATGTTCAAATATCAAAGAACGAAAACACGAAAACTTGTGCTCCTTAAAGGAAACACAAGGTCATCGTGCAAGAAGCAGTAAAGGCTTCGAAAGATATTGAAGAAATCTTCTCTCTGGCAAAGACCTTCGAAAGATTACTCCAAAAGAAAAGCTTTATTAAGCAAAAATCATTGTTTAAAGGGAACCATCGTCAGGTTCCTGCTTTACAATAAGCTCTAGTTCTAACAGCATTTGATAAATAATGCTATACTCATCAAAGTCAAACCCACTCGAAGGCGAGTAGGGCCTCTGAAAAACAGGGTCGATTACTCCAGACGAAGACATCCGCGCAACATGCGAAGCTGCATCGAATCCATAAGATGAACCTTCGCGGCCAGCCGAGCGACCGCGACGACCGCGACCTCTGCCCCTTTTCCTAGAAATCCCTCGGCTAGGAAAAGAAGAATCACGAGACTTACGACCCCTAGAAACCTCAGAATCAGGAGGACCAAGTCTGATGACACCAACAAGGCTACCAGGAGGGAAAACATAACCTTCGACCCCTTCGACAGAAGACAGAGGATCAGAGTCAGTAGACAAAACAAATTCCGAAGAAGACGAGCTCAAAATCTCGATAGCATCTTCAACACGAGCCTTCTGAGGAGAAGAAGGCCCAGCAGAAGCAAATTTGCTCAACGAAACCTCTGACGAAGGCTCCAGAGTAGCAAACTCACTCAAAGAAAGATCAGACGAAGCCTAAAGTCCAAAAATCAAGCAAAAAATAATCAAAATAGCATAAAGTTTACAACGATTACAATTCTCAACAAGATACAAGTTCGAAGGGATGATGTAATCTCTCTCTCGAAGCAAAAATAAATTGTTTATACCTCACTCTGAGGTAGACGACCGACCGACTGCACTCGGTTCCAGAAGGATTCGTCAAAATGATTGGCGACCTTCATGAGAGCTTCAACCACAGGACGGGGAGTAGAATCAACGGCAAAAATTTAAAGTCGTCAGAAGCAACCTTCGCCAAAGCATTGCTCCCTTCGACATCGAGAGAATGGAGGAGGTCCCGAACAGCCAGATGAACGGCATTGGTAGAGAAGGCCCTACAACCCTTCACCACGTAAGGAATATTGACAGAAAGCCAAGACTGACGCTGCTCAGTCGAAGCGTCCTCAGGGATCTGATCAGGAGTCGTCCCCACTGAGATAAGAGCGTCCTGAATGTGACCGCAAAGAGAAGACAGGCGAAGGACCCTGTTGGCCTCTTCAGCCTCAACAAAAGAAGCCGCCTCCTGATCCGCGGTTTCAACTTTTCCGCGAAGGACCCTGTTGGCCTCCAAAGCCTCCGCAAGGGACGAATCGAGATCCACCAGCTGTTTCTCTAGAGAAGCCACCTTCGTCTTCAAATCCTCAGTGGACTTGACAAGGGTCTCCTTCTCAACAGAGAGATCAATCACACGTTTTTCGTTAAGAGCGAGCGCATCCTCTTTCTCCTTGATCTTCGCTTCAAGAGTCGAAAGATCCTTGCGAAGCCGGTCTCGATCATTCCTCGCCAGAGTCAGCTCGTTAAACTGGCGAAGGGAAGCTTGGGTAATAGCAAGCGACTGACGAAAACAAGAGCGAAGTTAGAAAGACAAGCAACTGAGTAGATACAAAAATAACAAACCACTTACTTTCATTTGCGAAGATAATAAAGACTTGTACAGGGTATCACCACCCTGAAGTACGAGTTCATTCTCCACTTGGGGAAAACGAACCTTCTCTGCAGCAGCAACAAAGGGCGCAGCGGCCCTGGCACTCATAACGAAGGTGTTCGAAGGCACCTCGTCACAAAGAGCTAAAGAACCCCCAAGCAGCTTCGACTGAATCAAAAGTCATGTCAAAAGGGTCCAAGCATTGCTTCAAACACTGAGTGTAGGAAAAGGTCACCACCTGCTGAAGGGCTAAGGGTCTCACGAAGCCCGACACCCGGTTCCGAAGGAAGTTGAACCTGGGAGCGATCTGTAAGAGGTCCCAAGTTATCAGCAATTTGACGAAGCTCAGCCATACTAAGAGATGAGAGACAACCTTGAGCAGAAGCTTCGGCTACTCCTGCACCCTGAACAGGGGCGACAGGAGGAATATCAGGACCCTTGACGCGGGTCTTGTCCTGGATCTTAGCCTTCGATCCGGATTTAGTAAGAACAGAATCAGCACCCTTCGAAGCCTTGTCCTGAATCTTGGCCTTCTCAGCGGCACTGGTATCATGGACGTCAACTGTAGAAGCAGAAATATCCTTTGCAACAAAAGAAGAACTTTTCGAAATAACTTTCTTGGGGGTAGATTGAACTTTAGACCCAGAAGAATTGCTACCCCCATCCTTCGGAATGGAGAACAAATCCAATGCGGAGCGAATCACCGGAGGCTTAAAAGCAAAAGATGGTTTCGCTGAATGTGAAGTCTTCGGCTGATTTGCTGAAAGAGCAGCAGCACCCAAAGCCGTCGCATTAGCTTCGCTGACAGCTTTATCGGAGCTGTCCTTCGACGAGGTCTTGTGGGTTTTCAGCTTTTTCTTGGCTTGCTCTTCGCTAGACCTTCGGTTACCAGACATCTTGAAAAAGGACGAAAGGAAAGGATCTCCTATTGCGAAAGGAATTGGAATAAGCAAAGGAAAGAAGACGCGCAAGACAAGCGATTGAAGAAACAGCGCGCCCACGATGAAGATATATAGAAGGAAAGCGATTATCGGGAACTGAAAAGAAGTACGGAACGAAAACGACAAGACACGTGTGTGGATCAGAAAGGCACACGGTGTAATCATAAAATAATAAATAAAATTGCCTCTGATTTTAGTTACACTAATAACACATCATCAATTGAGGGCTAATGTTGGGAACTACACCGAAGCCCCTCTGAACCACGCGAAGGTCAACAGCCACCAGCGAAGGAAGAACGAAAGAGCAGACGGCACAGGAGCCCGAACTAGCAAGCTAAGAGCCATGCTAAAGTAGCCGATGGCATGCATGTAAATATGATCATCTCGCTCCCTATAAATATGGAGGGAGATGATCCTATAAGGACATCTGGTTTTTGGGGGCCTCGAGCCAAAGACAATCATTTGCACCGCACTCGATCCTCTCAACACTCCAAACCCCTTCGCCCGGCATCGCGGGCAAAGGAGGGCTTCGCGCGCCTAACTGCAGGGAACCTGAGCGAGAACATCTTCGTCCGGCATCGCGGACAAGGAAGGAGGGCTTCGCATCATCCAACAGACGACGATATCCACCAAGGAGGGCTTCGCAGGGTAATCCGAAGGCACTGGTACCCATCGAAGGCTTCGGGCAAGCAAGACTTCATCAACACTCCGTTGGAGGGCTTCGACACGTCACACACAGACCTTCGATCCCCTAACAGGTTTTATGACATTGGAATAGCACCTAAGTAAACCTTTACGCGTGTACCACATGATGTTTGACTTACTAATGCCAAGATGCTTGTTCACATCTTCTATAGTCATTCTATCATTGAGAGCAATGTTGCGTAAAGGGCTCCAAATCAATTGGTGTTGCCTTGCGTCCTAAGCGACCTCTCTCTTCCTACTCGATACATTGACCACAATGCCTTGAGCTAGTTCATCATTTCTCTCTTCCAAATCTTTTGAACTGAATGAATCTGCAAACCAAATTGAGATGCAACCTGTTTAGTAAGTTCCTTACATGTTTGGAATCCCACTCTTAGTTCTGGCCAACAAAGTTTGGTAAATTTGTTTCCTTACATCATCATATGGCTCATTCCTCCTACCAGATCCTAAAAGTTGAAATAAACATGTGTGGGCATGACATGTATAAAAAATTATAAGCATTTTAGAAAAGACATGCAAATAGTGACACATACCGCTACTATTGTTTTCTTCTTCTTCTACATCAGTTGATTCTAAGTTCAAATCAGAGCCACCTAGAATAACATTGACGCTACGATAAAAAAAAATGGAAATGATTGCTTGGCAGGAGAACAAAAACTTGCAATATTTGAAGATGAAAGTATACCAGCATTATGTTCTTTAGGATCCAAGGTCAAGTCCATCACATCAGTTAGTTCTACATTCAAATGAAATCCAACTATGAAAGCATAATATGGAAAAATATTGTATGGAGTATGAAAGAGAATATTGAAAGATAATAGGTATGAAAAAGTACCAGCAATGTCATCTTCATTTTTGTCTAATGGCAAGTTCAAATGCAAAGCATCATCGGGTGCATCTACATTGCCATCATCTGGGAAGTTGAAATGAAAACCAAGTTGAAATGAAATTCTTTTATAGCATTGCAGTAGACACTTTACACAAATTGCTCCGAACAATTAAATATTATAAACTGCAATATTCAATTAAGATAGCCAGGATAGGAGACAGCCAAGTCTATGCATTTGGCATCGAAGATATGGTTCAACAACTTTTCTTTCTGGAGAACGAGAGGTGCACAAGAATGAATGGTTGGGTGAATAAGTTTGAGTTGGAAATTAAAATAGATTTAATATTTAATTTGGTGAAACGAGTCATGGTTTGTCATGTCAAACACAGCCAATGAATTGACGTTATTTCAAATATTTTACTAGTATATGCATGACTTCTACCAGGCAAACATACCATAAACTTTGAAAATTCACTGCCTAGATTTTTCACTCGCCTGCGCACTTGAGCATCCCCACTGCCGAAATTGTGCGCCATAATGCTAATCACTCATTTCCTGCTTAAATGGCTATCCCGAAGATACTCTCCCACTTTTGGCGGGTTTGTACTGCGCCAACATGCGTCCTTGAGCGTCACCTCAGCCATAACCACAGCCGACCGGCAAGCTTCAGCAGCCCTTTCCACTATTACTTTTTGACATTTTGTTGAAAAAGGAAAGAATCTTCTCTCATTGTCGCTAAAACTGACAAATGCTAAACTGAAATCACTTGTCTCGCTTGGATTTGGGCATCACCGCCGTCAAAAACGTGTCGCCTCACATTTATGCTACCGTATACATCACAGGCTACTTGGGTGGTCCCTCGCCACCTTTGGTGTATGGGCCTGCACCGCCTTATAGCCTTGTATTGTCACCTTGCCCGCCACAACCCTCAGCCACGTACTTAGGAACTCTTTCCATTCAACTCTGGCTGACAGCCGTGGAAACCCAGCAGAAACATCTCTGCTTCCGACAGCCAGGTGCTCGTCTCCACGCTGCAGCACAACCACTAGTACAATAAGAGCCTGCAGTGACGCAGGCCTAAAAATTTTAGTGGCGGACACATGGCGAGAGGGAAGCACAACCACAAGTTTTGAAATCAGGAACTAGACGCGAGAGGGAAGCTCAGATTGTAAAAAGATATGCACCTGTTGCCTTGCATCCTGAAATGCTCTATTCATTGTAATCTGAATGGATCGTGTTAGAATAATATGCAGTTCTGAGTGTACCTTGCTTGTAGTTCATGTGTATCTTACCAACTAATTTGCATTGTTTGTGTGCTGGTGTGAAAATATTGTTTCAGTTCCTCTCATATGATGCTAAGTTTCTAGTGCCTCTAATTTGCAAGGTTGTCTGCATTACTGTTGCTATAGTAACATTAAAGGAGATAACAGGGCAAATTAGAGAGGTATTAGTTTTTTTTTAATTTGGAAAAAACCATTGTAGTGGCGGGCAAGTTGATGCCAGCATGCACGCCAGTGTTGAGCCTTCCTACAATGACGGACATGGTGACATCATCCTATCCGCCATTGATGTCGCAGCAGCGGTGGCGGACGTGCTGACGTCACCGTCCGCCACTGCTGTCAACTAACAGTGGCCGACGGTTTTGTCAGCCACTGCTCTTTCGAGCCTTTTTTTTTTGAGCAAAACTGGAGGGGAGGCCCCTACTGATATCTCATTTTATAAATTTTTGTATGTACATATTTACAGGGATGTATGATATTTACAGAGATTAACAAATCTCGAACAGAAAAAAAGAAAAGAAACTAAACTAGAAGCTGTCCAACCACGATATCATGTCTCTTTTTTTCTGACCCTTAGCTTTGATCACAGTCAGGGCCATTTCTTCTTTGAGTTCTCTTTTCCAGTTCTGTAAGGAAACATGCTTGTTGTCAAAGATGATTGCATTTCTGTGTTTCCATTATTGCCCAACATGCAACAATAACCAGTTCTTTGATGAAGCTTAAAATATTCTGTGTGCACAATTCTTCTATTCTGTCCACCACTGGGATGGCACTATTCCATTGCAGATTTAAAAAGGACCAGCACCACCTGGAGAAGGTGCAGGAAAAGAAGAGATGTTCAAGTTCTTCTTCAGGTGGGGTTGAGCATAGAACACAGTCATAACTATCCAGATGATGATTTTTCCTGCGCAAGAGATTCCTTGTACTTAGCCTGTCTAGCAGTAGGAGCCAAAAAAAGAACTTGTGATGTCCCCTGCAATTTGTCTTCCATAACCATTTCAATGGTTCTGCAGCTGTTCGAGTACCTATAATCTGCTTGTATGCTTGTTTTGAAGTGAAAAGTCCATTGCCCCAAATATAGGTCCACCGGTCATAAGTATTTGATAAGTTGAAATCAGTCAATTGTTGCTGCAACATTTCCAACTGATCGGAGGCCACTATCGAGAGAGGTAGGTGCATTGTGGATTGTAAATCCTTCTCAATGAAGTACAAAACCGAGATATCTTTATCTCTGGCAAAGGAATATAATTGGGGAAAAGAGTTTTGCAACATACCAAGGCCCCATAAATCCTTCCAGAACATGCAGGACCGGCCATCATTAGCAGTACAAGAGGCCATTCCTCGATAAGTCTCTGCCAATCCCATAATATCCTTCCACCAAAACGATCCTAGTGGCCTTCTAGCATGCGGCGCCTTCCCATTTGAATAGAACTTATCCCATGTTAGATTAACCCAAGGGATATTTTCTCTATTGTAGAATCTGTGCAGAAATTTTAGACGCAACGCATTGTTCTGAGCTTTGAGTTTAAGAATACCGAGCCCACCCTTATTTTTTGGCCGTGTTGCTTGCTTCCATGCAACTAGACAACCTCCTTTTCTATTAATATCCCCTCCATTCCATAGGCAACGCTTCCTGTATTGCTCAATCTGCTTAATTATCGGCCCTGGTAGCTTAGTGATGGACATGATATACATGGGAATTGAGGTGACCAGGGAGTTAACTAGTCTCAGTTTGCCATCATATGTAAGCATAGAATTAATTCCAGCAAGTCTTCTCTCTATTCTGTTCAGAATCGGCATGAAATCCTGAACTTGTGGTCGAGTTGTCCCCAAGGGAAGGCCCAGGTAAGTGAAGGGCATATCCCCAACTGAACATCCAAAAGTATTGGCCAGATGTTGCGCTTTACTTGCCTCCACATTAATTGGAACTAAAAAAGATTTCCTGAAATTTACTCTGAGGCCAGTAGAATCTGCAAAACTTCTTAAAATACCTTTGAGACAAAATAGTTGCCAGCCATCAGCGGGGAGAACCAATAATGTGTCATCGGCATATTGGACTATAGGATAGTCACCCCCAAAATTTGGTCCCAGAGGATGCTTGATAATACCTTTACTAGCAGCTGTATTCACAATACTTTGAAGGAGGTCAGCAGCCATGACAAACAAAAGGGGAGAAAGAGGGTCCCCTTGTCTTACCCCTCTTTTACAGTGAAAGGTCTTGCCCGGAACACCGTTGAGAAGCACAGATGAGGTACCGGAAGAGAGAATTTGCTTGATCCATTGTATCCATCGGTCTGAGAACCCTTTATGCTTAAACATATCTAAAATTACTTGATGTTCCACCTTGTCGAAAGCTTTCTCAAAGTCAAGCTTGAGTAGTACAACCTCTTTTTTGGAGTGATGGCATATGTGTAGAAATTGAAAGGCCCAAGCCAGACAATCTTGAATTGTTCTTCCCTTGATAAATCCATACTGGTTAATATGCACCACTTGTGTGATCACAGATTGCAATCTGTTTGCTATGAGCTTAGTGAGTAATTTGATCGAGTAGTTGAGCAAAGAAATTGGCCTATAATCATTAATTCCTTCCGGGTCTGATACTTTTGGGATAAGCACAATAAAGGATCCATTTATACTCTGCAGATTTAAGTTTCCATCAACGAAAGTAGCACAAAGCTCACTATAGTCTTGGCCAATAATATTCCAACACTTTTTAATAAACATTCCATTGAACCCGTCCGGGCCGGGTGCATGATCATTGGGCATATCTCTGATTGCAGCATTAATCTCCTCTGTTGAGAAAGGTTCATCTAGTATTGGCAGTACTACTGGATCAATGAGTTCAGAGAGATCTTTCGAGCCTTTAGTGGCGCAAATGTAGTGGCGTACGCTTTGTCCGTCACTACAAGCCCAAAAGGCCCGTCACTAAAGGCTCTTATTGTACTAGTGAACGACTTCGTGAATGACCCAGGAGATCATGGCGCCTACATCCGCTACTGTATGAGTTTAGAGAAAACAACTGAAAAAAAAAATCAACTTCCGCGTCAAGAATCAGCAGAGATCAACAAGCCATTGCAGCAACAAACACGACAATCTACCAGCGGCACCGAACAATGACAAATATTTATAAATCATGCTTCATCCATACCAACTCCAATATGTTACCTCCAGTCATTTGCCCCAGAACAATTTACCGATAAAGAAATATATCAAGTTCCTGGTAAACCTGATTTCAGAAATATCATACAATAAAAATAAAAGGGGGATTTGAATAAATATAATATTGTTTATAGCATTCTTTAGATACTTTGCACTAATTGGCCCAACCAATCTAATATCATACGCTGCACACAATAATATATAGATCGATGAGGGACAGCGCAGAAGACTGCCAAATCGATATGTGCACAGGAATCAATGGCTTCTGAATAAGTCTTAGATGGACATTACTAGATCGATTTAGGGTTCAATTAGGCCAAGCGAGTCATTCCTTGTGAGGTCAAACCACTATGGGAAACCCCTTATTTGCCGAGTGCCAGAGGGACTCGGCAAAGCCCGTATTACACTCGGCAAACAGTTTGCCGAGTGTAAGACCGGACGGCAAACAGCACTCGGCAAAGGCGGGTTTGCCGAGTGCTTTTTGTCGGGCACTCGGCAAACATTTTGCCGAGTGTCAGGAAGGCACTCGGCAAAATAAAGTAGCGTGACAGCCAAGAGGGTTTGCCGAGTGCCCTAACGTCAGGCACTCGGCAAACCACTTGTCAGGCACTCGGCAAACTACCCATGTTTGCCGAGTGCCTGGCCCCTGGCACTCGGCAAACAATTGCACATTTGCCGAGTGCCTCAGATTTGGCACTCGGCAAAAAACTTCGATAGAATACAATAAAATGTTTAAAATCGCTATAACCTGGACCAAAATCACACCAAATCATACATATATGCTCACCATCAGCATAGACACATATACATCACCACCATCATCATCACAGGCATTTAAATCATCACAAACACATAGAAATCTTCATAAATACATAGAAATGGTCCAGATAGTGATAAACCAAGTCGTCGACAACCACAAGCACAAGTTCATCAAATGCAAGCAAGCACAACTAGTTGGTTCGTGAAATAGAAGTAGAAATACAACTACAAGCTACATCGGAGGGCGAGGATGATAAGGATGAAACGGCGACCAAGCATTGGGCGGGAAAACCGGCTGATTGTTGGATCCAGCGGATATATTCTGCAAGAAGAAGATATTACATGATTATCACAAGATTTCAGATATAAGTGCCGACAGGAAGAGGAATGAAACTGCAAGGATTTAGATAGACTCACCGGAGTGCCTTGACTCGGACTCGAAGTGCCGACTGGAGGAGGAAGAGGTAGTGGCGGCGGTTGCATCACATTATTGTGCCACTGCTGAAACATCGTCTGCATTTGCCGCCGCACCTCCTCCTGCATCCTCGCAGCGTACATTGCCTGTTGTTCCTGCAGCCTTGCATCGTACCTCGCCTGCTATTCCTGCAGCCTCGCCTGGTACATCGCCTCCTGTTCCTGCATCTTCGCTTCCATCTCCTCCCGTAGCTGGGCCTACAATATGTCATCCAATTGTTACAATGCAAAGCAAACATATGTCAAATTCAATGAAACAACGAATATAACAGAAATAACCTGGACTTGGTCAAACTGAATTTGTGCAGCGCTCTGCCGTGGGCGTATGGGTGGGGCTGAGGACGAGCTCCTCGCTCGGATCTGAGAGAGGGTGGGAGTAGAGGCCGTGTCCAGTGTGCTGTCTCCAATCCAGTACCGGCCATGCTTCTTACGTCCACCCACCCTCATGCTGATCTCTCCATCAAGGTCCTCGGTGCTCGGGTCCCACTCTGGCCCATGCACCTCCCTAGCCATCTCTGTGTACTGACGGAGGCGACTGTGGACGGTGGTGTTGCTGTACGCCTCGGGCGGGTCCTTCGGGTTGTAGTTGACCTCGGGCAACGTTGCCTTGCCCTTGTGCGCCATAGCCCAAGCCTTCAACGGGGGGCAGGGTTGGCCGCCATGCGCCCGCGACTGGAAAGAAAACAGAAAGATGATTAGAAATTATGCAAAATTGAGCGTTACAAACAACGAAATGAATTCACGTACCCATCTAGCCGCGTAATCGTCAAGGGTACGGTTGCCTTGATGGTGTGCTGGACCAGGCATCTTCAAACGCCGCTCCCGGCAAGCTTCGTGCGACTTCTGCCACTCAGGGTCGTACCATCTCTTCACAAAGTATTCCCAGCAGGGCTTATGAGAGGCGCACCACCACGGAATCACCTACACGTCATTTGACCAAGTTAGATGTTAGTTATTGTGAAACTATGAGAAGATCAAATTAAGCGTACTTAATCAAGTATAGAAAACATTAGAATGACAAATTACCTCATTGTATTGTGCTTCGGTCAGCTATATGGTTCGAGCCTCCTTTTTCTCCATATTCCTACCAAGTTTTCGACCGTAGTAGTTCCTCACGGCCTGGACACGCGCCTCGTAATGCATGTCCGTAATGAGTTTAGGACCTGCATTGTATGCCTGACGCACCGCTCGGTCCCTCCATTCTGGCTCGACCCTGAAGAAATCCTGCACATAGACGCGATGTATACTTTCATTATTTGAAGAATATCCAATGAACGAGATGTATTGACCAATTCAATGCAAACAAGACTTACCCACAGCTCTCCAACCACCCGGTCTGCCACGGTGCCAAAGTCTCTACCATCTGCGTCTGGGACATCAGCAACGTGTTTCTTGCACAAAAGGCCGAGGATGTCGGCAGGAAGACGACTATGGTCACCCGGAACGATCGTCTCCCAGCCCCTGCCCAAGTAATCAAGACAATCATTAGTTTCTATAGAGATTTTAAACATAGCAAATGACTTAACAGTTAAAGTTACATACTTCTTCCCTTTGGGTTGAACCAACGGGCGTTTCTCAAAAGGGATCGGTCTCGATGGGAGTCGTGCGGGACCTCGCAGCCACACACTCGGCACGTCCTCAGACGCCTCCTCCTCCTCCCCGTCCTCCTCCTCCTCCCCGTCCTCCTCCTCCCCGTCTCCGTCCTCCTCCGAGGCCACCTGCTCCTGCTGCTCCTCTAAGGCCTCCGAGGCCTCCTGCTCCCGGTCCTCCTCGTCACGGTCCACCCCCTCCTCTGACTCGTGCACGGAAGGAGCAGGGGACGGTGCCCTCGACCCCCTCCCTTGACGCCTGCCGCCACCTCTGCTGCCTCGAGCCTTCACTCGCCCCCTCTCGCTCCCAGACCCCTCAGCTGCAGCGGACCGCTTCCCAGTCGCCTTTTGGTAGAGCGACGTCACCGTCCTCATCACAGCACCACCCCTGTCCACCATCTTTGATCAATCACCTGCAATTAACAAGATTAAATCCATCAGTATTTTGAAATATATACAAAATAAATATAACATGTAATAGAAAGTAACATAGTATTGCAAAAATTAAATTAATTACTATGGGCCATACATGTATTAGAAATAATCATCAAGATCGGGATCTTCTACATCATTTCCCTCATCATCACTATAATCATCAAGGTCGATATCATCTTGCACGTGTTCCGAAGGCGGAATGTCCTCGTCGTCTAAATGTAATCGCTCAAGTAATTTCAAGTCGTTCGCATTATGAACCTCAACTCCAACATCGTCCTCAACAACCGTTTCATTGTCTACTTCCATTTCGATCTCTTCGGTTAAGTCTATCACAAAACCCCCTTCTAGCCCATCTTCTTGGAAGAACTCTCTGTCGACTTAAATATAACAAATGAATCGAGAAAAATACCAAATTTGGACATGAAGTAACATGCATACATACATTCATGTTTGGAAAAAAAAAGATGCCAAAAATGGTAAAAAAAAAATATTTTGCCGAGTGCCATGGAGGGGCACTCGGCAAATCCCCTAGTTTGCCGAGTGCCATGTTGGGGCACTTAGCAAATGCAGAAGTTTGCCGAGTGCTAACGCCTGACACTCGGCAAACATGGGGAGTTTGCCGAGTGCCAGACAGGTGGCACACGGCAAACATAAAACACCCGGTACACTTCCATTTGCCGAGCGCCACGTCCTTTTTTTGCAGAGAGTTGCGGCGTTGGCACTCGGCAAATAGGCTATTTGCCGAGTGCCCGACAAAAGGCACTCCTATTTGCCGAGTGCCCGACAAAAGGCACTCGGCAAATCATTTTACACTCGGCATATTGCCGGTTTCCCGTAGTGAACACAACTAATTAACAAAATTGAAATTATTTAAAATATTTTGCTAGTAGATGCATTTGGCCAAGTGAACCACAAGATACAGTAAATTTTCAAATTTACGGTCAAGAGCTTTTTCACTGGCAACACTCGAGCATCCCCATTCCCCACATTTGAAACTTTGTGTCATCACGTTAACCGCTTGTTGCATGCTCAATTGGCCAACTTGGAGGCACTACGACACTTTTTGGCTGGCGTGAACCCCACCGCCATGCGTCCTCGTCCCCTCAATCCCGGCCACTAATGATTGGTGCAGTTAATCCACTAAATAAGTAGTAATATTTACAGGCAAGCGAGTTGATACTAACAAGAAATGCCTCACGTGATCAGTGGGAATTGAGGCTGCCCTCCAACGTGAGTTAAAAGTAATATTCCAAAAAAAAACCGCAAGAAGAAATGTCTCACGTGTTCAGTGAGGGCGAAATGAGGCTGCCCTCCGGCGTGAGCACCAAATCTGTTCCAGTGGGCGAAATGCGGCTGCTTTCCTACGTGAGCACCAAAGGGAACTGAGGCTGCTCTCTTTTCTTGTCGAATTTCCCCATACCCCGCTATCGTTACCATGACCCCCGGGTACCCTCAAGACCAAAAGGTCGAGTAACCTGACAAGGGTAGTCGGACCAGCCCAGAAGAAGCCGAGTAGCCCACGATGTAAAGATGAAAGGTTTTACTACTCGGCGTGACCTAGAAGGGCTTTTTGACTTGTACTCCAAGTATTTCCATGTTGTATCCGACTAGGATACTTTCCATGTAACTCTGTACCCCCGACTATATAAGGCGGGCAGGGATCCTCTCTCAAAGATACGCAATACAGACCATCTCATACAGGACGTAGGGTTTTTATCCTCCGGGAGGCCCGAACCTGTCTAAACTCCTTGTCTCGTGTTCACCGTCGTATTCTTGGTTCCTTCGCCCCCATAACAAATCTATCGAGACCCTAAAACCTCGACAGTGGCGCGCCAAGCGCCGGAATCCTCCGTCGAGTACGATGGACAGCTTCTACAACAATGATCTGCCGTCGGCGAGTCGGTGGATCGTCACGTCAAGACAACAGCCGCGATGTGCTTCACGGCAACTTCTTTGCCGATCTGCATCGACCCGGCGTACGTCGTCCCAAGGCTGCGGGGTGCATCATGAAGTCCCGAGGCAAAGCTGGCGCACTTCCTCAAAGCCGACGTTGTGCTGTCGTTGCATGACATCAGTTAGCCGGTGCAACCCAAATTGAC
Organism: Eragrostis curvula; assembly: GCA_007726485.1. Lineage (NCBI taxonomy): Eukaryota > Viridiplantae > Streptophyta > Magnoliopsida > Poales > Poaceae > Eragrostis > Eragrostis curvula. Next base: position 7,581,654 of record RWGY01000005.1, read on the forward strand.
GACTTGATGAGGTTGGCGTACTCCATACAAGCGAAGACAGAGTTCAAGTCGGAGACAAGGCTGCAGCGTTCCATCAACGAAAGCTGGATTGCGGTCCCAAGGTGGTGCAGTGTTTTCTCGGCAATGAAGTCGCCGACTGCATAATCCAAGTTGAGATCAGCTCCAATACAATATTCGTATTAGAGTTTGATCCCAACCCGACAAGTTTCTGCTGCAGGAGTTCACGTACGCTACAGGGAAGATTCTTTCTTCTTTCCTGACTCTTGCTTCCTTTGTTCGATTATATTATTCCTTAATGAGTCGAGTTGATTCCTTAACATACTCACCACGTGATGCCTTTTGTTTGGCATGTAACGACGCCGGGGCTGTTGGAGTCTGACTCGGACTTTAATTAGTCAGAGTCTCGCGACCTGACGAGTACAACTCGGCGTATTCCTGTATCAACACAACCACAGTATACCTACTTCAAGGTTTCAAGGCGACGCAGCGTGTGGCGTCTCTGGCGTTATCAAGTCTCGAAGCACTCAGGCTCATTACGCCCCTTGCTTGGAGCTTGGTCGTACCTGACTTGGCTCTGCAAAAGCACAAGCCAGGTCTGATACAAAGCATTGCGACTTCTTGGCATTCTGCCGCGACGGGCACCAGACCACGATGGCCGCCGCTACTGCGGCTTCTTGAGCACTCCGTCGCGGCAACCACTCGGCCGGCAATGGACAGAAACTGTTGGCTTCAAGTTCCTAGGCGAAGTGCTACCCCGACTACAATATATACGCACACGCAAAGAAGAGAAGATTATTCCTATTCCTTACTCTGTTTTCCATATTAGTAGATTAGTACTTCTAATCTATCTTTAATTATCTACTCATCAACGTCATGGCGTTCTGTTTTGCATAACTGAGTCGCGCCCGGCCATCAGGTCCAATCAGAGTTGACTGGTTGCTTGCCTCCGTCGGCGGTAGACAACTGACGTTTACTCGGCGTGCTGTGGCGGCCACACAGGGGGCTATGACGTCGACTCGGCGTCTTGTCTCGCACTGGGCCGTCCATCTCAGCGCTGGTCACTCGGCCATGGTTCTGACGCCGCGTACAGCAACGGCGACGTGGTGACTCGACGCAAGTCGGAGTTCATCAAGTCGGCAACAAAGCTACAGTTTTTCATCAACAGGGAATGCTTTTTCCTTTTTGTTATTCTTTATTTCTTTATTCATTAATCACTCTGACTAATGATTGGTTTATCACCTCATACTTTATTACTTGCTTTGCATGTATGTACCGTCACACATGTACTCCCTTGCAAGCACGGATTGCATCTACGGGGAACATGGCAGGCAGGCGACAGGCTCTTTGGCCACTCGGCCGACATCAGCCACGACGGCGAGTCACACGATCACTCGGCCACGACGTACTCCGCGTACTACATCGGCAATTACTCGGCAGAGTGGCCTGACTCGGCCTTGTGTCTACTCGGCGTACGATAACTACACCGCGTCTTGGCTATACGACTGGCTCGGCCGATCTCAGCATCGCAATAACTCCGCTTATCATACAACCTAAGTTACTTATTTAATTCTCATAATTTAAGTGTTTTAACACTTGCCATATCATTTATCTGAGTGCTTACCACTCCTCATTCTTATGTGCATTCACATGAATCAAAATATCATTCATTCTTGGCTCTGTACCTAGTAACATATTTACTGACTACAGAGCCGGAGGCTATACAAACATTATGAGTTATGTCTTGAGTATCTCTTGCCGACTAAGTAAGCCTTGTCAGTCCTGATTGTGAAGCTCCGACTGAGAGTGCATAAACATAAGGCGACAACTGGTATCTAAAAACAGTCATAGAGGCTCACCTGACAGACACTCATCCTCATTTAATCTTACGAATTATGTCAATCTTCTAGACTTCTGTACGCCGTTATGACTCCGATTGTGAAGCTCTAACTGACGCCGTCGTCTCCCTAAACGTGTGCTGACCCAGTGTCCCACGTCACAGGGCCGGCTAAGTTCTAAGAGTGCATAAACATAGGATAATACTTGGCTATCAGAGTTGAAAAGAACGGCTGAGCTGATTCACATTAATTAATCATGATGATTAAAATCAACCCTAGTGTTGCGGTCATATATTTGATTATTTCTTATAGATTACTACATAATCTATTATTATGTTTTATCGACAGGGATTTATCACACAAGTCTCTCAGAGTTTTTGAGCATATTTTCTAGGCTCGGGGGCTAGACGCCACTTGGGAATTACCACCCTCACGGCTTTCTACAAGTCTTCTACAAACTCCCGGCTAATGTCTAGCATTCGGGAAGGTGCCCAACGCACTCGCTACTACTTTTCAGCTACCACAGCTGTACCTGCTCATCTGAATTTTTGTATCAAAGTTCAGAGGCAGAGAATCCTCATTGAACATCAAACTACGGAAGCATACGAGCTACTACGAGAAGACAACGAGCTGGTGGCAATAAAATACTTTGCCATGTCCAACTGCATTTGGTCAGCTCATGAAGTGTTGTTATTACACAACGACGACCCACACCAGAGTGTGGACTCTATCAACAAGACCATGCAAAGTTTATTGCCTATGCAGTCGGCTCGTCTGTATGCATCACTGATACTCGGCTGAGTACCACCCAGCTATATATTGTCACGCCTAAACATATTACAATCAATTATCACGGAGGAGCATGCCTCGCCATACCTTCGCTCGCCTCGCTCTCGTGCAGAGCCGGCCTTGCGGTCGCGGCTGGAGTTTACCTCGCTGTATCGTCACCAGGCGCCTGCCTTGCTGCCGCGTCCAGAGTACGTATCGCTGTCGCAGCCGAAGTTGACATCAAAGCTCGTCGTGGTTGTGCACCACTGTCTGCCTACTGTGTGACTCGAGTTTGCCGTGGTCGCATGCCGCCGTTGGCCTCGCCGCATAGCCAGGGATCGGCTCACGCCACCGCGACCCAAGATCTCGTCTCATCCAGTCGAGGCTTGCGCTAACCTGTTTGCAGACCTGCGGCCGCATGAGGACAATTTTTATGAAGATGCAGGTTCCTTCAGGACCAACCACCGCACAATTGCTCAAGGAATTATTTCTATCTACCGAAGCATGACTGAAGCTGGCAAGAATTTCTCAGCCCGGGTACACCACCCTCTGCTGATCTCCTACTGGACAAGGGCTTGTCCAACTGAGAGCTTGTCGGCCGAGCGCCGCTCTACTCTACGAACTACGCCCCATACTCGTCGTATGGCTCGAGCTTGTCGTGGTCGTTTGTTCTGACGATCTCACCCACTGAAGATGCTCTGTTTTTCTGCCGATCTTAAATGAGCAAGCTCACCGTGCTGACCGCTTGCCTCGCCGTCGAGCGTCGTGTGTTGCTCCAAGAGCTGTGAAGCTGCCGCATTGCTACCCCGTGAGCTCGTCGTACCAAGCGCCGCTTGAGCTCGCTCATAGGCTGTGGGCTCTGCGACCTCGCCGTACTCCGTGGGGCTCAAGCTGACCGCACCTTGCACCGACATATGCCCCTGGAAGACTTCATCTCTCGTGGTTATACACCGTGGACTGCCTCGCCGTGTGGCTCGAGAACTTACCATGGTCACGCAGCGCTGTCTGCTTTGTCACTCGGCTGAACCTCGCCTCGCACCACTGCAGCCCAAGTGTTGGCTCCGTCAAAACAAGATCAAGAGCTCTGCTCACTACGTCATTGGCCGGCAATATCACTTCATCAGTACTCAGCAATGAAGCTTATTACCTATTTGTCGTATATGCCTGCCAGGGTAGCATGACATCTGTTCAGCAATTGCCGATTCTTTTCGCTCAGGAAACACAAAGTCAGGTTTTTCATGCTCAAAATTCACTCGATTGAACATCAGAGCAGGAAAAAATTACTTGGCTATTGCTCCAGTCAACACATCAGCCAACCAGCATCACTCGCTGTTTCATCGCTCGCCTCGCTCTGTCTCATGTGCAGAGCTGGCCTTGTCATCACAGCTGGAGTTTATCCCGACGTATCACCGCTTGCCTCGCCGTCGCCTCCAGAGCACGCACAGCTGTCACGGCCGGAGTTCACACCAATGCTCGTCTCGCCCCGTCGCCGTTCTCCTTGGCGTCATGGTCTGACCAAGCGCCGTGCATGGCTCGACTCTGCTTCGTCAAGTACTATACGCCTGGAGTGACTACGGGTGCCGAGTGCCGACCATGGCTGGCTATATGTTCATTATTGAGCTTGCTTTAATGACTAGCATCAAGCTGGTCAGGTGTTGCAGCACGGCTGTCCATCAAAATCTAGTGTCATCAGAATGAAGGCTTCGTCTATGGGAAGTTCTATTAGCAATGCTCTGTTGTATGTTGTTTGTGAGCAAATACTAAGCACAACAGCAGTACTACAACACAGGAGCGAGGAGGACTATTTGCCTCAAATCACCTGGCAACTTGTCGGACAGATCAACAGCGACAGTGGCGCAACAAAATCATCCGTGGAATTACTCGGCTGTTATTGGCTAGGCCTAATTTAGCTTCATCTACAATATTTCAATGCTTCTAGTTACTTTTGAGTCTGCACATAATCATACTGATTATCCACAGACTCGGGGGCTAGTCCACGTGAACTCACTTGCGTGAGTTCCACTAAAATTCAAAACAACTGTACTATCAGTAATCTTAATGGTTCTAGTTCTTTTGAGTCTGCACATAATCATATTGATTATCTACAGACTCGGGGGCTAGTTCACGTGGACTCACTTGCGTGAGTTTCACCATTTTCTCGGCAGACTTGCCAGGCACACGGGTTGTCTTATATCCTTGACAATTTACGTCGGATAATACTTAGAATTTATCCTCTTCTGTATCTCAATTGTTTTCGTTAAGAGACAGCTTGGGGGTTACGGGTTGTAATCATCCCTGGCTGATTAGCTGGATGGACCTAGACACCAGCTCAGAATGAGAAGTTCTTGGTTGAGACTCATTGTGACTTCCTGTTCTAATTGCCTTGTGCGCAGGAAAACATGAGTTCCTTATATAATGGATGCTATTTTTCAATACATCAGTATGATGCACTGATCGTACATTCATTCACTCGGATCAAGATCTTATTTCTTGGTTCAGCTCGTTTTGAGTTACTATACAATTATATGAATTATACAGTAACTCAGGTGCTACATCAGTATGATGCACTGATCGTGCATTCATAATTTTTAAATCTGTAGGCATGCTTTCAGCCTAGGCCAACTCAGTCAGTTGGATACTATCTACATAGTATGCTTTCAGCCCTAGCCGACAGACTCGGATGCTGACTTTATTTTCAACCTCGGATCAAGATCGTATTTCCTGGTTCAGGCTCACTTTGAGTTACTATACAATTCTACAAATTATACAGTAACTCGGGGGCTACATCAGTATGATGCACTGATCATGCATTCATAATTCTCAAAGTTGTAGGCATGCTTTTCAGCCTAGGCCAACTCAGTCAGTTGGATACTATTTACATAGTATGCTATCAGCCCTAGCCGACAGACTCGGATGCTGACATTATTCAAATATCCTCTATGGACATAATTGGCTCTGAGAGCTGAGTGTTGTTTTTCACACGGCAATTATTAAACTCGCTCCAACAAGCATTCATTCACTTTTTCTGATTTCATTCAGAGTTAGGTGCTAACTGACAGCATGCCTAATTCAAAGCCTTGTTAGTCTTGGTCTACCCGAGGTCAAGTACCTCAAACTTGATTCAGATCAAGTCCTTTTTAATTTCTCAATATCACTTGAGATCAATTTATGCATGGAGAGAAGACTAGTCGGACGTAATTCACTGGATCAATCAAAAAGCACTTGGGGGCTACTGTCGTTACCATGACCCCCGGGTACCCTCAAGACCAAAGGGCCGAGTAACCTGACAAGGGTAGTCGGACCAGCCCAGAAGAAGCCGAGTAGCCCACGATGCAAAGATGAAAGGTTTTACTACTCGGCGTGACCTAAAAGGGCTTCTTGACTTGTACTCCAAGTATTTCCATGTTGTATCCGACTAGGATACTTTCCATGTAACCCTGTACCCCCGACTATATAAGGCGGGCAGGGATCCTCTCTCAAAGATACGCAAACAGACCACCTCATACAGGACATAGGGTTTTTATCCTCCAAGAGGCCCGAACCTGTCTAAACTCCTTGTCTCATGTTCACCATCGTATTCTTGGTTCCTTCGCCCCCATAACAAATCTATCGAGGCCCTAAAACCTCGACACCCGCCGCCCTCCCTCCAGCACGCCGCCGTCTCCCATGTCGCACTGCTGTCCTCTTCACCGCCTCACCGTTCCCCCAATCTAGATCTGCTCGCTGCTCCGCTGTTTCCCACTCCCCCAACTCCCGATCTGCACTTCTTGTATCTTCAACGAGCAAACCCTGGCCCTGATTCCCCCACACCCCACCGCCGTCTCCCTCGCCGCGCCGCCGTTTCCATCCAGAACTGCGCCGTCCCGTTGTTTCCCTTGCCTCCAACTACCGATTTCTCTTCTCGGTAGCTATGCTCACAAAAATGGCGGCGATCCAGAACCCAAGCACGAGAACGTCGTCGGAGTTCACACCGGAGACAGCACGTGGACTCACGCGTTCAAGATCGGTGGGTACTCCCTGCAGAAGGGCCTCGGCGTCGGCAACTTCGTCCGGTCCGACCCCTTCACCATCGGCGGCTACATCTGGTGCATACGCTACTTCCCCGACGGGATGATCACGGGAGATGGCGAAGGCTTCATCGGAGTCTCCCTCGAGCTGCTTAGCATCAACACCGAGGTGAGATCGCTGTATAAGTTTGCCCTAGTCGATGAGGTTACGAGTTCAACATGGAGCTGCTGGAGCACGAGGTATCCTGTGCTGTTCTCTACGATTGACATGAGTAAGCCCAACCATGCCTGGGGCATACCCCACTTCAAGAAAAGGAGCCAGCTTGAGCGATCTGAGTACCTGCGCAACGACAGCATCTTGATTACGTGTGATGTCACTGCTGTCATGCCGCCGCAAGCTGGTATGATCTTGGGGGTCCAGGTGCCGCCATCTGATCTGTCAGCTAATTTTGGAACATTGTTGGAGTCGGGGGAGGGAGCTGATGTGCCTTTCAGTGCTCAAGGGGAGGTTTTCCCTGCACACAAGGTTGTTCTGGCAGCGCGATCGCCGGTCTTCAAGGCGCAGCTCTTTGGGCCGGTAGGAGAGGGAAACAGGGAGCGCATTACAATTGAAGATATGCAGCCTCCTGTTTTCAAGGCACTGATTCACTTTGTCTACACAGATTCATTGCCCGCTATGTAAGATCTCGATAGCGATGACAACAAGGAAATGGTTAAGCACCTGCTTGTGGCTGCAGATAGATATGCTATGGAGAGGCTGAAGCTGATTTGTGCGGACATCCTATGCAAAAGCCTAGATGTTGGAACTGCTGCGACCATTCTATGTCTAGCAGATCAGCATAATTGCGCAAGGCTCAAACATGCTTGCATTGAGTATATCAACTCTTCAGATAGAGTACATGAACTGATGGCAAGCGATGGTTATCTATACCTCAAGAGAGCGTGTCCTTCTGTCTTTGTAGATATGTGGGAGGAGGAGAAGCTGAACAAGTATCGCAAAATTTAGTTATCACCATTGGTTCATTTCCTAAATGGCTAGTTTTATGTGCTTCTACAACTTTCTTTTTTTTTTTGTCCCATTTCCGTATATCAAACCATGGAGATGTCAGCTAGCCTATTGGTACCAGTTGTAACAAATATGAACAATTTTAATGCATGTTTAATTCTGATGTTGGATGATTTGCAAATATCACAAGTTGTTGGGAACTTGATCAATCAGGGAAAACTTTAATGTTGTTATAATGCTATCTGTATGTTTCTCTAGTTGAGAATTTTTTTCTGACCGCATTATTAGGGGCTTCCTCACATTATTGATTATATTTGATTGTCTATATAATTTTTTTATAAGACAATTTCAATCTTTTATTTGCAGATTTGAGGGAAAAAAAGAGCTATGGAGAAAGAATTTTGTAGCTTCTGCAGTCAACTTGTCCAATGTCATGTGTTATTGCATTGACTTGATGTGACGTCGAGAAGAGCTTAAGTTTTTCCTATCCTGTGAGAACTACCCTAGCTGAACCAGTTCTGTTTGTGTTTACTGAAAAAATGCTCTATTATACCTTTTTGGTCCATGGACCCTGAATCCACCTGATGAGTAATACTACATCAATTCATCCTGAAAATGATATACATGTTGCAGAGTTTATGCTACTATGAATTTACATAATCATATGAAGGCAAAAATAAAAAGAAATATGGTATGCTTTTATACCTATGCACATTGGGTCTGTATGTCTGAGATGCTGCCGGATTTCAATTGATCAGCAGCAAAGATGGTCATTATATGCTGTGGACTTGTATGCATGTAGAACTGACTATGCAGTGAGGTTTCTAAACTAGAATATGCTCTCTCTGATGCTTTCAAATTTTGGTCAAAAACCTTACTAATACTGGACATGTGGTAGTCAGAAACTTTGGTCAAAATTTAGTTTCCAAATAATGTTGGAGAGCCCTTTGTAATACAGGACATCCAGTAGCCATAAAAATACAGAACATGTGGAAGTCTGAATCTGTAAAACTGAGAAAAACATGAAGCAAGAAAGCTGGCTGTATATTTTTCAAACTCAGCCAGGGCCAAATATGCATGCTATCATATATACTGCTCTCAGTCAGAGCCAAATTGTGTGCTATTTTACTGATTATTATGTGCTACTTTTGAATAAGCACAATATTTTCTTTACATGTCATAGATCTATTAAGATATTTTTTATTTGGATTATTGGCAAAAAGAATTCGTTTGCTTTTATGCACGTAGAACTCTGAACTTTAGTTTTCTCTTTTTTGAGGCCTGAATGGTCCACTTTCCACCAGATTGCTCATTGTCGACATTGTTCTGCTGACTTGATATGCTGCAGTTCAGACCTCTTGCCTGCATCTACCTTCAACGCTGAGTGAACCAGGAAAAATTTACATGTTGTTCAGAGCTTAGTTGGTCATTTATTACAAGGTATATTTGATGTTTACTTAATGTTGCTTCACATAATGCTACAGAAGCACTTTTGTTCATTATAGTATTCTTTTTGGTCATAGTCTTTCTGTCTTTGAAGATATGTGGGAGGTGAAAATGACAAAATCTTGCAAATGTGGTCGCATCACCATTGGTTCAATTTCTAAAAAACTAGTTGGGCTAGTTTTATTTGCACGTACCATCGCAATACATTAATGAACAGTTGTAATTCTTTGTCAATTGGGATGCATGATTTGCAAATACTTCAGGTTGTTGGGAATATAGTCAGTCAGAGAAATATTTAATGTTGTCATAATGCTATCTGTATGTTTCTTCAGTTGAGCAATTATTTTTACTGCATCATGTGCTTTCTAACATTGTTGATGAAATTTGAATATGTTATTGTTCATTACCAGATGATTTCAATATTTTGTATGCTGTTTTGAGGGGGAAAAGATCTATGGAGAAAGTTTTTTTTTAGAGTGAATTGCACAAAACTACAACTATTTGTGTCAATGTTTCAGAAAACTACAACTTTTGGAACCTATTTCAGAGAACTACAGCTATTTTGACCATGAGTTTCAGAAAACTACAACTTTTGTATCTGGCCCCACATGTCAATCTCTATTTGAGAACACTACCACTTGTGAGGCTGACATGTGGGACTGGATACAAAAGTTGTAATTTTCTGAAAATCATGGTCAAAATAGCTGTAGTTCTCTGAAATAGGTTCCAAAAGTTGTAGTTTTCTTAAACCTTGACACAAATAGTTGTAGTTTTGTGCAATTCACTCTTTGCTTTTAAGTATATGGAGGAAGAATTTTTAGCTTCTCCAGTTAGCGTGTATTATGTTGTGTGTTGTTGACTCGATGTGACGTGGTTAAGAGCTTCAATTCTTCCTGTCATGTCAGGTTACTTCTTCAGTAAATGAATCTATTTTTTTTAAAAGACAAGATGCAAGAAAACTGGCCTTCAGACTTTGCAAACTCAGTCAGTGCCAAATCTACATCCTCATTCTGCTATACGTCAGTGGAAAATTGCATGCTACTATGAATCTGCATGCTCATTCTGCTGAACTTACATATTGCTTTGAATGAGTACAAATGCATCCAGAATATTTGGTCAGATATTTATGTCAATAGGATATTGCTAGATTTTGTTTCGTATACGTCTATGAACACAGAATCCTGATTGTTAGTTCTTTCCTTTTCGATGCCAGATTGGTTCAGTTATTGACATTGTTCACTTGATATGCTGTAGTTCAGACCGGTCACCTACATCCACCTTTAATTTTGAACCTACATCCACCTTTAATTTTGAGTGAACCTGGAAAATTAACATGTTTGTCAGAGCTTAGTTGATCATTTCATACATATATTCTTGGTTTTTATTTAAACCTGCTTCACATATTGCTACATAAGCACTTTTCGTTTGTTATAATATTCCATCACAAAAAGAATGAGGTTCACTAACCTTCCAAAATATTTTTAAAACTGCATACGCAATATTTGTCACTCAAGTTTTTTGTTCTGCCTGTGGTCACTAAGAGGTTTGGATGCTTAGATGATTAATGTTATTTATTTTCCAAGGTGATTAAAAAACTGAAGCTATCAGAGACCATTTGATCTCATTCCTAGTATGTTCACATATTCAGACACACCATGAATTGTTTCTTGACCGAACAGCAGAGGAGCCCCTTAGAGATTTTATATATATATGAAAAATAATATTTACAAGATGTAGAAAGGCCTTAATTAGTCCCAGAAAGAGACCCCAGTAACAGATTTTTATGTTAGCGTATATTACATTACCAACTATAAAGCAATTTTCTCGTACTTAGTTTAGTACACACCGTCAATTGATGCAATTTATAAATTATGATTCTACCTCCTCAGCTCCTAGTTTCATTGGATGTCAGATTTAGGGGAAATCAGATGAGAACCAGTAACAAACCACTTTCTTTAGTATCCTTAGCTGCTGTTTTTTGAAGAACACATGGAGTGAGAATACTGGGGCCTTAGTCAGCAGTCTTGTCCAGCTATTTTCAAGTTTGACCTTCTACATAAAGCGATCACTGATTGGTGACTTGTTGTCTTTCCCCTCGTAGACTCGGTGTTCATGATAGGTTTACGTTGACGTGCCATCTACATCTTTTTCAATCTGAAAAGTGCAGGAGACTCACCTGAAGGGGTGTGTGTGTGTGTGTCTTGAGATCTGATGTCCGCATTCTCTTTCTGTCGTGAGTAACTGTCATGCATGTGTTTGCATGACATAGTTTCTGACATCCACCGCATGCCAATCTTCTAGTATCATGTTGTTTCATGTTTACCACATTCTCCGTAAGTTCTGTCTTCCTTAATACATGGACAAGTATTCTTTTTTTTAGGGGTACATAGACGATATTAGTAGCTGACAATGCAGACAATGATAATATGCGGCCAGTTTTACGGTACCTCGAAATCATTATGGGCCGTCCATTTTAAGGATGCGGCTTGCCTGCTCCCGCAGCCTGCTCCCATGCCTGCTCCCGCCACGTGGCGTCCAACCATTGGATGGCGTGGGCCCAGGATAGCGAAGCCCCGCCCGGGCGCTCCACGGCGTTAACCTCCCCCGTTTTCATCGGCCCCACGAATGATCTTCTAGCGGTAGCAGCTGGACGGCAAGCCGCGGAACTCTGCCCAAATCCGAAATCCATGGACATCGATGCTCAGATCCCGACTACTTCACGCGTTATCTGGTTTGCAGCAGCGCTCAATTGTTGATTCGCTTCAGCCGGGCGTGCTCCGTAGGGTCGCTAATCGCATCAGCAACAAAACTCCTTTCGTCTCAGCATCAAATTTGTTTCTTTCCAATTGACCTCTGCATCAACCGTGCTCACCTCGCCCAAATTGAATCTCATCGCCTCTGCCCTGTGTGATTTGATCTCCTCGTTGAAACAATTGTCATTATTTGCTCCTCAGAACGATCTCTTTGCAATCCAACTCATGCTGAGAAATAAAAGGCCGACTGAATTTCGCAGATGGTGCTCAGGACGGGGAGGATAGAAGCGAGAACGTCGTTGGGCAAGCGCCGTTAGTGCGTGGAACGAGCGTTCCTTCGCTGGGCCACCGTAGAAACTGGAGGACGAATAGAAAGCTGCCACGTAACGGGAGCAGAGACGGGAGTAGGAACCGGGAGCAGGCAAGCCCCGTCCCCATTTTAACTAGATCGATGAGCTTTTACTTCCTTAGAGGTAAAAGCTCCCCATGATTATAGGATGATTTGTTTCAATAGTTGCTTAGATTTTGTTGATGGAGAGAATATCCCACGTGAATATCAACGTGAAAACATTTCCTGGTGCACGTGAATATCAATTAATTAACGACTTTTTTTCCCTTTTGACGTGAAATGTATGCACGTGAATTTCCTCACGTAGCAGACATGCACGTCTCCTCTCGCGCGAGCTGACGGCGAGGGCTGCCTGTTGCTTGGACGACGACCCGGCTGGCGTCTGTCTGTGGTTACCCCTTCTTCGACGACGATAGTCCGTGGCGGCAGGAGGCTGGAGCTGGCACAACAGTGTATACGTATTTTACGATCTGCGGAACCCGGTTGGTAGAGTATGAAAGGATAGGGCCATCGGGTGCCCAGCTCGCGGAAGAGTCGGAGGAGTTCGTGATGACTTGTTGGGCGTTCCAATTTTTTCTTTTGACGTGCAAAAAAAACGCAGAAACATGTCGGACATAGGATGTTGAGCGTGCCATCTTTAAGTGTGCCCAACGGAAGAATAGGAGGACCCAGGTGCCACGCAGAAGGGCGGCGTGGAATCGGAGGAGGCCGGGGCACCCCCGCGGAAGAATGGGAGATACATTTGCTTAAATTTTAATTTTTCTTTATTATTACTATAGAATCTAATCAACGGCTCAAATCTAGTTTGACCTTTCACCTCTTGAGAGGTGAAAAGGGTACCGTAACAGGCCTCTAATATGCTAAGTGCAAAATTACATTGTTCAAATGAAAAGAAAAAACTTGACCAGTGGGGGTAAGACCGTCCCCCACAGCTTTGTTTCGATAGAGAAGCTCCAACTTCTCCGGTCGAGAAAAAACCCCTAACCCTGACATTACTCTATAGTACCGCTCTTAGACTTGAGGACACCGTTAACCGTGCTGGTGACTGCTTACTACAATCACATTTTGGATTACCAATAGCCTTTTATTTGAGACCATTACAGCATATTTGGCCGGCTATGGCCTATACAGTTCATAAATCATTTACAGAGCAATTTATCGTCTCTGTGATAAGAACCTTTTCCCATTCTTTGTGATTTGCTCTTGTAAACAATTATTTCACTCAACTGCTTCCTCTAATATAATTCATATCGTCTGAATTAAGCAAATCATCATACTTTTGTACAAAGTTTGAACCATACTTTAAATGTCAACACATATGATTATGGTTTATTTAACCATGTTCAAATGCTTATGATTTCTTTAACAATTGTCCAAATTCAAGATGTGAATATAATTACTCGGTATAAATTGTGTGAAATCTAATAAAATAAATTGTGCGACATTCATTCCAGTTCTTTTATAGATGTGCTTCATTTATGATCAACTGGTTCCTAGACTTTGAGAATATATGACAAAAGGATGTGTTGTCATTACTATGTTAAGCAAGAAAAAAACATACAAATGCTCAACTTCTAGGGAACTCTGCTCAGGAATCGTTATATCAGGTTCACTGAAGTCCATACCCTGGTTTAACAAAGCGATTGTTGTGGCATAAAATTTTGCTCTCGTTCAACTTCTGCAGTAAGCGATCAATCAAGATTGATTCTTCACCCTTCTCTAGCATGTCGTGTTAAAGCATTCGCAAGTGTGCACCTTGGTGTACGGTAAATCTCCTTTACAATACTTACCACAAAAAATAAAGTATACCTCATAATAGTAGGGACGTTGGATCCTTTCTGGTGGAAGGATGGACTAAGACTTGACAGGTTATTTCATAGCATTGCAAGATGTGCAGTGGCAACTGGTGAAACTCAATTTTCGACAACTTTTTTGGACACATCAGGTACTCACTGCATCAGTCTACATAGGCACACCTCTTGAGCTTGTTGATGATCTCGTCAGGCTTGGCACTTTAAATAGTGTCTCTAGTAAATTTGTGACAATTTTATAGAGGCATTATATATTGCCTTAATAAGACTAGAGGCATTTTTATACTATTGAATAAATTGTCAAAATTATCGTAGTTCTGAAGCTTCGAACTCAAGACCTAGTTGACTAATAATAACTTGTTGAGTCACGCTAGCCAACTCACCCACACATCACAATGTGTCTATGTCTGGATTATTATTCTTATGAGTAGTTTATTAACAGTCACAAACTAACAAAAAAAGTGTCCCTAGAGACTCAAAAGATGTCTCTAATAATGCCTCTACAAGATATAGGCATTTTTAAGATGTCGTAAAAAATGTCTCTACATTGTTTATGCGTGGACACTTTACAAAATACCTCAAATAATGCCTCTACCGTCCTTGTGACACTTTCTTTTTCAGAATTTTCACAAATCCTCTCTCTACATTTGTGACATATTTGAAGATGCTACAAACATATGACTCTACAGTGCGGAACAGTGTCGGTACAGTCACTGTCCATCGGTTACTGTAGCGACAGATCTCCAGCGTTTGTTCCAGATCGGACGGTCGCCAGTGCCGACTGCACATCCGATGGCAGAGGATCTCGTTCCGCTGATAGGGGACATTGGAACATGATAGGATCAGTAGTCGCTTCTGCATTGCAGAACTTAAAGCGTTTGCTTTCTCTATTTTGGACCTTTCGGTGGAGAAGCCAAAGAAACTTTTTTTTTGTTTACTTTGAGTGGTAGTTTTTTTTTCCACGTCTCATCCATTCTAACGTCTTGTCTTCCCAAAAGGTACAATGTTTATAAAAGATGCAGTTGGAAACTGGAAAGTATCAATTTGTTGTTACTACCCATGCATCTGTCGTGCCGTTCTCTGGCTTGTATCAGTTGCAAAAGAAAAAGAACTCATATTTATTATTGTCATTTTTGTTCTGCCGATACCTCTATAATTAATGTATTTGGAAATCCCGTGCACTCCTAGAGTCGTGAGTCTCATATCTTGGACAGAGGAATATATAAACAATCCTGCATCTCATGTTTTTGACTGGTTGACTTTCAGCAGGAGATGGTGGCGACCCTTTCTCATATATCAAGGGAAAGGATTTTTTTTTCATCAACTTGACATGTTGCCACACAGCGAAGTAGCAAGCAAACAACCTTTCGTAGTTGAAGGCATGACACGGTTGATCATAAACCTCGAGCACTTGCAACTAATGGGCTACCGGTAGCTAGATCGAAGGATCCGGCTACTAGTCCAGGTGCATCCTCTCCGACAACCAAATCAAACGCGTTCCACCGCGCCTCACCGGCGCGTCGTCTCCGGGCCGCGGCTCCATCGCGCCCCCTCCGCGCCTCGCCGGCGCATCGTCACCGGGCCGCGGCCCCATCGCGTTGCCTCAGGTCCTCTACGGCGAGCGGGCTCCGTGAGGCATCGACGTTGCGCCCCCCTCTTGCTGAACGCCCCGTCACGCCTCCTCCTGGAGTTGTCGGCGCGTGGCCTTAGGTCGTCCGCGGCGTGAAGCTTCAAGTCCATCCCGGTGAGCCTCCTCCGGGGATCGACGGCGCGCTGCTCAAGTCCACCACTGCTACAAGAAGTTGCGTCCTCTGCTCATGGCACCTTAAGCATCTGAAACTGGCCAATTCAACTCCATTGTGAATCACCACCTTCCGTCGGACTCCTGCTGTAACATCTCCATTCCGATAAATTGATTGATGAGCAGCCAAGAAAAAGCTTGGCAGTGAACGTGGTAGAAGAAAAGCTACAAGCCGTCATCCCCACTACTATGATCCCAATGTAGTGACAGGGGAGAGCAGCTCGATGCAGTACAAGGACCAACTTCGTGGCTACCGCGTAGCTCCAGTGGTTCGCAGCTTGTCATTCCCATGATTAGCAGGAGCAGCAGCATATTGGAGGGGATACGTGAGTGTCTGGATAGAAGCTACGTACAGAAGGGAGTAGAGGACTGAAGGGTTGTGATATTCTTCTTTTTTTTTTCATTTTTTGTGTTGTTTGTATCCTGAATTTTTTTTCCCCATGAAATCAAACTTATGCAGTCTGGGAAAGTCAGCAGTTCGAAGTTACAGTAAAGAGTTTGCAGGAAAATGTTTGAATTTACAGTAAAGAGTTGAGGCAATGGTTACATTTTGCTTGCTACAAATACAATGATCTCAGCATCCTTTGCTGTTGTTGTTGAGATTTGAGAAGGATTCATAGGAGTCATGAATCAGTTGTACCCAAACAAGGATTCTTGAGTAATTAGGAAGCAAAATTCATGACAAAGAAAAAAAAACAGAGGAGGATAGAGGAGTAGCCACATATCAGTTTGTTGAAAAAAAAAATTCATGACACGCGCATCAGTACTAGCAACTTCTTTGGGATTGTAACACTTTTGTCACAAAAAACGACCTAAAGGTGTCAGTGGAAAATTCTCATTGAAAAGTGCCAACATTTCCTCAAACTGTTGCAACTTTCTATAATGGCACACATCAGATATTAGCAACTTTGTGGGTACCTAGCAAACTATTATCAAAAATGATACCCACAGTAGCAAATTTTAGGAAATAATTACAACATCTACCGAAGAGTCCTTAATCATGAAAGAAGCTCCATATTTGGATTGTCGTAACTCGATAGAAACACTCATGAAATACTAGCAACATTTACTCAAACTGTAGCAACTTTCCACCTGATATTAACAACTTCTTTGGGACCATGGCAAGTTTCATCGAAAATTGAAATCACAAAACATGGAGCAACTCATAAAGCAAATATATTAATATATCATGTATCCCAACAACTTCCAACACACAAATTACATCCACCCAAAGTAGCTTGTACCTGTTGATTAACATCTAGTTAAATTTGCAACAAAAATTTACATATATTCATAATATTTACAAAGAAAAAAATAATTTCAGTCATAATGTTTGTGTTCCCATGATGAATCTACAAAAAAGAGAGATATAAGTAAGCATTGAGATAAATTCTTGGCGTAAAAAACATGTAGCAACTAGTTTTGGTATCTATAGAAACTATTTATGATGCAATTGGCAACTATTACAAGTATACGTGGCAACTATTGATGTACATGTAGCAACTATTTCTGGTTCATGTAGCAAGTATTTCGTGACAACTAATTCTGGTAACCACACACTAAATTGGTACATCTAACAACTTTTTCTGGTATGCGTGAAAACTATGTGGTACGTCGAACAACTATTTCTTGTACATGTAGCAACTATTTCTGGTGTTTGTCGCAACTATTTCTGGTGCCTTGGCAACTATTTCTAGTACATGTAACAACTATTTATATCAATAGTAACTATTTCTGGTATATGTGGCAACTATTTGAAGTGTATGTAACAACTATTTCCCGTATATTTAGCAACTATTTCTAGTCGAAGCAACTATTACTTATACCTGTAGCAACTATTTCCGGTATAAGCAGCAACTATTTTCTAGAATCAGTGGCATGTATTTTTTGATACATCTGGCAACTATTTCTGGCATTTGTGGCAACTATTTGTAATACATTTAGCAACTAATTCTAGCATATGTAGCAACTTTTTGAAGTGTATGTAGCAACTATTTTACCTGGTAATTATTTTGATATCAGTGGCAACTATTTGTGTGCATGTAGCAACTGTTTCTGGTGTTTGCTGCAACTATTCATGTACATGTAGCAATTGTTTCTGGTATATGTGGGTAGTGTATGTAGCCACTATTTCAATATCAGTAGCAATTATTTTTTGTACATGTAGCAACTATTTTTAGTACATGAATCAGTGGCAACTATTACTTGTTCCTGTAGCAACTATTTCTAGTATAAGTGGCAACTATTTTTTAGTATCAACGGCATATATTTTTGGTACTTGTAGCAACTATCTCTGGGTTTTATAGCAACTATTTCTAGTATAGTGCAAACTTGTTTGACATGTTTAACAAGTAATTAATAACAGTAGCAACATACCTTTCCATGCCTGTTTGAACCAATGTCGTCTTTAGCATCATCCTCAAGGCCTGACCATGGTCTTGATTGCGTCATTGTTGCCTCTATATCTGACAATTATTCCATTTTGTATTACAACTTGTTAGTACATTTTACAGCTCTATTGCTTTCATGTCTGGTGGTTCTTAGTTCCCTTGTCCTAACTCTAAGACTAAAGTAGACAAGATTGAATGCATGCTCAAGGAACTAAATAAATTTGACTTTATCATTGAGAAACAACAAAATAACCAAAAAAAAAAAGAAATCTAAAGGAAAAAGAGAAACACAAAAATTTTATCATCTCCTATTAACTACAGGACTTTTGTTGCATCTTATATAAAGAAAGATAGAAAAAAAAACAAAGGCAAGAATATTCAAATCTAAAAGCATGGTATAATGCATTGCCTCTGAACAACTCAAACAATATTCAACCACTGCAGTTCAAATTGAAGTGTTCATTATGTTCTCACTAAAGTAGATACATATAATTTTGAGCCACCTTGTTGATCAACCATATCAACTAACCTATGGCTAAATACTCGTGCCTACTGAATAGATATCTAATAGTTTAAGTATCTATCAAACTTTTAACTGTGAAAAACTCAAAGAGAATATGATATGAAACAAATCCGATGAAGGAAACAAGAAGGTAAGATGCAGATCATATTATGCAGATGAATGAAACCATACACAAATGTCTCAACACAAACATATACCTGACAATTGACGACACGGCTCGTCGACCGGAGTTGGTCTCACCAGTGGTCAGCAACGGCATGCTCGCTCGCCACTACTCTGATCAGAGGTTACAATCATACTAGAAGGATATGTACAAAGAGGAGAAAAGTTTTAGAGTTGTTTCATCAGTGCAAATCAACAATATCAGTCAAGAAAATGTAGTTTAATCCTTGAAGTCAGAATATTCAGAAAGTGGAGTATGCCAAGTTTAGTTTCCTTAGATGCAAGTACCCCTCAAATAAACACATCCGCCCGAATCAATTATTGATCAAAGAGAATTTTAGCATTGCAGCTTGACTTGTTCATTGATATTTCCGTAGTGTCTGTTTAAAGGACAGGTTGCCTAGTGATTTGTTTATATGTTCAGAATGGGCGAAGGAAACAAATAGAAAGAGATATTGGAGAGAGAAATATCAGAGAGAGGGAGGTCGTAGGATACATCATGATCATTCCTATGGATGTATTGCACTCCTAGTA
This sequence comes from Eragrostis curvula, assembly GCA_007726485.1. Lineage (NCBI taxonomy): Eukaryota > Viridiplantae > Streptophyta > Magnoliopsida > Poales > Poaceae > Eragrostis > Eragrostis curvula. Next base: position 7,601,039 of record RWGY01000005.1, read on the forward strand.
GAAGCATGTGCAAAATTTAAAGAATATCTCGTCAGCAAAAAATCAGAGAGCATTTTTTCAATTCAGATTGAGAGCAACCCCATCATCCAAATCCAGAACTTTTCAGCTAAGTGTAGTTCAAGAAGCCATGGCATTATTCAATCATAGTTATCAATGTTCAGAAAAGAAAATTCGATGTGAAGATTATTCAGTAGTATCAGTAGTAGATTCAGATGTCTTGCAAGCTGATCGCAGTGCATATAAGTTTGACAAGATACACATATATTATGGGATTAGGAAATACAATTATGTTCCAATCAGAAAGATTACAGCTCAAGTTATTCATACATGACTACATCGTCCATAATCAGTGATGTCAGGCTAGTCCACCACATCTCCAGGCTTGCAAAAAAATTGGAAACTATAATCCAATCTGCCATCAAATTAAAGAACTCATGTTGCCGATGCCCTGGTCATCGAATCACACTACAGTCCAATCTTCCTATGTAATGAAGTATCATTAAAATGACACTGAAATATCATAGGAAAACTATTTCCAGTAGACAAGAGAAAGATTTTCTACAGCTGGTGACTATTACTATCACAAAGCTTTTCACCCTGCCCAATTTCTGTTAAGTTTGCACATGTATTGCTAAACTGATTCCTCTTAATCTATCTATCAATGCATACAAAACTAGATACACTGTGATTTAGCATATAAAAGTTCGCACAGTCTAGGAATTTAGCATATAAAAGCCCAATTCAAAAGGGACGAAATATTGCAGATAAAATCTGGTATTATCAGTAAATCAGGAAGTGATGAGGAGCCTAATTCATATCTGAGCAGAGCATCGCACAGAACCTTGAATCATAGAGCAATGGAGCCGCACCTTGGATCCTCCTAATGGTCGGTGTTGAGGATCCTAGCCACTTGACCGGCCGCCGCTGCTAGTACGGTAGAGCACACCAGCGCGGCGCCCCCGCGGTAGATGGAGAAGCAGGGGCGTGAGGAAGCAGGCGGAACAAAGCGTCGAACCTCGGAAGATGGACAGAAACGCCGACGAATCCGCGCCCTGCCATCGAACGTGTCGCTGCGCCACCACCGCTGGGCGCGCTGCCTCCGCTCCCCCGTAGCTGCCGTCAACACGCCCTCTCCGCCCCCGCCACCATTACTGGGCACGTCGCCTCCGCTCCCCCGTGCAAGCCATCAGCGCGCGCCCTCCGCACCTCCGCCCCCGCCGCCACGGCCAGCGCAACCCTCTTGCCGGCGAACCGCAACCCTAGCGGGAGAATGACTTTTCATTTTTGGAGAGCAAGGCGACTGCGAGATGGGAAAGCGTTGGGATGACTCGGTCGGGGTCGGGTTCCGTAGGGAAGAGACGGGACCGGGGTGCGCAAAGTGGCTGGTAGCTAGATCGATCGATCTAGCAACCACTAGTCCGATTTTTGTTTATGTGCCAATGAAAAAATTGAAAAGGGTAATATCTATTTTTGGGAGAACACGAGACACTGTATTGTGACAAGTATACGGACGGTTACGTCTGTAGATTTGTACAGCCAGCCATATGATTTAACTATCGTAGCGTGTACAAATCGGACTGCTTAACTGCCGTTCTTACCCTATTCCAGCTGGAGTACACCTCGCCCGACAGTGTTCACATCCCTCACGTCGTCCCTGCCCTTCTCTCCCCAGCGCCGCCGCGATTTCTCCAGATTCAAGATCCATGCATCGGTGTCATGACAGAACCCCAGGTGCCAGTGACGAGGACGGCGTCGCGGTTCACGCCGGAGACGGTGCGGGGCATGCACACCTTTGAGATCGCCGGGTGTACAGCCTGCACAAGGCCATCGGCGCAGGAAAGTTCATCCAGTCCGCCGCCTTCACTGTCGGCAGCCACCAGTGGTGCATCCGCTACTACCCTGACGGACTCGACGATCAGAAATACAAAGGCTACGTCGCGATCTTCCTCGAGCTGCTGAGCCAGAAATCTGAGGTGCGAGCGTCCTATCAGCTTAAGCTGGTCGAGCAGCGCACAAAATTGTCGCCGCAGATTTCCCGGTTGCCGGTACCCAAGTTGTTCAGTACCGTGGACATGACTAAAAACACCAGCGTATGGGGTATATACAATTTCATGCTGACGAGCCTGGTTGAGGTAGACTTCGTATACAACGACTGCCTCATGGTCGAGTGCGACGTCACTGTTATCAAGCCACGCGCAGCAGCAATAGTCACCATGCACTCAGAGTTGGATCGTTCTGTACCGCAACCAGATTTATCCAGAAACTTAATGAAACTGCTGGAGAACGAGGAGGGAACAGATGTGGCCTTCACGGTGGAAGGTGAGGTTTTTCGTGCCCATCGGATTGTGCTCGCAGCGCGATCACCAGTTTTCAAGGCGGAGCTTTACGCACCGGTAGGTGAAAACAATAGACAAAATATAGCTATAGAAGAGATTCAGCCTCACATATTTAAGGCGCTGCTTCAATTCATATACACAGATTTAGTCCCTAGTATTAAAGATTTTCAGGGCAGCGACAAACATGAAATGATTAAGCACCTGCTTGTGGCGGCAGATAGATATGCCTTGGAAAGATTGAAGCTGTTCTGTGAAATCCTTCTGTCCAGAAGTCTTGATGTTGAAGCCGTCGCTGCTATGCTAGCTTTAGTTGACCAGTATAACTGTACAAAGCTCAAAGATGCATGCATAGAATATATAAATTCTTCCAACAGAACCGATGATGTAGTGGCAAGCCAGGGGTATGGGCACCTAAAAAGGGCATGTCCTACTGTTTTTATAGATATGTGGGAAAAAGCAACCAAGTATCGCAAGACTTAAGTATCTCCATGATCACTGGTTGACTTTTTAATAGTTAAGACTTAATTGTCATGCCCCTTAGTTTGCAGAATATATTTTGTCTATTAGTTGCCTTTCTGAAACACTTTGTATGAGACAATGGCGCACCAAACACAAATCAAAGCAACTCCCTTGTATTCTCTAGTATATTTGACGTGCTGAGTGAAAATTGCATTACTATGGTAACTTCTGTAAATGAATAATGCTTACTCCATTGTAAATCTAAATGAAAGATTAGTAAATGGCATGACTGTTGAACAATGGTAATTAAACATGTTAAAAAGTTTGAAATTTATTACCATAAAAGTACTGTAATATCAACATCTTCATTGTATTTCTGTTCACATAGGAATATCTTGATATGGTACTTCGTTGGCAGGTAAAAAATATCGAACTTGATATGGTTTGATTGATAGACTTGTCTATGATGACTTTGTAAATGACAATATATAATTATTTTTACCCGGGCTCTCATAGACGTTAAGAGGGGCTGTTGTGCATGTGTGTGTATCTGAACATATGTGTATATGGATGGTCTCGGCAACAAGGCTCGGACGGTGGTCATGACGTTGGCCATAGCAAAAAACACTCAACCTTTGACACCAAATGAATACTTTTAGTTGATATGTAAATGGTGTGTCTGTGATGACATCATCATTAATCCTAAGTTCTGTTTTCTCCTGTTCGTTTCTTTTAGCGCTAAATTTTAGAGGCCTCTAAACAAAGAAAATCTAGTACTAAATAAAGTTTAATGGCAAAACCTTTTTACAGATGGGTACATCTTTACGAGACGAATCTAATGAGCCTAATTAATCTACGTTTTGCTACAGTAATGCTACAGTAATGCTACAGTAACCATCATCTAATCATGGCTTCATTACCCTCATTAGATTCGTCTCGCGAATTAGACCAAGGTTCTGTAGTTAGTTTTGTAATTAAACTTTATTTAATATAGCTTATCTAGAGTTTAGACCCCTCTAAAATTTAAACCCCCATGCGCCGAACACCCCCATAGACATGTTAGTGGTCTGTTGAGTATGTGTGGGTTTGTTTATATATCATACGAGTGCCTGCATTTATATTTTGTTTCAATGAAAATGTAACTAGAGAGGATTAGCACTTGTATGCTATGCATGAGTGCTTGATATAGGCCTGTTGCACATTGCTAACAATAGCTTGTAGTATGTTACTGTAAGCGGAGATAACTCTTTTTTTTTTTTGAGAAATAAGCGGAGATAACTCTTCTAACCGGAACTAACCTGAGCCTGCTCATAATTTACAACATGCCCGAAATACATAATGGCCTCCCAGAATCTTGTAATAAATAGACAAAGGTAAGGGAAGCTAAGACCCTGTTTTAGAACAGAGGAAGGAAATAGCTGCCGGTTCTCAAGAAAGAGACAAGATTTTCGTTTCCAAACAAAAAAACCGTATGCATATTCTGCTGGCACACCAATACATGGAAAGATTCGGATTGTATAGCCTGCAGGGTCCAAGTGGAGGTCTCCGTCTCCTAGACGCCTACATATTCTAACGCTGTGTTCCTCTATGCTTCAGACCTCATCGACTTCAACGCACCAGACAGGCTCATGGGCAATATTACAATGGCACCGGAGCTACCAATAGCATCGACATGGATGACTTCCAGATGCGCCCCGCAGGCAACGCGGGGCGTCCTCACGTTCGAGATCACCGGGTACAGCCTGCACAAGGGTCTCGGCGTGGACAGGTTCATCAGGTCTTCCGAGTTCGAGGTCGGTGGGTACAGCTGGTGCATACGCTACTACCCTGATGGGAGACATGATTCGAAAGGCAATGCAGCTGTCTTCCTTGAGCTTCTCAGCAAGAATGCTGAGGTGAGAGCGCTGTACGATGTTAGACTGCTTCATCGACGCAGGGAATCCTTGACGTCGGAGCCTCTGTTCTGCGCAGAAACACCATTGTTTTTCAGCACCATGGACGTCAGTCAAAACATGAATACCCGAGGCATCACTAGCAGTAAGCTTTTGAAGCGTATTGAGCAGCTGGAACTAGAAGAGCTGGAGGAAGAATCACCGTACTTTTATAGAGACTGTCTAAAGATCCAGTGTGACATCACTGTTATTAAGGAGCCATGGGTGTTCGAGGTGTCCGCAACTCCTAAAATTAAAGCTGAACCTTATTCGACAGATCTCTTACGTGATCTTGCTGCCTTGTTGAAGTCGGAGGAATGTGCCGATGTGACTTTTGTGGTCCAAGGACAAGTTTTCGCCGCACATACCATCATTTTAGCAATGCGGTCACCGGTGTTCAAGGCGATGTTCTACGGCTCAATGAGGGAACAAGGAGGGCATCGTCGCATTACTATTGAGGACACGAAACCTGCCGTTTTCTGTGCTCTGCTTCACTACATCTACACTGAGGATTGTACACCTTGCATGAGCAACCTTGACAAATACGACGGGAAAGAACTGACGATGCATTTGCTGGTCGCGGCAGATCAGTACCATGTCCAGGGGCTGAAGTCGATATGCGAGGAAGTTCTGTCATGCCACTGCATTGATGTTGAGACCGTGGCGACCATGTTAGCCTTGGCTGGTCAGCACAACTGCCCGATGTTGAAGGATAAATGCTCTGATTTCATCGCACCGTCAAAGAGGTTGGATGATATAATTGCAAGCGACGGGTTCCGTGACCTCAGAGCGTCATGCCCTGCTGTCTTGGTAGATGCTCTGGTGCAGGCAGCTACGTCCCGCAGAAATTAAGCATAATCTGAGGAATAGTTAATTCAGTTTCTCACCACCTAATGCCAAGCCCATGTGGTTAACTTCACACCTTTTTCCTTTATAATCTATTTCTGATGCAGGCTTTTTATTTTTATCTGTTTTGAGTGGTAGCAAGGATCGATATATTGTGTAAGCCGGCTTGATCGGGAGGGTAGTGAAACACACAGATGTTCCAACAAGTGCGCACTCGTACATCAGCGTCATTGGCGGTGATGTTGTGATGCTGGTGGTGGCATAGGTAATGGAGACTAAGCAATTCTGACCTTGTAATTAGACAAATAGAAAACCAACAGCAGCAGTAGAGACCAGTGACAGAATGAGAGCCGGTGGCAAGTGGGAGGCAGACTTGACACAAAAACTACCGCTAATGACAGATCAACGGTCTCGTTTTTTAGAAAAATGAGATAAAAACCTACAATGCTCGGTTAATTAGGAAAAACTGGGCTAAAATCGTGATAACTACCTATCTAATCTAGGCCTCAATCAAACTAGCAACGGCACAAGGACTCATTGTGGTGGTTGGTAATGCAGGACACCATTGCCCGATCTAGCATCAAGCTAACTCAAGGTTTTCACCCGGAGATTCTGATGGTTGGTAATCCAGGACACCTCAACAACGATTCCAAGGAAGACAATGGCGCTCGAGCGTCATCATTACAAAGCTTTCGCCCAATGCCCTGCACGGGGAGGCTTGAAAGCTGCTGAGACAAGGCAAGGGCAGCAATACAGTTATACAGCAGCTCCCCGTCGATGTGCGCTCCATGGAGGGCGGGGGTCATGTGGGGAGATCCCAGTGAGGCCACCGCGAACCAACGACACGAGCTGCCGCTGTCCAGCGCGTTGCACGCGGCCACCAGGCTCCTTGTGCGCACATCGTTCGCTGATGCTGCGCCCAGGCGCGCGGTTGACGCGGCCACCTTGACGCGCGCGGCCAACGCGGCCATCGAGCCACTTGACGCATGCGGCTCCCGCGACGCGCGCGGCCGACGCTGTCACCAGGCCACATCGACGCACGCGGCCATCACAGCCACCAGGCACCGCGCGGCCTCGCGGCCACCAGACCTTCGACGCACGGCCTCCACAGCTGCTGCGCTCCGACGCGCGCATCTGTCGTGGCAACCAGGCCCATCGCCGCCGCCCTTGAAGCGCCCGGCCATCGCGCCTCCGTAGCTTCACGTACGGCGCCGCCGTCCCAGGATCCGGTTATGGAAGGTGCAGGTCCAGCCCCGCTGTCACCGGATCTGGTCGTGGAGGGCGCCGACGCCATGAGCCACCAAGAGCTCGGGGAACGGTCTTGCTGGAGGACGACGAAAGCGCCTCACCAATGCCATCCCGGCTCACCACACATGGGTTGTTTCAGCGGTGGCACGGCTGGGGAGGGAGAAGAGGGTGGCGGCGAGCTAGGGTTTGTTGCTCGTCTCCCTATGGTTTTAGTATTTCTTTCGGGTTTCATTAGGCGCTAATAGTGTGGCCTTCTTAACATGCTTATTATTGTCTCTTCGGCCCATATATGTTTGCCTGAACCTGGATGCGTCCCTGTTAGAGACATCTCTATGTGTTTTGGCTCCCTTTAATTATAATTTTCTCTAGGTCAGCACCAAAAGGGTGTCTCGGACCAGCCAGGGTCTCATAGCACGTCAGGTGCTGGCTCCGACCTGCCCCTGCAGTGCAGCTAAGTTAGAGGCCAGATGATGATGTTGCCGTCATGGAATAAGCTTCAACAAAATTTAGCCTTTCATTGGCGGTTGGGAAGGATATGTCTTCGATTTGGTTCCTGCTCTTTGACGGTGTGATGTTAAAGATGAGTAAAATACTTAGATGTCTTCTTTGTGTTTTATTTTTTTTTCAACTTTTTGATATAAGAGGTCAATACTTCATCTTACTTTAATAAAATCCCCTTTCATTCACAAAAAAAAAAAGGCCAGATGATGATGATCCGGCTTTGTTATAGGGTACCTTGGTGTGCTGAGACCACGGTCCAAGGGTGCTACCCACTCTGACGGTCTCATTGACCATGAATCAGATCGACACGGATAGAGGACTTCCGTGATAAGAGCTCCCCAGATCAATAGGATGCACCGTAAATGGAGGGCTCATCAATTGCGGGCATGTATGTCTTTTTTGAAAAAATATAATATTATTTTTTTGTTACTATATTTATTATTCAGTTTCTGTATATGGTAACTCACATAGGCAATGAAACATTGTAATACCCTACTTTTCAGGGCCAAAACAAAAAGGAAAAGAAGAAAAATAAATAAACTCAAATGGGATAAAAATCACTCCAAATTTGAACCTTTTCTAAACCCTTACCTTCCATGAATTTTTCCAAAATAAAAATTTCACTAAATAATTGAACCTAGTTTGAATTTGAAATTTTTGGAATATAAAATATGTGCTCAAGTGCTTGCGTTCATTTAAAAGTTCACTAAAATTTGAACTTTTCGAATTTACAACAAATTAAATAAATTTGTTCTAGTTTGAGCTAATACACATTCAGGTTTCAAAAATTCTGAAATTTAAAACATGCATAAACTTCATCATGTGCATCTCTATCTTTTGTTGGATTTTATTTGAGTGTTTGTTCAAATATTGTTTTTGTTTTTGTTTGAATTCAAAATCTTTCGAATTCTAATCCCAGGAAAAGATTAAATCTTTTCTATTTTCCTTTCGGGCCGATTTTTCCTTCCTCTGGCCCAGCCCATCACTCCATCACCCCCCTTCTCTCCTTCCCGCCTGGGCCGAGAGCTTGCCCGCGGCCCAACTCACTTTCCCCGGCCCAGCTAGCCCGTTCCTCCTCCTCCCGCCGACAGGTGGGCCCCACCTGTCGGGCTTCGTCCCCACGCGGCGCGCCGCCGCGCACGGCCCCTACCGCCGCGCCCGGGCCCCGGCCGCCGACCCGCCTCCGCCGCTCCCGCTGTCCGGTCGCCGCCGCCGTAGCCGCCAAGGAACCGCCTCCTTAAAGCGAGCCCACGCCCCGTTCTTCCCCGGCTTCTCTCTCTCTCTCTCTCTCTCTCTCTCTCGTTCTCCCTCTCGCACTTGAGCTCCTCACCGGAACCTAGGGTTCCGGCGAGCGACGCCGCAGCACTTCCCGGCCTCCCCCGCCACCACCGCGCTGCTGGTAAGCTGCACCGCGTCACCCTCTCTCTTCTCCGCCCCTCCTTTCCCTCTCCCGTCGCGTGCTCGAGCACCTCACCGAGCTCCGCCGCCCGCCACTCGACCTCTTCGTCGCCGACTCGCCCCCGTGCACCTCCGCCCCGGAAGAAGACCCCAAAAGACCCCACGCGCGCCCCTCCTGCTCCTCCTCCTCTCTTTCCCTCCCTTCGCACGCCCGCGCTAGATCCCGTTGCGCACCACCGTCGCGGCCATCTCCGGCGAGCGCGCGCCGCCGCGCCATCGCCCTCCCACGTCCACGCGCTGGACGTCCCGCTCCACCGCCTCCTCCCTCACCTCGGCATGCACTCGTAGCCGCCCTCTTCCGTGTGCAAGCATAGCCGACGAGCGCGCCGGCGAGCCGCTGTCGCGCGCGCGACGCCGGTCCACCATGGACCGGTGGACCGCCGCCCCGTCCCGGTCCATGGACCCCGTGGACCCAGTCCACCGGGTTTCCTATTTATTTTAAATCCTTTATTCCTTTATTGCGTCAGCATCACGCAATAAATAATTTTCAATATGAAAATAAATCAGAATTCCAGAAAATCCCCCGGCCCTGTACATTTTGCAGATAAGCCCCTGACCTTTTCAATAATCATGTTTAAGCCCTGCATTTTTACAGAAAAGTACCTAAACTTTTCTGTAATTATGTTTTAACCCCTGACTTTTTTCACCCAGACCCCTAAACTTTTCCATAATTACAGATAGGTCCCTGGACATATTCTGTAATTACACTTAAGCCCTCAAAAACCTTTTTATAATTACAAATCAGCCCTCCTATCTTTAAATGTCCGTATCTTTTTAATCCGAACTCCGTTTTGGGTGATTCTCGCGCCCACGGATTCGTGAAATCGCGAAGTACCTCATGGTACTGTTCTTGAAGCCCCATACCAAGTCTATAAATCATAAACACCCAAAACACCCTCGCTTATTATATTGATTCCGAGCAGATCATGCGATGATTGATCTTGAATGTCTCGGGTACTCGTTCACCCTAACCTAACCGACCCGCATGATACTCTTCTGCCTAGTATCTTTCTTATCACAACACACACCCCACTTCACCTCTGAATAACCTATTCATTCTTTTGCTCGCTAGCGCTAAACCTAGCGATCATTCGTACCATTCCACTTCCAACCTAGTACCCTTATCTTATCACAAATGTAATCTCGAACCTAACCTAAGTCAACCCTCGCTCGATCGAACCTAACCTAAGCCAATCACCGCTCGCTCAACCTAATCTATCTCTCTTGCCCCGCTCTATTTGATTCTTTAGTTTACTCTAGTAATTGATATTTTATTTGAATCTTATTGGAGTTATCTGGTATTTTAATTGCCAGCTGCCTTTATTGAATTTTGGCATTTTATCTGCAGTCATGCATTCATATCGCGCATAGTCACGTACACACGCTGCATATACCATCGCCTGCATTCATGCATGTTCTTTTACAGAAATAATATAGAAGCCTACATATTAGATATGCACGCAATCACCATCAACAGAGCACATGCATCTCACCATCTTCATCCTATGGTGATCGACCAACAAAGACCAGAAGCATAACCACACACACCCGTTCCTATCATAGAGAATATAAATAGCTAATAACTTGTCTAGGTGAGTATGGCCCTTACAAGGCCAGGTATATCACCTATGGCATGTAACCTGCTTTGCATTAGTTATGCTGCATCATGCATGGTTCTTGTCTCTCGTTCTTCACCGAAGTTTCTTTTGGGTCTTATTTGGCTTCCCTCGATATTTATTTCTTTCGCTCTTTTATTTCTTTTGCGGTAGTTTATACGTACTGTTTTATGCGCTAGTTTACGCGAGAGTCGAGGAAGAGCCAGAAGAATTCGAAGAGCTGCAGAGGACTCCAAGCGCGAAGACCAACTCGGAGAAACAATTCTCGAGTCAGAGTTTAAAGTTTAGGAAAGCGATTTCCAGGCAAGCCCTAACTCCCATTGATCATGTTGATCCTATGTTTGCAAATAATCCTACTTAGAGCTTGCTTTTCAAATGAAGCATGCATGGTATTTAAAGATGATTTAAAAGCTTAGAACGACCTAAGTACTTGATGATAGCCATGCCTTGATATTGCTTATCCTAATCTCCTTGATAAACCTAGGAACCACCATCATTAATTCTTAATGATGAGTGGATCAATATGCTGCTTAGGATTCATTCACCGTGTACTTAATAACTTGATACACATGCTTTTTGTGAAAATGTGTGCGTGTGCTTGGTGATGGGTGTGTAAAGTGAAAATGGGTGGGAATAGTAAGTGCAACCCATAGTGGGGGTACGCTTTTTGACGGGAGCAAGCGAGGTAGTCCTCAGTGGGGAGGCTACCTCTGGGACGCTACTCCTCGCAGGAGGGTAGCTATTGAAGATGCTTGCTTCGGTCGTATAAGGACCGGTTCATGTGCCGTCTGGCCTAGCACCCTCGTGCAACCACAAGCCCCTGTTATGGGCAGGGTTTGGAACCACACTCTACTAGTGATCGCCCGGTACCACCAGGAGGCAGGGAGTTGCAATCGGAAGCCAGGAGACGATCTTGACGAGGTTGGCGTCGGATCCGGCAAGTGAATGTTATTGGCCTTATTATGGTTATGTGAAGCCCCTGGTCGTTGATTTTCCGAGGTGGTACCGAGGTGACACTGGGCAGGTACGGGACCATTAGTATCCAGTCGGAACCAGGGCACTGGGAAGGACTGGGTACCTTGTGGGGAATGTGTACAACCTCTGCAGAGGATAAGAATCTATCCGGATAGCCGTGTTCCACGGTATTGGACAACGCGAAAGCCATGGCCACACAATGATTAGATTTTCTGCGTGAGTTATCCTTAGCGTGTGTGTTTTTTTGGAAAACGCCGGTTTGGAACCGTGTGCTGGTTTCCTGCCAGCATTAAAATTTGGGAACTGGCGAGATGGACGCATCTCCCCCAGGGCCAACCAACCCCACGATGTTTAATCTCTATACCTGACTTAGTTTGCGAACTGGTTTTGTTTTCAAAACTAACCCCTGCATAAAATTGGCTTTCTGCCAATTTGATGAACCCCAGCCTTATCCTTGTTTATATCCCTGCATATATTTTACCCCTTGTGTTAGGGTTTGCTGAGTACCTTATGTACTCACGCGTTTGCGTTTAATGTTTTTAGTGAGAGAAGTCTGCGTAGAAGACGACGACGTCTGGTTTTCGTTCTGCCACTCAAGTCTGCTTGTGGCTTGGGCCGTGTTTCCGCTGTTTGTCTGCTCAGCTAATAGATGGTCGGAAGGACTTGGATACTTCGGAATTCTTGTCGTACCGCCACTAAAGGCTGTCTATCAGGTACTATACTATTTACCTAATCGAAGTATGCTTTCGATTACCATATCTGTGTTCTTGTGCGTATCAGCTACTGATCCAGGGACTGATACATGATGCACAACATGCTCCAGAAATTGGGGTATGACAAACATATTGTGAGTTCATTTTCAATCCGTTTTAAACTGTTTGCGTGTGACAATTAATTTTACAAAATGTGATCCAATTTGAATATTTTTGAAATTCAAAATTTTATTAATATTTTAAATGTACCATGTCAAAATTTTAGATGTTCTATGTCAACATTTTCGGCGTACGTTGTTTGAAAATGTTGACATAAGCTTACAAAATGTTGAAACTATTGTTTGAAAATGTTGATGGTCAATTAGTAGGCTAAGTTAACTTGAGTGGGCCGAATTTGATGAGTTATTGGGCTGACTTATAAGTTAAATCATGTAGGTCGCCCTATGCATAAGAGGCCGTCCCGTACTTGATGCAGCTTTGCTTTTGACATCTGTGTATCTTTAATCGGGGATGTTGATGAATTTACCGGCATTATTTTGGCACAGAGCCCGGCTTTTAATATGTACGCTCAAGCCGACACGGAGGCCGAAAGGCTTTTGTATGTTGATCAGGGATTTGACAAGAACCTATACTCGGCGAGAGATCGGAGACCAAACATCTAGTTTCGAACAAGTTCGTTCCGTCTAATTATTCAAAGGTCAAAGACCGCTTTGGTTCCGACTCCGACTAGTACTCAGCGCATTCATGGAGGACTATATTTTGATCGATCGATGGCCTTCAAATTTCTTATTCTGATACTCTGTGCTGCCACCGACGACAGGTATCTTTGACACTTCTGCGGCCATTGATAGTCGAGGCCATCTGTAAACCTAGGTCAGATAATCACACGCAATGGCGTCTGCACCGCGTCCAAGAACCAAGACGGCGTCGACGAGCACCACGCAGATTGCGCGGGCAACGCACTCGTTCGCGATCACTAGTTACAGCCAACACAAGGGCCTTGCCGCTGGTGAGTTCATTAGGTCCGCCGCCTTCGACGTCGGCGGCCACCAGTGGTGCATCCGCTACTACCCCAGCGGAGACAAGCGCAAGGAACTTGAAGATTACGTGTCCATCTATCTCGAGCTTTTGGGCAAATACGAAAAAGTAACAGCATCCTTTGACCTTCGACTGGTTGACCAAAGTACAGGACTGTCGTCTGTATTGTTCTCAAAAAGTTTGGTTGCCTTTGACGCAGTGGACAACAGATTTTCCTGCGGATGCCAAAAGTTCATGAGGAGGAGCGAGCTGGAAGCATCTGCGTACCTACGAGACAACCAGCTCATCATCGAGAGTGATGTCACTGTGTTCAAGGAACCACTGGTGTTGAAAAAAGCCACGAATTCTGTGGACAAAATGTCGCCTCCGGACTTATATCATGATCTTGACAACCTGCTCGTGACAAAGGTTGGCGCTGACGTGACGATTAAGGTTCAAGAGGAGGTCTTCGTCGCACACACCATCGTACTAGCAATGCGTTCACCGGTCTTCAAGGCGGAGTTCTATGGTCCAATGAACAAAGACAACAAAGAGCGGTATCAGGATCACATAATCACTATTGAAGATATGCAGCCCGCTGTATTCAATGCCCTACTCCAGTTTATCTACACAGACTCTTTTGCTGAATGCATGAAAGATTTGGACGAAGATGACACGACAGAACTTACTAAACATTTACTTGCGGCAGCAGATCGCTTTGACATCCAAGGGCTCAAGTTTGTATGCGAGAAAGATCTTTGCGAATGCCTTTATGTTGATACAGTGGCGGCCATGTTAGTTCTGGCGGATCAGCACAACTGCATTCAGCTAAAAGATGCCTGCATCGAATTCATCACTTGTTTGAACAGCCTAGAGGGCTTGGTGGAGAGCGAAGGGTACCAAAACCTCAAAGAATCACATCCTAATGTCTTAATAGACATCTTTGAGAGGGTAACTAGTGAGCTGTTTTCTTTGAGAATCATTTCGTCCTAGATATGATACCATGAATCCATAACTGGAAATAAAAAAGTTTGTAATTTTCAATATCAGTTGGTGGTGGACTATCATCACTAGTTCAATTCATCAAGACAACACGCCTTGCAAAATTGACATACTTTTCCTTCATGTTAGCTGAAGAAAACGTTGTTTAGTTTATACTGCTACTGTTGCAATATATTGTTAGATTGATCTCCTTGCCCCCCCAAGGCCCAACGGCCTTTGGGCTTGATCGCGCCCTGATCGGGGGCGTCCAGCACATTTACTGGCTGGTGGGCCCCTGTCGCGCTGCGCGTATAAAGAGAGAGGTGGGGGCCGGGGCGCACGGTACGAGGTTCACCGCGCCGCCAGTCGCCCCACCTACACACCCTACCGATCTAGGGTTTGCGCAGTGAGCGACGGGAAGCCGCCACCGCCGCCGCACTTCTTCCCCGACACCGACGGCGACAGGCCCGTCGTCGCCATGGCCACCGCATCGGCGCCAGCTGCACACGAAGGTGACTAACGCTCTCCCCTTTCTCCCAGATCCGAACCCATGTTCATCCTAGAATAGATTACAGGACCCGCTATTTTCTACTGCTAACGATTGACAGTTCTAACAATGGTAATCAGAGCTAGGTTAGCTAGTGGATCTAGATCGGGTCATAGAGGTTTAGAAGGAGATGAATTAATGTTTTCGATTCAAGATGAAACCCTAACCCTAGAAAGGAAACAGAGGAGGACCGGCGAGACTTACCTGTTCTCCGTCGTGCCGTCCACCCGCCGTCACGCGGGCAGATGACTGCCGCTCGTCGCCGACGTGTGCGCATCACAGAGGCACCGCATCAAGGCCGCTCGACGGCGGCGCGCTCACCCTTGGGTGGACGCGCCCGCCGCCGAGAGGGCTTGAGGCGGCGCCATGCCTTCAGATCCGGCGCGCCGTCACGCGCGCGGGACGGGTGGGTCGTCGGCGACCATGGGTCGCGGCGGCGCCGCCACAGAGCGCTCTCGCTCTCTCTCGCGTAGTCGGGGACGAGAGGAGGCAGAATGGCTAGGGTTTCCGGGGCGACGCGATTTTTTCGCGTTTTATCTAACACTCGACGCTCCTCCACCGTCCATCGCGATGGACGGATCAGATGGAGGCGGGGGTGATCGAACCCGCCGCCAGGCCGGGCCGGCCCACCAAGCGGCACTTTCCCGTGGGCTGCGGTGCGCGGGCTTTTTTCCTTTTCTGTGAATTTCCGCGCTCTGGGCCGAAAGAGGCGCGGGGCGCGGTATGGGACGCGCTCCCAGGCCAGGCCGCATTCGTTTTTTTGTTTTTGCGGGCCAAAATGGAAATTTCAACAGAATATTTTTTGAATTAGTTTAAACTTTTCCAGAAGCAGAATTTGACTGAAATTTGATAGATTTTGTCTCTGTTTAAATTTGAACCAACGGGATAATTTTTCCAGAGACTAGATAATTATGTTTATGCTTCTGTTTAAGTTTTTACTACAGAAATTTAATGCTTCCGCTGCATAGATAATATAGATTTAATTTTTTGAATTGCCTTGTTTTTAAATTCGAACTAACGGGAGAATTTAAATTTCAAGTTATAGATTTATTTCAGATCCAGTTGCAGTGTTGTTATTTTCTGACCAACGTTGATTATAGCAATATTGTGACTTTATACAAGTTTTCCATGCATTATTTCTTTTTCTGCCCAACGGTGATGAAGATTTTAATGCAAAAAGTACTACATGTTATCATATTTAAATGTTCTCACTCGTTTTGGACTATTTTCAGGAGGGCTATCTATGATGATGACCATCAATGATATCCCAGTGCTTAAAGGAGATAATTATGGAGAATGGAACAAGAAGCTAGACCTCTTCTTCACTCTTGCTGGCCTTGACTGGGTGCTGTCTGCACCAGTTCCTGCAGCTCCTGAGCAGCCAGAAAGAGGAGAGAATGAGACAGATGCTGCTTGGTCAGCTAGAGAGCTTGCCTACAAGGCTAGCAAAGACAGCTATGATGTTGAGTATGCTGCTTGGTTCCCTGCCAACAAGAAGTGTTTGGCAGTGGTAAAGAACACTATAGAGGCCTCCATCATGGGGTCAATTACAGATTGTCCTACTGTTGTTGAGTACCTTGCAAAGATAAAGAGTCAGTACACTGGCTCTTCAAAGACATATGCTACCCAGTTGATAAAACAGCTGGTCACAGAGAGGTACACAGGTGGTGGGATAAGAGAGCACATACATCGCATGGTCAATATAAACAACAAGCTTAAACCAATGGGCCTTGCTTTCAAGGATGATCACATCGTCCATTTGGTTTTTGCTTCGTTGCCAAAGACTTTCGATACCTTCATTGTTGGGTACAACATGTCCCCAGAGAAATGGGACATAGAGAAGGCCATTGCAATGTGTGTGCAAGAAGAGGAAAGATTGCCCCCGAATTCCATTAACTATGTAAAGAACAAGAATGGGAATCCTTCCTCCTCCTCCTCTGAGGGAAAAGGTCCTCAGCAGTTTCAGGCAAAAGGTCCTCAGCAGTCTCAGGCAAGAGGTCCTCAGCCTTTCCAGCAGCATAGACCCAAAGAAGGACAATTTACTGTGGGAAAAGACCAATGCATGCATTGCTTGGGCATGGGACACTACAAGAAAGATTGTCCTAAGTACTTAAAGATGATCATGGAAAAGAGAGGTGAGAACATTATTTCATTTGTAAATGAATCCCTGTATATAGATTATTCGAAATCTACTTGGTGGATTGACTCAGGAGCAACTATTCATGTTGCAAACTCTTTACAGGGATTCCGTTCGACGAGAACCACTCAAAGAAGCGAAAGACAAATTAAAGTCGCCAACGGAGTCGAGGCAGATGTCGAAGCAGTTGGAGATCTTCTCTTAGAGCTTGACACCGGCTTTGCTTTATTTCTTAGAGATGTCTTTTATGTACCGACTTTGCAGAGAAACTTAATAAGTGTGTCTCGTCTAGATGATGATGGATTTGATTGTCATTTTGGTAATTCTAGATGTGTAATAGAGATCAATAATAGAGTTGCTACTATTGCTTTTAAGAGAAATGATCTTTATTTGTTATCGCTGCGTGAAAGTGTGAATTCCGTATGTGATGTGAATGCAACCATATCCTCATCAACAGATAATAATAGAAAGCGAAAGAGAAAAGATAACGAATCGTCGAAATTGTGGCATTGTCGCTTGGGCCACATTTCGAGGGGGAGAATAGAAAGACTCGTTAAAAATGACATTCTTCCCGCGCTAGAATTTTCAGACTTAGAACAATGCATTGATTGCATAAAAGGAAAATATGTAAAGCAAATAAAGAAAGGAGTTGTTAGGAGCACGGGTGTTTTAGACATAATTCACACCGACATCTGTGGTCCATTTTCAGTAAAGAGTATAGATGGCTATGATTCATTCATAACCTTCACAGATGATTATTCCCGCTATGGATATATTTATCCTATCAAAGAAAGATCAGAAGCGCTAGATAAATTCAAGATATTTAAGGCTGAAGTCGAAAATCAGCACAGTTTAAAGATAAAAATAGTTAGATCCGATCGTGGTGGGGAATACTACGGTCGGCATACCCCATATGGCCAAGTTCCAGGACCTTTTGCAAGGTTCCTACAGGAACACGGTATAGTAGCCCAGTATTCAATGCCGGGCGAGCCTCAGCAAAATGGAGTGGCAGAAAGACGCAACCGTACCCTAATGGATATGGTGCGCAGTATGATCAGTTATTCTACACTGCCAGTGAGTTTGTGGATGGAGGCGTTGAAAACCGCCATTCATATTCTCAACAGAGTACCCAGTAAATCGGTGCCCAAAACACCGTATGAGTTGTGGACAGGAAGAGTGCCCTCATTAGCACACCTACGGGTCTGGGGGAGTCCTGCTGAGGCGAAAATATTCAACCCGAATATTGGGAAGTTAGATCCCAAAACAGAGACTTGCCATTTTATTGGCTATCCAGAAAAATCAAAAGGATATCGATTTTACTGTCCAGATAGATACACAAAGTTTATAGAAACAAGACACGCTGCCTTCCTAGAAGAACAAATGGTTCGGGGGAGCGTGGCAGTTCGAGAGATTGATCTTGAGGAGAAGCGGGTGTATGCACCTAATCCAGTGATTCAAGAACATTTCTTCTCACTGCCCGTTGTGGCTGCACCGACAGTGCAAGACACTGTGATGTCAGCCCCTGTGGTGGTTCCTCCTGTGGGAACAACGAATGAAAATGTGGAACCTGTCCCTCAGGATTCTATAGAGCCCGCTGCTGCAGAACAAGGGGAGCCGCTACAACCTCCAATAGAAAATGCTCCAGATGTAGAGGTACAACCTCCGATAGAAAATGAGCAAAATGTAGAGGCCCCTAGAAGGTCTCAAAGAGCAAGGAGGTCGGCTATTTCCAGTGATTATGAAGTATATAACACTGAGAATTGTGAAGAATATCAAATGGAGGATGACCCTACCTCATTTGAAGAAGCCATGAGAAGCGAGCATTCGTCTAAGTGGTTGGCAGCCATGGAAGATGAAATGAGATCGATGAGTACCAACGATGTTTGGGACTTAGTAGAAATTCCTGAAGGAGTCAAACCAGTAGGCTGTAAATGGGTCTACAAAACCAAATATGACTCACAAGGGAATATAGAAAAGTTCAAAGCGCGACTTGTGGCAAAAGGCTATACGCAAAAAGAGGGAATTGATTATCATGAGACCTTTTCTCCAGTCTCATGTAAAGATTCCTTCAGAGTCATTATGGCCCTCGTGGCTCATTTTGATCTAGAATTGCATCAAATGGATGTAAAGACGGCGTTCCTAAATGGGGATGTAGATAAAGAATTTTTCATGGCACAACCAAAAGGTTTTGTTGTGGAAGGAAAGGAAAAGATGGGATGCCGCCTAAAGAAATCGATTTATGGGTTAAAGCAAGCTTCAAGAATGTGGTTCTTGAAGTTCGACAGTACGATTAAAAGTTTCGGGTTTGAACAGAATGTGGAGGACGATTGCGTATATGCAAAGTTCAAGAATGGAAAGTATATCTTCCTAATCCTGTATGTGGATGATATCCTGCTTGCAAGCAGTGACGTCAGTCTACTACTAGAAACAAAGAAATTCTTGTCCTCACGATTCGAAATGAAAGATCTTGGTGAAGCGAAATTCGTTTTAGGAATTGAAATTCACCGAGATAGATCCAAGGGGGTATTGGGACTATCACAAAAGACATACATAGAAAAGGTCCTGAAGAAATACAATATGCACAAATGCAGTGCTTCACCTGCTCCCATAGTCAAGGGCGATAGATATGGGGACTTTCAATGTCCAAAGAATCAATATGAAAAAGATCAAATGAAATCGGTACCATATGCTTCAGCTGTCGGGAGCTTACAGTATGCACAAGTGTGCACACGCCCTGACATTGCTTTTGTTACCGGGTTGCTTGGTAGATTCCAGAGTAATCCAGGACCAGAACATTGGAAGTTAGTAAAGAAAGTTCTGCGCTATTTGCAAGGAACGAAAGGCCTCATGTTAACATACAGAAGAACAGATTCTCTGCAAATCACGGCATATGCAGATGCTGATTTTGCAGGAGATAACAGAAAATCGACATCGGGATATGTGTTCACTCTCGCGGGAGGGGCCATATCATGGAAAAGTTGCAAGCAAAGTATCACTGCAGCGTCCATAATGCACGCAGAGTTTATTGCTTGTTTTGAGGCCGTAGGACAGGTGAATTGGCTAAAGAAACTTATACCCGGTTTAAGAGTGGTTGACGACATCTCAAGACCACAAAAGATGTACTGCGACAATGAACTCGCAGTCTCGTATGCACACAACAACAGGTCAAGTGCCGCTACCAAGCACATTGACATAAAGTATTATGTTGTGAAAGATAGAGTCCGAGATCAAACCATAAGTCTCGAGCACATACGTACAGAGAAGATGCTCGCGGATCCGCTAACGAAAGGCTTACCACCCAGCGTGTTCAAGGAACACGTAGCCGGCATGGGGTTAAGGGACAGCCTATGATCTCTGGACTAAAGAGGCCCATAAAGAATAAAGGACTGTTTCAGAATGGAGGCGTGTATTGTAGCTGTTGATTCTATCGGCAAGTATGACCGTGACGATGAGACATGCTCTATGCATTAATCTGTGATGAGACAAGTGAAACAGAAAAGAAAAGAAAAAGTAAAAGATGAGATCAAGGGGGAGATTGTTAGATTGATCTCCTTGCCCCCCCAAGGCCCAACGGCCTTTGGGCTTGATCGCGCCCTGATCGGGGGCGTCCAGCACATTTACTGGCTAGTGGGCCCCTGTCGCGCTGCGCGTATAAAGAGAGAGGTGGGGGCCGGGGCGCACGGTACGAGGTTCACCGCGCCGCCAGTCGCCCCACCTACACACCCTACCGATCTAGGGTTTGCGCAGTGAGCGACGGGAAGCCGCCACCGCCGCCGCACTTCTTCCCCGACACCGACGGCGACAGGCCCGTCGTCGCCATGGCCACCGCATCGGCGCCAGCTGCACACGAAGGTGACTAACGCTCTCCCCTTTCTCCCAGATCCGAACCCATGTTCATCCTAGAATAGATTACAGGACCCGCTATTTTCTACTGCTAACGATTGACAGTTCTAACATATATCTGCAAAGCTGCCATTGAATTTTATGAATCTTGTTGGCCACGGTATATTCTCTGAAAAGACGTAAACCATTGATATTCCTTATTTTCTCAATCAAAATAATAATAATTTCGCCAAAAAAAATGCATCTCCAATTGCACACAGTGGCACATGAAGCGGGGACGAAGGTGCCGATGCCAACGAAAAGCAAAGGAATAATTAATGCCCGTAATGTGAAACATTATCCGATAATACACGCATGTAGAACATAAATGCTATGATGACTATAGGTGGGTGGTAGAACGGTGTGAAGCATATTCATTCACTTCCCACAAATCCATCATATAGTGTGACATGTGGCAGAGCCTCCTCCTCCTTCCAAACCCATGGCCTGCCCTGCAACACGATATTATTTTTTTCGGAACACAGTACAGATGCACACACTCACAAACACACATGAGTACTCATCTCTATAAACACACGCACACAATCCTACTCCTATTAGCACATCTAAAAGATTAAGCTGATTGATCTTGAGATTCACGAAGTCATCGCAGGTGTCTCACTGTCAATAGAGACGTCAGCGGCAGCTTCCGGGCTAAAAGCGGCGGCGGCTCCCAAAGCAATTGGCCGGCCGCCTCGTCTCCGGCGGCCTCGCCGTCGGCGAAGGAGGGAGGCCTGACATCCAGGCGTCGTTCTATTTCTCTTTTAGGTTTAGATAGTTAGGTCTTCCTGCGGTGGTCGCTTTCGGCGACGGCCGCGGTGGTTGTTAGGGTTAGGATTCCTCTAGTGGTTCGGTCGAAGAGATTGGTGGCGGCGGTGCGGCGTCGTTAAGTTCGTCGGCATGGAGCACTGGAAGAGGATGGGTCTTGACGGTGGTGGTGAGTCGAAGGCGCTATGATCGATGAAGAATAAGGTACTCCTGCCCCTCCTATTTGTCTCGTTGTGGTTCTTCATGGCCATGCATGTGGGCTAGTGAGATAGTTTCCGATGTCATTCTTCTGGATGTTGCTCGGATTTGTGTTTTCTCATTTTGAATATGCTGAAGGATATGACGATGGGCTCGGCAACGGGCTCGATTGCGGCGAGTTCTTCATACTTGCATGTGGAATATCAGTCTACCCCTCTTTTGTGAAATGGTTGGGTTTCAATTCCCCCCGTCGGATATGAGGATGGCGGTGGTGGATGGTGAGATGGCCATGTTCTTTCAGATCGGATTTTCATCCGTGGCATATCCGTTTGGGATGGTGATCCTAGATGTTGGAATTTGTGGCTCTTTCAAGGTTTCCTTGTCTCTCATCAACGGAGTTGGCGTTGATTGGGATGCTTTTGTAATCAGGGGATGTAATATGCTTCAATGTTAATGAAATTCCCTTTTCGCAAAAAAAAAAAGTCAATAGGGACGTCGTCTCCCACTGAAAGAATAAATAGCCGTAAAAGTGCAACACCCGTGTCCACCACAAAGAACCTAATTAGCTGTATTATGATCATTTTGCTACAACATGCTATTTTTAGAGCAACTGCCTAGCAACATGTAACTTGGGGTGGCCCTAAACAAAATCTTCAATATACAGTCGATTCCACATCCTGAAACCTTCATGGATTCAAAATCCCTCCCGCACCCACCACCACTATCACCAACAACTCGATAGCCTTTTGTCCCAAGCAAGTTGAATAGGCTATAGATAAAACCTACAAGAAAGTAGAAACAGGGACATGAGAAATACAGAAAGACACATACCAAAAGTAGAGTTAGCGGTAAAAAAGTATCACGGTTTAGGCACGTTGATTATGAGTTTCCAAGCGCTCCTATCCATAGCTAATTCCTTGTAGATATTCCAATCCTTTAGATCTCTTTTAACCGACTCGTCCAAAGTTAGGTTAGGTCGACCTCTATCTCTCCTTATATTATCCGCTTTCTTTAGAACCCTCCTACGCACCGATGCCTCCGGGGTCCTCCATTGTACATATCGAAACCATCACAACAGATGCTACATAAATTTCTCCTCAATTTTTGCAACCCCAGCCTTGTCCTAAATATACTAGTCTTAAACTGTGGGAGACAGGAGCCTCTCACATCGTCTTTGTCGATGTGGTCGCCTGCTGAGCCGACGCGTGCGCTCTCCCTCCTCCGATTCCACCGCCTTCCGGTTCCGCGTCCAATCCTGCGCCGCCTCTGTATTCCGTTAGACCCTCGGCCTCTATTGCGACAGCGTTTGGGCCACGACCCGGGCCTTCCTTCTGCTGGTCCGCGAGCCTGTTTTTTCTGCTCCCTCTTTTCTTTGCATCTCCACTTTGCTTCCGGCGGTCCACAGGCCTGGTTTTCCTCCATCCTCATTAGTTTGCGTCTCCCTTCCAGACCAGCCCAACACCGTGCAACTCGCGCGTTTTGCTGACACGCTGCAACTGTTCCAAGTCCATGAGGAAAAAAACAACGCCAACAAAACCTATATACGAAACAGCTGCAGAGTGGCTCATGGCAATTGTTCAACTTGCAGAGAGGGAAAGAAAACAGATATGTTGGATTAGAAAAAAATGAAACGCTCGCGAGGCAACACTCGATGAAAGACGGTTTGCCGAGAGAGAAATAGACCAGAAAAACGGTGCGGGATGATTGCCGAGGGACCCTGACGAGGTGCCGGCCGAAACAGCAGCGCAGCTCGAGGCAGTGGCCACCCGCGATCAGAGCCAGGTGGGCGGCGCAAGGCAGAGCGGCTTCGCGTGCCCCCGGCACAAAGAACGGGCGACAGGGCCGCCCACCTTTAGCGTCTCTTAGGCATCCACCGCTATACGCGCAGACGGAGAGCTGCTGCTCATATGGTGGCCTACCATGTCCGCGGGGAGGCGTCGCTGAGCGAGCCGCATGCCGACCACAAAACTGTGATGGGGAGTGGTTGTTCTTGCAGTTTGGAGAGAGAGAGAGAGAGAGAGAGAGAGAGAGAGAGAGAGAGAGAGGATGAGGAGGGCTTCTTGCCGCTTTTTATGTTGAACAGACGAACGGCAACGACGACACGAGTCATGGTCTCACGGCCACATTAAGCTGCTTGCCATCTGGCAAAGCGAGAGAATAGAAAAAAGAAGAGGCCGCCAGCGGAGCGACATGCAGAAGGGCTGCTGGCCACCTGCTGTTCATGTGTGAGACGTTGAAGGAGTCACAGAGATACACAACAAGCAAACAAAACCACCTAAAAATGATTCGATGCATAGAAAAACTACATAGCGCGGCGGAGTGCGCCACTAAGCCTAGTATCTTCATTCCGGACCAAATCCCTCCCACACCAACCATGGACCCAGAATCCATCAGGTGCTGTGCCCACCGGATCCAACATACAACAGAGAAATAACTAAAAATTTTAAATTTATAAAATTTTAAAATCATGAATAATTAAATAAAGAAACAATACTCACATATTCCGGCTAAGGGTAGACCATATATGCCCATGACTACTCATGATTAACCTTGTCTGTGTCTATGCATTGTTTACCACTGTTTATGCACTATTTTTGTTACTGTTTGACATTGTGCCTACCCACTAACTCCGCCACTGATACGAAGTAACCTCTCTCAGGCAGATCTGATTCAAAAGTCACTGATGTCTTCCGAGATCTGATTCAAAGTTGCTACTTCTCGGTCGATCGACTTAATTCACCGCATCACCGTACCAGACTGCCTTTTCAGCCATGGGCAACACGATGGCGGCGCGAAAACCTCCGCCAACAAAGTGGGTTTCATGTCAGTGCATACCGCAGACAGCTTGCGGCACGCTTTCGTTTGAGATCACCGGCTACCTGCTGCATAAGGGCCTTGACATCGGCAGGTTCCTCAGGTCCACTAGCATCCAGGTCGGCTGATACAACTGGTGCCTCCACTATTACCCGGACGGAGACAGCAGAACAAAATCTGAAGGTGTAACACCCTGCATCTAAAACCGTTTACCGCCAAGCCTCCATATGGGGCGAGTACGCGCATGCACATAGCACATCTCTTAAGCTTTCATCCTCGCCTCGTGTAAAAGGTTAACCCGGATATACTATGCTTGGAACCAACAAGTGTTATATGCTGACTCTCACCCACCTAAACAACCCATATGGGACTATTCCCACAACCACACCACTTATGAGCATCTTGGGCCGAAACCACAACTACTAGGTTACAAACGGGCTAGGGTGTTACAGTCACCCTCTCTTTAAGAGCTGACGCCCCGACAGCACACCGCATGCATACACGGCAAACTGATATCCAAGATTTTCACTCGGTGCAACGACCATGCATGCCCCCTCAACGGGCAACGACACGCATGCGCACGTGCAGCGAGAGTCGGTTCTGATACTTAATGTAACACCCTGCATTCAAAACCAATTACCGCCCAGCCGCCACGTGGGGCGAGCACACGCATACACATAGCATTCCTCTTACACTTTCGTCATCGCTTCGTGTAAAAGGGTTAACCCGGAGGTGCTATGTTTAGAACCAAAAAGGGTTATAGCTGACCCTCATCCACCTAAATAATTCATGTGGGACTATTCTCACAACCACAACACTTCTGGGCCTCTTAGGCCAAAACCACAACTACTAGACTATAAACGGGCTGGGGTGTTACAAAAGGCTTCATTGGTGTCTACTAGGCCTGTTCATTGACGGTTCGAGGAAACCGGCAGGGAATACGACCACCGTCGTCAGTCATTTGTGAATAATAATTAGGCCAATGAACAGTAATTCCCGGAGAAAATTGAACTACAGGTTACTCAGCCGGTTTGGCCAAACCGTCTATCAGCACCCCTAGTGTCTACCTAGAGCTTCTGACCAAGAATGTCGATGCCCGAGTTGCCTTTCACATTTGATTGATTGACAGGACCACAAACTCGTCGTTGACAATCATCCGCCTGTATTCTCCGATGGTGCTCAGCACAGTAGATGCCAGTGAGAATACTGCTGATTGGGAAGCGTACAACAGCAGCATCTTGAAGAGGACAGACTTGGAGAAGTCGCGCTACCTGCATGGTGACACCTCAAGATACAGTGCCACATAACTGTTTTCAAACAGCCACAGGTAATCAGGGCCGTGAAGAGATACGTTGTCAAGCCTCCAAAGCCTATCATACGATCTTGCACAGGTGCTAGAGAACAAGGACGAAGCTGACGTGACCTTTGATGTTCAAGGACACAGGTTTTTTCTGCGCCTACCATCGTGCTGGCAATGCAGTCCCCCGTGTTCAAGGCTCAGTTCCACGGTCCAATGAGGCAGCATGGAGATCAAGGTCATCTGACAATTGAAGACATGCTGTCTGCAGTCTTTAAGGCACTGCTTCGCTTCATCTACACTGACTCGATCCATCACTGCATGAGAGGCCTTACGAGAGTTGAGAAGATAGATTTCACAAAGCATTTGCTCGTCGCTGCTGATCGGTATGATGTCGAGAAGCTTAAGTTTGACTGCGAAATGCCCCTTTGCAAAAGCCTTAGACGTCGTGAACGCAGCAACCATGTTAACCCTGGCTGTTCTGCACAGTTGTAGTGTGCTGTAAAATGCCTGCTATGAATTTATCGTTCGTACTCCACGTATAATGGCTAGTGTTGAAGCAAGTGAAGGATACATTCATCTCAAAGAATCATTCCCTGGTCTCACAGAAGATTTGTCCAGGTTGGCCGCAATAGAACATATACAAATGTGGTAGCTCAGCACACTAGCTTGCAAGTCATTTACTTATAATTTTCATATACAGCCCTTGGTGTGAAGTTGCATCTTTCTTTCTTTCTTTTTTTTTTTTTTTTTGAGTTGTCTGTTTGAGCAGCAAAGTACATATATTTGTTATGGAATTTTTCTATTTGAGGCCAGTTGATTTACTCGGCGACTAGAAGACAAAATTTATATTTTGATGCAACTTTTTTGTCCGCACCTTTACGGCCAGAAGGCTTAATTATGATAGTTTCTCAAAACATAGAGAAAGAGAAGGCCCTGTTCGAATATAAATTACTGACGGTTCTTCGGAAAGAGACAAGTTTTTGTTTCCCAGAAAACAAGCCGTATGCATATCCTGCCGGCCAACGAATACATGGAAAGATTCGTATTGTATAGCCGGCTGGTGCAAAGTGGAGGACGGCTCCGTCTCATAGATGCCTCCTACATATTCTAACGTGCCTTGGTTATTTCCTCTATGCATCAGAGACCATCGACTTCACCGCACCAGACAGGCTCATGGGCAATATTACAACGGCACCGGAGCTACCAATGGCATCGACATGGATGACTTCCAGATGCGCCCCGCAGGCAACGCGAGGTATTCTCACGTTCAAGATCAAAGGGTACAGCCTGCACAAGGGCCTCGGCGTCGACAGGTTCATCAGGTCTTCCGAGTTCGAGGTGCCCTACGCTACTAGCCTGATGGGAGACATGATTCGAAAGGCAATGTCGCAATTCTCCTTGAGCTTCTCAGCAAGAATGCTGAGGTGAGAGCTCTGTACAATGTTGGACTGGTTCATCGATTCAGGGAATCTTTGAAGTCAGAGTTTCTGTTCCGCACAGAAACACCGTTGGTTTTCAGCACCGTGCCCGTCAGTCAAAACATGAATACCCGAGGCATCACTGGCAGTAAGCTTTTGAAGCGTATTTAGTTGGAACTGAAAGAGCTGGGCCTGAAATCACCGTACCTTTTCAAAGACTGTTTAAAGATACAGTGTGACATCACTGTTATTAAGGAGCCATGGGTGTTGGAGGTGTCCGCGACTCCTGAGGTTAAGGCTGAACCCGATTCAGAAGACCTGTTAGAGCAAGGCCAACGCGCTCGTCGCATCGACCAAACAGGTACTCCTTCAGACGACGCACGCGACGAGCTCTCCCAACGCACGCGACGAGCGAAGTCTCCAAAAAAATATTGTTTATCCCAGGTGAGGTCCATCCTCTCCTGTGTGTGTGAGCGGGCAGAGATGCCTGTGGGCCCGACGAACCGGGCAAAGAGCAGGAATCGACGATCGCGTCTGCGGACGACAAGCAAAGGAATCTTTCCATTTCTCTTTCCTCCACCTCGATTACTTGCTGACATGTCGGTCGTTCAGACAAAGCAATGGGCTTGCTCTTATGTGAACTTCACTACCAGAAATTGGCTTTTTACTGAATGCCGAAAGATTTGCCGAGTGTATTCTATCGGGCACTCAGTAAAAGCATGTTTTGCTGAGTGCCGACCGAGCAACACTCGGCATAAGTCCGACACTCGGCAAAAGTAACCTTTGCTGAGTGCTCAGGGCCTCCGGCACTCGGCATAGGTTCAGCACACGGCAAATAATACTTTTGCCGAGTGTCGGGGCACCTCGACACTCGGGAAAACTACCGGGCCCACCACGAGACAACTGACGGCGGTAGGGTGCTGACGACGCTTGGACTTTTGCTGAGTGTCGGCCATTGGACACTCGGCAAAGCCCCATTTTCCCGAGTGCCAGATTTGCGCACTCGGGAAAATAATTTTTTTTTTCAACTTTTGGGTACCAAAATTTTTTTGTTGCCTAAATACACGTCATTGTACTTCGTGTTGAAATTTGGTACTTTTCACGATCCGTTTTCTAAATTTAGTAACTTATTTTCTTTAATTAGATTTTTTAATAGTAAACTAAAATTGAACTAGAAGTGATTAGAATAATCGAATCGAGTGAATGAAAAAATGATATTCTTGTTAATGGGTTCAACGTAAGGCCGTATCCAGAAAATGAAATCAATTTTTGCACATTTTGTTAATAAAATATGAAAACGAGCGTGTGCCCAATTTTTTAAAAAATTATATAAAATACAAATAACACAAAAAAATCATGAGTTTTGTCGGGATGTCATGATGTCACACTTGGATGTTGTGATAAAAAGTAGGTAAAGTTTCACGAAAGTTGTCACGTACGTTGTTTACAAAACGGACAATCTCCGAGGAAGTGACATAGAGTTTATGATAGGTCATTAAGATTTGGAGTCACTTGATTTTTCGAATTTGAATTTGAGTTCAAACAAATTTTTATAGATAATAGGTCATCTAAATCGTGTCATGTCAAAATTTTATGATTTTTTGAAATTGTTTGATATTTGTTTAATTTTTTTTAAGCTGCTCATGAATAATTATTGCTGAGTGTAAATAAAATACACTCGGCAAAAGTATGCTTTGCCGAGTGTAGAAGACGTCACACTCGGCAAAAGTTAAAAGTTTTTGCGTGTAAAAAAAATGAATTCGGAAAAAGATTTTGCTCTCGGCAATAGTTGAAAAACGGCCATTTTCGGGGTCCCCATCCTTTGCCGAGTGTCCTGGATCTGGCACTCGGCAAAAGTTGGGTACTTTTGCCGGGTGCCAGATCTAGGACACTCGGCAAAAGTCCGGTTTCATGACTTAGTCATTTCGCGCAACCGGCCTCATCCCTTCCGCCCTCACGCGCTATCTGTGAAAGGGAAAAAAAAAAAACACCGCCGCCATCCTCGCTCCTCCCGTCGCCGCCCCCCGCCCCCGGCCGCGCCACCTGCCCCCGCCATCCTCGCTCCTCCCGTCGCCGCCCCCCGCCCCCCGGCCACGCCACCTGCCCCCGCCCCCGGCCGCGCCCCGGACGCTGCCTCCCTCCCCGCGCCGCCTCCGTCCTCGTCGGCGGTGCCCCGGCCTCCATCCGCGCGCCGCCTCCCTCCACGTCGACCGCGCCCCAGCCTCCCTCCCCGCGCCGCTTCCCTCCCCGCCGCGTCCTGCCCCCGGCCCCCTCCCCGCCGCGGCCTGCCCCCGGCCACCTTCCCGCCGCGGCCTGCCCCCGGGATCCCCTCCCCGCCGCGCCTCGGGCCTGGATCGCCGCCGCGCCCCGGGGGCTCGCCGGCCCTGCTCAGCCCCCGGCCTTCTTCTCCCCATCCGGCAAGGTGCAAGGTGAGCTGCCGTGCATTTTTTTTTTTTTGATTTTCTGTTTATTTCGTTTGTTCTGTGCAGTGGTTAATTGAAGAATTGAAGAATTAGTTTGTTTGTTTTGTGCAGTGGTTAATTCAAGAATTAGTTTAAAATTTGTTCAATCATTCAACAATTTGAATTGGTACGGATTGATAACAATTTGAACTGAATTCCTATATGAATGATAACGTGTGCTGCACAAAATGCTTTCAAATGAGGAAGGCGAAATTCGAAAATAGAAATGGTGTATGTTATTGTGAAATGTTTGTATGTTAATGCCCTCAATGTGGATGTCGATTACGAACGAGGATTGTGGATAGAAATAGCTGTCATTTCCAATTGTCATATGTGTTGTGGTTGTCGGCCATCGTGCCGTTGGTTTTTTGCAGGTATTGGAAACCTCACCGTGTAGGGGAGGTGCTGCCAAAATTTAGAATTGACATAGTTATGCTCTAATTTTTTTCAGGTAGAGGTTGTTGCACTATCTTCCACTCTTCCTTGAGTCGGCACTTTGCAGGATAGCAAGGTGAGACATAAAAGACCCCTCTTTTCAATTCATGTCAGTAGGTCATGCGAAACCTAGTTAGGCGTCTCCCGTTCGAAAGAGATACGGTTGGAAATATGTAATTCTTTGCATATGTATAGCCGTATCTGTTTCGAATTGTCCACGTTTTTTGGACAGCCCGAGGATGTGTAGATGGGTTAGTTTTCGAGCTCTATTCCTATCTGAGACAGAGTTTCGACACCATCTCCCAGTTGTTCTCTCGATACACAATCTCCTTGTTAGGACGTGTATTTGGAGAACAGCGGGGAGGTGCTGTCAAAATTCTGTCTCGGATAGGAATAGAGCATGAAAACTAACCCCATCTACACATACTCGGGTGGGATTAGGATCTATCTTTACCTATTAGACTGTATAAGTGAACGGTAGATGCAATATATTTATCTATTACTCGGTGATATGTTAGAGGATGGATGACCGTGAGTGGATGTACACGGGCCGCCAAAGTCAGAGTTCGTGGACTAAAGAATGGATTAAAAAGACTCAAGTTTTCATGAACCAAGCATTTGCCAATGTTCAAGGGTCGCATCCTCAGACTTTTTGTCCATGTAGTGAATGTGAAAACCGTAAGAAGCAGACAAACACAGATATGGGTAAACATCTCATAAAGTATGGATTCATGGAAAACTACAAACGGTGGACCAGTCATGGTGAGGCCGATCGTGTGCGACACGAGGTCGTTAGACCACGCATCGATGGGGCTTTTGACGAGGATGCCGGGGTAGCAGACATGTTGAATGACTATGCCGAGGCACACAACTTCGAGGAAGGCCACAGGGAGGACGAGCCGGAGCCGCCAAAGCCAACTGCAAAGGCGTATTATGATATGTTGGATTCGGCATAGCGGCCCCTTCACGGGCATACCAATGTTTCTCAACTAGATGCCATTGCGCGTCTGATGGCCGTAAAGTCCCAGTTTAGCCTGAGTCACCGCAATTTCGATGTCATGTTGACAGTTATTGCTAGCATGCTTCCGGAGGGTCACATTCTGCCGAAGAACATATATGAGTCACAGAAACTACTTCGTGCACTTAAGATGCCGTATGAGAAGATACATGCTTGTCCGAAAGGATGCGTGTTATTCCATAAAGAACACGCAGAAGCCTTGTACTGTCCAAAGTGTTCATCCTCACGGTACCTGAAGGTAGAATCAGGTGATGGTGAAAAGCGGCAGACGTCGGTCGCTGCGAAAATCCTACGGTACCTCCCGTTCATACCGAGGATCCAGCGTCTTTACATGACCGAAGAGACCGCGAAACAGATGACATGGCATAAAAAAGGAGTGCGATACCATCCTGACAATCTTGTACATCCGGCCGATGGTGAGTCCTGGACACATTTTGATGGAATCCATCATGAGAAAGCAGATGAGCCTTGTAATGTACGTGTGGCACTGGCAACGGATGGGTTCAATCCTTATGGATTGGGGGCTGCCCCATACACTTGTTGGCCCGTGTTCGTTATACCCCTCAATCTCCCTCCCGGCGTCCTCTTTCAACGACAGTACATATTCTTGTCCTTGATAATTCCTGAACACCCGGGGACTAATATGAATGTGTTCATGGAGCCTCTGATCGATGATTTGGAACGTGCTTGGAAGGAAGGGGTATTGACATACGACAAAGCAACGAAGACAAACTTCAAAATGCATGTTTGGTACCACTATTCTCTGCATGACTTCTTGGCATATGGGGTATTCTGCGGGTGGTGTGTTCACGGCAAGTTCCCATGCCCAATATGCAAGTCAAAGCTGATGTTTCATTACTTGAAGAAGGGTGGCAGGTATTCTTCGTTTGACAGGCACAGACAATTCCTCCCACTTGACCATCCATTCAGAAGAGACAAAAAGAACTTTACAAAAGGTGTCGAAGTTAACGACCCTGCACCGCAGATCATGACATGTGCCGATGTACGTGCCGAGTTAGATGCTCTCAAGGTCAATGAAAGTGGAGATGGTTTTGAGGGATATGGTGAGCCTCATGCCTGATTTCATATCTCGGGCTTGTATAGGCTTTCTTATATGGACGACATTCTTCTTCCACATAACATTGATCCAATGCACACAGAAAAAAATATTGGGGAGGCGTCTTTCTGTACGATCATGGGCTATCCTGATAAGTCTAGAGACAATGTTAAGGCAAGAGTGGATCAAGCAACCTTATGCGACAGACCTAAACTTGACATGGCGCCTCCTAAACCCGGCAACAAAAGATGGATAAAGCCTAAGGCAGATTTCGTCTTGACGAGGGCCCAAAGAAGGGAAGTACTTGAATGGTTTAAAACGTTAATGTTCTCTGATGGGTTTGCATCGAACCTGAGGAGGGGAGTGAACTTAGAAACTATGCGAGTCAGTGGGGTCAAGAGTCATGACTATCACGTGTGGCTTGAGCTGCTTCTTCCCTCGATGGTTCGAGGCTATGTCCCTGATCATGTATGGCAAGCGCTGGCAGAGTTGAGCTATTTCTTTCGACAACTTTGTGCTAAGGAGATACCAAAAAAGGTGATTACAGACATGGAAAAAATGGCTCCAGTGCTGCTCCGTAAGTTGGAGAAAATCTTTCCACCCGGCTTCTTCACATCGATGCAGCATATGATTTTGCACCTCCCATATGAGGCACGAATGGGTGGGCCTGTGCAGAACCGTTGGTGCTATTCCATTGAGAGATGTCTAAAGGTTCTCCGAACTAAATGTAAAAATAAATGCAAAATTGAAGCTTCCATGGCAGAGGCATACCTTCTCGAGGAGGTGTCAAACTTCCCTACAAAGTACTATGCTGACAACCTTCCTAGCGTGCATAATCCACCCCCTCGTTACAATGTTGCCAAAAATGATTCGAGCCTCAGCCTTTTCCAAGGGCAACTCGGAAGTGTAAGTGGTGCGACCAGCAAGTTCTTGGCATATGAAGAGTGGCGCACGATCATGCTATATGTGTTGACCAACCTTAAGGAAAACGTGTCGTACATAGAGTAAGTTCTCAACAAACCTACTTTCGATTAGTCATTCTTCAGCATCAACCCTCTAATCTTGTTCGTCGTTGGCAGAGAGAATTTGTTCATCAATTCTGGCGACGATCAAGGGATCCTACATCGCACGAAATTGACACCCTGCTTAAACAGGGTGCGGGAAGTAGCAAACCCGATCTCATTTCTTGGTTCAAAAAGAAGGTATTGTCAAACCGTTTTTATTTCATATCTCTTACTTAGTTTCACATGCAGTACGTTGCTCTTATTTGATGGCCTATCCTGCTCTATCTTGCAGGGCCAAACCGATGCATCCATGAATGCCGAGTTGAGACAAGTTTCCAACGGCTGTGACTATAGGGTCCGGTCATTTAACGGTTATGACGTCAACGGGTATCGCTTTCACACAACAAGCTACGAGCAGAGTCGTCCTAATCGAAGAACCACAAATACGGGAGTTTTTACTGTCGGCGATGATGGCGTCGAGTATTATGGAAGAGTAGAAAAGATATATGAATTAGATTTTCCTGGTTGCAAACCTCTGAATCCTGTCATCTTCAAATGCCATTGGTTTGACCCGGGAGTAGTGAGACGGACTCCTAATCTTGGGCTAGTCGAAATTCGACAGTCAACCGTCTTACCAGGAGACGATGTATATATCGTGGCTACTCAGGCCACGCAAGTTTATTATCTCCCATACCCGTGCCAAACCGACGAACGTCTCCAAGGTTGGGATGTTGTGTACAAGGTATCACCACACGGCAAACTACCTATCCCAAACGATGCCGATTACACCATAGACCCAAACACATATGAGGGAGGTGACTTCTTTCAAGACAATGGCCTGGAAGGGAGTTTTGAGATAGACTTAACTGAAGTGTTCGGAATGGAAGTAGACAATGAGGACGCTGGAGATGAGGTTGATGATGCGAAAGACTTACAAATTCTTGAGCGATTATATCTGGACAGTGATGATGACATTCCTCCTCCTTCGGACAACCTGCATGATTATGACGACATGCACGATATTGATGATGAGACTCATGAACCGGCTATTATCGACGATGATGATTATTTCTAATACATGTATGATCCATAGCAATTAGGTTACTGTTTTTAATTCTATGTCATTTCGGTTTCAGTTTTTTCATTTATAGTACTATGTTGTCTCTTTTATAATATGCTGACTTGTTGACTTGTTTTAATTGCAGGTGATTGGAGAACGATGGTGGGCGGCGTAGGCAAAGCTGTGACGAGGTCCTTGTCCTTTTTTTTACCGGGATGACGCCGAGGGTAGTAAGCGGAAAGGTGCACGCAAGGGTGGAGGGAGAGGTGGAGGCGCCAGAGGTGGAGGGAGAGGTCGAGGTGTAGCGAGGGCACCGTCGCCTGAGGAGGAGCACGAGGAGCAGCAGCAGTCTGAGTCGTCTGAGGAGGAGGAGGTGGAGCGCGAGGACAGGGAGGAGAGCGACGACAGGGAGGAGGACGAGGACGGTGACGAGGAGGTGCAGCGCTCGGGCAACGCCCAGCCCCCTGCACTTAAAAAAGTGCGAGGGGCGTCACAATTGCCGAAGCGACCGATACCTTTAGACCGTCGTCCGGTAGTTCGCCCGAAACCTCCCCGGTAAGTTACTTTAGATGTTATCAATACAATTTCATTTCATTTGTTTTAAATTACAATTGATACTAACACTTGATCTTAATGGTTTCGGCAGGTCTTGGACTCCTCCTGTCGGGGGTTGTCACAAACGCAAGGTCAACGGCATCCTAGGTCTTTTGTGCAAGCAACACTACCCTGGCATGGTTCTGATTGACGAGAGAATAGAGATGGCCGACACGTTTGACCACTACGCCGCCGTGACAGACGCGCCGGATCGAGATCGTAGGGTTTTCCGCAACAAGATAGAGCGGGTGATCATGGAGATGTTGGTAAGTCTTCATCACTACATTGCTCAACACATCGTATTTTATTGATCATTCTTGAAATAATGGTTCGATACACCGCGTTTGTATGCAGGATTTCTACAAAATTGAAGAAGGCTTTGAGGACTTAGCGCGGCAGGTGGCACGTACAGCGTGTCACAAACTTGTGAAGGACATGCTGTACGAGGCGCGCACTCAGGCCATTGTTGATTTCCACGCTGCTAGAGATGTGAGGATTAAGAGGGATGATGCAGTAACGATGACGCTGACGAAGGAAGAATACTTGGAAGTAAATATAGAACAAGCTTTCATGAGACTTAGTATGTTTAATTTGATCTTCTTATATGTAGTATGCTTGATTACGTGCAGGCGATTCCGTGGTGGATGGCAACACATCCCGATTGCTGGCAGGTGTTGGTGGACAAGTGGTGCGCCGAGGACTGGGCGGAGAGGCATGAGGCTTGCCGACAGCGTCGGTTGTTGATGCAAGGTGCATCACACCACCAGGGCAGTCTTAGCCTCAGCGAATATGCGGCCAGATATGTATGTGAAATCATTTATTCACTCTCGATCTCTGAATAATGCATAATTACTAATCATCTTTTTTTCTCCCTCCCTCAGGCTTCGTATCATGGTGGCGAGGAGATCAACACTTTCGAGGCTTTCGCGCTCTCTCACAAGGGCAAGGCGACGGCGGACATCCACTACAATCCGGAGGACCCGCCCGAGGTGTACAGCAATCTGAGCGCCTATAGCCGCCTGAGCTCGTACTCAGAGGTGGCAAAGGAGGTCTACGGGCAAGACTACGATCCGAGGTCACATGACCTTGATGGAAAAGTCGTGATGAGGGCGGGAAAAGGCAAGAAGCATGGGCGGTACTGGCTCGGTGACAGCGTCATCAACACGGCAAGTACTCCCACGCTCTCCCAGATTCGAGCACGGACCGTTAGCGGTGGCCCGAGCATACGCGAACGACCGACCGCTACACAGACCCTCCAGGTTATTACTGTTACATTCCTTGTTTGTTTAATTTTTTCATTTGATTCAATATTGCACTCGAGTATCACAATTGAATTCATATTGCAGGCCCAGCTTGAGGAAGAGAGGGCCAGACGGGAGCAGCTCGAGGCAAGTTTGGCCCAGCAGGTGCAGGAGCAGGTGCAGTCGCAGGTGGAGGCGCAGGTGCAGGCGCACGTGCGGGCGCAGTTGCAGGCGCAGACACAGGAGATGTTCTCCTACTTTCAAGCTCATTTCGCGGCGATAGGTCACCCATTGCCGACACCTCCGATGTGGGCTCCTCGTCCTCCCATTTCTTCTCCGGTGAGTGTATTGGCAACCAACATCTGGCAGAACATCTGGCAGCGAGACCATGATGGAAATAGTGCCATGGAGGTATGGCAGAATAAGATTAGAGCCCTTCGCCAATACTTAGGAGGTTGGGCAAAACACACTTCCGGCGTCCTAAAGAAAGAGAAACAAAAGTTAACAACCTTGATTGATGAGCTTGACAAAAAGGCGGAAAATACTATCTTGACGCCAAATGAAATTTCTTTGAAACATTATCTCAATGAGAGACTGGCTCACATGCTAAGGGAAGAAGAAATAAAATGGTATCAAAGAGCGAAGGTGAAAGAGCTACTAGAGGGGGATAATAATACTCAGTATTTCCACCTAGTGGCTAATGGAAAACATAGAAAGGGTCGAATATATAAACTACAAGATGGGAGTGGCACAATTCTCGGAGATGCCAATCTCAAGAGGTATATCACCAAATACTACAAAGGGCTTTTTGGTAAACCAGAGGTTAATACTTATACCCTGGATGAATCAAAAGTAAGTGATATACCACAAGTTGATGATCAGGAAAATGAGGTCCTCGTTGCCCCGTTCCAGGAAGAAGAAGTAAAACATGCTATCTTCCAAATGGAGCATAATAAGGCTCCCGGGCCCGATGGTTTCCCAGCAGAATTCTACCAAGTCTTCTGGGAGATTATCAAAATCGATCTCTTGGCCCTTTTTAGAGATATGCATGAAGGCAAATTACCTACGCATAGTCTCAACTTTGGAGTAATAACGTTACTGCCAAAAAAGGGCGATGCAGTTAGAATTCAAGACTTTCGACCAATCTGCTTACTCAATGTCAGCTTTAAAATTCTAACTAAAGTTGTCACTAATAGGATTGGGTTGGTTGCTGAAAAAGTCATTCGTCCTTCTCAGACGGCTTTCATGTCTGGTCGTAACATAATGGAAGGTGTAATAATACTACACGAGACCATTCATGAAATGAAACGGAAGAACTACAATGGCGTTATACTTAAAATTGACTTTGAGAAAGCTTATGACAAAGTCAAATGGCCATTTCTACAACAGGCCATGAGAATGAAAGGATTCTCGAAACAATGGTGTGATTGGATACAAAGTTTTGTATCTGGTGGACATGTGGGAGTTAAAGTCAACGATGAGGTTGGCTCATACTTCCAAACATATAAAGGTCTAAGACAAGGCGATCCACTATCCCCAATACTCTTTAACTTGGCTGCTGATATGCTTGCTGTTTTAATATCGAGAGCCAAGGGGGATGGTCAAATCACCGGAGTTGTTCCTCACCTTGTAGATGATGGGTTATCAATTCTACAGTATGCTGATGATACTATCATCTTCATGGATCATGACCTCCAACAGGCTAATAATATGAAGCTTTTGTTGTGTGTGTTTGAACAACTATCAGGCCTAAAAATAAATTTTGAGAAAAGCGAATTATTTTGCTTTGGGGAAGCAAAGGAATTTGAAGACCGATATACTCGATTGTTTGGCTGTGAACTCGGAAGTATGCCTTTCCCATACTTGGGAATTCCGATGATTCATAGAAAGCTAAGAAATAGTGAATGGAGAAGAGTAATTGAGAAATTCGAAAAAAAGCTGAGCAATTGGAAAGGTAAGCTGATGTCTGCAGGAGGCCGCCTGGTGCTCATGAATGCAGTACTAAGCAATTTACCTGTGTTTATGATGTCCTTCTTTGAAATCCCTTGTGGGGTTCTGAAAAAGCTGGATATGATTCGTTCCAGATTTTTTTGGGAAGGGGATTGTCGTAAGAAGAAATACCATCTAGCTAAATGGGATATTCTCTGTTTACCCAAGGACCAGGGGGGGCTCGGTGTGATTAACCTTCGGGTAAAGAACATTTGCCTACTGAGTAAATGGCTTTTTCGGCTACTTAACGAAGATGGCATCTGGCAAAGGTTGTTGAAAAATAAATACTTTAGCAACAAAACACTTACCCAGACACAAGGCAAACCAGGAGATTCTCATTTCTGGTCTGGTCTAATGAAGGTTAAAAGCGAATTTCTCAAATGGGGGTCCTTTCAGGTCGAGGATGGTAGCCAAACAAGATTTTGGAATGACACGTGGTTGGATAATAAACCTCTAAGTGAACAATTTCCTTCACTTTACAACGTGGCTAGATGGAAACAGGTTACGGTTCAAGAGGTGTTAAGCTCAATCCCTCTAAACTTAACCTTCAGGCGACCTATAATCGGGAATAAGTTGAGAGATTGGAACAACATGGTCTCGAAGTTGGCTCATGTCAGTTTAACTACTCACGTAGATTCTTTCAAATGGAGCTTACATGTGAATGGGAAATTCTCAGTCCATTCTATGTATAACGTAATGTTGTTACAATCTAACTATAACCGAATAAAGGACCTATGGAAAATAAAACTCCCTCTCAAGATAAAGATTTTCTTATGGTGCCTGGGTAAAGGAGTTATTCTTACAAAGGATAACCTGTTGAGAAGAAAGTGGAAAGGAAGCTCAAAGTGTAGTTTTTGTAATCAAAATGAAACTATACATCACTTATTCTTTAAGTGTCACGTTGCTAGATCCACTTGGCAGATTTTTAACATTGCCACCGGGCTTCCAAAGCCGAATGGTATTAGGCACATCTTGGAGGGTTGGCTCAGCTCCAAACGGGCAAAAGAAAAACGCTTAATCCTTGTAGGAGTGGCTGCCATGTTTTGGTCGATATGGTTATGCCGGAATGATATTGTCTTTAATAATAAATCAGTGATTTCTTTGTTACAGGTGACATTCAGGGGTACTTACTGGTATCGCTTTTGGAGGTTATTGCAAAAAGAAGCCTACAGGGAGGAGGTGGTGCGAGTGTGCCACGCCTTGGAAGTAATTGCTATGACCGTCTTCGCCAAGAATGGATGGCCGTCGCATAATAGAATTTGTGCTTCATCTTTATCTCATATTGAGCCTTAATTTCTCATATTCAGATACTTTGTAATAATGTTGAAGTGTGGGCTGTATGCAAACCATTGCAAAAGGCCGGATGTTTTTATTCCTTTATCTAAAAAAATGCCCTGCGGTCTTGGTAGATGCCCTGGTGAGGGCAGCTTTGTCCCGCAAAAACTAAGCATAATCAACATGGTATCTATGGAATAGTTATTTCAGTTTCTCACTACCTAATACCATGTAGTTTGCTTGACATTTTTTTCTGTATAGTCTAGTATTTCTGAAGCGAGCTGTCAAATGCAATATACCTGGCCTTTTTTTTCCCTTTTCTGTTTTGAGTTGTAGGCTTGTAGTAAGGATATATTGTGTAAAACAAGCCGGGCAGCCGGCCTGACGGGGAGGTTTAGATGGGGCATACGAATATTCCAACGAGTGCACACTCAAAACAATAGTGACATCAGTGGTAGTGTGTGGTGCTTGTGGTAGAACTGGTAATGGAGACCACAAATCCTGATCTTGTAATTTGAGAAATAGAAAACCGACAGCAGCAGAAGAGGCCACTGGCGCGGAGTGAGAGCCTGAGGCAACTGTAGCTAGATGGGACATTAAAACTGATTTGTGTAGAGATTAACCACATATTTCTTCTTATTACTGTTTAAATCCTCAAGGAAATATGCAAAGCAAGGGTGGCCGGAGCCCAGGATGGCCAGAACCTGGATCTGCCCCTGGTAGAGATGTCTCTATGTCGACACCAGAAGAGCGGCTCGGAGCCGCAGCCAGTGTCTCATAGCACGTCAGGTGCTGTGGATCCGACCTACCCCTGCAATTCGGTTAAGTTAGAGGCCAGACGATGATCCTGATACTGATCTGTAGGATATATCAAACATGGAAATAAAAAAATGTGGCACACTTGTTCTTGAGGAAATAAGACACTTATCTTAGTAAAGCTCACTGTGTTTCATAAATTATCAGACAAATAACAAGTTGGATTTCTGGAATGCATTGTGCGGGTTGTTAGTTGGGGAACGAGACCTTTAGTGGTTAGCATGGTAGGGGAGGCAACAACAGATCAAGGAGATGGGGGTGCTGGCGAGCTCAAGTGATTAGCGCGGCGGGGGTGATGTCGCGTACCGGGCAGGCGCACTATGGGAAACAGGAGGTTTGCCTAGTGTAAGACACACTCGGCAAAACCCCTTAAGCTCTCGGCAAAGGGTTTGCCGAGAGTAACACTCGGAAATCCTTCTCGGTAAACTTTACTCGGCAAAGAGGGGTTTGCCGAGAGTCAAATGTCGGGTTTGCCGTTTGACCGTCGGCAAAATAAAGGTGGGCTGACGGCCCAAACGGCCGTCAGCCCGGGTTTGCCGAGTGCCACTGACGCCAGGCACTCGGCAAACCCTGAACATTTATCGAAAGCCGACGCCAGTGCACTCGACAAATAATTGCCACTTTGCCGAGTGCCAAAGCATGGCTCTCGGCAAATAGTTGACCCTTTGCCGAGTGCCCAAGCATGGCTCTCGGCAAAAGTGTTGGACACTCAGCAAATAAATGTTTCAGGTTGCAATATAATGTTTATTTTTGCTACAACTTGGACCACAATCACAAATTAATGACACATATATTATCAGCATCATCAGATACACATATTTATCATCACCATCACCATCACAAGCATATAAAATGACCACAAACACTAAACCACATCACATTCACCTCAAGTCCACATAGAAAGTGCCACATAGTTCAAATACAAAGTGTCCACGTAGTTCAAATACAAAGTGCTCGACAACGACAGCTAAAAGTCCATGAAATGCAAGCTAGGGATGGTAGGTTCATGAAATAGAAATTCAACTACAAGTTCATTGAGTTGGCCACCCCGTCCAAGGGCTTGTAGGCGAGATCGGAAAGTTGGATGCCTCGGATTGGTTCTTCAAAATCAAAAGATTGCATATGACACAAGATTCATAGAAGCTAAGACATTGGATATCCTATTGCGAGGAACAAAAATGAATGTCCAAGTATCTCAAGTGACTCACCGGAGTGTTTGCTAGAGAAGCGCTGACGGGAGGAGGAACACCGACGGGGGGAGGAACGCCGACGGGAGGAGGAACGCCGGCTAGTCCGGGAATAGCTCTGGAGGTGGCGGCGGCGCGGTGGCGGCGCAGATCTGGTGGCGGCGGCGAGAATAATGGAAGGGAGAATGAAATGTTTCACGGACACGACTAAGTGTTCGAAAGGTTTGCCGAGAGCACGAGATCTGGCTCTCGGCAAACATTTTGGTCTTTTTTTTTTAATGTTTGCCGAGAGCCCCACAATACCACTCTCGGCAAACAATTTTTTTTGTTTTTTTCCTTTACTTACAAACGTTGTTTTGTTTGACATTTTGATTTAATTTTGAAAAGTACTCTACTACAAAGTTTCATAAATTTTCGTTGTCTACCACTTTTATTTTTACAAATTCTCCATCCGGTATCGTTTTCAAAATTCAAATTTTCAAATTTGAGAAATTTAAATGTATTTTCATTGACAATTTGATTTAAAATAAAAAGGTTCTATAACTTGTCAACTACATAGTTTCTATAACTTATCAAGAGCTACAAATTACATCTCTACTATTTCTCTACCCGAGATTACCCGGAAAAATTCAAATTTTCGCTTTCAAGAAATTCATATGTATTTTTCGTTGACAAAGCAAATTCAAATTTCAAAAGTGTTCAACAGCAAAGATGTGTAACTTTTGAAGACCTATAACTTATATTTTGATCATTTTTAATACGATATAATTTTTAATACTACATTGTTCACAAATTTCAAATGTATCTCTTCACTTTGTCGAATGAATAAATGACCAAAATAGAAAGTGTAGATCTCTAGATTTAAGACAACTTTGTAGTTTAAAAGATTTTCATTTGAACAAACCTAATGCATAAAAAAAATTAATTGAAAAAAAGTTTGTCGAGAGCCACTCTCGGCAATAATTAATTTGCCGAGAGCGGCTCTCGGCAAAGGCAAAAAAATGTTTGCCTAGTGTCTTGTTTGCCGAGAGCCTTTGCACCTACATTTGGTAAATAAATATCTTTTTGCCGAGTGTCGCCGCGCGCCTCTCGGCAAACCACGGGCAAGGGCCCACTTTCCTGACGCCGTCGCGAATTTTGGACGGCCATCAAATGTTGCTGAGAGTCTGAATATTGCCGAGAGTTTTTTGAAATTTTGCCGAGCGTTTTCTGGCGGGCTCTCGGCAAACTTCTTTTATTTGCCGAGAGGCAATGTTTGCCGAAGGCTGGCGCTCGGCAAACCATATGGCGTCGAGCGCTCAGGTTTCGCCGAAAGCTGCTCTCGGCAAACACCGGTTTTACCGAGTGCCCGATATATTGCTCTCGGCAAAGCCTCGGCCACCCGGCAAAAAACTGTTTTCCCGTAGTGGCGGGCAGCGATGGGGACAGGTGCTGGCGGGTGTGTGAGGGAGAGAGCTTGCATGTTTGCAGTGGATTGAAGACCGAGGAAGTGGGAAAATGTGTGGTTCGTTGGATGGAGATTCAACGTCCCACAACGTGGGACTGAACAAGTACATAATTTCAGGCCGAATCTTGTTCCATAGGGCCACCAACCCAACCAAGACGGTCACACACGAAATCAGAAATCGAATTCGTTGGAGTTCCAGTCGGCGACGATTCGGAGTCTGATTTGGTCCGTCCATATAACGGCGGACGTGCAACATCGAGACTAGATCCAACGCCGGACTACCTTCCATTCGTCGACCATGGCCTGTTTCTTCTCTTCATCACGCACCCCGCGGCCACCACGCGTGAAGACGACGGAGCTGGAGACGACTATGTCCACGTGCACCGCGGAGGCCGTGCGGTGTAGGCACTTGTTCGTGATCAAGGGGTACAAGAACCTCCTTGGCCGCGTCGGCACCGACGACACTACGGGAAACCCGACATTTGCCGAGTGTCGAGGTCTTTGCCGAGTGTATTTTTTCGGGCACTCGGCAAACAAGATCTTTGCCGAGTGCCTAAAAAAACACTCGGCAAAGATTTCTTTGCCGAGTGTAAAAAAAAACACTCGGCAAAGATGGGTTTGCCGAGTGTTTTTTTGGCACTCGGCAAAGATTAAAAACTTTGCCGAGTGTCCCACCTTGACACTCGGCAAACATGGGTCTTTGCCGAGTGTTTTTGGGGTACACTCGGCAAAGATGGCTCTTTGCCGAGTGTTTTCCCTATTACACTCGGCAAATAAAATTTCAATTGAATTTTTGATGTATTAAATTAATTCAAATCAAAATATTTTAAACTACAAAGTTGTATAACTTCTTAAGATCTACACT
Organism: Eragrostis curvula; assembly: GCA_007726485.1. NCBI lineage: Eukaryota > Viridiplantae > Streptophyta > Magnoliopsida > Poales > Poaceae > Eragrostis > Eragrostis curvula. The sequence goes on from RWGY01000005.1 coordinate 7,644,634, forward strand.
TTTTATTTTGGTCATTTCTTCGTTCGACAAAAAGATATAAAATTTATTCACAAAATCTATATCTCCTATATAGTTTCATGAAACTATAAGAGGGATATATAACATTTGTGTACAATATTACTATCACTATGTCGGATGAATAAATAACCAAAATAAAAGTTGTAGATCCTCAGAAGTTATGAAACTTTGTAGTTCAACACTTTTTAATTTGAATTAATTTTGCTAACGAAATAGAGGTTTGAATTTTCTTAAATTTGAATTTTGAATTTTTCAAACGACCATAGATGGAGAAATGACCAAAATGAAAGTTGTAGACCTCGAAAAGTTATGAAACTTCATAGTTGACAACTTCTTTATTTGTGTTGGGGGATCGAAGGTCTTGATGGGACGGATCGAAGCCCTCCAACGGTTGATGGAGACGTTCTGGTTCTGACGAAGCCCTCGAAGGTTGTCGATGCCTTCGAATCACCTCGTGAAGCCCTCCTCGCTCGTCGTCATTGCCTTCTGGTTGGAGCGAAGCCCTCTTTTCTGGTCCGCGGTGCCGGACGAAGGGGTTCTTGCTCAGGTTCCCTGCGGTTTAGTTACGCGAAGCTCTCCTTCACCCGCGATGCCGGGCGAAGGGGTCGAGTGATTAGAGAGGTCTGAATACGGTGCGAATGATTCCTCCTTTGGCTCATGGCCCGAAAAACAGATGTCATTACAGGATCATCTCCCTCCATATTTATAAGGGGAAGAGTGATCACATTTACATGTATGTCATTGGCTGCATTAGCACGGCTCTTAGCCTGATGGTTTGACTTGAGTGTTGTTCCTGCGCTGTCTGCTTCTCCGTTTTGTCTTCGCCATTGGCTGTCGGTCTTCGCGTGGGTCGGAGGGGGCTTCGGTGTAGTCCCCAACATTAGCCCTCAATTGGTGATGTGTTATTAGTGTAACTAAAACCAGAAGCAATTTTATTGATCAATTTATGACTGCAACGTGGGCCTTTCTGACCCATACACGTGTCTTGTCGTTTTCATTCCGTACTTCTTTTCCGTTCCCGATAGCCACTTCCCTTCTATATATCTTCATCGTGGGCGTGCTGTTCCTTCAATCGCATGCTTTGCGCGTCTTTTTTCCTTTTGCTATTCTAATTCCTTTCGCAGTAGGAGATCCTTTTCCTTCGTTCTTTTTCAAGATGTCTGGCAGCCGAAGGTCTAGCGAAGAGCAAGCTAAGAAGAAGCTGAAAACTCACAAGACCTCGTCGAAGGACTGCTCCAATAAGGCTATCAGTGAAGCTAATGTTACGGCTTTGAGTGTTGCTGTTCCTTCGGCGAATCAGCCGAAAACTTCACATTCAGCGAAACCTTCCTTTGCTTTCAAGCCTCCGGTGATTCGTTCCGCATTAGACTTGTTCTCTATTCCGTAGGATGGTGGTTGTAATTCTTCTGGGTCTAAGGCTCAGTCTGTCCCCAAGAAAGTCGTTTCGAAAGGCTCTTCTTCTGTTGCAAAGGATATTTCTGCTTCTACAGTTGACGTTCGTGATGCCAGTGCCGCTGAGAAGGCCAAGATTCAGGACAAGGCTTTCAAGGGCGTTGATTCTGTTCTTGCTAAGTCCGGATCGAAGGCTAAGATCCAGGACAAGACCTGTGTTGACGGTCCTGATGTTCCTCCTGTTGCCCCTGTTCATAATGAAGGGGTAGCCGAAGCTTCTGCTCAAGGTTGTCTCTCATCTCTTAGTGTGGCTGGGCTTCGTCAAATTGCTGATAACTTGAGACCTCTTACAGATCGTTCCCAGGTTCAACTACCTTCGGAGCCAGATGTTGTGCTTCGTGAGCCCCTTAGCCCCTCAGCAGGTGGTGATCTTTTCCTACACTCAGTCTTTGAAGCAATGCTTGGAGAGTTTCTCCCTTTTGACATGACTTTTGATTCAGTCGAAGCTACTGGGGGTTCTTTAACTCTTTGTGACGACGTTCCTTCGAACACCTTCGTCATGAGTGCTAGGGCCGCTGCGCCCTTTGTTGCTGCTGCAGAGAGGCTTCGTTTTCCCCAAGTGGAGAATGAGCTCGTACTTCAGGGTGGTGATACTTTGTACAAGTCTTTACTATCTTCGCAGATGAAGGTAAGCAGTTTTAATTTTTGTTTTTTCTCAGTTGCTTGTTTTTCTAACTTCGCTCTTGTTTTCGTCAGTCGCTTGCTATTACCCAAGCCTCCCTTCGCCAGTTTAATGAGCTGACTCTGGCAAGGGCTGATCAGGACCGGCTTCGCAAGGATCTCTCAACTCTTGAATCTAAGATCAAGGAGAAAGAAGATGCTCTTGCTCTTAGTGAAAAACGTGTGGTAGATCTCTCTGTTGAGAAGAAGACCCTCGTCAAATCTACTGAAGATTTTAAGGCGAAGGTGGCTTCTCTAGAGAAACAGCTGGAGGATCTTGATTCGTCCCTTACGAAGGCTTTGGAAGCCAACAAGGTCCTTCGCGGAAAAGTTGAAACTGCGGATCAGGAGGCGGCTTCTTTTGCTAAGGCTGAAGAGCTTCGCCTGTCTTCTCTTTGCAGCCATATTCAGGATGCTCTTATCTCGGTTGGAACTATTCCTGATCAGATCCCAAAGAACGCTTCGACTGAGCAGCGCCAATCTTGGCTATCTGTCAATATTCCTTTCGTGGTGAAGGCTTGCAGGGCCTTCTCCACCAATGCCGTTCATCTGGCTATTCGGGACCTCCTCCATTCTCTTGATGTCGAAGGGAGCAATGCTTTGGCGAAGGTTGCTTCTGACGATTTCAAATTTTCAGCTGTTGATTCTACTCCCCGTCCTGTGGTTGAAGCTCTTCTGAAGGTCGCCGGTCATTTTGACGAATCCTTCTGGAACCGTGTGCAGTCTGTCGGTCGTCTGCCTCAGAGTGAGGTATAAACAATTTATTTTTGCTTCGAGAGAGGGGTTATATCATTCCTTCGAACTTGTATCTTGTTGAGAATTGTTGTAATATTGTTTTAGACTTTATGTTGCTTTGATTAATTTTTGCTTGGTGTTTGGACCTTAGGCTTCGTCTGATATTTCTTTGAGCGAGTTTGCTACTCCGAAGGCTTCTTCTGACTTGGTTTCGGAGAAATGTGCTGCTCCGGATTCATCATCTGATGTTTCCCTGAGCGAGTTTGCGACTCCAGAGCCTTCTTCTAGTGGCTTGATTCGCCGTGAGCCTCCAATTGAAGTTTTTAGTTCTCCTTCGAGGATTGATTTATCTAGTGATTCGAGTCCTTTGTCACCCGTTGAGGGAGGTGAAAGTTCTTTTTCTTTTCCTCCTGGCAGCCTTATGGCTATTGGGAGAGTTTATCGCCCAGAGGATGAAGTTCCCGAAGGGAGTAGGGGTCGGAACAAACGAATGCCTCGTGGTCGCTGTCCACGAGGTAGTAGTTCTTCACATCGAGGTGCAGCCAAGAAGAAGAAGGGAGGGGACGTTTTAGATTCGTCTTCCTCCTTTGATGCAGCTTCGCATGTTGAGCGAATGATTTCGTCTGGGATAATAGATCCCATATTTCAAAGGCGTTATTCTCCTTCGAATGGATATAATTTGGATGAATTTAGTACTGTATGCGAAATGCTTTTAGAATTAGGCCTTATTGTAAAGCGTGAGCCTGACGATGACTCTCCTTGATTGATGTCTGTGCTTAATAAAGCTTTTCTTTTGAAGTAGTCTTTCGGAGGTCTTTGCCAGAGAGAAGATTTCTTCAATATCATCGAAGCTTTTAATGCTTTTTGCACGATGACCTTGTGTTTCCTTTGAGGAACGTAAGTTTTCGTGTTTTCGTTCTTTGATATTTGAACATTTTCATGCGAAGGATCGCGCTTTTTTCTTTTGCGAAGGTTTCTGTTTGCCAATACCTGGGTAGGTTAAGCTTTCTTTGCTTATCTTTCCCTTCGGCTCTTGTCTGGAGTCTTTGTATCATCCCTCGTGATACATCGATCCAAACTTAGATTACACCAAATACTCAATTGGTGTAACCTTCGGATTCTCTAGGCTTTTGCCTGATATCGTTTTTGAGCTCGAAGCTTCGTTTCTTGAGCCTTGGCTCTTCTACGCCTCCCAGAAAATTGCTCTGGAATTTTTCGAGGGTAAAAAGGTAATTATAAAACTGTGTTACAGTCTTGGAAGGTGCCTCGTTAAAAAACCTCACACCCTTCACAGGGCTACCCTCGTGAGGAAAAAGAGTGCACCCCCCGCAAGTTTTGTGCTTTTACATATAGGCATCGCGCGTGCTACCGAAGAGATGTTCTTGGTAGACACGGCTCATGCATTTCTGATATGTCATGGACGAGTTTTCGAGTCCGAAGATCTTGAGCTCTGGGGCCTTTTGCTTCCTTCGGATGAAGTGGACATTCTTCCTTCCAGGGGTTTCGCCATCTTCAATACTTCTTGCTTGGAGTTGGTCTCCGAGGACGCTGATCACAGAGATGGGACCAGGAATCTTTATGCATAGATAGCCCTGATGTATGGCTGCCTCAAACTTGTTAATGGACCCCCTTCCGAAGATTGCATTGTAAGGATAAACAATGTCAACCACATCGAAGGTCACATCTTCAGTTCTTGCGTTGTCTCCTTCGCCGAAAGTAACTGGTAGGTTAATTTTTCCTAATGCTTGGATAACCTTTCCAGTGAAGCCGACCAATGGAATTCCTGCAGGTTGCAGTATTTCATTTTCTAGCTTCATCTTTCTATATGTAGAGGCGAAGAGGATGTCAGCTGAGCTTCCTCCATCGACAAGTATTCTGAGTACATCAAACCCTTTTATATTTGCCTTGATGACCAGTGGGTCTGAGTGCGGTTGGTCAAGGTCCCTTGCGTCTTCTTTTCCGAAGGTGATGTGGACATGGGACCACTTAGTTTTCACAAACGGAGTCCTTGACGTCACGTTATGTACCCTTCGAATGTGTTCTTTCCTTGCCCTTCTTGAATCTAGTTGCTGGGTCGATCCTCCGGAGATAGCGTTAATAGTTTGTCTTTGAGACGTGTAGCTAGTTTTTGTGCTTCTTCCATTATTTTGCTGGTTTGTTTCTGGAGGCGGTGGCAGCGCTGCCAGGCTTTGAGGTTGAGAGTAGGCATACTGCTGTGCCTGATACGAAGCTTCTCTTGGATAGTTGACAACATGATTGACAGAGTGCGAAGGGTATGTTGACATTGGGTTCCCTTGAGACCAGTTTTCACGATAGTTACTCGTGTGTCTGATGGCCTTCTTCGCCTCTCTTTCTGCGGTCCATTCTTGTTTGAATTGTTGCAGATTTCGGCACTGCTTTGTTGTATGGCCTTTTCCTTCGCCATGCAACTCGCAGTATGGAGCGCGAGAACTGCTTCTCTGATTGTTTTCTCTGTTTTTGTCTTCGCCATCTCTATCATGGCTGCTTCGCTCTTTCCCTCTTTCATCGTCTTTGGTTCTCTTTTCGTCGCCCCTTTCTTCTCTGTTTTTGAGGTTGTGTATCCTTCGATTGTTGTGATCTTTCGAATTGTCTCTGCTATCGTCGTGCCTTCTGCTTCGACTCGCTTCCTTTTCTTCTTTATACTTCTTCTCATCTTTGACCAGCTGGGATTGCTTCTTTTCGTCTTCTTTTTTCCTTCGGAATTCATCGTCTGATCTCGCGTATTTCTCGAAGGTGTCCAACAGTGCGAAGATGGTTTTGGGTCTCTTCCTTGTTAATGCAGAATGGAAAGGGCCAGCCCTCAAGCCTTCCGTTAGTGCATCAATAACCGTCGAAGCCCCTACATCTTTTGCTTTTGATTTTATTTCCATGAACCTCTGCATGTACTCCCTTAAGCCTTCGTCTTGTTTCTGCTTGCATGAAAATATCCTTCCCTGATGAATTTCGAATGCTTGGAAGCCTTGGAAGTTGTTTATGAACTCTCTTCTCAACTCGGACCAAGAATTAATCGATCCTGGTTCGAGAGTGGAAAACCATGTCTTCGCTACTCCTTCGACAGCCATGACCAAAGCTTTGGCGTATGTTGAGTTTGTTCCTCCGCCCGATTCTACTGCGGCTTCGAAAGACATGAGGAACTCTCTCGGGCATGTTTTTCCTTGGTACGCCTTTATCTTTGGCATTTTGAAATTGACCGGCCAAGGTTCGCTCTGAAGCTCTTCGCTCAAAGGAGAGTTTTCGTTGTAGATGATGCATGGCTGGCTGTCCTTGCCGGAGCTGCTTACTTCGTACACCATCTTGTGCTCGGTTTGCTTGCGAGGCTTGTGATGCGCGTCTTGTTCTTGCTTCCTCAGGTTTTCCATTTCTTCATTGTATTTGTTTAACTTACTGTCCATTTCGTTGATCTCTTGTTGGGCTTGCACTATTTTTTCGAGCATGTCTTTTTTCAGCTTCGCTGTCTTTTCGATGATGGCCAACTTCTTCTCTCTCTCGATTCTTTCTTGCTCTATTATGCGAAGCCTTTCGGTTATGTTGCGTGTTTCGTCGTCCTCCTGCTGAAAGCTTGTTGCTTGAGATGTCTCAGCGTTGTTTACTTGGATGGCTTTTAGAGCTTCTTCTTTTCTTGCCACCTCTTCGGCTCTTGCTATTTCTTCTGCTTTTGCAGCTTTGTCCCGCTCTTCTTGTTCTCTTGCTGTTCTGAGTTCTGCTTCCTTCGCTAGCCTTTCGTTTTCGGCTTCGGTTTCTGCGCGCTGTGTGTCACTGACGTTTGTCCTCGGCTTTGCCTTGGCCATGTTGATCGTGGTCGTCGGTTCAACCCGCGTGACGGCGCCAAATGTTGGGGGATCGAAGGTCTTGATGGGACGGATCGAAGCCCTCCAACGGTTGATGGAGACGTTCTGGTTCTGGCGAAGCCCTCGAAAGTTGTCGATGCCTTCGAATCACCTCGTGAAGCCCTCCTCGCTCGTCGTCATTGCCTTCTGGATGGAGCGAAGCCCTCTTTTCTGGTCCGCGGTGCCGGACGAAGGGGTTCTTGCTCAGGTTCCCTGCGGTTTAGTTACGCGAAGCTCTCCTTCACCCGCGATGCCGGGCGAAGGGGTCGAGTGATTAGAGAGGTCTGAATACGGTGCGAATGATTCCTCCTTTGGCTCGTGGCCCGAAAAACAGATGTCATTACAGGATCATCTTCCTCCATATTTATAAGGAGAAGAGTGATCATATTTACATGTATGCCATTGGCTGCATTAGCACGGCTCTTAGCCTGATGGTTTGACTTGAGTGTTGTTCCTGCGCTGTCTGCTTCTCCGTTTTGTCTTCGCCATTGGCTGTCGGTCTTCGCGTGGGTCGGAGGGGGCTTCGGTGTAGTCCCCAACAATTTGAAATCATCTTGTCAACGGAAACTTAGTTTGAAAGAGTTAAAATTTGAAATTCAAAATTTTCAAATGACCTCAAATGGTAAAACGACCAAAATAAAAGTTGTAGACCTCGAAAATTTATAACACTTTGTAGTTGACAACGTTTTGATTTGAATTCGTTTAGGTCTTCAAATAATTAATTGACACTCAGTTTAGTATAATATGTTTAGAGTCAAAAGGGAATATAAGCACATGTGATGCTATGGTGTAGTGGTAGGGAGAGTTTCACGCGAAGAAGAGGTCATGGGTTCGAATCTCACCAGACGTGAAGTGTGCAAAAAATACTGCGACTTGCTAGTTGATGAATTGGAACTTGTGGCTAGCCGGTGGGGGCTTTCCCTTATTAAAAAAAATATTTTTGCTATTTTTTCGGGATGTTTTTTTAATTCAAATTTTGCCGAGTGTATGTCTTTGCCGAGTGTATTATAGCACTCGGCAAAGCCTTTGCCGAGTGCCCGACAGAAAGCACTCGGCAAAAAGCCCTTTGCCGACCAGAATTTGCCGAGTGCTATTTACCGAGTGTAAACACTCGGCAAAGGGATAGTGGCTTTGCCGAGTGCATCTAACACTCGGCAAACTACAGATACACTCGGCAAACTGCAGATTTCCCGTAGTGCGAGTTCGTCTCGTCCGACACATTCGAGGTTGGTGGCTACGACTGGCGCGTCGACTACTACCCTCGCGGCAACCGGAGAGCCAAGCCCGGCTACACGTCCGTCTTCGTCCAGCTCGTGACCCCCGGGGCGCAGGCTCGGGCCTCGTACGAGGTGAGCCTCGCGCCGATGCGGCTGCCGTTCAAGGCGGATCCGCACCTGTACCGCGACGAAAGTAAGGGGTGGGGGTTCCCCTCGTTGATGGAGAGGACGAAGGTCGAGATGACGGGTGACGATAGCATCACCATCGAGTGCGCCATCACCGTCTTTTACCAAGCCGACAAACTCATCGTCGAAGGCTCCGCCTCCATGCTTGACTGTGCCGCCCTCTGAGGTCTCCAAAGACCTCGCGAAACTGCTGGACGAGGGCGCACCGTCGGCCGACGTGCTCATCCTCGTCGGAGCGGAGTCCTTCGCCGCGCACAGCTTCGTTCTCTGGATGCGGTGCCGGGAGCTCCACGACCAGATAACGTCCTCGTCGTGCATAACCATACCTGACTCCGACGTGCAGGCTGCCGTCATCAGGGACCTGCTCCACTACAGCTACACCGACACGTTGCCCGGCATGGATGACCTCGACTCTGCTCAGAAGGCGGCGAAGATCAGGGCTCTGCTCCCAGCTGCCGTCCGGTACAAAATTGATAGGCTGAAGCTGCTTTGTGAGAGCATGCTTTGTACGAGCCTCGAAGCCGGCACGGTAGTCGCTACGTTGGCCGTGGCAGAACAGCTTCAGTTGACTACGCTTCGAAGTGCTTGCATCAAGTTTATCGCCGCCGCAGCAGGGCAGATAGAATGATGTTTGTTCCATTAATTATCGCCTCTGCTGCTTCAGTCAACAATGCCACCAGTTCGGCCCCATAATGTTTGGAATATTATTTTTTTGTAGCTTTTTGCGAAATACCATGTGCTACAGGCCGGGTGAGCGCCAAGCCCGACACTTTCTTTTCTGGAATCTATTTCTTGAAGCGACCTATGAAATGCAATATACCTGGCGTTTTACTTTTATTTTTTTGTTTGAGTTGGAGAAAGGATATATAATGTCGAATTGCAATGATTCTCTGATCCATTTTAAATAGAGTATACATAGACTTACGTTAAGGTACCTAGCTACCCTGATATATAACATTACAGATACAAAACAATATCTAAACTACTACATGTACACTCTAATATCTTCTCATGCATGATATAGTAGTTAAAGCACCACAAAGCGGTAAAGATTAAGGATGATGTTAGAGGAAACATATGAGTAGCTATCCACCTGCAGCTGCAACGGCAACATAAAATGTGTGCGTTGTATATGGACGCTCAATAGAAAACTTGTGATTGATATCCAACCGGTACTGTGATAGGATCACATCACTGATACAATGCGATCGAATCACAAGAATCTTGCTGATTTCTTTAATGATCCATCCTCGAGGTTGATGTTCAGCCTCCCCTGCTGCCTCCATGACCAGAACTCAGGCCCTTTCCTCGAGAGACCTGACTTGACCAAATTGATCAACAAAAATCTCAACCCGATCCAGAAGCATCGAGTGTGACGAAATTGTTGTACTGTTTGGCGTAACCAGCAAAGCAATGTGCTCATGTACGCTGATTCCTACCACTGAAGCAGTTCCCAGATCCGACGGTGAAAGTGACTCGATGTTAGACCACTGAGGTGGGATTATCCGACGGTGGGTTATTTTTTTTATTGGTTAAAAAAATTGTGTAAGATTAGGACATAAAGAATCTTAGATAATATTGGTAAAAGAAAAAGGAAAGAACCATATTTTGGGTAAGCAGATAGGTCAGACAGAGGCATCTGGACCTCCATGGGCGTCCTTGCGCCGTGCATATACATGGACCACTCAACTCGGGTCATCCTCTAGAACTGGGGTAGACCTCAGGCACGGCAGAGCCTACCCATGTCCATCGTGGAGAACAACACATGTTCTCTCAGTCTCTAGCTCCATGTTGACTTGTTGAGTCTGTGAGGTTGACAAACCATTGCGAACTCATACAGCGCTCTCATCTCAAGGGAGAAAGCAATGAAACCTGAGTCACCGCCATCTCCACAGAAAATCCAGTCGGGATAGTAGAAGATGCAAAAGTTGTAGCCGCAGCCGCCGTAATGGCCCTTCGGTTTTGTGTTTTCCCTCTATCTCTTGTTCACGCGCAGGGGCACGCGCACAAGCATGCGGGCGCACACACAAACACTAAAACACATATTACAATTTGTCGGGTAAATTAAAATGAACCTCGTGAAAGGGATCCTAGCTGATTTGGTTAGGTGGCCTGAGTAGCACTCCTCAGGTCTTAGGGTCGACTCCCCATGGGAGCAAATTTTAGGTTGGGGTTAAAAAAATCCCTTCATCCCTCCTCTTGCAAAGCATAGGTCAAGGCTCGGCCGAGGTTTCGTGGCCCTTTAGACGTAGCGGCACAGGTTAAGGCCCGACTCAGTCGCTCAAACAGTTATGGGCACCTGTGTAAGCAGTGGGAGAGGGTTCGAGGGTTTTCTGGATCTGCGTGGGAGATCCTTCTCTTACAAAGAAAGCCCGGGGACGGCTTGACCCCCGCAGGTCCATTCCTTTTTAAAAACAATGAAGCTCGTTGGGGTAGCAGCAGAGCACCAGTTCTAGCCTCAACCAAGAACTTCATTATCAAAGCGCGGACTAATGGGATTGGAGGCCCCACAATTTGGGCTCGGCCTGCTATCCCCGTCTGTGTTCAGATCTGACAGACACAACCTTGCCAAGGTGAAGCAAAACAAAATAAGCCTGTTTCGACTGAAACCCTGGCTCATTTCAGCCACCACGAACTCCATGACAGATGGGCCATTGTGTCCCTCCTCCACACACTAAGTCCCATGTGGCAGCTAGAAGTGGGCTGTCCTCAAGTGCATAAGTTATATGAACGAGTGGTCCCACTTTGCTACAACTTTTGGTTTTCAACTGAGGTGTCCTATATATCCTCTGCTCTGTTTGGGTAATAAATCTGCACGATGCAGCTATTATCTATATATACTCCGTTGCAGGTCCATGCAGAAGTCATTCGCTCCACACAACGGTCCCATTTTTCATCACCAGGTTGTCAATCTTCCTCCACAGCTGGGCTTTTTCTCCATTCTTGTTGTTCTACTCCTTATGTGGACTGAGTTGTATCGAAGTCACGTTTGCTTTCCTTCACCATATCTCCAACAATTAATAGTTATATACAGCATTGTTTCTTTCTCAGTTCTTGCTAGAAGCATTTGTGTTAGAAGTTTCACAAATGACACTTGATACCTTTGAAGCATCTCCAGTAACAAACTATCTTCATCTCTCTTTATCTTTCAGAAAAATGGTAGCATCCTTAGTGCACATGTAAAATTCAACATTGAGAACTACAAAACCCGAAAAACTCTTGCTTATGCAACATTTGTAAGGTCACCAACGTTTATGGTCAGTGGCTACACAAGTAGACACTTCGATACTTTCCAGACGGTGTTACTGAGGAAATCGAGGGCCATGTGTCTGTTGCACTTGAGCTGATGACTGCAAATGAACCCGCGTGGACTCTAAAAGTACAACATTTGCCGATCAGGCAGAAAAGGTCAGCATGGGTAAGTTGGACAACTGTTGTGCAATTCAACAATGAGAACCGATTCCTATTTCACTGGCCAGAATAAGAAGTGATACACTTGAGCATTAGAAGCCTCGTGCAAAATGAGTACCTTGTGATCTAGTACCACATTTCAGTTGTTAGATCAAATCAGTTGTTTAAGGCTTGAATGCACTACACCACAGCACACATTTAGCAACTCCGGTGAGTCGGTAAAAATAGATTAATAGCGACGAACTATAGGTCGGTAAAAGTTTACGACGCATCATAAGTCGGTAATTCTCTATTTACCGATCCACTATAAGTCGGTAAAAGTCTCGATAAATAGCAACAAAAGATAGGTCGGTAAATGTATCTAGTTACGTCCAACGGTGAGTCGGTAAAACTGAAGGTCGGCCTATTTTGTGACTCGGCCCATTCTCCAACCAGCCTAAACATCCACGTATAAAAATCAGACTTTACCCTAGAGTCCCACCGCTTCCCTCGTCCTCCCTGCCTTCCCCAGCTGCCACAAAGTCCTCCCATCCATCTCCAGCCGCACCAACAGCTCAGGCTTCCTCCCCTTCCGGTTCCCCGTCGAGCGGCCGCTCAGGCTTCCTCCCCTTCACTGGTGAGTCGCCTCCATCGAGCTCCCTCCCTCCCGGAGGCGCGGATCGAGGCGGCTCGGCGTGGATCCACCGCGGCCTGGTGCAGCACGGGGAGGTCGATTCGCAGAGGGGCGGCCGGCGGCGGGCTCCAATTCGGCCTGCGGCGGGCCGTAGCCATGGCATGGTGGCTTCCTGCATGCGCTGCTTGGTCAGTCCTCTCTGCTGCTCCAACTCCTGCATGCGCTGCTTGGTCAGTCCTCTGTCTGCTCGTCGCGCTCATCCCTCTGCTGGTGTGACTGCCTGCTTGCTGATGATGCTTTCTGCTAGAGCTTTCTTGCTACTGCGCTTGCATGCTTCAGTTTGTCTTTGGATCCAACAAGTTCCTGTGCAGTTTGTCTTTGGATCCAACATGTGTGGCCCTGATGTGTGTTCAGTGAAACGATGTCAACTCATTGTTGATTAGTGTTAACGGTGATTGATGTATGATAGTAATCTATGTACATAGGTTTGCTATCACATTGCGATTGACAGCTTTTGTTTTTCTTTGTAGGGTTCTGCCCAACGATGAAAGCACAAAAGGAGTTGGATAGTCTTTTAGATTCAGTAGTAGTAGTAGTTCTGGTAGTCAATGTATTATCTTGCTAATTGTACTGTGATTTTGCGAGGTAGATAGGGAGTGGAATGGTGTGAAAAGGAGTGGAATGCTTGTAAGCTGGTGCCCCAGCAAGCACTTATTTGTTTTCAAATAAAGGGCTACGGCCCTTTGTCTAAAAGAACAGTTTTTGATTCAATGATTGTATTTCTGAAATTTCATTGGTGGACTAGGTTAGAGTACTTTTTTTTTAAAAGAAAATAGAGTAGGCGATGGACGGTGCGTCGCTAATTCTAAATATTAGCATCGAACTATAAGTCGGTAATTCTTTAGAGTACCGACCGACGGTAAGTCGCTAAAAAGTGGTGCGTCGGTATTTACCGACGCCACTTATAACGACTCACCAGGAAGGTCGGCAAATGTCTTTACCGACTTATGGTAAGTCGGCAAAGGTCGTTTTAGCGACTCACCGTCAGTTGGCTATTGTGTGCTGTGGTGTAGTGATGATTCCAGTAGTAGAGGTTCCAGCATCAGATATTTTGCAAAATCTTGGCATATTGCTGGAGGATCATGTTACAGCTGACGTGATATTTAAGGTGGAACATGAGACTATCCCTGCTTATAGGATCATGCAGTCTGCACATTGACCTGTGTTCGATACACAACTCTTTTGACAAATGAGGAAAAAAGACATGGACTGTATAATAGTGTACGACATGCAACATGCTGTCTTCAGGTCCCTTTTGCATTTCATATACACTGATTCACAGCCTGAATTAAGTGATACGGATGTCAATGACCAGAAAGAACTTGTCCGACATTTGTTGAAGCTGCGGATCGCTACTGCATGTGGGAAGGCTTAAGGACATATGTGCAAGCATCCTGTGTAAGTGCTTCGACAAGGAAAGCTTGCTAGCTTCAATAGAGTTGGAAGACCAACATCAGAGCACAAAGCTTCTAAAGTCATGTATTGAGTTTCCTAAGATTCTGGAAAGGATGATATGATTGCAAAGTCAGTGGTACCAGGTGCTGAATAGTAACCATCCAGATGTGGCAGGGGAAATTCGCAATCAACTTGAGGTGCTGCAGAAAAAGGACTGATTTCATACAATCAGTCCAGCTCTATAGTTCTCATCTTACAAATTATTGAAATGGTGTCCTGAAATCTGTAACGCAGTTTTTCTAAGCATGTTATCTGTATTGTATGATTTTTTATCATGTTGTATTATTGACCTCCTTATGTTGTTAACATATCTATTGTAACGCATACCTGTAACACAAATTAGAATGTGTTACAAACATATTTCATAGTAAGACAAGCATTTATGTTACTGAGTGGGCTGCTAACACAAATGCTTGTTTCCAAAAATGTGTTACAAAGATTCTAATAACACGAAAATAGTGTTCCGAGTGCAGTGTTTAAACATACAAATCATATAACTCATAGTAACACAAATAATGTCACTATAGGCTTGACCTGATCACTATTTCATTGGAAGGCTTTTTTTTAAGTTGTAGTAACACATATTGATGTCACTATATGCTTGACCTGATCGCTATTGCATTGGAAGGCTTAAGGACATATGTGAAAGCAGCATGTGTAAGTGTGTGGAAAGCTTGCTAACTACGATAGATTTGACAGACCAAAAGCAGAGCACAAAGCTTCTAAAGTCATGCGTTGAGTTTCTAAAACATTCTGGAAAGAATGGTGAATAGAATGTACGTAGCTTTGTTTTGATACATATTCTGTTGTTACTTTCAACCTTGTAAGTTAGAATTTACACCAGAATGAATGTATCTGAACTGTATCGTACGTTGCTTAACAGAATCATCTAATGTCAGAGTACATGTATACTTAATAGCAAGGTAGCAACAACTGTAGCTTGTAGCGTTTATTTTTTGATATGCATGTTGGTACTGAGTGCAAGAGTGTCGTCGTAGCAGTTGAGATCTTCACAATAATATTTGTTTAACTTGTAATGCGAGAATTCTAGATAAAGGACATGTGATATTCAAATCAGAGAGACATGCCGAGATCGATATGACCGGCCTGGAGCTACATACTCAACACAACATGTTCTGCATCTCACCTGATTCACCATGTTTAAATCCAGCACCTCACCAGAAGTTTACTTTCACAGCATCTAAAATCAAGTAGCTCCCCTTTTATCACTGAATCAAGTAGTTGTTTAGTTAAACAGTTTAAGGGCTTTTTGTTTCCTAAAACTTACCAGCAACTTCAAAAGTGAGAGTAAATTGCAACCCAGAATGATACATTTTCTGTTATTACATTCAACCTAATAAGTTCGAATTTACGCCGGAATATATGCATCCGAACTGTATCATATGTTGCTTAACTAAATCAACTAATTTGAGAGTGCAGATAGAGTTAATAGAAAGGTAGCAACAACTGTAGCTAGTGGCATTTATTTTTTTGGTATGCATGTTGCTGTTGAGATCCTAACAATATTTTTTTTACAACATGTAATGTGAGAGTTCTAGATAAAGGACGTCTGACACTTAAATCAGAGAGAGATGCTGAGATACGACCTCATCAGGAGCTACATACTCAACCTAACATATTGTGCATCTGAGCATCTCACCATGTTTAAATCCAGCACCTAACCAGGAGTTTTCTGTCACAGCATTTAAAAACAAGTAGCTCTCCTTTATTACTGCAAGTACTATTGTCAAGGCTTGTTTCTCTACAATGACACTCTACTTTTTGGCTGAAAATACAGTGTGTAGTTGCATATTTTAAACCTGAAGTCATATGCTTTCAGGAGAACATATTTGAATAAATCTAGCTGAAGAAGTGTAAATGCACATGTAATACTCTTAACCATTTTTATTTTGAGAGTGCTAGGGATGTATGCATAGCTCATATCAATTTTTCCGAAAGGAAAAATAATAATTCTATTAAATATATCTTGAGATCCCATATATGAAGACTATTCCTTTTGGACAGCTAGTTGCGCATTGATAATATTTGTTTCTGAAAAGTGAATTTTAGTATATTAGATATATGATGTTGTTAGATACCTAGAAAAAATAAAAATGGCCATTAAACCTTTTGAAGCTTTTATTAATATAAAACCAGGCAACGCAAACCCCCTTCTCCTGTCAAAAGAGGCCATGGCTCTGGACGGAGGGCATTTATCCCAGCACAGTTGTCCAACGTCAGTCCATAGTTTCACCTCCAGATCCGTGATGCGGCCGCAACTCTTGGCGTCAGCGAATCTTTTCTCAAGAGCTTCTGGCCGCAAGACGGTGTTCCCCGCTGACCTGGGAAAAAGGTACATCAACGCTTTGCCTTCCTAGTTAACCCAAGCAGTTATACAATTATACCAATAACCATGTTCCTGGTTCCGATTGAGATTTTTTGTTGGCTGGCTTGCCAGGTCAGGTCACTGATTGAAAAGATCAGAAAGCTGACGATGGAGGTAGCATGGCAGGCTGCACTGCCAGGGGAAGCTCGACATCGTCCTCGAGTCAAGATCGTGCAGGACATCAGTAAGGTGCCTGAAGACATGGTCACTCCTCCAGTACTGCATGGCAGGCTGCACTGCCAGGGGAAAATTGCAGCAATGGACCGATGAAGTCTTGAAAAGCGATAGTGGATTCCCTGACGGGAGTGCAGATCCCTCTCTTCCTAGTTGTATCTGTGGACACCGTCTTTGATTGGTTGCAACCGCAACTATCATTTGTATAATTTTCTGTCCTGGGATAGGAACTCAAGTGGAGAATAAGAAAAGGTCAAACTATTGGTTTTTGTTATGCTATCACAATCTAAGAACATTATTAGTTATGCTTTTGTTGCATTCTGACATTTATGCTAGAGACTGTTACTGTGCTGTGTCATTTTTGCATCGTGTGTAGAGAGTGGCGGCTGCGGCATGCCTGAGCAAAGGTCTGGTACATGTCACTATCAAAGATTAAGTAATAGACATGATGTTTAGTATAACGTTAACATTAGCTTCCGTTTCGGATTGGGTCGTTTGCTCCTAGGGTTATCGTCTGTTGCAGAGTTTGGGAAGTCGTGACAAAATTGTAGCTACCTTCATCGAAGTTAAAATAATAGAGGGATACATTCTGAAGAGAAGATTTAAAGACCTTTTTACACATTCTGCTGACACAGTGGGCTCAAAATCATTGTCCTCCCTTTCTTCTACATGCATGTTAGAATCTCTCACATCACAGAGGTTCTTTCACTGCTGAAGCCACATGGAGCTACCCTGGTGCACTGGCACAAGAGTGATTTAAAATTTAAGAACTATAAACTTTTTCCAGTTGTGTATCCATTTTAGCCATAGTTTGTATGCATGTCACCGCCTTCTTCCTAAATATGGCTTTGCTCCTGGTTCTTTAATTCCATCTGCCTGCAGACCTCCTTCGTACTCCCAACCATTGAGAAAGAGGTAAAAGAATAATTAAGACTAATCTGCGATTGAGAAAGAGGTAAAAGAATAATATATGCCTATACCGGACTACTGTACAAATTTTTGCACCTGTATAATTAAGACTAATCTCTTTTTTTTGATATTTTGAAAGATTCTGTATAGAGAAATAGTGGAGTAACTCTGCTGTTTCAAATCTGAATACGATGGCCAATATTTGTAATTTGACTATCAGACATGAATTATTGTAGTCACGCGAGTTTACAGAAAATAAGGCTGCTGTCATCCTATGTCTTCCATCTGCCAGCCATATATAACTTAAACGACTTGTCCCTATATGCCTCTTCATACGTACTGCCAGTAAAGCAGCACACAGTGTACAAGATCTGCACGACACCATACTGCGGCTAGCTACTGGCACCATAAGATACAAATTCAACAACCATGACATTAATTTCTTACCATACAAACAAAGAAAACCAAATAAACACAGTGCAATAAATTAGTACACTTTTTTCTGCGAGGCAATAAATTAGTACACTTGCATGCAATAACTAACTAAGAAATGGTACCACACAGCTTCTACCTGACCTAACCTGTTGCGGGGTGTCATCAAAAGGATAGGGCGGGCGGGGGGGGGGGGGGGGGGGGGGGGGTGGTGAGCCAAGGAAAAATAGGAGGGGGGAAGAGAGGAAGGGAGAAGACCTCGACAAAAAAAAGGGTTGGATCATAGGAGGAAGAATTCATCCATACCTATTCATTGTTGGATACCAAAGGTAAAAGTATGATGTTTTCCCCTTTGTTTTTATATCGATTAGGACATATACATAGTTGTGATCCCATCACCTTTTGATTTCGCAAATCGAAATATTTTTTTTCTGGTTTCTAGCGAGCAGATTCTGGCAATTATTTTGCTATCTGATTTGACCTTGTTATCAACA
Source organism: Eragrostis curvula (assembly GCA_007726485.1). Taxonomy (NCBI): domain Eukaryota; kingdom Viridiplantae; phylum Streptophyta; class Magnoliopsida; order Poales; family Poaceae; genus Eragrostis; species Eragrostis curvula. The sequence continues at coordinate 7,662,684 of RWGY01000005.1, forward strand.
TTCGAAAATGTAGAACCTTTTCTAGGAGTTGTTGGGAATTCGTAGATCTTTCCAACGATGCATAGTAGAGCTTCACTGGATTCTGATTTGAGAATTGTTACTTTTCAGAGAGGACTGAATTTCAATTGTAGATTGATCCCCCATATATACCTGTCTAAACTTTTGATATACTGCAATATTTTAGACTTGTTTATAATCTTTCCATATTGGTGCACTATACTTTCATTGGATTTTAGAACTCCAGATATCAGTCTTTTAGTTCAGTTGTTGTGCAGATCCATTCATGTCTGTCTGTTTTCCACCTCGATGTAGAAAACCTTAATAATTTTTATGAAATATCAAGTTAAAAACAAAGTTAAATATAATGAAGTTTTCAATGTTCTCGTTGCTTTTAGGTTTAAGACATGATCAAGTAGGTTGCTTTTAAGTTCTCGTAGCCAATTTGCTGTGGTTCCATAAAAGTATAAATTTTCAGCTATTTTATTGATTTTGTATTTATACGATTTGAGGAAAATAAACAATTATACTGTTGTTTGTTTTTGAAGTGGGTGTAGTTTGCTTAAAATATGGATCCCGGCTTAGGAGCGCTTTACTCATTATTTTGTTTACTTGTATGGGTGCTTTAGTACTGAGAAATTCTTGTGTCCAGGTAATGCAACTGTGGAACACGCTTAGCTCTTTGCTTTATAATCAGTGATGGCTAGTAAATGTAAAAATGTTGTCTACTCCCTTTAACTTAGTATTTGAATTTCCTCAACTTAATCTCATACATGAAGATATATATCTTGTGAAGCTTTATTTTTAGCCTTTATTATTTAAATTGTTGTGTAATCAAACCATGATTTAAATAACACGTTAAAGCCACCATCTCACCATTGACAGAGAAAAGGCCTGGTCGTCACCATGGCCCCAGGAAGAAGGGTGTGTTCTCCTGCCTGGTCCGACATACATGGCCTCCTCCACATGCGGCTCAATGATGCAGCAGCGGTGCTGCACATCTCGTCCACCCGTCTCAAGCTCCTCTGTCGTAGGTATGGTCTTGCCCGCTGGCCAGGAAAGAAGGTACAAATTCATTGCTGCTTAAGCCGTTTGGTACTAAAAATTCGATGCAATTCAATGTGTCTGACTCGTCTAGAACATCCTTCTTTGTCGATTTTCGCTGATGCAGATTAGGTCACTGAATGCTAAGCTAGAAAAGCTGTCAGAGGAGGCGATTGATGCGAGGGAGGGCACACTGCAAGGGGCAGCCGCTCGTCGTCCCCTGGGAACAATTGCGCAGGAGAATGGAAAGGTGCTTGACGACTTGGTTGCCGTCTACGCACAGATCGAGAGTTCTGTTGCAGAAATGTGGAAATTTGGTGGTGATGGAACTATGAACTTGCCTGCAAACAGTGGAGTGCCTGTTTTCAGTGGCGCAAATAACTAGGCAATTGGGTCCAATTGAGTGCATCCGTAATAACACTCGAAATGAAACTTGCCACTGGGCAATTGAATAAAATGTGATTCGCAGTTTCATCTGCCCGCATCGCTTACACTCCTTTTCGCCCTTCCATTTTTTCTTCTTTATTTGGTTAGACGATGGAATTCTGTCACTGTGCAGTTGCCATTGAAAAATCTTGAGTTTCAGTGAGATTTTCGCCTCCCGTATCTCTTTCATTCTATAATTGATTATTCCAGGATTTAGTATGTCTGTATAGAGTGAAGCTGTGGTGAATATGCCCCATTTCTCCAACTCCCATTTCATTGTGCCTGTATTTTCACTGAGCACTACTTCGTCTAGCAAGATTATGATCTCTTCCCATTGATTGGTCTCAGGTTGACCCAGAGCTCTTCGAAAAGTGATGTTTATTTGGTTGTTGGCCCAAAGCTCTGCATCGACGACCACCACGGCAGCGATGCAGGTGCGTCTCAGCTCTTCGCTGCGATTCTCGCTTCCCTATCCTTCCTCCCCGGTCCCTATGCTCTTCCGAACCGACGCCCCAAGCCACTGAAATCGATCCGGCCGTTGTTGCTTCCTCCTTCATCTGCGGCACCCTCAGTCTGGAGAGAGTGAGGAGGGCCCTTTACGCCACACTACCGCAACGCTTCTAACAAGGGTGACACAGCGAAACTGCTGCACATCTCCGTGGAGGACGGCACGGTGCGTATCAGCAGCAACGTCTTGTTCGTCAACCTCGAAAATGTCCAATTTGGAAACTCAAGGTACCACTCAAGATTAAGATCTTTTTGTGCTACATCAAAAATGGAGTTACCCTCGCTAAAGATAACTTGGCCAAACGGAATTGGAAAGGAAATTTAAGTTGTTGTTCTTGCAGTTCATTAGAGACTATAGAACACCTTTTCTTAGATTGTCACTTCACCAGATTTATTTGGAATACAATACATATCACGTTTGGCATTCAACCACCATCTAGCATTTCAAACATGTTTGGTTCTTGGCTAAATGGCATTCGACCAGCGCTTAGAGATCAAGTTTGTGTGGGTTTGACAGCTATATGTTGGGCAATATGGTTGAATAGAAATGATATGGTATTCAATCGGTCTAAAACTAACACTTTTATGCAGGTACTCTTCAGGGCTACATATTGGACCCATACATGGTCATTGCTGTTTAAGGATGAAGAAGCAAGATCAAATCTGAATAACGCCTGCCGTCTGCTGGAGACGGTCATCATGCAAGTGTTTGCCAATTTCGGCTGGAAGTTCTCGAATAGAATTGCGGACTAGCTGTCTTGTTCTGCTCGAAATACTTTCTTTATTTCCTTTGTGCACTCTACGGAGTATTTGTGAGCCTAAGAGCTTCCCCCTTTGTAATGAACCGCTGCGTACACTATTTTCAATGGTGTAGAGGCCGGGACCTTTTGTTCCGTTATCTAAAAAAACGTCGGCGACGTGAGCATGAAACCATTCGCGCTGTCCGCAGCGGGGGAACCGCATCGTCCACGTAGGGTGCAGCTTCAACGCCTCGTCTTGGACACCCTTTGGTGAGTGAGAAAGCGTTCATCCCAGCTGCCTGCCGCGAGGGCCAGGGGATGAAGATGCGCCACGACCGGTTGCTGCGACGCGCCCATCCTCGCGTCTCTCCGTGCCCAGTTCCAGTGGACGGGCGGCAGTGGTAATAATAAGAAGAAAGAAGGGTGTTCTTGGTCAGCGTCGCCGTGGATCATGACGGACGCGAGCGTGGTCGCGGTGGCGCGCGACTGGTGGCGCCTCAAGAAAAGTGATCCCGACCATCTTGGATTGGTCATTGGACAACTCGACACGCGCAGAAGCAAAGCAGAGGTACGGCTTCGGCTGCGTCAGCAAGCACAGCGGCTACGTCTGCTGGTGCAGCCATGGTTACAGTGGCAACCCGTACGTACGTGAGAGATGGGTGCTGGCGTCCGCGACGCCATTTCTCAACATGGCAACGGTGCATCTCGTCCACCTGTCTCAAAAAGCTCCTCTGCCGTAGGTAAGGTCTTGCCCATGGCCTGGAAAGAAGGAATGGATCGATTGCTGGTAAAGCCATTTAGTACTAGAAATTGGATGCAATTCCATGTGTCTGACTCGTCTAGAACATCTTTCTTTGTTGATTCTCGATGATGCAGATTAGATCACTGAATGCTAAGCTAGAAAAGCTGACAGAGGAGGTGATTGTGCAGGAGAAGAGAAAGGTACTTGACGACTTGGTTGCGTCCACGCACGATCTAGAGTGTACTGTTGCAGAAATGCCGAAATATGGTGATGATGGAATTATAAACTTTCTAAGAAACATTAGAATGCCTGATGACAGTGGCACAGATAACTAGCTAGTTTCTGGGCAACATACGGTGCCACTTACTGTTCCCTTGTATTCCAGTATGCAATTTTTGCATGCACTGAACTAGCAATGTATGCTTATGTAGTAAAATTTCTCAATACACAGCATCATATTGTGTCCTAGGTGGATTTATTAAATGCTCCAACTTTTTTCTTTATTTTTACGAAATGCAGTAACTTGTGCATAAATGTATAGGCACATGATATGATCAAATTTGTCTAAAAGATTCATTAAGAATATGTAAAAGAAAATGTAGTCATATGGTAATAAAATATCTATAAATAAGTAAAATATATTCAAACATCTAAACCTTCATATTGTGAACCCTGTGTAACATTTGGGTTCTTGATCCTATGGATCTTCTGGGGCATCCAGAGATAGTTCGGGTTCCCTTTGAGACAACATTCAGGGCAATAGATATCACAGGATATTGGAATGGCCTTGAAGCATTTAATTGTAACCACTTTATTTCGCAGGTTCTTTGCCATGTAACTAATTTTGGATTCATAAACTGTGCTCCGTTATATCATATTCTCCTTACCTTCATAAATTTAAAAAATAAACGTCCATGCGAAATTGAGCTCTATGACAGGCAACATAAGCTGAGGTTTCCACAAGTGGAGACAGCTGGAGACTGCCCCTTCCCTTGCCCAATGCGATCGCTGCCCCTTCCTCGCGAATGCCCCAATATATGCAGCACCCCTCCACTCGATGCGAGACACCACTCCAGTCTGGCGACCTCAGATCTTTAGGCCAATTTTTATTTGATTAAAAAGGAATAAAGGGCCCATAGTTAGGGGTTATGACTGAAGTCCGACAAGCATGGTTTGACGAATGTTTCAATGGGGCTTCTCTCAGGATGTGACATCCCGGCCCAAGGCTTAATAGGATTGATATAATACTCATATAAACAAGTTGCAACTTCTTTTCCGGAAGCTCATCTCGAAAGAACTCCGAGGTTAAGCGTGCTTGGCCTAGAGCAATTTCGGGATGGGTGACCGACCGGGAAGTCGTTCCCGGGTGCGCACGAGTGAGGACAAAGTGCGCAGGAAAGACGTGTGTTGATCTGTGGGGCCAGACTTGACGTCCTAGAGAGCTGCCAGGCGTGCGGGCCCGGCCTCGAGGAGGCGGGACGCTACAAGTGGTACCAGAGCCAAGGTTGTCCGTAGGACGCGAGCCTAGTTAGAAACGGCCGTTATTAAGGTTATTTTAGCTTATGAAAATTATTTTACAAAAAAAAAATACTTTTACTTATACGACAGCCACTGTTTTATTTATTTATTTAATTGTTGGTTTACTTATGGTCTTGCGAAAACCGATGTGTTTCATCCTTGTTTATTTCATAACCTACCTGCTTCCTTGCTTGTTTATTCTCTTCTATTTGTGAAAAAAAAAAAAACTAGACATGACCGTAAGCTTCTTTCTGTCCTTTGTTTAATTTCTTCTTTCTGTCCTTAATTTTGTTTTCAAAAGGGTTTCTTATTCTCCTCTTATTCAAAAAGTTAGATGACACCTACTAAGTAAACTTCACGCAAGAGCACAGGAGATGGTGTTCCTAGGCATCAACTTGCACCAAGAATTCATGAGAGCGACAATAAGGAACCGGAGGCTTGTTCGTCGTCCGCCAACTCCAAGTGATTCAGAACCGGCTGAAGATCATTCCAAAGGCTTAGGCATCACCATTTAGAGTAAAAGAGTTAAACGTTAGCATTGAGTCCGTTGCTTGAGTTTGTGTAGTGTACCATGTACTGATTTTTGGATCTTTGTTTTGAGTGTGTCGATGTGTGGAGAAGACTGTCTTCTTAAACATATCCATAAACAAGAGCCGTCGTTCAATCTTCAGGACCAAGAATTTCAAGAGCCGTTTGAGCAGCAACTTCAGGAAGGCAAGTGCCCTTGATGCATATTGATCCCTTTAGGATGTGTCGTTTATAAATTGCATGCTTGAGTCTTAATTTGAATCCCATGTTATTGGTTTACTAGTTTTTCCATATCATTCCTTGAAGCCTTTGTTCGGGTAGCATGTTTATGGTTTGGGTAGATCCATGCTAGTGCTGTTGGGAACCGGTTAATTAATTGACTAATGCTCTACTTAATTCATTGGGTTGGTAATTGTTTAGCAACACATGGAGCTTAGGGAATCTGGACAGGCTGGTTTGTTTGGTATGGTGCCGTCGTGCACGAGATTTCGGTTTGTGTTGGTGCCTGTGCTAGATTCTAAGGACCGGTTCGTGGACATGTAACCCGGCTAAACAGCGCAACCACGTGGCTTAAATGGGTGCGGCTTAGCTAATTAAATAGTTGTCTCTTATTTACTGTGGCACCATTCGGTTGTTGTTGTGGCGCAAATGGGGGCGATGCATTGGAGGGAAAATAGACTCCCGTGTTTTAGCGAATCCTAGCGGGTGTTTACAGGGTATGATGCGCTATTGAAAGGCTTTTCAATGTTTACCTGGCTTGACACCACGGAAGTGTAAAGCAAAACGGAATGACATTGACTCGTGGTGAATGTGTGCAAACCTTGCAAGGATAAAAACTGTCATGACAACCGTGCTCACGGTCAAGAGCGAGCTTGGACTTCTTCGCGACTAGTGGGATGGTTGGTTGGTTTGGTTTTGGTAGCCAAGTGGTGGGAACTTGGTGAGTTGGTAGTCGGATTGGTAATCCGATGAGCTTATCCTTGATGTTACTATTGTTGGAGCTTGGAGTTTACACCTAGTAAATAGGTTGCTTTTATAAATGTGTCTTGTTGCATTAGTGCAGTAAACCATGTGTCAGCTTTTCTTGATATTTGCCATCATGTCATAATTTTTCCTACACTTGCGGAGTACGACATGTACTCACATTTGCTATTCCCCCTCTTTGTTTGGATAAACAATGGCTGCTCAGACAATGGAGGTGAAGTGGACTACAACGACGATGACTTCGATCCGGATGCTCCATACTAGGCTGGTGTTTCCCCCGGACAACGCCTGTGGCAGATGGGATAGTCGTTCCGCTAGTTTAATATTCGCTACTCTGTTATTTCTATTTTAGACCATAAGTCACTATGTAATAAATGTTTATCGTTAACCTGGCATTGTAATAATGGTATTTCACTATTTTGTCGCTGCATGTATGAATAACTGATCCTGGCATACATGTGGTGTGCATTCGGTTGTCTCCTTGAAACCGAGTGTGACAAAGTGGTATCAGAGCCGACCCTTGCGGTTTCACGGACGCGTGTGGGCGCAGTTACGCAGGCATGGTGCGCATGGCTGGTGTGGGCCCAGAGTGGTCACACAGCATGGCACATGCGCTGGCACTGGACACACGGACGTGGCCAAGAGGGGACGTTCCTGGATTGGGGTTGATCGACGAGGACGTCGATCTTCTAAGGGGGTGAGTATGTGACATCCCGGCCCAAGGCTTAATAGGATTGATATAATACTCATATAAACAAGTTGCAACTTCTTTTCCGGAAGCTCATCTCGAAAGAACTCCGAGGTTAAGCGTGCTTGGCCTAGAGCAATTTCGGGATGGGTGACCGACCGGGAAGTCGTTCCCGGGTGCGCACGAGTGAGGACAAAGTGCGCAGGAAAGACATGTGTTGATCTGTGGGGCCAGACTTGACGTCCTAGAGAGCTGCCAGGCGTGCGGGCCCGGCCTCAAGAAGACGGGACGCTACACAGGAGCATGGAGAAGTTGTGATGGTGACAAGGCCGGTCAAAGGCGCAACTTCTTTACTTTCATTTTGAAGGAAAAAGACTCGTACATGCCGCTAATGTATGCTACCACCTATGGTATGTATTAGAGGCGGAGTTTTGACATATTTTTATAAAATTGCAATAGCTAGTTAGCATCCTGACTGGTCCCTCTCAGGTGATGCATGTGATGGATGATTCTTATTTTCTCTCCTGGGAGCAGCCTCTTTGTTCTGGAGGTGCTCTTGCTTGTACGCGCCGAGATCTGAAGACTACAAAGGACAACCTACGAGATCTGAAGATCTCATCCTGACAATATAGCAAATCGTGTCATCTTAAACTGACAAAACAACAATAAACAACCTGGTAATATCACGTGGACAACAAGCAGCATGTAAACATCAATATCGTTTCATGCAGAGATATTTGATGTATATATTTAGATGCCCAAATTTTGTCTAAAACAATTTGGTTAATTAGAAAGTGAAACAAACACAATATAAAACTTTTCTGGTTGTCAAATAAATCAAAAATTTCTGGGGACAGTACAACTAAAATCAAAGCATTAATTATTACATCAATAGTGCTCTTCATAGTCTCAAACTTCAAAAAATTCAAAAGCATGTAATAATATAAATAAAATATAGGAAAAGGTTTTCATCTCTGATCGACATGATAATACTACATTTTGCGGAACTTGCAGACGCTCTCCAATACCTCCACGAATAAATCTGGACATATTCTCTTCAAACGGTCATACTCTTCACTTGCAATCACTTTATCCATTTTGTCGGGATAGACTATAAATTGGAGACAAGCATCCTTGAGGCTCTTGCACCGATGCTGGTCAGCAAGATGTAGTGTAGCTGCCTCTGTCTGTACATCAAGTTTTTTGCAAAGAAAACTCTCACATAGTAATTTGTCTTCCTAACGAATATCAATCAGCAGCAGAAAGCAAATGGTGAACAATCTGGCTCTTTTCACGGTCATCATATTCTTCCATTGGAATCAGATCGTCTGTGTATATAAAATTGAGCACGGCCCTGAAAATTGTTGGTTCAATGTCCTCCACAGCTATGCACAATGCCTCTTTCTCTCTCCAAACCGATGCATCCATGAATGCCGAGTTGAGACAAGTTTCCAACGGCTGTGACTATAGGGTCCGGTCATTTAACGGTTATGACGTCAACGGGTATCGCTTTCACACAACAAGCTACGAGCAGAGTCGTCCTAATCGAAGAACCACAAATACGGGAGTTTTTACTGTCGGCGATGATGGCGTCGAGTATTATGGAAGAGTAGAAAAGATATATGAATTAGATTTTCCTGGTTGCAAACCTCTGAATCCTGTCATCTTCAAATGCCATTGGTTTGACCTGGGAGTAGTGAGACGGACTCCTAATCTTGGGCTAGTCGAAATTCGACAGTCAACCGTCTTACCAGGAGACGATGTATATATCGTGGCTACTCAGGCCACGCAAGTTTATTATCTCCCATACCCGTGCCAAACCGACGAACGTCTCCAAGGTTGGGATGTTGTGTACAAGGTATCACCACACGGCAAACTACCTATCCCAAACGATGCCGATTACACCATAGACCCAAACACATATGAGGGAGGTGACTTCTTTCAAGACAATGGCCTGGAAGGGAGTTTTGAGATAGACTTAACTGAAGTGTTCGGAATGGAAGTAGACAATGAGGACGCTGGAGATGAGGTTGATGATGCGAAAGACTTACAAATTCTTGAGCGATTACATCTGGACAGTGATGACGACATTCCTCCTCCTTCGGACAACCTGCATGATTATGTCGACATGCACGATATTGATGATGAGACTCATGAACCGGCTATTATCGACGATGATGATTATTTCTAATACATGTATGATCCATAGCAATTAGGTTACTGTTTTTAATTCTATGTCATTTCGGTTTCAGTTTTTTCATTTATAGTACTATGTTGTCTCTTTTATAATATGCTGACTTGTTGACTTGTTTTAATTGCAGGTGATTGGAGAACGATGGTGGGCGGCGTAGGCAAAGCTGTGACGAGGTCCTTGTCCTTTTTTTTACCGGGATGACGCCGAGGGTAGTAAGCGGAAAGGTGCACGCAAGGGTTGAGGGAGAGGTGGAGGCGCCAGAGGTGGAGGGAGAGGTCGAGGTGTAGCGAGGTCACCGTCGCCTGAGGAGGAGCACGAGGAGCAGCAGCAGTCTGAGTCGTCTGAGGAGGAGGAGGTGGAGCGCGAGGACAGGGAGGAGAGCGACGACAGGGAGGAGGACGAGGACGGCCACGAGGAGGCCGAGGACGGTGACGAGGAGGTGCAGCGCTCGGGCAACGCCCAGCCCCCTGCACTTAAAAAAGTGCGAGGGGCATCACAATTGCCGAAGCGACCGATACCTTTAGACCGTCGTCCGGTAGTTCGCCCGAAACCTCCCCGGTAAGTTACTTTAGACGTTATCAATACAATTTCATTTCATTTGTTTTAAATTACAATTGATACTAACACTTGATCTTAATGGTTTCGGCAGGTCTTGGACTCCTCCTGTCGGGGGTTGTCACAAATGCAAGGTCAACGGCATCCTAGGTCTTTTGTGCAAGCAACACTACCCTGGCATGGTTCTGATTGACGAGAGAATAGAGATGGCCGACACGTTTGACCACTACGCCGCCGTGACAGACGCGCCGGATCGAGATCGTAGGGTTTTCCGCAACAAGATAGAGCGGGTGATCATGGAGATGTTGGTAAGTCTTCATCACTACATTGCTCAACACATCGTATTTTATTGATCATTCTTGAAATAATAGTTCGATACACCGCGTTTGTATGCAGGATTTCTACAAAATTGAAGAAGGCTTTGAGGACTTAGCGCGGCAGGTGGCACGTACAGCGTGTCACAAACTTGTGAAGGACATGCTGTACGAGGCGCGCACTCAGGCCATTGTTGATTTCCACGCTGCCAGAGATGTGAGGATTAAGAGGGATGATGCAGTAACGATGACGCTGACGAAGGAAGAATACTTGGAGGTAAATATAGAACAAGCTTTCATGAGACTTAGTATGTTTAATTTGATCTTCTTATATGTAGTATGCTTGATTACGTGCAGGCGATTCCGTGGTGGATGGCAACACATCCCGATTGCTGGCAGGTGTTGGTGGACAAGTGGTGCGCCGAGGACTGGGCGGAGAGGCATGAGGCTTGCCGACAGCGTCGGTTGTTGATGCAAGGTGCATCACACCACCAGGGCAGTCTTAGCCTCAGCGAATATGCGGCCAGATATGTATGTGAAATCATTTATTCACTCTCGATCTCTGAATAATGCATAATTACTAATCATCTTTTTTTCTCCCTCCCTCAGGCTTCGTATCATGGTGGCGAGGAGATCAACACTTTCGAGGCTTTCGCGCTCTCTCACAAGGGCAAGGCGACGGCGGACATCCACTACAATCCGGAGGACCCGCCCGAGGTGTACAGCAATCCGAGCGCCTATAGCCGCCTGAGCTCGTACTCAGAGGTGGCAAAGGAGGTCTACGGGCAAGACTACGATCCGAGGTCACATGACCTTGATGGAAAAGTCGTGATGAGGGCGGGAAAAGGCAAGAAGCATGGGCGGTACTGGCTCGGTGACAGCGTCATCGACACGGCAAGTACTCCCACGCTCTCCCAGATTCGAGCACGGACCGTTAGCGGTGGCCCGAGCATACGCGAACGACCGACCGCTACACAGACCCTCCAGGTTATTACTGTTACATTCCTTGTTTGTTTAATTTTTTCATTTGATTCAATATTGCACTCGAGTATCACAATTGAATTCATATTGCAGGCCCAGCTTGAGGAAGAGAGGGCCAGACGGGAGCAGCTCGAGGCAAGTTTGGCCCAGCAGGTGCAGGAGCAGGTGGAGGCGCAGGTGCAGGCGCACGTGCGGGCGCAGTTGCAGGCGCAGACACAGGAGATGTTCTCCTACTTTCAAGCTCAATTCGCGGCGACAGGTCACCCATTGCCGACACCTCCGATGTGGGCTCCTCGTCCTCCCATTTCTTCTCCGGTGAGTGTATTGGCAACCTTACACAACTTTAGACAACTTAGAAACATAGACAAACTTAGAGAATTAGAAAACCTAGAGACTTAGAAAACTTAGAGTTGTGCTATACATATTGAATCACAAATGTTATGTCTTCTTTTGTGCAGCCGATGCCTGGGTCAGCGGGGTCGAATGCTGGGGCTGGGGTTGGGGCGGGAGACGTGGATCTATCGGCAGCCGATGCTTTGTGTTTTATGGACTATATGTGTGGCTTGTTTGTGGTTGCGGATTATTTATGGACTTGTAAGCGTTTGTGGACTATTTGTGCACTTATGACCGTCTGTGGACTATTTGTGGACTTGTGAACACTTTGTGGACTATATATGGACTAAATGTGTATTAATTGTTGGATTGTGGACAATTTGAGGATTTGAATGTGATATGGATGTGAAATGGATGCATATTGTCATATATATGTATAATGCCTGTGTGTTTTTTGAAAGGATTTGCGAAAAAACAAATAAAACATGTTCTGGACAAACACTTTTGCCGAGTGTATTTGCACTAACACTCGGCAAAAGTCCTTACTTTTGCTGAGTGTATTTTTTGACACTCGGCAAAAGTCCTTACTTTTGCCGAGTGTAATTACAAATACACTCGGCCAAAGACCTTACTTTTGCCGAGTGTATTTTTTGACACTCGGCAAAAGGCCGAGTGTATTTTTTGACACTCGGCAAAAGTAAGGACTTTTGCCGAGTGTATTTTTTGACATTCGGCAAAAGTTTTGCCGAGTGCCCGAGAAAAGACACTCGGCAAAAGTGGTCTTCGCCGTGTATGGACTCGCTGAGTGCTACACTCGGCAAAACTTTTGCCGAGTGTAATTTAACTTTTGCCGAGTGCTGCAGACACTCGGCAAAAAGGGCCATCCTGGTAGTGCTTGCTGCCTTGTTGGAGACCCGGGAATGTGCCGATGTGACTTTCGTGGTTCAAGGACAAGTTTTCTCCGCACATACCATCATCTTAGCAATGCAGTCACCGGTGTTCAAGGCGATGTTCTACGGCCCATTGAGGGAACAAGGAGGGCATCGCGGCATTACTATTGAGGGCACACAACCTGTCGTTTTCAGTGCTCTGCTTCGCTACATCTACACTGAGGATTGTACATCTTGCATGAGCAGCCTTGACAAATACGACAACAAACAATTGACGATGCATTTACTGGTTGCAGCAGATCGGTACCATGTTAAAGGGCTGAAGTCTATATGCGAGAAAGTCCTGGGCTGCGTTATCGATGTTGAGACCGTGACGACAATGTTAGCCTTGGCTGATCAGCACAACTGCCCTACGCTTGAAGGATGAATGCTGTGATTTCATCGCAAGTTCAAAAAGGTTTGATGATATAATTTCAAGCGATGGGTTCCGTGACCTCTGAGCATCATGCCCTGCGGTCTTGGTAGATGCCCTGGTGAGGGCAGCTTTGTCCCGCAAAAACTAAGCATAATCAACATGGTATCTATGGAATAGTTATTTCAGTTTCTCACTACCTAATACCATGTAGTTTGCTTGACATTTTTTTCTGTATAGTCTAGTATTTCTGAAGCGAGCTGTCAAATGCAATATACCTGGCCTTTTTTTTCCCTTTTCTGTTTTGAGTTGTAGGCTTGTAGTAAGGATATATTGTGTAAAACAAGCCGGGCAGCCGGCCTGACGGGGAGGTTTAGATGGGGCATACGAATATTCCAACGAGTGCACACTCAAAACAATAGTGACATCAGTGGTAGTGTGTGGTGCTTGCGGTAGAACTGGTAATGGAGACCACAAATCCTGATCTTGTAATTTGAGAAATAGAAAACCGACAGCAGCAGAAGAGGCCACTGGCGCGGAGTGAGAGCCTGAGGCAACTGTAGCTAGATGGGACATTAAAACTGATTTGTGTAGAGATTAACCACATATTTCTTCTTATTACTGTTTAAATCCTCAAGGAAATATGCAAAGCAAGGGTGGCCGGAGCCCAGGATGGCCAGAACCTGGATCTGCCCCTGGTAGAGATGTCTCTATGTCGACACCAGAAGAGCGGCTCGGAGCCGCAGCCAGTGTCTCATAGCACGTCAGGTGCTGTGGATCCGACCTACCCCTGCAATTCGGTTAAGTTAGAGGCCAGACGATGATCCTGATACTGATCTGTAGGATATATCAAACATGGAAATAAAAAAATGTGGCACACTTGTTCTTGAGGAAATAAGACACTTATCTTAGTAAAGCTCACTGTGTTTCATAAATTATCAGACAAATAACAAGTTGGATTTCTGGAATGCATTGTGCGGGTTGTTAGTTGGGGAACGAGACCTTTAGTGGTTAGCATGGTAGGGGAGGCAACAACAGATCAAGGAGATGGGGGTGCTGGCGAGCTCAAGTGATTAGCGCGGCGGGGGTGATGTCGCGTACCGGGCAGGCGCACTACGGGAAACAGGAGGTTTGCCTAGTGTAAGACACACTCGGCAAAACCCCTTAAGCTCTCGGCAAAGGGTTTGCCGAGAGTAACACTCGGAAATCCTTCTCGGTAAACTTTACTCGGCAAAGAGGGGTTTGCCGAGAGTCAAATGTCGGGTTTGCCCGTTTGACCGTCGGCAAAATAAAGGTGGGCTGACGGCCCAAACGGCCGTCAGCCCGGGTTTGCCGAGTGCCACTGACGCCAGGCACTCGGCAAACCCTGAACATTTATCGAAAGCCGACGCCAGTGCACTCGACAAATAATTGCCACTTTGCCGAGTGCCAAAGCATGGCTCTCGGCAAATAGTTGACACTTTGCCGAGTGCCCAAGCATGGCTCTCGGCAAAAGTGTTGGACACTCAGCAAATAAATGTTTCAGGTTGCAATATAATGTTTATTTTTGCTACAACTTGGACCACAATCACAAATTAATGACACATATATTATCAGCATCATCAGATACACATATTTATCATCACCATCACCATCACAAGCATATAAAATGACCACAAACACTAAACCACATCACATTCACCTCAAGTCCACATAGAAAGTGCCACATAGTTCAAATACAAAGTGTCCACGTAGTTCAAATACAAAGTGCTCGACAACGACAGCTAAAAGTCCATGAAATGCAAGCTAGGGATGGTAGGTTCATGAAATAGAAATTCAACTACAAGTTCATTGAGTTGGCCACCCCGTCCAAGGGCTTGTAGGCGAGATCGGAAAGTTGGATGCCTCGGATTGGTTCTTCAAAATCAAAAGATTGCATATGACACAAGATTCATAGAAGCTAAGACATTGGATATCCTATTGCGAGGAACAAAAATGAATGTCCAAGTATCTCAAGTGACTCACCGGAGTGTTTGCTAGAGAAGCGCTGACGGGAGGAGGAACACCGACGGGGGGAGGAACGCCGACGGGAGGAGGAACGCCGGCTAGTCCGGGAATAGCTCTGGAGGTGGCGGCGGCGCGGTGGCGGCGCAGATCTGGTGGCGGCGGCGAGAATAATGGAAGGGAGAATGAAATGTTTCACGGACACGACTAAGTGTTCGAAAGGTTTGCCGAGAGCACGAGATCTGGCTCTCGGCAAACATTTTGGTCTTTTTTTTTTAATGTTTGCCGAGAGCCCCACAATACCACTCTCGGCAAACAATTTTTTTTGTTTTTTTCCTTTACTTACAAACGTTGTTTTGTTTGACATTTTGATTTAATTTTGAAAAGTACTCTACTACAAAGTTTCATAAATTTTCGTTGTCTACCACTTTTATTTTTACAAATTCTCCATCCGGTATCGTTTTCAAAATTCAAATTTTCAAATTTGAGAAATTTAAATGTATTTTCATTGACAATTTGATTTAAAATAAAAAGGTTCTATAACTTGTCAACTACATAGTTTCTATAACTTATCAAGAGCTACAAATTACATCTCTACTATTTCTCTACCCGAGATTACCCGGAAAAATTCAAATTTTCGCTTTCAAGAAATTCATATGTATTTTTCGTTGACAAAGCAAATTCAAATTTCAAAAGTGTTCAACAGCAAAGATGTGTAACTTTTGAAGACCTATAACTTATATTTTGATCATTTTTAATACGATATAATTTTTAATACTACATTGTTCACAAATTTCAAATGTATCTCTTCACTTTGTCGAATGAATAAATGACCAAAATAGAAAGTGTAGATCTCTAGATTTAAGACAACTTTGTAGTTTAAAAGATTTTCATTTGAACAAACCTAATGCATAAAAAAAATTAATTGAAAAAAAGTTTGTCGAGAGCCACTCTCGGCAATAATTAATTTGCCGAGAGCGGCTCTCGGCAAAGGCAAAAAAATGTTTGCCTAGTGTCTTGTTTGCCGAGAGCCTTTGCACCTACATTTGGTAAATAAATATCTTTTTGCCGAGTGTCGCCGCGCGCCTCTCGGCAAACCACGGGCAAGGGCCCACTTTCCTGACGCCGTCGCGAATTTTGGACGGCCATCAAATGTTGCTGAGAGTCTGAATATTGCCGAGAGTTTTTTGAAATTTTGCCGAGCGTTTTCTGGCGGGCTCTCGGCAAACTTCTTTTATTTGCCGAGAGGCAATGTTTGCCGAAGGCTGGCGCTCGGCAAACCATATGGCGTCGAGCGCTCAGGTTTCGCCGAAAGCTGCTCTCGGCAAACACCGGTTTTACCGAGTGCCCGATATATTGCTCTCGGCAAAGCCTCGGCCACCCGGCAAAAAACTGTTTTCCCGTAGTGGCGGGCAGCGATGGGGACAGGTGCTGGCGGGTGTGTGAGGGAGAGAGCTTGCATGTTTGCAGTGGATTGAAGACCGAGGAAGTGGGAAAATGTGTGGTTCGTTGGATGGAGATTCAACGTCCCACAACGTGGGACTGAACAAGTACATAATTTCAGGCCGAATCTTGTTCCATAGGGCCACCAACCCAACCAAGACGGTCACACACGAAATCAGAAATCGAATTCGTTGGAGTTCCAGTCGGCGACGATTCGGAGTCTGATTTGGTCCGTCCATATAACGGCGGACGTGCAACATCGAGACTAGATCCAACGCCGGACTACCTTCCATTCGTCGACCATGGCCTGTTTCTTCTCTTCATCACGCACCCCGCGGCCACCACGCGTGAAGACGACGGAGCTGGAGACGACTATGTCCACGTGCACCGCGGAGGCCGTGCGGTGTAGGCACTTGTTCGTGATCAAGGGGTACAAGAACCTCCTTGGCCGCGTCGGCACCGACGACACTACGGGAAACCCGACATTTGCCGAGTGTCGAGGTCTTTGCCGAGTGTATTTTTTCGGGCACTCGGCAAACAAGATCTTTGCCGAGTGCCTAAAAAAACACTCGGCAAAGATTTCTTTGCCGAGTGTAAAAAAAAACACTCGGCAAAGATGGGTTTGCCGAGTGTTTTTTTGGCACTCGGCAAAGATTAAAAACTTTGCCGAGTGTCCCACCTTGACACTCGGCAAACATGGGTCTTTGCCGAGTGTTTTTGGGGTACACTCGGCAAAGATGGCTCTTTGCCGAGTGTTTTCCCTATTACACTCGGCAAATAAAATTTCAATTGAATTTTTGATGTATTAAATTAATTCAAATCAAAATATTTTAAACTACAAAGTTGTATAACTTCTTAAGATCTACACTTTTTATTTTGGTCATTTCTTCGTTCGACAAAAAGATATAAAATTTATTCACAAAATCTATATCTCCTATATAGTTTCATGAAACTATAAGAGGGATATATAACATTTGTGTACAATATTACTATCACTATGTCGGATGAATAAATAACCAAAATAAAAGTTGTAGATCCTCAGAAGTTATGAAACTTTGTAGTTCAACACTTTTTAATTTGAATTAATTTTGCTAACGAAATAGAGGTTTGAATTTTCTTAAATTTGAATTTTGAATTTTTCAAACGACCATAGATGGAGAAATGACCAAAATGAAAGTTGTAGACCTCGAAAAGTTATGAAACTTCATAGTTGACAACTTCTTTATTTGTGTTGGGGGATCGAAGGTCTTGATGGGACGGATCGAAGCCCTCCAACGGTTGATGGAGACGTTCTGGTTCTGACGAAGCCCTCGAAGGTTGTCGATGCCTTCGAATCACCTCGTGAAGCCCTCCTCGCTCGTCGTCATTGCCTTCTGGTTGGAGCGAAGCCCTCTTTTCTGGTCCGCGGTGCCGGACGAAGGGGTTCTTGCTCAGGTTCCCTGCGGTTTAGTTACGCGAAGCTCTCCTTCACCCGCGATGCCGGGCGAAGGGGTCGAGTGATTAGAGAGGTCTGAATACGGTGCGAATGATTCCTCCTTTGGCTCATGGCCCGAAAAACAGATGTCATTACAGGATCATCTCCCTCCATATTTATAAGGGGAAGAGTGATCACATTTACATGTATGTCATTGGCTGCATTAGCACGGCTCTTAGCCTGATGGTTTGACTTGAGTGTTGTTCCTGCGCTGTCTGCTTCTCCGTTTTGTCTTCGCCATTGGCTGTCGGTCTTCGCGTGGGTCGGAGGGGGCTTCGGTGTAGTCCCCAACATTAGCCCTCAATTGGTGATGTGTTATTAGTGTAACTAAAACCAGAAGCAATTTTATTGATCAATTTATGACTGCAACGTGCGCCTTTCTGACCCATACACGTGTCTTGTCGTTTTCATTCCGTACTTCTTTTCCGTTCCCGATAGCCACTTCCCTTCTATATATCTTCATCGTGGGCGTGCTGTTCCTTCAATCGCATGCTTTGCGCGTCTTTTTTCCTTTTGCTATTCTAATTCCTTTCGCAGTAGGAGATCCTTTTCCTTCGTTCTTTTTCAAGATGTCTGGCAGCCGAAGGTCTAGCGAAGAGCAAGCTAAGAAGAAGCTGAAAACTCACAAGACCTCGTCGAAGGACTGCTCCGATAAGGCTATCAGTGAAGCTAATGTTACGGCTTTGAGTGCTGCTGTTCCTTCGGCGAATCAGCCGAAAACTTCACATTCAGCGAAACCTTCCTTTGCTTTCAAGCCTCCGGTGATTCGTTCCGCATTAGACTTGTTCTCTATTCCGTAGGATGGTGGTAGTAATTCTTCTGGGTCTAAGGCTCAGTCTGTCCCAAGAAAGTCGTTTCGAAGGGCTCTTCTTCTGTTGCTAAGGATATTTCTGCTTCTACAGTTGACGTTCGTGATGCCAGTGCCGCTGAGAAGGCCAAGATTCAGGACAAGGCTTTCAAGGGCGTTGATTCTGTTCTTGCTAAGTCCGGATCGAAGGCTAAGATCCAGGACAAGACCTGTGTTGACGGTCCTGATGTTCCTCCTGTTGCCCCTGTTCATAATGAAGGGGTAGCCGAAGCTTCTGCTCAAGGTTATCTCTCATCTCTTAGTGTGGCTGGGCTTCGTCAAATTGCTGATAACTTGAGACCTCTTACAGATCGTTCCCAGGTTCAACTACCTTCGGAGCCAGATGTTGTGCTTCGTGAGCCCCTTAGCCCCTCAGCAGGTGGTGATCTTTTCCTACACTCAGTCTTTGAAGCAATGTTTGGAGAGTTTCTCCCTTTTGACATGACTTTTGATTCAGTCGAAGCTACCGGGGGTTCTTTAACTCTTTGTGACGACGTTCCTTCAAACACCTTCGTCATGAGTGCTAGGGCCGCTGCGCCCTTTGTTGCTGCTGCAGAGAGGCTTCGTTTTCCCCAAGTGGAGAATGAGCTCGTACTTCAGGGTGGTGATACTTTGTACAAGTCTTTACTATCTTCGCAGATGAAGGTAAGCAGTTTTAATTTTTGTTTTTTCTCAGTTGCTTGTTTTTCTAACTTCGCTCTTGTTTTCGTCAGTCGCTTGCTATTACCCAAGCCTCCCTTCGCCAGTTTAATGAGCTGACTCTGGCAAGGGCTGATCAGGACCGGCTTCGCAAGGATCTCTCAACTCTTGAATCTAAGATCAAGGAGAAAGAAGATGCTCTTGCTCTTAGTGAAAAACGTGTGGTAGATCTCTCTGTTGAGAAGAAGACCCTCGTCAAATCTACTGAAGATTTTAAGGCAAAGGTGGCTTCTCTAGAGAAACAGCTGGAGGATCTTGATTCGTCCCTTACGAAGGCTTTGGAAGCCAACAAGGTCCTTCGCGGAAAAGTTGAAACTGCGGATCAGGAGGCGGCTTCTTTTGCTAAGGCTGAAGAGCTTCGCCTGTCTTCTCTTTGCAGCCATATTCAGGATGCTCTTATCTCGGTTGGAACTATTCCTGATCAGATCCCAAAGAACGCTTCGACTGAGCAGCGCCAATCTTGGCTATCTGTCAATATTCCTTTCGTGGTGAAGGCTTGCAGGGCCTTCTCCACCAATGCCGTTCATCTGGCTATTCGGGACCTCCTCCATTCTCTTGATGTCGAAGGGAGCAATGCTTTGGCGAAGGTTGCTTCTGACGATTTCAAATTTTCAGCTGTTGATTCTACTCCCCGTCCTGTGGTTGAAGCTCTTCTGAAGGTCGCCGGTCATTTTGACGAATCCTTCTGGAACCGTGTGCAGTCTGTCGGTCGTCTGCCTCAGAGTGAGGTATAAACAATTTATTTTTGCTTCGAGAGAGGGGTTATATCATTCCTTCGAACTTGTATCTTGTTGAGAATTGTTGTAATATTGTTTTAGACTTTATGTTGCTTTGATTAATTTTTGCTTGGTGTTTGGACCTTAGGCTTCGTCTGATATTTCTTTGAGCGAGTTTGCTACTCCGAAGGCTTCTTCTGACTTGGTTTCGGAGAAATGTGCTGCTCCGGATTCATCATCTGATGTTTCCCTGAGCGAGTTTGCGACTCCAGAGCCTTCTTCTAGTGGCTTGATTCGCCGTGAGCCTCCAATTGAAGTTTTTAGTTCTCCTTCGAGGATTGATTTATCTAGTGATTCGAGTCCTTTGTCACCCGTTGAGGGAGGTGAAAGTTCCTTTTCTTTTCCTCCTGGCAGCCTTGTGGCTATTGGGAGAGTTTATCGCCCAGAGGCTGAAGTTCCCGAAGGGAGTAGGGGTCGGAACAAACGAATGCCTCGTGGTCGCTGTCCACGAGGTAGTAGTTCTTTACATCGAGGTGCAGCCAAGAAGAAGAAGGGAGGGGACGTTTTAGATTCGTCTTCCTCCTTTGATGCAGCTTCGCATGTTGAGCGAATGATTTCGTCTGGGATAATAGATCCCATATTTCAAAGGCCTTATTCTCCTTCGAATGGATATAATTTGGATGAATTTAGTACTGTATGCGAAATGCTTTTAGAATTAGGCCTTATTGTAAAGCGTGAGCCTGACGATGACTCTCCTTGATTGATGTCTGTGCTTAATAAAGCTTTTCTTTTGAAGTAGTCTTTCGGAGGTCTTTGCCAGAGAGAAGATTTCTTCAATATCATCGAAGCTTTTAATGCATTTTGCACGATGACCTTGTGTTTCCTTTGAGGAACGCAAGTTTTCGTGTTTTCGTTCTTTGATATTTGAACATTTTCATGCGAAGGATCGCGCTTTTTTCTTTTGCGAAGGTTTCTGTTTGCCAATACTGACGGATACCCAAATCAGGGTATCCTGATCTAGGATGCTTAATTCTGCTAACCTTCTCAGCTTAATTGTGTAGGGCCCACAGGAACAGGCACACGACAACAGAGCGCTCGAGGGGCCCACGGCCGACCCCGAGGGCACATACAAGTTCCGCCTCGTCCGACCCCGAGTCGGCCGGGGCCCACGACTTCCGCCCCGCCCGACCCCGAGTCGGGTGGGGTCCACAGACTCCGCCTCGCCCGACCCCCAGTCGGGCGGGCCCCGAACTCCGCCTCGCCCGACTCCCAGTCGGGCGGGCCCACAAGCCGCGCTTCGCCCGACCCCGAGTTGGGAGACTTCGTCGAGAAGATTTCCCTCTGGCAAGGAGGACAGGCATTTACGACGAGTAGCTGGGGAGCCTTAACTCTACCCAGCAACTCATCTATTTGCAGGCACGCGATCTGACCTGCACAGTGACATCCGTCCCATCTCACAGCGCCGCCTGACACCTCGAGTACAGCAGCGGGATGGCTACGGCATCATCATCACCCTGAACAGGGACGAAGACCGGACCGGCGACAAGACGGTCGCGACAGTCTGGGTTGACATCTCGACCACCTGCCCGGCGACCAGGCTGACAGGACGCCGCCTGACTAGAGCCACAGTAGCGGATAGGGATCAGACTAGAGCGGCGCGTAGCCGCGCTGCCCACAACTGGAAACCCCGTTCTCATTTGTAAACCAGCTCACTCCTTGATTATAAAAGGAGAGCTTGGTGCATAAGGAGGGGGGATCCAGAGATACAACGCACACAGACATAGAGATACACACGAAGAGGCTTGGAGTCTTTCTCCTCCCTCGCCAACACTTGTAGCTCCCCTCTGCAAGTCGAAACACGAACTACCCACGAACTGGACGTAGGGCATCGATTGCCTGAACCAGTATAAACCTTGCCTCTCTCGCAAAACCCTCGCCATCATAGAAGATTGTTAGGCGCCGTAGTTACAAATTTACTTGTCGGCCGGTTTCTTAACACCGACAAATACCTGGGTAGGTTAAGCTTTCTTTGCTTATCTTTCCCTTCGCTCTTGTCTGGAGTCTTTGTATCATCCCTCGTGATACATCGATCCAAACTTAGATTACAGCAAATACTCAATTGGTGTAACCTTCGGATTCTCTAGGCTTTTGCCTGATATCGTTTTTGAGCTTGAAGCTTCGTTTCTTGAGCCTTGGCTCTTCTACGCCTCCCAGAAAATTGCTCTGGAATTTTTCGAGGGTAAAAAGGTAATTATAAAACTGTGTTACAGTCTTGGAAGGTGCCTCGTTAAAAAACCTCACACCCTTCGCAGGGCTACCCTCGTGAGGAAAAAGAGTGCACCCCCCGCAAGTTTTGTGCTTTTACATATAGGCATCGCGCGTGCTACCGAAGAGATGTTCTTGGTAGACACGGCTCATGCATTTCTGATATGTCATGGACGAGTTTTCGAGTCCGAAGATCTTGAGCTCTGGGGCCTTTTGCTTCCTTCGGACGAAGTGGACATTCTTCCTTCCAGGGGTTTCGCCATCTTCAATACTTCTTGCTTGGAGTTGGTCTCCGAGGACGCTGATCACAGAGATGGGACCAGGAATCTTTATGCATAGATAGCCCTGATGTATGGCTGCCTCAAACTTGTTAATGGACCCCCTTCCGAAGATTGCATTGTAAGGATAAACAATGTCAACCACATCGAAGGTCACATCTTCAGTTCTTGCGTTGTCTCCTTCGCCGAAAGTAACTGGTAGGTTAATTTTTCCTAATTCTTGGATAACCTTTCCAGTGAAGCCGACCAATGGAATTCCTGCAGGTTGCAGTGTTTCATTTTCTAGCTTCATCTTTCTATATGTAGAGGCGAAGAGGATGTCAGCTGAGCTTCCTCCATCGACAAGTATTCTGAGTACATCAAACCCTTTTATATTTGCCTTGATGACCAGTGGGTCTGAGTGCGGTTGGTCAAGGTCCCTTGCGTCTTCTTTTCCGAAGGTGATGTGGACATGGGACCACTTAGTTTTCACAAACGGAGTCCTTGACGTCACGTTATGTACCCTTCGAATGTGTTCTTTCCTTGCCCTTCTTGAGTCTAGTTGCTGGGTCGATCCTCCGGAGATAGCGTTAATAGTTTGTCTTTGAGACGTGTAGCTAGTTTCTGTGCTTCTTCCATTATTTTGCTGGTTTGTCTCTGGAGGCGGTGGCAGCGCTGCCAGGCTTTGAGGTTGAGAGTAGGCATACTGCTGTGCCTGATACAAAGCTTCTCTTGGATAGTTGACAACATGATTGACAGAGTGCGAAGGGTATGTTGACATTGGGTTCCTTTGAGACCAGTTTTCACGATAGTTACTCGTGTGTCTGATGGCCTTCTTCGCCTCTCTTTCTGCGGTCCATTCTTGTTTGAATTGTTGCAGATTTCGGCACTGCTTTGTTGTATGGCCTTTTCCTTCGCCATGCAACTCGCAGTATGGAGCGCGAGAACTGCTTCTCTGATTGTTTTCTCTGTTTTTGTCTTCGCCATCTCTATCATGGCTGCTTCGCTCTTTCCCTCTTTCATCGTCTTTGGTTCTCTTTTCATCGCCCCTTTCTTCTCTGTTTTTGAGGTTGTGTATCCTTCGATTGTTGTGATCTTTCGAATTGTCTCTGCTATCGTCGTGCCTTCTGCTTCGACTCGCTTCCTTTTCTTCTTTATACTTCTTCTCATCTTTGACCAGCTGGGATTGCTTCTTTTCGTCTTCTTTTTTCCTTCGGAATTCATCGTCTGATCTCGCGTATTTCTCAAAGGTGTCCAATAGTGCGAAGATGGTTTTGGGTCTCTTCCTTGTTAATGCAGAATGGAAAGGGCCAGCCCTCAAGCCTTCCGTTAGTGCATCAATAACCGTCGAAGCCCCTACATCTTTTGCTCTTGATTTTATTTCCATGAACCTCTGCATGTACTCCCTTAAGCCTTCGTCTTGTTTCTGCTTGCATGAAAATAGCCTTCCCTGATGAATTTCGAATGCTTGGAAGCCTTGGAAGTTGTTTATGAACTCTCTTCTCAACTCGGACCAAGAATTAATCGATCCTGGTTCGAGAGTGGAAAACCATGTCTTCGCTACTCCTTCGACAGCCATGACCAAAGCTTTGGCGTATGTTGAGTTTGTTCCTCCGCCCGATTCTACTGCGGCTTCGAAAGACATGAGGAACTCTCTCGGGCATGTTTTTCCTTGGTACGCCTTTATCTTTGGCATTTTAAAATTGACCGGCCAAGGTTCGCTCTGAAGCTCTTCGCTCAAAGGAGAGTTTTCGTTGTAGATGATGCATGGCTGGCTGTCCTTGCCGGAGCTGCTTACTTCGTACACCATCTTGTGCTCGGTTTGCTTGCGAGGCTTGTGATGCGCGTCTTGTTCTTGCTTCCTCAGGTTTTCCATTTCTTCATTGTATTTGTTTAACTTACTGTCCATTTCGTTTATCTCTTGTTGGGCTTGCACTATTTTTTCGAGCATGTCTTTTTTCAGCTTCGCTGTCTTTTCGATGATGGCCAACTTCTTCTCTCTCTCGATTCTTTCTTGCTCTATTATGCGAAGCCTTTCGGTTATGTTGCGTGTTTCGTCGTCCTCCTGCTGAAAGCTTGTTGCTTGAGATGTCTCAGCGTTGTTTACTTGCATGGCTTTTAGAGCTTCTTCTTTTCTTGCCACCTCTTCGGCTCTTGCTATTTCTTCTGCTTTTGCAGCTTTGTCCCGCTCTTCTAGCTCTCTTGCTGTTCTGAGTTCTGCTTCCTTCGCTAGCCTTTCGTTTTCGGCTTCGGTTTCTGCGCGCTGTGTGTCGCTGGCGTTTGTCCTCGGCTTTGCCTTGGCCATGTTGATCGTGGTCGTGGGTTCAACCCGCGTGACGGCGCCAAATGTTGGGGGATCGAAGGTCTTGATGGGACGGATCGAAGCCCTCCAACGGTTGATGGAGACGTTCTGGTTCTGGCGAAGCACTCGAAGGTTGTCGATGCCTTCGAATCACCTCGTGAAGCCCTCCTCGCTCG
The DNA here is from genome assembly GCA_007726485.1 of Eragrostis curvula. Classification (NCBI taxonomy): domain Eukaryota; kingdom Viridiplantae; phylum Streptophyta; class Magnoliopsida; order Poales; family Poaceae; genus Eragrostis; species Eragrostis curvula. The sequence continues at coordinate 7,687,699 of RWGY01000005.1, forward strand.
TCGTCATTGCCTTCTGGTTGGAGCGAAGCCCTCTTTTCTGGTCCGCGGTGCCGGACGAAGGGGTTCTTGCTCAGGTTCCCTGCGGTTTAGTTACGCGAAGCTCTCCTTCACCCGCGATGCCGGGCGAAGGGGTCGAGTGATTAGAGAGGTCTGAATACGGTGCGAATGATTCCTCCTTTGGCTCGTGGCCCGAAAAACAGATGTCATTACAGGATCATCTCCCTCCATATTTATAAGGAGAAGAGTGATCATATTTACATGTATGCCATTGGCTGCATTAGCACGGCTCTTAGCCTGATGGTTTGACTTGAGTGTTGTTCCTGCGCTGTCTGCTTCTCCGTTTTGTCTTCGCCATTGGCTGTCGGTCTTCGCGTGGGTCGGAGGGGGCTTCGGTGTAGTCCCCAACAATTTGAAATCATCTTGTCAACGGAAACTTAGTTTGAAAGAGTTAAAATTTGAAATTCAAAATTTTCAAATGACCTCAAATGGTAAAACGACCAAAATAAAAGTTGTAGACCTCGAAAATTTATAAAACTTTGTAGTTGACAACGTTTTGATTTGAATTCGTTTAGGTCTTCAAATAATTAATTGACACTCAGTTTAGTATAATATGTTTAGAGTCAAAAGGGAATATAAGCACATGTGATGCTATGGTGTAGTGGTAGGGAGAGTTTCACGCGAAGAAGAGGTCATGGGTTCGAATCTCACCAGACGTGAAGTGTGCAAAAAATACTGCGACTTGCTAGTTGATGAATTAGAACTTGTGGCTAGCCGGTGGGGGCTTTCCCTTATTAAAAAAAATATTTTTGCTATTTTTTCGGGATGTTTTTTTAATTCAAATTTTGCCGAGTGTATGTCTTTGCCGAGTGTATTATAGCACTCGGCAAAGCCTTTGCCGAGTGCCCGACAGAAAGCACTCGGCAAAAAGCCCTTTGCCGACCAGAATTTGCCGAGTGCTATTTACGGAGTGTAAACACTCGGCAAAGGGATAGTGGCTTTGCCGAGTGCATCTAACACTCGGCAAACTACAGATACACTCGGCAAACTACAGATTTCCCGTAGTGCGAGTTCGTCTCGTCCGACACATTCGAGGTTGGTGGCTACGACTGGCGCGTCGACTACTACCCTCGCGGCAACCGGAGAGCCAAGCCCGGCTACACGTCCGTCTTCGTCCAGCTCGTGACCCCCGGGGCGCAGGCTCGGGCCTCGTACGAGGTGAGCCTCGCGCCGATGCGGCTGCCGTTCAAGGCGGATCCGCACCTGTACCGCGACGAAAGTAAGGGGTGGGGGTTCCCCTCGTTGATGGAGAGGACGAAGGTCGAGATGACGGGTGACGATAGCATCACCATCGAGTGCGCCATCACCGTCTTTTACCAAGCCGACAAACTCATCGTCGAAGGCTCCGCCTCCATGCTTGACTGCGCCGCCCTCTGAGGTCTCCAAAGACCTCGCGAAACTGCTGGACGAGGGCGTACCGTCGGCCGACGTGCTCATCCTCGTCGGAGCGGAGTCCTTCGCCGCGCACAGCTTCGTTCTCTGGATGCGGTGCCGGGAGCTCCACGACCAGATAACGTCCTCGTCGTGCATAACCATACCTGACTCCGACGTGCAGGCTGCCGTCATCAGGGACCTGCTCCACTACAGCTACACCGACACGTTGCCCGGCATGGATGACCTCGACTCTGCTCAGAAGGCGGCGAAGATCAGGGCTCTGCTCCCAGCTGCCGTCCGGTACAAAATTGATAGGCTGAAGCTGCTTTGTGAGAGCATGCTTTGTACGAGCCTCGAAGCCGGCACGGTAGTCGCTACGTTGGCCGTGGCAGAACAGCTTCAGTTGACTACGCTTCGAAGTGCTTGCATCAAGTTTATCGCCGCCGCAGCAGGGCAGATAGAATGATGTTTGTTCCATTAATTATCGCCTCTGCTGCTTCAGTCAACAATGCCACCAGTTCGGCCCCATAATGTTTGGAATATTATTTTTTCGTAGCTTTTTGCGAAATACCATGTGCTACAGGCCGGGTGAGCGCCAAGCCCGACACTTTCTTTTCTGGAATCTATTTCTTGAAGCGACCTATGAAATGCAATATACCTGGCGTTTTACTTTTATTTTTTTGTTTGAGTTGGAGAAAGGATATATAATGTCGAATTGCAATGATTCTCTGATCCATTTTAAATAGAGTATACATAGACTTACGTTAAGGTACCTAGCTACCCTGATATATAACATTACAGATACAAAACAATATCTAAACTACTACATGTACACTCTAATATCTTCTCATGCATGATATAGTAGTTAAAGCACCACAAAGCGGTAAAGATTAAGGATGATGTTAGAGGAAACATATGAGTAGCTATCCACCTGCAGCTGCAACGGCAACATAAAATGTGTGTGTTGTATATGGACGCTGCAAAAGTTGCAAAAGTTGCAACAGAAAATCCAGTCGGGATAGTAGAAGATGCAAAAGTTGTAGCCGCAGCCGCCGTAATGGCCCTTCGGTTTTGTGTTTTCCCTCTATCTCTTGTTCACGCGCAGGGGCACGCGCACAAGCATGCGGGCGCACACACAAACACTAAAACACATATTACAATTTGTCGGGTAAATTAAAATGAACCTCGTGAAAGGGATCCTAGCTGATTTGGTTAGGTGGCCTGAGTAGCACTCCTCAGGTCTTAGGGTCGACTCCCCATGGGAGCAAATTTTAGATTGGGGTTAAAAAAATCCCTTCATCCCTCCTCTTGCAAAGCATAGGTCAAGGCTCGGCCGAGGTTTCGTGGCCCTTTAGACGTAGCGGCACAGGTTAAGGCCCGACTCAGTCGCTCAAACGGTTATGGGCACCTGTGTAAGCAGTGGGACAGGGTTCGAGGGTTTTCTGGATCTGCGTGAGAGATCCTTCTCTTACAAAGAAAGCCCGGGGACGGCTTGACCCCCGCAGGTCCATTCCTTTTTAAAAACAATGAAGCTCGTTGGGGTAGCAGCAGAGCACCGGTTCTAGCCTCAACCAAGAACTTCATTATCAAAGCGCGGACTAATGGGATTGGAGGCCCCACAATTTGGGCTCGGCCTGCTAGCCCCGTCTGTGTTCAGATCTGACAGACACAACCTTGCCAAGGTGAAGCAAAACAAAATAAGCCTGTTTCGACTGAAACCCTGGCTCATTTCAGCCACCACGAACTCCATGACAGATGGGCCATTGTGTCCCTCCTCCACACACTAAGTCCCATGTGGCAGCTAGAAGCGGGCTGTCCTCAAGTGCATAAGTTATATGAACGAGTGGTCCCACTTTGCTACAACTTTTGGTTTTCAACTGAGGTGTCCTATATATCCTCTGCTCTGTTTGGGTAATAAATCTGCACGATGCAGCTATTATCTATATATACTCCGTTGCAGGTCCATGCAGAAGTCATTCGCTCCACACAACGGTCCCATTTTTCATCACCAGGTTGTCAATCTTCCTCCACAGCTGGGCTTTTTCTCCATTCTTGTTGTTCTACTCCTTATGTGGACTGAGTTGTATCGAAGTCACGTTTGCTTTCCTTCACCATATCTCCAACAATTAATAATTATATACAGCATTGTTTCTTTCTCAGTTCTTGCTAGAAGCATTTGTGTTAGAAGTTTCACAAATGACACTTGATACCTTTGAAGCATCTCCAGTAACAAACTATCTTCATCTCTCTTTATCTTTCAGAAAAATGGTAGCATCCTTAGTGCACATGTAAAATTCAACATTGAGAACTACAAAACCCGAAAAACTCTTGCTTATGCAACATTTGTAAGGTCACCAACGTTTATGGTCAGTGGCTACACAAGTAGACACTTCGATACTTTCCAGACGGTGTTACTGAGGAAATCGAGGGCCATGTGTCTGTTGCACTTGAGCTGATGACTGCAAATGAACCCGCGTGGACTCTAAAAGTACAACATTTGCCGATCAGGCAGAAAAGGTCAGCATGGGTAAGTTGGACAACTGTTGTGCAATTCAACAATGAGAACCGATTCCTATTTCACTGGCCAGAATAAGAAGTGATACACTTGAGCATTAGAAGCCTCGTGCAAAATGAGTACCTTGTGATCTAGTACCACATTTCAGTTGTTAGATCAAATCAGTTGTTTAAGGCTTGAATGCACTACACCACAGCACACATTTAGCAACTCCAGTGAGTCGGTAAAAATAGATTAATAGCGACGAACTATAGGTCGGTAAAAGTTTACGACGCATCATAAGTCGGTAATTCTCTATTTACCGATCCACTATAAGTCGGTAAAAGTCTCGATAAATAGCAACAAAAGATAGGTCGGTAAATGTATCTAGTTACGTCCAACGGTGAGTCGGTAAAACTGAAGGTCGGCCTATTTTGTGACTCGGCCCATTCTCCAACCAGCCTAAACATCCACGTATAAAAATCAGATTTTACCCTAGAGTCCCACCGCTTCCCTCGTCCTCCCTGCCTTCCCCAGCTGCCACAAAGTCCTCCCATCCATCTCCAGCCGCACCAATAGCTCAGGCTTCCTCCCCTTCCGGTTCCCCGTCGAGCGGCCGCTCAGGCTTCCTCCCCTTCACTGGTGAGTCGCCTCCATCGAGCTCCCTCCCTCCCGGAGGCGCGGATCGAGGCGGCTCGGCGTGGATCCACCGCGGCCTGGTGCAGCACGGGGAGGTCGATTCGCAGAGGGGCGGCCGGCGGCGGGCTCCAATTCGGCCTGCGGCGGGCCGTAGCCATGGCATGGTGGCTTCCTGCATGCACTGCTTGGTCAGTCCTCTCTGCTGCTCCAACTCCTGCATGCGCTGCTTGGTCAGTCCTCTGTCTGCTCGTCGCGCTCATCCCTCTGCTGGTGTGACTGCCTGCTTGCTGATGATGCTTTCTGCTAGAGCTTTCTTGCTACTGCGCTTGCATGCTTCAGTTTGTCTTTGGATCCAACAAGTTCCTGTGCAGTTTGTCTTTGGATCCAACATGTGTGGCCCTGATGTGTGTTCAGTGAAACGATGTCAACTCATTGTTGATTAGTGTTAACGGTGATTGATGTATGATAGTAATCTATGTACATAGGTTTGCTATCACATTGCGATTGACAGCTTTTGTTTTTCTTTGTAGGGTTCTGCCCAACGATGAAAGCACAAAAGGAGTTGGATAGTCTTTTAGATTCAGTAGTAGTAGTAGTTCTGGTAGTCAATGTATTATCTTGCTAATTGTACTGTGATTTTGCGAGGTAGATAGGGAGTGGAATGGTGTGAAAAGGAGTGGAATGCTTGTAAGCTGGTGCCCCAGCAAGCACTTATTTGTTTTCAAATAAAGGGCTACGGCCCTTTGTCTAAAAGAACAGTTTTTGATTCAATGATTGTATTTCTGAAATTTCATTGGTGGACTAGGTTAGAGTACTTTTTTTTTAAAAGAAAATAGAGTAGGCGATGGACGGTGCGTCGCTAATTCTAAATATTAGCATCGAACTATAAGTCGGTAATTCTTTAGAGTACCGACCGACGGTAAGTCGCTAAAAAGTGGTGCGTCGGTATTTACCGACGCCACTTATAACGACTCACCAGGAAGGTCGGCAAATGTCTTTACCGACTTATGGTAAGTCGGCAAAGGTCGTTTTAGCGACTCACCGTCAGTTGGCTATTGTGTGCTGTGGTGTAGTGATGATTCCAGTAGTAGAGGTTCCAGCATCAGATATTTTGCAAAATCTTGGCATATTGCTGGAGGATCATGTTACAGCTGACGTGATATTTAAGGTGGAACATGAGACTATCCCTGCTTATAGGATCATGCAGTCTGCACATTGACCTGTGTTCGATACACAACTCTTTTGACAAATGAGGAAAAAAGACATGGACTGTATAATAGTGTACGACATGCAACATGCTGTCTTCAGGTCCCTTTTGCATTTCATATACACTGATTCACAGCCTGAATTAAGTGATACGGATGTCAATGACCAGAAAGAACTTGTCCGACATTTGTTGAAGCTGCGGATCGCTACTGCATGTGGGAAGGCTTAAGGACATATGTGCAAGCATCCTGTGTAAGTGCTTCGACAAGGAAAGCTTGCTAGCTTCAATAGAGTTGGAAGACCAACATCAGAGCACAAAGCTTCTAAAGTCATGTATTGAGTTTCCTAAGATTCTGGAAAGGATGATATGATTGCAAAGTCAGTGGTACCAGGTGCTGAATAGTAACCATCCAGATGTGGCAGGGGAAATTCGCAATCAACTTGAGGTGCTGCAGAAAAAGGACTGATTTCATACAATCAGTCCAGCTCTATAGTTCTCATCTTACAAATTATTGAAATGGTGTCCTGAAATCTGTAATGCAGTTTTTCTAAGCATGTTATCTGTATTGTATGATTTTTTATCATGTTGTATTATTGACCTCCTTATGTTGTTAACATATCTATTGTAACGCATACCTGTAACACAAATTAGAATGTGTTACAAACATATTTCATAGTAAGACAAGCATTTATGTTACTGAGTGGGCTGCTAACACAAATGCTTGTTTCCAAAAATGTGTTACAAAGATTCTAATAACACGAAAATAGTGTTCCGAGTGCAGTGTTTAAACATACAAATCATATAACTCATAGTAACACAAATAATGTCACTATAGGCTTGACCTGATCACTATTTCATTGGAAGGCTTTTTTTTAAGTTGTAGTAACACATATTGATGTCACTATATGCTTGACCTGATCGCTATTGCATTGGAAGGCTTAAGGACATATGTGAAAGCAGCATGTGTAAGTGTGTGGACATGGAAAGCTTGCTAACTACGATAGATTTGACAGACCAAAAGCAGAGCACAAAGCTTCTAAAGTCATGCGTTGAGTTTCTAAAACATTCTGGAAAGAATGGTGAATAGAATGTACGTAGCTTTGTTTTGATACATATTCTGTTGTTACTTTCAACCTTGTAAGTTAGAATTTACACCAGAATGAATGTATCTGAACTGTATCGTACGTTGCTTAACAGAATCATCTAATGTCAGAGTACATGTATACTTAATAGCAAGGTAGCAACAACTGTAGCTTGTAGCGTTTATTTTTTGATATGCATGTTGGTACTGAGTGCAAGAGTGTCGTCGTAGCAGTTGAGATCTTCACAATAATATTTGTTTAACTTGTAATGCGAGAATTCTAGATAAAGGACATGTGATATTCAAATCAGAGAGACATGCCGAGATCGATATGACCGGCCTGGAGCTACATACTCAACACAACATGTTCTGCATCTCACCTGATTCACCATGTTTAAATCCAGCACCTCACCAGAAGTTTACTTTCACAGCATCTAAAATCAAGTAGCGCCCCTTTTATCACTGAATCAAGTAGTTGTTTAGTTAAACAGTTTAAGGGCTTTTTGTTTCCTAAAACTTACCAGCAACTTCAAAAGTGAGAGTAAATTGCAACCCAGAATGATACATTTTCTGTTATTACATTCAACCTAATAAGTTCGAATTTACGCCGGAATATATGCATCCGAACTGTATCATATGTTGCTTAACTAAATCAACTAATTTGAGAGTGCAGATAGAGTTAATAGAAAGGTAGCAACAACTGTAGCTCGTGGCATTTATTTTTTTGGTATGCATGTTGCTGTTGAGATCCTAACAATATTTTTTTTACAACATGTAATGTGAGAGTTCTAGATAAAGGACGTCTGACACTTAAATCAGAGAGAGATGCTGAGATACGACCTCATCAGGAGCTACATACTCAACCTAACATATTGTGCATCTGAGCATCTCACCATGTTTAAATCCAGCACCTAACCAGGAGTTTTCTGTCACAGCATTTAAAAACAAGTAGCTCTCCTTTATTACTGCAAGTACTATTGTCAAGGCTTGTTTCTCTACAATGACACTCTACTTTTTGGCTGAAAATACAGTGTGTAGTTGCATATTTTAAACCTGAAGTCATATGCTTTCAGGAGAACATATTTGAATAAATCTAGCTGAAGAAGTGTAAATGCACATGTAATACTCTTAACCATTTTTATTTTGAGAGTGCTAGGGATGTATGCATAGCTCATATCAATTTTTCCGAAAGGAAAAATAATAATTCTATTAAATATATCTTGAGATCCCATATATGAAGACTATTCCTTTTGGACAGCTAGTTGCGCATTGATAATATTTGTTTCTGAAAAGTGAATTTTAGTATATTAGATATATGATGTTGTTAGATACCTAGAAAAAATAAAAATGGCCATTAAACCTTTTGAAGCTTTTATTAATATAAAACCAGGCAACGCAAACCCCCTTCTCCTGTCAAAAGAGGCCATGGCTCTGGACGGAGGGCATTTATCCCAGCACAGTTGTCCAACGTCAGTCCATAGTTTCACCTCCAGATCCGTGATGCGGCCGCAACTCTTGGCGTCAGCGAATCTTTTCTCAAGAGTTTCTGGCCGCAAGACGGTGTTCCCCGCTGACCTGGGAAAAAGGTACATCAACGCTTTGCCTTCCTAGTTAACCCAAGCAGTTATACAATTATACCAATAACCATGTTCCTGGTTCCGATTGAGATTTTTTGTTGGCTGGCTTGCCAGGTCAGGTCACTGATTGAAAAGATCAGAAAGCTGACGATGGAGGTAGCATGGCAGGCTGCACTGCCAGGGGAAGCTCGACATCGTCCTCGAGTCAAGATCGTGCAGGACATCAGTAAGGTGCCTGAAGACATGGTCACTCCTCCAGTACTGCATGGCAGGCTGCACTGCCAGGGGAAAATTGCAGCAATGGACCGATGAAGTCTTGAAAAGCGATAGTGGATTCCCTGACGGGAGTGCAGATCCCTCTCTTCCTAGTTGTATCTGTGGACACCGTCTTTGATTGGTTGCAACCGCAACTATCATTTGTATAATTTTCTGTCCTGGGATAGGAACTCAAGTGGAGAATAAGAAAAGGTCAAACTATTGGTTTTTGTTATGCTATCACAATCTAAGAACATTATTAGTTATGCTTTTGTTGCATTCTGACATTTATGCTAGAGACTGTTACTGTGCTGTGTCATTTTTGCATCGTGTGTAGAGAGTGGCGGCTGCGGCATGCCTGAGCAAAGGTCTGGTACATGTCACTATCAAAGATTAAGTAATAGACATGATGTTTAGTATAACGTTAACATTAGCTTCCGTTTCGGATTGGGTCGTTTGCTCCTAGGGTTATCGTCTGTTGCAGAGTTTGGGAAGTCGTGACAAAATTGTAGCTACCTTCATCGAAGTTAAAATAATAGAGGGATACATTCTGAAGAGAAGATTTAAAGACCTTTTTACACATTCTGCTGACACAGTGGGCTCAAAATCATTGTCCTCCCTTTCTTCTACATGCATGTTAGAATCTCTCACATCACAGAGGTTCTTTCACTGCTGAAGCCACATGGAGCTACCCTGGTGCACTGGCACAAGAGTGATTTAAAATTTAAGAACTATAAACTTTTTCCAGTTGTGTATCCATTTTAGCCATAGTTTGTATGCATGTCACCGCCTTCTTCCTAAATATGGCTTTGCTCCTGGTTCTTTAATTCCATCTGCCTGCAGACCTCCTTCGTACTCCCAACCATTGAGAAAGAGGTAAAAGAATAATTAAGACTAATCTGCGATTGAGAAAGAGGTAAAAGAATAATATATGCCTATACCGGACTACTGTACAAATTTTTGCACCTGTATAATTAAGACTAATCTCTTTTTTTTTTGATATTTTGAAAGATTCTGTATAGAGAAATAGTGGAGTAACTCTGCTGTTTCAAATCTGAATACGATGGCCAATATTTGTAATTTGACTATCAGACATGAATTATTGTAGTCACGCGAGTTTACAGAAAATAAGGCTGCTGTCATCCTATGTCTTCCATCTACTGCCAGCCATATATAACTTAAACGACTTGTCCCTATATGCCTCTTCATACGTACTGCCAGTAAAGCAGCACACAGTGTACAAGATCTGCACGACACCATACTGCGGCTAGCTACTGGCACCATAAGATACAAATTCAACAACCATGACATTAATTTCTTACCATACAAACAAAGAAAACCAAATAAACACAGTGCAATAAATTAGTACACTTTTTTCTGCAAGGCAATAAATTAGTACACACTTGCATGCAATAACTAACTAAGAAATGGTACCACACAGCTTCTACCTGACCTAACCTGTTGCGGGGTGTCATCAAAAGGATAGGCCGGGGGGGGGGGGGGGGGGGGGGGGTGAGCCAAGGAAAAATAGGAGGGGGGAAGAGAGGAAGGGAGAAGACCTCGACAAAAAAAAGGGTTGGATCATAGGAGGAAGAATTCATCCATACCTATTCATTGTTGGATACCAAAGGTAAAAGTATGATGTTTTCCCCTTTGTTTTTATATCGATTAGGACATATACATAGTTGTGATCCCATCACCTTTTGATTTCGCAAATTGAAATATTTTTTTTCTGGTTTCTAGCGAGCAGATTCTGGCAATTATTTTGCTATCTGATTTGACCTTGTTATCAACATTCGAAAATGTAGAACCTTTTCTAGGAGTTGTTGGGAATTCGTAGATCTTTCCAACGATGCATAGTAGAGCTTCACTGGATTCTGATTTGAGAATTGTTACTTTTCAGAGAGGACTGAATTTCAATTGTAGATTGATCCCCCATATATACCTGTCTAAACTTTTGATATACTGCAATATTTTAGACTTGTTTATAATCTTTCCATATTGGTGCACTATACTTTCATTGGATTTTAGAACTCCAGATATCAGTCTTTTAGTTCAGTTGTTGTGCAGATCCATTCATGTCTGTCTGTTTTCCACCTCGATGTAGAAAACCTTAATAATTTTTATGAAATATCAAGTTAAAAACAAAGTTAAATATAATGAAGTTTTCAATGTTCTCGTTGCTTTTAGGTTTAAGACATGATCAAGTAGGTTGCTTTTAAGTTCTCGTAGCCAATTTGCTGTGGTTCCATAAAAGTATAAATTTTCAGCTATTTTATTGATTTTGTATTTATACGATTTGAGGAAAATAAACAATTATACTGTTGTTTGTTTTTGAAGTGGGTGTAGTTTGCTTAAAATATGGATCCCGGCTTAGGAGCGCTTTACTCATTATTTTGTTTACTTGTATGGGTGCTTTAGTACTGAGAAATTCTTGTGTCCAGGTAATGCAACTGTGGAACACGCTTAGCTCTTTGCTTTATAATCAGTGATGGCTAGTAAATGTAAAAATGTTGTCTACTCCCTTTAACTTAGTATTTGAATTTCCTCAACTTAATCTCATACATGAAGATATATATCTTGTGAAGCTTTATTTTTAGCCTTTATTATTTAAATTGTTGTGTAATCAAACCATGATTTAAATAACACGTTAAAGCCACCATCTCACCATTGACAGAGAAAAGGCCTGGTCGTCACCATGGCCCCAGGAAGAAGGGTGTGTTCTCCTGCCTGGTCCGACATACATGGCCTCCTCCACATGCGGCTCAATGATGCAGCAGCGGTGCTGCGCATCTCGTCCACCCGTCTCAAGCTCCTCTGTCGTAGGTATGGTCTTGCCCGCTGGCCAGGAAAGAAGGTACAAATTCATTGCTGCTTAAGCCGTTTGGTACTAAAAATTCGATGCAATTCAATGTGTCTGACTCGTCTAGAACATCCTTCTTTGTCGATTTTCGCTGATGCAGATTAGGTCACTGAATGCTAAGCTAGAAAAGCTGTCAGAGGAGGCGATTGATGCGAGGGAGGGCACACTGCAAGGGGCAGCCGCTCGTCGTCCCCTGGGAACAATTGCGCAGGAGAATGGAAAGGTGCTTGACGACTTGGTTGCCGTCTACGCACAGATCGAGAGTTCTGTTGCAGAAATGCGGAAATTTGGTGGTGATGGAACTATGAACTTGCCTGCAAACAGTGGAGTGCCTGTTTTCAGTGGCGCAAATAACTAGGCAATTGGGTCCAATTGAGTGCATCCGTAATAACACTCGAAATGAAACTTGCCACTGGGCAATTGAATAAAATGTGATTCGCAGTTTCATCTGCCCGCATCGCTTACACTCCTTTTCGCCCTTCCATTTTTTCTTCTTTATTTGGTTAGACGATGGAATTCTGTCACTGTGCAGTTGCCATTGAAAAATCTTGAGTTTCAGTGAGATTTTCGCCTCCCGTATCTCTTTCATTCTATAATTGATTATTCCAGGATTTAGTATGTCTGTATAGAGTGAAGCTGTGGTGAATATGCCCCATTTCTCCAACTCCCATTTCATTGTGCCTGTATTTTCACTGAGCACTACTTCGTCTAGCAAGATTATGATCTCTTCCCATTGATTGGTCTCAGGTTGACCCAGAGCTCTTCGAAAAGTGATGTTTATTTGGTTGTTGGCCCAAAGCTCTGCATCGACGACCACCACGGCAGCGATGCAGGTGCGTCTCAGCTCTTCGCTGCGATTCTCGCTTCCCTATCCTTCCTCCCCGGTCCCTATGCTCTTCCGAACCGACGCCCCAAGCCACTGAAATCGATCCGGCCGTTGTTGCTTCCTCCTTCATCTGCGGCACCCTCAGTCTGGAGAGAGTGAGGAGGGCCCTTTACGCCACACTACCGCAACGCTTCTAACAAGGGTGACACAGCGAAACTGCTGCACATCTCCGTGGAGGACGGCACGGTGCGTATCAGCAGCAACGTCTTGTTCGTCAACCTCGAAAATGTCCAATTTGGAAACTCAAGGTACCACTCAAGATTAAGATCTTTTTGTGCTACATCAAAAATGGAGTTACCCTCGCTAAAGATAACTTGGCCAAACGGAATTGGAAAGGAAATTTAAGTTGTTGTTCTTGCAGTTCATTAGAGACTATAGAACACCTTTTCTTAGATTGTCACTTCACCAGATTTATTTGGAATACAATACATATCACGTTTGGCATTCAACCACCATCTAGCATTTCAAACATGTTTGGTTCTTGGCTAAATGGCATTCGACCAGCGCTTAGAGATCAAGTTTGTGTGGGTTTGACAGCTATATGTTGGGCAATATGGTTGAATAGAAATGATATGGTATTCAATCGGTCTAAAACTAACACTTTTATGCAGGTACTCTTCAGGGCTACATATTGGACCCATACATGGTCATTGCTGTTTAAGGACGAAGAAGCAAGATCAAATCTGAATAACGCCTGCCGTCTGCTGGAGACGGTCATCATGCAAGTGTTTGCCAATTTCGGCTGGAAGTTCTCGAATAGAATTGCGGACTAGCTGTCTTGTTCTGCTCGAAATACTTTCTTTATTTCCTTTGTGCACTCTACGGAGTATTTGTGAGCCTAAGAGCTTCCCCCTTTGTAATGAACCGCTGTGTACACTATTTTCAATGGTGTAGAGGCCGGGACCTTTTGTTCCGTTATCTAAAAAAACGTCGGCGACGTGAGCATGAAACCATTCGCGCTGTCCGCAGCGGGGGAACCGCATCGTCCACGTAGGGTGCAGCTTCAACGCCTCGTCTTGGACACCCTTTGGTGAGTGAGAAAGCGTTCATCCCAGCTGCCTGCCGCGAGGGCCAGGGGATGAAGATGCGCCACGACCGGTTGCTGCGACGCGCCCATCCTCGCGTCTCTCCGTGCCCAGTTCCAGTGGACGGGCGGCAGTGGTAATAATAAGAAGAAAGAAGGGTGTTCTTGGTCAGCGTCGCCGTGGATCATGACGGACGCGAGCGTGGTCGCGGTGGCGCGCGACTGGTGGCGCCTCAAGAAAAGTGATCCCGACCATCTTGGATTGGTCATTGGACAACTCGACACGCGGAGAAGCAAAGCAGAGGTACGGCTTCGGCTGCGTCAGCAAGCACAGCGGCTACGTCTGCTGGTGCAGCCATGGTTACAGTGGCAACCCGTACGTACGTGAGAGATGGGTGCTGGCGTCCGCGACGCCATTTCTCAACATGGCAACGGTGCATCTCGTCCACCTGTCTCAAAAAGCTCCTCTGCCGTAGGTAAGGTCTTGCCCATGGCCTGGAAAGAAGGAATGGATCGATTGCTGGTAAAGCCATTTAGTACTAGAAATTGGATGCAATTCCATGTGTCTGACTCGTCTAGAACATCTTTCTTTGTTGATTCTCGATGATGCAGATTAGATCACTGAATGCTAAGCTAGAAAAGCTGACAGAGGAGGTGATTGTGCAGGAGAAGAGAAAGGTACTTGACGACTTGGTTGCGTCCACGCACGATCTAGAGTGTACTGTTGCAGAAATGCCGAAATATGGTGATAATGGAATTATAAACTTTCTAAGAAACATTAGAATGCCTGATGACAGTGGCACAGATAACTAGCTAGTTTCTGGGCAACATACGGTGCCACTTACTGTTCCCTTGTATTCCAGTATGCAATTTTTGCATGCACTGAACTAGCAATGTATGCTTATGTAGTAAAATTTCTCAATACACAGCATCATATTGTGTCCTAGGTGGATTTATTAAATGCTCCAACTTTTTTCTTTATTTTTACGAAATGCAGTAACTTGTGCATAAATGTATAGGCACATGATATGATCAAATTTGTCTAAAAGATTCATTAAGAATATGTAAAAGAAAATGTAGTCATATGGTAATAAAATATCTATAAATAAGTAAAATATATTCAAACATCTAAACCTTCATATTGTGAACCCTGTGTAACATTTGGGTTCTTGATCCTATGGATCTTCTGGGGCATCCAGAGATAGTTCGGGTTCCCTTTGAGACAACATTCAGGGCAATAGATATCACAGGATATTGGAATGGCCTTGAAGCATTTAATTGTAACCACTTTATTTCGCAGGTTCTTTGCCATGTAACTAATTTTGGATTCATAAACTGTGCTCCGTTATATCATATTCTCCTTACCTTCATAAATTTAAAAAATAAACGTCCATGCGAAATTGAGCTCTATGACAGGCAACATAAGCTGAGGTTTCCACAAGTGGAGACAGCTGGAGACTGCCCCTTCCCTTGCCCAATGCGATCGCTGCCCCTTCCTCGCGAATGCCCCAATATATGCAGCACCCCTCCACTCGATGCGAGACACCACTCCAGTCTGGCGACCTCAGATCTTTAGGCCAATTTTTATTTGATTAAAAAGGAATAAAGGGCCCATAGTTAGGGGTTATGACTGAAGTCCGACAAGCATGGTTTGACGAATGTTTCAATGGGGCTTCTCTCAGGATGTGACATCCCGGCCCAAGGCTTAATAGGATTGATATAATACTCATATAAACAAGTTGCAACTTCTTTTCCGGAAGCTCATCTCGAAAGAACTCCGAGGTTAAGCGTGCTTGGCCTAGAGCAATTTCGGGATGGGTGACCGACCGGGAAGTCGTTCCCGGGTGCGCACGAGTGAGGACAAAGTGCGCAGGAAAGACGTGTGTTGATCTGTGGGGCCAGACTGGACGTCCTAGAGAGCTGCCAGGCGTGCGGGCCCGGCCTCGAGGAGGCGGGACGCTACAAGTGGTACCAGAGCCAAGGTTGTCCGTAGGACGCGAGCCTAGTTAGAAACGGCCGTTATTAAGGTTATTTTAGCTTATGAAAATTATTTTACAAAAAAAAATACTTTTACTTATACGACAGCCACTGTTTTTTTTATTTATTTAATTGTTGGTTTACTTATGGTCTTGCGAAAACCGATGTGTTTCATCCTTGTTTATTTCATAACCTACCTGCTTCCTTGCTTGTTTATTCTCTTCTATTTGTGAAAAAAAAAAAAAAACTAGACATGACCGTAAGCTTCTTTCTGTCCTTTGTTTAATTTCTTCTTTCTGTCCTTAATTTTGCTTTCAAAAGGGTTTCTTATTCTCCTCTTATTCAAAAAGTTAGATGACACCTACTAAGTAAACTTCACGCAAGAGCACAGGAGATGGTGTTCCTAGGCATCAACTTGCACTAAGAATTCATGAGAGCGACAATAAGGAACCGGAGGCTTGTTCGTCGTCCGCCAACTCCAAGTGATTCAGAACCGGCTGAAGATCATTCCAAAGGCTTAGGCATCACCATTTAGAGTAAAAGAGTTAAACGTTAGCATTGAGTCCGTTGCTTGAGTTTGTGTAGTGTACCATGTACTGATTTTTGGATCTTTGTTTTGAGTGTGTCGATGTGTGGAGAAGACTGTCTTCTTAAACATATCCATAATATGATAATATAATTATATTAGTTTAGAAGGGTTAGTTTTTCTATCTGGTATAACTCTTTTCCTCATCTATATCCTTTCTTGTCTCACCACGCATAATGGTTTTAACATCAAGAGAAGCTAACAAACATGAGCATTCTGGCAAGGTAAAATACATCGCAGAGTCCGCAGCACTACAGGAAGGTGCACATGGAAATAAGAAAACATCTCCTTTAAGCTATATATATATCCATGAAACTTTTTCTTGCTAGCCACCGAATCTCGGGGCGAGATTCCGTTGAAGGGGGGTAGATTTGTAACACCCTGATTTTCAGATTTTGAAATAGTCTAAAATTTGTAGAGAATTTAATAAGGTGCTAACATTTTTTATTATGCAAAATCTTTATTTTCTAAATTAAATCAATTAATATAGGTTATGTAAATTGCTTCTTGCATTCATGCTGAGTAGACTTGCAGTCGGATTTTATTTGTGTGTAAAATGAATTTGAATTCGATAGATATTCGTTTAGAGTAGACAGAAGCCAAGAAAAGTTTAATCCCAAACTCTTTTATCCTCTCACCGTCACGCAGACTCTGCTTGAGTTGTTTTTATTTTCTGATGCCCAGCAAAATCGTTACCACAGCTACCACCGTGTTTCTACCTTGCTAAGGAGATTGAACGCAAAACGTTTTCCTCTTTCCTATATAAACTAAAACCTAGCCCGTCTGACCCTTTTGCCCAAGAAAAACCCAACGCCGTCGCCCTTCTCTGGGTGATGAGTAGCCGTGTGTTCCATCGCCTTGAGACGCCGCGGACGTCGCCGACCAAGCATCCGCGTTGCAGGGCAACCAAGAGTTCATGAAGCTGATCCTCGTCGAGTCGCCGATTGACGGCAGCCTGTTTCCGGACGAACGTCGATCACCACACCATCGATCATCACCGCCGACGCTGCAGCTAGCCTGATCTCCGGAGGACGCGATCATCAGATATGGCGAAGCAAGCCATCGTCGACCGTCGCCGCTACTAGTTCCGAAGCCCCTCGGTGAGAAAACCATCCAATCTCGTTAGCTTTTGTTTTCATCGAGTACCGCACAGCAGCGTACGTCTTCTTTTATCCAATCAATTCTTGCATGCATGTTGGATCGTGATTCCAGTACGTGAGCAGTTCCAAAGGTGATTACATTAGTTTAAGAGCTATGCATCAGCATGACGTTTTGCCTACGCAACATACTGTATTTTCAGTTTAAACTATACCCTTCAGTCACGTATACAGTGGCAGTTTTTCAGAAACAACCTTGCATCTTGTTAGTCGTATAACTTTTTCATACGAACTCCGATTTACTTAATTCTTGCGCTCAAGCGACCGTCATGACGTAGGCTTTCTTATGACATACCTTGTTTACTGTGATTGTGTTGTTTGGACTGTTTTCTTAGTATTGCTTATTGTTTGCTTGTCGGTATTCTTACGCGGTCAGAATCGATTCAAGAGCCGTCGTTCAATCTTCAGGACCAAGAATTTCAAGAGCCGTTTGAGCAGCAACTCCAGGAAGGCAAGTGCCCTTGATGCATATTGATCCCTTTAGGATGTGTCGTTTATAAATTGCATGCTTGAGTCTTAATTTGAATCCCATGTTATTGGTTTACTAGTTTTTCCATATTATTCCTTGAAGCCTTTGTTCGGGTAGCATGTTTATGGTTTGGGTAGATCCATGCTAGTGCTGTTGGGAACCGGTTAATTAATTGACTAATGCTCTACTTAATTCATTGGGTTGGTAATTGTTTAGCAACACATGGAGCTTAGGGAATCTGGACAGGCTGGTTTGTTTGGTATGGTGCCGTCGTGCACGAGATTTCGGTTTGTGTTGGTGCCTGTGCTAGATTCTAAGGACCGGTTCGTGGACATGTAACCCGGCTAAACAGCGCAACCACGTGGCTTAAATGGGTGCGGCTTAGCTAATTAAATAGTTGTCTCTTATTTACTGTGGCACCATTCGGTTGTTGTTGTGGCGCAAATGGGGGCGATGCATTGGAGGGAAAATAGACTCCCGTGTTTTAGCGAATCCTAGCGGGTGTTTACAGGGTATGATGCGCTATTGAAAGGCTTTTCAATGTTTACCTGGCTTGACACCACGGAAGTGTAAAGCAAAACGGAATGACATTGACTCGTGGTGAATGTGTGCAAACCTTGCAAGGATAAAAACTGTCATGACAGCCGTGCTCACGGTCAAGAGCGAGCTTGGACTTCTTCGCGACTAGTGGGATGGTTGGTTGGTTTGGTTTTGGTAGCCAAGTGGTGGGAACTTGGTGAGTTGGTAGTCGGATTGGTAATCCGATGAGCTTATCCTTGATGTTACTATTGTTGGAGCTTGGAGTTTACACCTAGTAAATAGGTTGCTTTTATAAATGTGTCTTGTTGCATTAGTGCAGTAAACCATGTGTCAGCTTTTCTTGATATTTGCCATCATGTCATAATTTTTCCTACACTTGCGGAGTACGACATGTACTCACATTTGCTATTCCCCCTCTTTGTTTGGATAAACAATGGCTGCTCAGACAATGGAGGTGAAGTGGACTACAACGACGATGACTTCGATCCGGATGCTCCATACTAGGCTGGTGTTTCCCCCGGACAACGCCTGTGGCAGATGGGATAGTCGTTCCGCTAGTTTAATATTCGCTACTCTGTTATTTCTATTTTAGACCATGAGTCACTATGTAATAAATGTTTATCGTTAACCTGGCATTGTAATAATGGTATTTCACTATTTTGTCGCTGCATGTATGAATAACTGATCCTGGCATACATGTGGTGTGCATTCGGTTGTCTCCTTGAAACCGGGTGTGACAAAGTGGTATCAGAGCCGACCCTTGCGGTTTCACGGACGCGTGTGGGCGCAGTTACGCAGGCATGGTGCGCATGGCTGGTGTGGGCCCAGAGTGGTCACACAGCATGGCACATGCGCTGGCACTGGACACACGGACGTGGCCAAGAGGGGACGTTCCTGGATTGGGGTTGATCGACGAGGACGTCGATCTTCTAAGGGGGTGAGTATGTGACATCCCGGCCCAAGGCTTAATAGGATTGATATAATACTCATATAAACAAGTTGCAACTTCTTTTCCGGAAGCTCATCTCGAAAGAACTCCGAGGTTAAGCGTGCTTGGCCTAGAGCAATTTCGGGATGGGTGACCGACCGGGAAGTCGTTCCCGGGTGCGCACGAGTGAGGACAAAGTGCGCAGGAAAGACGTGTGTTGATCTGTGGGGCCAGACTTGACGTCCTAGAGAGCTGCCAGGCGTGCGGGCCCGGCCTCGAGAAGACGGGACGCTACACAGGAGCATGGAGAAGTTGTCATGGTGACAAGGCCGGTCAAAGGCGCAACTTCTTTACTTTCATTTTGAAGGAAAAAGACTCGTACATGCCGCTAATGTATGCTACCACCTATGGTATGTATTAGAGGCGGAGTTTTGACATATTTTTATAAAATTGCAATAGCTAGTTAGCATCCTGACTGGTCCCTCTCAGGTGATGCATGTGATGGATGATTCTTATTTTCTCTCCGGGGAGCAGCCTCTTTGTTCTGGAGGTGCTCTTGCTTGTACGCGCCGAGATCTGAAGACTACAAAGGACAACCTACGAGATCTGAAGATCTCATCCTGACAATATAGCAAATCGTGTCATCTTAAACTGACAAAACAACAATAAACAACCTGGTAATATCACGTGGACAACAAGCAGCATGTAAACATCAATATCGTTTCATGCAGAGATATTTGATGTATATATTTAGATGCCCAAATTTTGTCTAAAACAATTTGGTTAATTAGAAAGTGAAACAAACACAATATAAAACTTTTCTGGTTGTCAAATAAATCAAAAATTTCTGGGGACAGTACAACTAAAATCAAAGCATTAATTATTACATCAATAGTGCTCTTCATAGTCTCAAACTTCAAAAAATTCAAAAGCATGTAATAATATAAATAAAATATAGGAAAAGGTTTTCATCTCTGATCGACATGATAATACTACATTTTGCGGAACTTGCAGACGCTCTCCAATACCTCCACGAATAAATCTGGACATATTCTCTTCAAACGGTCATACTCTTCACTTGCAATCACTTTATCCATTTTGTCGGGATAGACTATAAATTGGAGACAAGCATCCTTGAGGCTCTTGCACCGATGCTGGTCAGCAAGATGTAGTGTAGCTGCCTCTGTCTGTACATCAAGTTTTTTGCAAAGAAAACTCTCACATAGTAATTTGTCTTCCTAACGAATATCAATCAGCAGCAGAAAGCAAATGGTGAACAATCTGGCTCTTTTCACGGTCATCATATTCTTCCATTGGAATCAGATCGTCTGTGTATATAAAATTGAGCACGGCCCTGAAAATTGTTGGTTCAATGTCCTCCACAGCTATGCACAATGCCTCTTTCTCTCTCCAAACCGATGCATCCATGAATGCCGAGTTGAGACAAGTTTCCAACGGCTGTGACTATAGGGTCCGGTCATTTAACGGTTATGACGTCAACGGGTATCGCTTTCACACAACAAGCTACGAGCAGAGTCGTCCTAATCGAAGAACCACAAATACGGGAGTTTTTACTGTCGGCGATGATGGCGTCGAGTATTATGGAAGAGTAGAAAAGATATATGAATTAGATTTTCCTGGTTGCAAACCTCTGAATCCTGTCATCTTCAAATGCCATTGGTTTGACCCGGGAGTAGTGAGACGGACTCCTAATCTTGGGCTAGTCGAAATTCGACAGTCAACCGTCTTACCAGGAGACGATGTATATATCGTGGCTACTCAGGCCACGCAAGTTTATTATCTCCCATACCCGTGCCAAACCGACGAACGTCTCCAAGGTTGGGATGTTGTGTACAAGGTATCACCACACGGCAAACTACCTATCCCAAACGATGCCGATTACACCATAGACCCAAACACATATGAGGGAGGTGACTTCTTTCAAGACAATGGCCTGGAAGGGAGTTTTGAGATAGACTTAACTGAAGTGTTCGGAATGGAAGTAGACAATGAGGACGCTGGAGATGAGGTTGATGATGCGAAAGACTTACAAATTCTTGAGCGATTACATCTGGACAGTGATGACGACATTCCTCCTCCTTCGGACAACCTGCATGATTATGTCGACATGCACGATATTGATGATGAGACTCATGAACCGGCTATTATCGACGATGATGATTATTTCTAATACATGTATGATCCATAGCAATTAGGTTACTGTTTTTAATTCTATGTCATTTCGGTTTCAGTTTTTTCATTTATAGTACTATGTTGTCTCTTTTATAATATGCTGACTTGTTGACTTGTTTTAATTGCAGGTGATTGGAGAACGATGGTGGGCGGCGTAGGCAAAGCTGTGACGAGGTCCTTGTCCTTTTTTTACCGGGATGACGCCGAGGGTAGTAAGCGGAAAGGTGCACGCAAGGGTTGAGGGAGAGGTGGAGGCGCCAGAGGTGGAGGGAGAGGTCGAGGTGTAGCGAGGTCACCGTCGCCTGAGGAGGAGCACGAGGAGCAGCAGCAGTCTGAGTCGTCTGAGGAGGAGGAGGTGGAGCGCGAGGACAGGGAGGAGAGCGACGACAGGGAGGAGGACGAGGACGGCCACGAGGAGGCCGAGGACGGTGACGAGGAGGTGCAGCGCTCGGGCAACGCCCAGCCCCCTGCACTTAAAAAAGTGCGAGGGGCGTCACAATTGCCGAAGCGACCGATACCTTTAGACCGTCGTCCGGTAGTTCGCCCGAAACCTCCCCGGTAAGTTACTTTAGATGTTATCAATACAATTTCATTTCATTTGTTTTAAATTACAATTGATACTAACACTTGATCTTAATGGTTTCGGCAGGTCTTGGACTCCTCCTGTCGGGGGTTGTCACAAATGCAAGGTCAACGGCATCCTAGGTCTTTTGTGCAAGCAACACTACCCTGGCATGGTTCTGATTGACGAGAGAATAGAGATGGCCGACACGTTTGACCACTACGCCGCCGTGACAGACGCGCCGGATCGAGATCGTAGGGTTTTCCGCAACAAGATAGAGCGGGTGATCATGGAGATGTTGGTAAGTCTTCATCACTACATTGCTCAACACATCGTATTTTATTGATCATTCTTGAAATAATGGTTCGATACACCGCGTTTGTATGCAGGATTTCTACAAAATTGAAGAAGGCTTTGAGGACTTAGCGCGGCAGGTGGCACGTACAGCGTGTCACAAACTTGTGAAGGACATGCTGTACGAGGCGCGCACTCAGGCCATTGTTGATTTCCACGCTACCAGAGATGTGAGGATTAAGAGGGATGATGCAGTAACGATGACGCTGACGAAGGAAGAATACTTGGAGGTAAATATAGAACAAGCTTTCATGAGACTTAGTATGTTTAATTTGATCTTCTTATATGTAGTATGCTTGATTACGTGCAGGCGATTCCGTGGTGGATGGCAACACATCCCGATTGCTGGCAGGTGTTGGTGGACAAGAGGTGCGCCGAGGACTGGGCGGAGAGGCATGAGGCTTGCCGACAGCGTCGGTTGTTGATGCAAGGTGCATCACACCACCAGGGCAGTCTTAGCCTCAGCGAATATGCGGCCAGATATGTATGTGAAATCATTTATTCACTCTCGATCTCTGAATAATGCATAATTACTAATCATCTTTTTTTCTCCCTCCCTCAGGCTTCGTATCATGGTGGTGAGGAGATCAACACTTTCGAGGCTTTCGCGCTCTCTCACAAGGGCAAGGCGACGGCGGACATCCACTACAATCCGGAGGACCCGCCCGAGGTGTACAGCAATCCGAGCGCCTATAGCCGCCTGAGCTCGTACTCAGAGGTGGCAAAGGAGGTCTACGGGCAAGACTACGATCCGAGGTCACATGACCTTGATGGAAAAGTCGTGATGAGGGCGGGAAAAGGCAAGAAGCATGGGCGGTACTGGCTCGGTGACAGCGTCATCGACACGGCAAGTACTCCCACGCTCTCCCAGATTCGAGCACGGACCGTTAGCGGTGGCCCGAGCATACGCGAACGACCGACCGCTACACAGACCCTCCAGGTTATTACTGTTACATTCCTTGTTTGTTTAATTTTTTCATTTGATTCAATATTGCACTCGAGTATCACAATTGAATTCATATTGCAGGCCCAGCTTGAGGAAGAGAGGGCCAGACGGGAGCAGCTCGAGGCAAGTTTGGCCCAGCAGGTGCAGGAGCAGGTGCAGTCGCAGGTGGAGGCGCAGGTGCAGGCGCACATGCGGGCGCAGTTGCAGGCGCAGACACAGGAGATGTTCTCCTACTTTCAAGCTCAATTCGCGGCGACAGGTCACCCATTGCCGACACCTCCGATGTGGGCTCCTCGTCCTCCCATTTCTTCTCCGGTGAGTGTATTGGCAACCTTACACAACTTTAGACAACTTAGAAACATAGACAAACTTAGAGAATTAGAAAACCTAGAGACTTAGAAAACTTAGAGTTGTGCTATACATATTGAATCACAAATGTTATGTCTTCTTTTGTGCAGCCGATGCCTGGGTCAGCGGGGTCGAATGCTGGGGCTGGGGTTGGGGCGGGAGACGTGGATCTATCGGCAGCCGATGCTTTGTGTTTTATGGACTATATGTGTGGCTTGTTTGTGGTTGCGGATTATTTATGGACTTGTAAGCGTTTGTGGACTATTTGTGCACTTATGACCGTCTGTGGACTATTTGTGGACTTGTGAACACTTTGTGGACTATATATGGACTAAATGTGTATTAATTGTTGGATTGTGGACAATTTGAGGATTTGAATGTGATATGGATGTGAAATGGATGCATATTGTCATATATATGTATAGTGCCTGTGTGTTTTTTGAAAGGATTTGCGAAAAAACAAATAAAACATGTTCTGGACAAACACTTTTGCCGAGTGTATTTGCACTAACACTCGGCAAAAGTCCTTACTTTTGCTGAGTGTATTTTTTGACACTCGGCAAAAGTCCTTACTTTTGCCGAGTGTAATTACAAATACACTGGACTTTTGCCGAGTGTAATTACAAATACACTCGGCCAAAGACCTTACTTTTGCCGAGTGTATTTTTTGACACTCGGCAAAAGGCCGAGTGTATTTTTTGACACTCGGCAAAAGTAAGAACTTTTGCCGAGTGTATTTTTTGACATTCGGCAAAAGTTTTGCCGAGTGCCTGAGAAAAGACACTCGGCAAAAGTGGTCTTCGCCGTGTATGGACTCGCTGAGTGCTACACTCGGCAAAACTTTTGCCGAGTGTAATTTAACTTTTGCCGAGTGCTGCAGACACTCGGCAAAAAGGGCCATCCTGGTAGTGCTTGCTGCCTTGTTGGAGACCCGGGAATGTGCCGATGTGACTTTCGTGGTTCAAGGACAAGTTTTCTCCGCACATACCATCATCTTAGCAATGCAGTCACCGGTGTTCAAGGCGATGTTCTACGGCCCATTGAGGGAACAAGGAGGGCATCGCGGCATTACTATTGAGGGCACACAACCTGTCGTTTTCAGTGCTCTGCTTCGCTACATCTACACTGAGGATTGTACATCTTGCATGAGCAGCCTTGACAAATACGACAACAAACAATTGACGATGCATTTACTGGTTGCAGCAGATCGGTACCATGTTAAAGGGCTGAAGTCTATATGCGAGAAAGTCCTGGGCTGCGTTATCGATGTTGAGACCGTGACGACAATGTTAGCCTTGGCTGATCAGCACAACTGCCCTACGCTTGAAGGATGAATGCTGTGATTTCATCGCAAGTTCAAAAAGGTTTGATGATATAATTTCAAGCGATGGGTTCCGTGACCTCTGAGCATCATGCCCTGCGGTCTTGGTAGATGCCCTGGTGAGGGCAGCTTTGTCCCGCAAAAACTAAGCATAATCAACATGGTATCTATGGAATAGTTATTTCAGTTTCTCACTACCTAATACCATGTAGTTTGCTTGACATTTTTTTCTGTATAGTCTAGTATTTCTGAAGCGAGCTGTCAAATGCAATATACCTGGCCTTTTTTTTCCCTTTTCTGTTTTGAGTTGTAGGCTTGTAGTAAGGATATATTGTGTAAAACAAGCCGGGCAGCC
Source organism: Eragrostis curvula (assembly GCA_007726485.1). Classification (NCBI taxonomy): domain Eukaryota; kingdom Viridiplantae; phylum Streptophyta; class Magnoliopsida; order Poales; family Poaceae; genus Eragrostis; species Eragrostis curvula. The sequence goes on from RWGY01000005.1 coordinate 7,712,892, forward strand.
GGCCTGACGGGGAGGTTTAGATGGGGCATACGAATATTCCAACGAGTGCACACTCAAAACAATAGTGACATCAGTGGTAGTGTGTGGTGCTTGCGGTAGAACTGGTAATGGAGACCACAAATCCTGATCTTGTAATTTGAGAAATAGAAAACCGACAGCAGCAGAAGAGGCCACTGGCGCGGAGTGAGAGCCTGAGGCAACTGTAGCTAGATGGGACATTAAAACTGATTTGTGTAGAGATTAACCACATATTTCTTCTTATTACTGTTTAAATCCTCAAGGAAATATGCAAAGCAAGGGTGGCCGGAGCCCAGGATGGCCAGAACCTGGATCTGCCCCTGGTAGAGATGTCTCTATGTCGACACCAGAAGAGCGGCTCGGAGCCGCAGCCAGTGTCTCATAGCACGTCAGGTGCTGTGGATCCGACCTACCCCTGCAATTCGGTTAAGTTAGAGGCCAGACGATGATCCTGATACTGATCTGTAGGATATATCAAACATGGAAATAAAAAAATGTGGCACACTTGTTCTTGAGGAAATAAGACACTTATCTTAGTAAAGCTCACTGTGTTTCATAAATTATCAGACAAATAACAAGTTGGATTTCTGGAATGCATTGTGCGGGTTGTTAGTTGGGGAACGAGACCTTTAGTGGTTAGCATGGTAGGGGAGGCAACAACAGATCAAGGAGATGGGGGTGCTGGCGAGCTCAAGTGATTAGCGCGGCGGGGGTGATGTCGCGTACCGGGCAGGCGCACTACGGGAAACAGGAGGTTTGCCTAGTGTAAGACACACTCGGCAAAACCCCTTAAGCTCTCGGCAAAGGGTTTGCCGAGAGTAACACTCGGAAATCCTTCTCGGTAAACTTTACTCGGCAAAGAGGGGTTTGCCGAGAGTCAAATGTCGGGTTTGCCCGTTTGACCGTCGGCAAAATAAAGGTGGGCTGACGGCCCAAACGGCCGTCAGCCCGGGTTTGCCGAGTGCCACTGACGCCAGGCACTCGGCAAACCCTGAACATTTATCGAAAGCCGACGCCAGTGCACTCGACAAATAATTGCCACTTTGCCGAGTGCCAAAGCATGGCTCTCGGCAAATAGTTGACACTTTGCCGAGTGCCCAAGCATGGCTCTCGGCAAAAGTGTTGGACACTCAGCAAATAAATGTTTCAGGTTGCAATATAATGTTTATTTTTGCTACAACTTGGACCACAATCACAAATTAATGACACATATATTATCAGCATCATCAGATACACATATTTATCATCACCATCACCATCACAAGCATATAAAATGACCACAAACACTAAACCACATCACATTCACCTCAAGTCCACATAGAAAGTGCCACATAGTTCAAATACAAAGTGTCCACGTAGTTCAAATACAAAGTGCTCGACAACGACAGCTAAAAGTCCATGAAATGCAAGCTAGGGATGGTAGGTTCATGAAATAGAAATTCAACTACAAGTTCATTGAGTTGGCCACCCCGTCCAAGGGCTTGTAGGCGAGATCGGAAAGTTGGATGCCTCGGATTGGTTCTTCAAAATCAAAAGATTGCATATGACACAAGATTCATAGAAGCTAAGACATTGGATATCCTATTGCGAGGAACAAAAATGAATGTCCAAGTATCTCAAGTGACTCACCGGAGTGTTTGCTAGAGAAGCGCTGACGGGAGGAGGAACACCGACGGGGGGAGGAACGCCGACGGGAGGAGGAACGCCGGCTAGTCCGGGAATAGCTCTGGAGGTGGCGGCGGCGCGGTGGCGGCGCAGATCTGGTGGCGGCGGCGAGAATAATGGAAGGGAGAATGAAATGTTTCACGGACACGACTAAGTGTTCGAAAGGTTTGCCGAGAGCACGAGATCTGGCTCTCGGCAAACATTTGGTCTTTTTTTTAATGTTTGCCGAGAGCCCCACAATACCACTCTCGGCAAACAATTTTTTTTGTTTTTTTCCTTTACTTACAAACGTTGTTTTGTTTGACATTTTGATTTAATTTTGAAAAGTACTCTACTACAAAGTTTCATAAATTTTCGTTGTCTACCACTTTTATTTTTACAAATTCTCCATCCGGTATCGTTTTCAAAATTCAAATTTTCAAATTTGAGAAATTTAAACGTATTTTCATTGACAATTTGATTTAAAATAAAAAGGTTCTATAACTTGTCAACTACATAGTTTCTATAACTTATCAAGAGCTACAAATTACATCTCTACTATTTCTCTACCCGAGATTACCCGGAAAAATTCAAATTTTCGCTTTCAAGAAATTCATATGTATTTTTCGTTGACAAAGCAAATTCAAATTTCAAAAGTGTTCAACAGCAAAGATGTGTAACTTTTGAAGACCTATAACTTATATTTTGATCATTTTTAATACGATATAATTTTTAATACTACATTGTTCACAAATTTCAAATGTATCTCTTCACTTTATAGTTTGTGAACAAGTTTACCGTCACTTTGTCGAATGAATAAATGACCAAAATAGAAAGTGTAGATCTCTAGATTTAAGACAACTTTGTAGTTTAAAATATTTTCATTTGAACAAACCTAATGCATAAAAAAATTAATTGAAAAAAAGTTTGTCGAGAGCCACTCTCGGCAATAATTAATTTGCCGAGAGCGGCTCTCGGCAAAGGCAAAAAAATGTTTGCCTAGTGTCTTGTTTGCCGAGAGCCTTTGCACCTACATTTGGTAAATAAATATCTTTTTGCCGAGTGTCGCCGCGCGCCTCTCGGCAAACCACGGGCAAGGGCCCACTTTCCTGACGCCGTCGCGAATTTTGGACGGCCATCAAATGTTGCTGAGAGTCTGAATATTGCCGAGAGTTTTTTGAAATTTTGCCGAGCGTTTTCTGGCGGGCTCTCGGCAAACTTCTTTTATTTGCCGAGAGGCAATGTTTGCCGAAGGCTGGCGCTCGGCAAACCATATGGCGTCGAGCGCTCAGGTTTCGCCGAAAGCTGCTCTCGGCAAACACCGGTTTTACCGAGTGCCCGATATATTGCTCTCGGCAAAGCCTCGGCCACCCGGCAAAAAACTGTTTTCCCGTAGTGGCGGGCAGCGATGGGGACAGGTGCTGGCGGGTGTGTGAGGGAGAGAGCTTGCATGTTTGCAGTGGATTGAAGACCGAGGAAGTGGGAAAATGTGTGGTTCGTTGGATGGAGATTCAACGTCCCACAACATGGGACTGAACAAGTACATAATTTCAGGCCGAATCTTGTTCCATAGGGCCACTAACCCAACCAAGACGGTCACACACGAAATCAGAAATCGAATTCGTTGGAGTTCCAGTCGGCGACGATTCGGAGTCTGATTTGGTCCGTCCATATAACGGCGGACGTGCAACATCGAGACTAGATCCAACGCCGGACTACCTTCCATTCGTCGACCATGGCCTGTTTCTTCTCTTCATCACGCACCCCGCGGCCACCACGCGTGAAGACGACGGAGCTGGAGACGACTATGTCCACGTGCACCGCGGAGGCCGTGCGGTGTAGGCACTTGTTCGTGATCAAGGGGTACAAGAACCTCCTTGGCCGCGTCGGCACCGACGACACTACGGGAAACCCGACATTTGCGGAGTGTCGAGGTCTTTGCCGAGTGTATTTTTTCGGGCACTCGGCAAACAAGATCTTTGCCGAGTGCCTAAAAAAACACTCGGCAAAGATTTCTTTGCCGAGTGTAAAAAAAAACACTCGGCAAAGATGGGTTTGCCGAGTGTTTTTTTGGCACTCGGCAAAGATTAAAAACTTTGCCGAGTGTCCCACCTTGACACTCGGCAAACATGGGTCTTTGCCGAGTGTTTTTGGGGTACACTCGGCAAAGATGGCTCTTTGCCGAGTGTTTTCCCTATTACACTCGGCAAATAAAATTTCAATTGAATTTTTGATGTATTAAATTAATTCAAATCAAAATATTTTAAACTACAAAGTTGTATAACTTCTTAAGATCTACACTTTTTATTTTGGTCATTTCTTTGTTCAACAAAAAGATATAAAATTTATTCACAAAATCTATATCTCCTATATAGTTTCATGAAACTATAAGAGGGATATATAACATTTGTGTACAATATTACTATCACTATGTCGGATGAATAAATAACCAAAATAAAAGTTGTAGATCCTCAGAAGTTATGAAACTTTGTAGTTCAACACTTTTTAATTTGAATTAATTTTGCTAACGAAATAGAGGTTTGAATTTTCTTAAATTTGAATTTTGAATTTTTCAAACGACCATAGATGGAGAAATGACCAAAATGAAAGTTGTAGACCTCGAAAAGTTATGAAACTTCATAGTTGACAACTTCTTTATTTGTGTTGGGGGATCGAAGGTCTTGATGGGACGGATCGAAGCCCTCCAACGGTTGATGGAGACGTTCTGGTTCTGACGAAGCCCTCGAAGGTTGTCGATGCCTTCGAATCACCTCGTGAAGCCCTCCTCGCTCGTCGTCATTGCCTTCTGGTTGGAGCGAAGCCCTCTTTTCTGGTCCGCGGTGCCGGACGAAGGGGTTCTTGCTCAGGTTCCCTGCGGTTTAGTTACGCGAAGCTCTCCTTCACCCGCGATGCCGGGCGAAGGGGTCGAGTGATTAGAGAGGTCTGAATACGGTGCGAATGATTCCTCCTTTGGCTCGTGGCCCGAAAAACAGATGTCATTACAGGATCATCTCCCTCCATATTTATAAGGGGAAGAGTGATCATATTTACATGTATGCCATTGGCTGCATTAGCACGGCTCTTAGCCTGATGGTTTGACTTGAGTGTTGTTCCTGCGCTGTCTGCTTCTCCGTTTTGTCTTCGCCATTGGCTGTCGGTCTTCGCGTGGGTCGGAGGGGGCTTCGGTGTAGTCCCCAACATTAGCCCTCAATTGGTGATGTGTTATTAGTGTAACTAAAACCAGAAGCAATTTTATTGATCAATTTATGACTGCAACGTGCGCCTTTCTGACCCATACACGTGTCTTGTCGTTTTCATTCCGTACTTCTTTTCCGTTCCCGATAGCCACTTCCCTTCTATATATCTTCATCGTGGGCGTGCTGTTCCTTCAATCGCATGCTTTGCGCGTCTTTTTTCCTTTTGCTATTCTAATTCCTTTCGCAGTAGGAGATCCTTTTCCTTCGTTCTTTTTCAAGATGTCTGGCAGCCGAAGGTCTAGCGAAGAGCAAGCTAAGAAGAAGCTGAAAACTCACAAGACCTCGTCGAAGGACTGCTCCGATAAGGCTATCAGTGAAGCTAATGTTACGGCTTTGAGTGCTGCTGTTCCTTCGGCGAATCAGCCGAAAACTTCACATTCAGCGAAACCTTCCTTTGCTTTCAAGCCTCCGGTGATTCGTTCCGCATTAGACTTGTTCTCTATTCCGTAGGATGGTGGTAGTAATTCTTCTGGGTCTAAGGCTCAGTCTGTCCCAAGAAAGTCGTTTCGAAGGGCTCTTCTTCTGTTGCTAAGGATATTTCTGCTTCTACAGTTGACGTTCGTGATGCCAGTGCCGCTGAGAAGGCCAAGATTCAGGACAAGGCTTTCAAGGGCGTTGATTCTGTTCTTGCTAAGTCCGGATCGAAGGCTAAGATCCAGGACAAGACCTGTGTTGACGGTCCTGATGTTCCTCCTGTTGCCCCTGTTCATAATGAAGGGGTAGCCGAAGCTTCTGCTCAAGGTTATCTCTCATCTCTTAGTGTGGCTGGGCTTCGTCAAATTGCTGATAACTTGAGACCTCTTACAGATCGTTCCCAGGTTCAACTACCTTCGGAGCCAGATGTTGTGCTTCGTGAGCCCCTTAGCCCCTCAGCAGGTGGTGATCTTTTCCTACACTCAGTCTTTGAAGCAATGTTTGGAGAGTTTCTCCCTTTTGACATGACTTTTGATTCAGTCGAAGCTACCGGGGGTTCTTTAACTCTTTGTGACGACGTTCCTTCAAACACCTTCGTCATGAGTGCTAGGGCCGCTGCGCCCTTTGTTGCTGCTGCAGAGAGGCTTCGTTTTCCCCAAGTGGAGAATGAGCTCGTACTTCAGGGTGGTGATACTTTGTACAAGTCTTTACTATCTTCGCAGATGAAGGTAAGCAGTTTTAATTTTTGTTTTTTCTCAGTTGCTTGTTTTTCTAACTTCGCTCTTGTTTTCGTCAGTCGCTTGCTATTACCCAAGCCTCCCTTCGCCAGTTTAATGAGCTGACTCTGGCAAGGGCTGATCAGGACCGGCTTCGCAAGGATCTCTCAACTCTTGAATCTAAGATCAAGGAGAAAGAAGATGCTCTTGCTCTTAGTGAAAAACGTGTGGTAGATCTCTCTGTTGAGAAGAAGACCCTCGTCAAATCTACTGAAGATTTTAAGGCGAAGGTGGCTTCTCTAGAGAAACAGCTGGAGGATCTTGATTCGTCCCTTACGAAGGCTTTGGAAGCCAACAAGGTCCTTCGCGGAAAAGTTGAAACTGCGGATCAGGAGGCGGCTTCTTTTGCTAAGGCTGAAGAGCTTCGCCTGTCTTCTCTTTGCAGCCATATTCAGGATGCTCTTATCTCGGTTGGAACTATTCCTGATCAGATCCCAAAGAACGCTTCGACTGAGCAGCGCCAATCTTGGCTATCTGTCAATATTCCTTTCGTGGTGAAGGCTTGCAGGGCCTTCTCCACCAATGCCGTTCATCTGGCTATTCGGGACCTCCTCCATTCTCTTGATGTCGAAGGGAGCAATGCTTTGGCGAAGGTTGCTTCTGACGATTTCAAATTTTCAGCTGTTGATTCTACTCCCCGTCCTGTGGTTGAAGCTCTTCTGAAGGTCGCCGGTCATTTGACGAATCCTTCTGGAACCGTGTGCAGTCTGTCGGTCGTCTGCCTCAGAGTGAGGTATAAACAATTTATTTTTGCTTCGAGAGAGGGGTTATATCATTCCTTCGAACTTGTATCTTGTTGAGAATTGTTGTAATATTGTTTTAGACTTTATGTTGCTTTGATTAATTTTTGCTTGGTGTTTGGACCTTAGGCTTCGTCTGATATTTCTTTGAGCGAGTTTGCTACTCCGAAGGCTTCTTCTGACTTGGTTTCGGAGAAATGTGCTGCTCCGGATTCATCATCTGATGTTTCCCTGAGCGAGTTTGCGACTCCAGAGCCTTCTTCTAGTGGCTTGATTCGCCGTGAGCCTCCAATTGAATTTTTTAGTTCTCCTTCGAGGATTGATTTATCTAGTGATTCGAGTCCTTTGTCACCCGTTGAGGGAGGTGAAAGTTCTTTTTCTTTTCCTCCTGGCAGCCTTGTGGCTATTGGGAGAGTTTATCGCTCAGAGGCTGAAGTTCCCGAAGGGAGTAGGGGTCGGAACAAACGAATGCCTCGTGGTCGCTGTCCACGAGGTAGTAGTTCTTCACATCGAGGTGCAGCCAAGAAGAAGAAGGGAGGGGACGTTTTAGATTCGTCTTCCTCCTTTGATGCAGCTTCGCATGTTGAGCGAATGATTTCGTCTGGGATAATAGATCCCATATTTCAAAGGCCTTATTCTCCTTCGAATGGATATAATTTGGATGAATTTAGTACTGTATGCGAAATGCTTTTAGAATTAGGCCTTATTGTAAAGCGTGAGCCTGACGATGACTCTCCTTGATTGATGTCTGTGCTTAATAAAGCTTTTCTTTTGAAGTAGTCTTTCGGAGGTCTTTGCCAGAGAGAAGATTTCTTCAATATCATCGAAGCTTTTAATGCTTTTTGCACGATGACCTTGTGTTTCCTTTGAGGAACGCAAGTTTTCGTGTTTTCGTTCTTTGATATTTGAACATTTTCATGCGAAGGATCGCGCTTTTTTCTTTTGCGAAGGTTTCTGTTTGCCAATACTGACGGATACCCAAATCAGGGTATCCTGATCTAGGATGCTTAATTCTGCTAACCTTCTCAGCTTAATTGTGTAGGGCCCACAGGAACAGGCACACGACAACAGAGCGCTCGAGGGGCCCACGGCCGACCCCGAGGGCACATACAAGTTCCGCCTCGTCCGACCCCGAGTCGGCCGGGGCCCACGACTTCCGCCCCGCCCGACCCCGAGTCGGGTGGGGTCCACAGACTCCGCCTCGCCCGACCCCCAGTCGAGCGGGCCCCGAACTCCGCCTCGCCCGACTCCCAGTCGGGCGGGCCCACAAGCCGCGCTTCGCCCGACCCCGAGTTGGGAGACTTCGTCGAGAAGATTTCCCTCTGGCAAGGAGGACAGGCATTTACGACGAGTAGCTGGGGAGCCTTAACTCTACCCAGCAACTCATCTATTTGCAGGCACGCGATCTGACCTGCACAGTGACATCCGTCCCATCTCACAGCGCCGCCTGACACCTCGAGTACAGCAGCGGGATGGCTACGGCATCATCATCACCCTGAACAGGGACGAAGACCGGACCGGCGACAAGACGGTCGCGACAGTGTGGATTGACATCTCGACCACCTGCCCGGCGACCAGGCTGACAGGACGCCGCCTGACTAGAGCCACAATAGCGGATAGGGATCAGACTAGAGCGGCGCGTAGCCACGCCGCCCACAACTGGAAACCCCGTTCTCATTTGTAAACCAGCTCACTCCTTGATTATAAAAGGAGAGCTTGGTGCATAAGGAGGGGGGATCCAGAGATACAACGCACACAGACATAGAGATACACACGAAGAGGCTTGGAGTCTTTCTCCTCCCTCGCCAACACTTGTAGCTCCCCTCTGCAAGTCGAAACACGAACTACCCACGAACTGGACGTAGGGCATCGATTGCCTGAACCAGTATAAACCTTGCCTCTCTCGCAAAACCCTCGCCATCATAGAAGATTGTTAGGCGCCGTAGTTACAAATTTACTTGTCGGCCGGTTTCTTAACACCGACAGTTGGCGCGCCAGGTAGGGGACCTCAGCGCGTTTGACATCTTCAGTTGATGGCGAGCCACGACATCGATTGGACTCCGGGTGCTCTCGTGTACTTCAGGAGCCTGGAGTTCATCGTGGTCCGGGACGGGGGGCTTTCGCGCGTCGAGGCGCCGGCCCCCCCACAACGGGCCCTCACCCTCGCCATGCCCGCGGGCGCGGAGCTCGTGGGTATGGCGGAGTACGACTACGACAGCGACGAGGATGACCTCCTCGACTACGACTCTGACGCCGGCAGTCACCATCCTTCGCGCGAGTGCCATGATGGTGGAAGCCGGCGGAGGTAGTCGCCGCAACGTTGGCGACGTGGCCGCGCAGCCAGACCTTGCAGCGGCCGCGACAACGGCGGACGCCAGAGAGGCCGCAGAAGCCGCGCCCCTGCTTGTGACAGCGGCGCAGCAAGAAACCCCTCCGGCGAGCGTTGAATGCCGGGGGGGCGACGACCTGGAGCGTCTGCTCCGACGCCAACACGAGCTCGCAGAAGCCGAGCGGCGGCTCAAGGAGGAGCGCGAGCGGCTCGAACATGA